>CM053624.1:291972177-292188978 GCA_028646595.1 Phalanger gymnotis
CAATTTACTTGACCCTTGAGTTTTTCAGCGGGGTATGACTGCTTGTAGACTAAAGAGTTCTATGTTCCAAGCCTGGGGGGATGCACCAGTTCTGCCACACCAGCACTCCTCCTTCCCCAAGAACCCCCAACCTGGACTGGACTTAGATCTTCAGCAGGCTCTTCACTCCTGCTCTGATCTGCCACTTAATTCTTCCCACCAGGTGGACCTGGGGCCAGAAGCAACTGCAGCTGTAGTTCTAAAGCTGCCCCACTTCCACTGCCCCAGGGGCAGTGGCCAAACCCCAAACTCTATCCCAGTCCCCACTAACCTACTCTGTTGTCCTTGGTGTTTGTGGGTTGAGAAGTCTGGTAATTGCCGCAGCTCACTGATTCAGTGTGCCAGGGCACGCTCCGCCAGGCTCCAGGTCTGGTCAGTCCACGCTGTCCACGCTGGGCTCTGCTCCACTCAGCTCCGCTCCCCTCTGCTCCCAGCTCCATGCGGGATAGACCTTACCCAGAGACCATCCAGGCTGTCCCGGGCTAAAGCCCTGCTTCCCTATGCTATTTTGTGGGTTCTGCAGTTCTAGAATTGGTTCAGAGACATTTTTTATAGGTTTTTGGAGAGACTTGGCAGGGAGCTCATGCTAGTCCCTGCTTTCCAGCCACCATCTTGGCTCTGCCCCTCTATGGGCTCTCTTTCAACCCTGTGCTTCATCAAAAAAGCTGGAGCAGGGGTTGGGGGATGGGGGTCTCATGCAGCCAAATCTATTAGTCCTTGTAGGGAACACTACTAACCTCCTGCTCTGAGAATCCTGAGCTGACAGGTCAATCCCTCTTCTGATATTGACTTAAAGCAAGGGAATACCGTCTCTTCTCTTATGGAAGGTTCATCCCTCCACTCTGCTCTTTTCCTCTTCTCACCTACATCAACTACCAAATATTGGACTGTGGTAGCCTGGACTCAGGCTACAGACAGGAAATTAGCAGAGTAAACACAAAGTAAACAAACTGAACCACCAATGATTTTTTTTTCCTCTGGCAGATAAATCGGTTTAGGGCCACAAATTAAGCTTTTTCCCTTTGTCCTCCCAGAGCTGACCTTATATGTAGGCTTTCCCTCCAAGTATGCATTGTTTTCTCCTCCCACATACGTGAAATTATATGGATTATATTTATATGAGATTACATACAAATACCTTTGGAGGGGTAAGAGTTAAGGGGGCTATCAGTCATTCTCACCTCAGTCTAATGCTGTCTCTGGCAATTTTTCCTTTCCTTACTATTCTTTTGCACTGCTCCCATCCTGAAACACTAAAGAGTTGATTATGCTTCAGGAAATAGCATAAAGGGAACTGTCCAAAAGTCAATCAGTTGAAAAATTGATTATTAGTCTACTATGTTGCAGGTACTACGGTGGGTGCTGAGGAACCAAATTTAAAAGTGAGACTAGCCCCCTTTTGAAGAACTTATATTCTAATAAGGATATACAATACACATGGGGGATGGATGGATGGATGGAAAGGTAGATGGATGTTTGGATGGATGGATGGATGGATGAATGGATGGATGGATGGATGGATGGATGGATGGATGGATGAATGGATGGATGGATGGATGGATGGATGGATGGATGGATGGATGGATGGAAAGGTGGATGAATGGATCTACAAAAAAGCATTTGATGGACATTTACTACATGCCAGCCACTGTCCTTAGCTTTGGGGATACAGAGAGAAAAACAAGATGTTCCCTTCTTTCAAGAAACTCACATTCTAATTCACGAAGACAACACATACAAGACGGTTGGGCTGTAGGGCAGATGGAAAGGTTCAAGTCTGCCCACTGCCTAGAATAGTGCCTTACACATAGCAGACACTTAATAAATGCTTTTTGGACTGGATTGATCTAGGGCTCTGACCTCTTTCTCATACCAGAGCCCAAGCACAGCTGTCATTGAATGGCAACACACCTTCCTCTGCTTGGAGGAGGCAGGTGAGGCAAGAAGGGGAGAAATGAAGCCAATGAGTTGACCCCCTGGTACCACTTACAGCAACTGGAGGCTGCTTCCCAGGAATGAGCCCAGACTACCACCATAAACAGAAAGCACCCAAGGGGCTCTTTTATACCATGTGCAGTCACATTTTTCTGCAGCCTAGTCAGAACCAGGATCCTTAGTAGAGCAAAGGTATTTGACATTGGGGCAACCTATGGCTCACAACCCCTCCCCTGCGCCAATGCTTACAGGTCAGGGTGAGACAAGAAATGCAAACCAAGGTTTTGGACCTTGAGGTGTGCCAGTCCCTAAGCGAGCAGTTATTTGGCCATCATCCCTTTTAAGCAGTGGAAAGTTGGAGCTTGTAAACATTCACAGGATGATCTCACTGGAAACCAAATCTGAGCGCTGATCCCCAGGTCCCTTCTTCTGTTTAATCAAAGACAAGCTGAAGGAAGCCACATGGTCATACGGACTTCCCCGCAATACCCAGTTAGCACAATTTCAGGTCAGAAGGATTCTTGAGTAGCCAACCCAAACAAAAAAACCAGTCACATTTTTTTTCCCCAGGGGAAATCCCCTTTCCTTGGGCTAGCACTGCTTCCAGTTTGGTTTCTGTGTTCGGTTGCTGCCAAACACATCCTTTTCTGTGGAGCCAAGTCACTGGATTGGTTCATAAGTTCTCCCTGATATAATGACAAGCCTGTTCCCTCAGCTGGGACTTATAGTTGAATTGGTTGTTACGAGTAAGTAAAAAGAGACCCTTCCACCAGGCCTAGTGACAAGCCATCCAAGCAGAAGGAAAACAATTTATTAGATGACAGAAAGTGGTTTTAAGGAAGGTTCATGGGGGAAGGGGGAAAAGAGTTACGGCTCTATTGCCAGTCAGATCTGGAATTTGAATTTCCATTAGAAGTAGTTTGAAAGCAAGTATAGTTTTTCAGACCTTTCAGGATCTCAGAGGACAAGATGAATTAAGGCGTACTTAGGATAACGTGGCCTTTAAGCCGGGAAGACATAGGGCCAAGGTCCATCTCCGACATGTACTGCCTGTGTGACCCTGGACAAGTCGTTTAACCCAGACAAGTCTCAATGCTATACACACTCAATAAGATTATAAATAGTTTCAGAGAAGGTGCTGACCTAGAGGGACTTTCCTCACCTAGGAGTTCCCTCTACCAAGGAAATCATGGGTTCCAACCCCGTCTCCTTAGACATAGCAATAACAGCTCTGATTTCTATAGCTCTCTACAAGTGTTTAGAGCACTTTCCTCACGATGGCTCCACGAACCAAATACTGCAGGTTTGATTACTTTCAAAGACGACTGTAGGGCAAGGGAAGAAAAGGGGGCTCTGGGAGACTGGATGCCTCACCCAGGGTCACACGAGGCGCATCCCTGAGCTCCATAGCCTTCTGTACCTAAGTTACTGTGTCATTCTGAAGGTTACTGATGCCTGGGTTCCATTTGTTTTGGCTTAGTGGGTGCAGCAGATAACATGAAGAAAGAAAAAAAAAAACCCTCCTAAGAGGCAGTCCCCTTATATGCAAAGGAAGGAGGAAATTCTCATGCTAGCTGGAGCTCAAAGGTGGATTCACAGCCACAGCACTAGGCCTGGTAGAAGGGTCTCTCTTTACTTTCTTTCAACAAAGCTCTGGAAAGGCTAAGTAAATCATTGCTATCCATGGATCAAGGGTCTATGTTGTGTCTAAGCAACATAAGATTATTTAGTGCTTCATTAATAAGAAAAAGAAGCATGCCTAGTTAAAGTGCCCCTCCCACCTCATTCCAGGATTTTATTCCTTAGCCTCTTCCAGCCCTGCCCCCACCAGTCTTTTCTTCAGCCTATTAAGTCAGTATTGCCTTAATTTTCATTGCCTAAGCTTCCACATAAGACATAGTCTGTGGCAAATCTACAAATATAGCCCCAATTTGGAGGGAAAGTATCAGTGCCTGAGCTGAATTCATCTTCTCACTCTAGCTTCATTCTAGGCTAGAGATTAAATGGCAAAACTCAGCTTTTAAAACGGAAAGTCGTTGTTTGACTCCTCTCTGCCCCTTCCTCGTCCTCCTACCCTGATTCTTCTCAGTGCTCTGACCTGTTGGTCATGAAAGTGGACATTGAGCTTTGTAAGCTGGCCTCCATCTGACATGTTGTCCAAGCTTTGTTTCAGCTCGAGTTGTCCAAAGACTAGTGACTCACAAGTTAGAGGAAGAGGAGGTTGAGAGAATCCCTGAGCTGAGAGAGTAGATAAGCAGTGAAGAAATCTAAGATTATATTCCAGTACTGCATCAGGACACTGCCATCCCCTTGCCCCATCCTCAGCCTGTAAAAAAAAAAAAAAAAAGATGGAAGGACTCAAATGGGTGCTGTGTACAGTGTCTTGTGATTTCTAGCACATTGTGGTATAGCCCAAAGCATGAGGCCCTTCCCAGGGATATACACAACAGAGAAGAACACAGACCTCGATAAATAGGTATGCATAAATCTTGACAGATTGACATTGATCACCTTTATCCCTAGGTCTTTTCAGTTTGCAAAGCAAGGTCACTGTTGATTCAAGTTTGTAAAGGGTAAAATGTCAGAAATGAAATAGTGGCACCGGTATTTTAAAACACTAAAATTAAGGCAGTTTTTATATTTTAAAATTGCAGGGGACCAAAAAGATAATAGAAAGACACTCAGTGTCAGGAGGCTTCAGTATGTGATAATAATAGTAGTAGTAATAACAGCTAACACTTATATAATAACATAATAATATATCATATATAACATATGTTATATGTATTATATATAATAACATAATAATAACAGCTAACACTTTAAGGTATAGAACATGCTTTACAAATATTTATCTCATTTGATTCTCACAACAAGCCTGGGAGGTAGATGCTAGTATTATCCCGATTTTACAGATGAGTAAACTGAGACAGATGAAGGTTAAGCGACTTCCCCAGGATCACATAGCTAGTAAGTATCTGAGACTGGAGTTGAATTCAGGTCTTTCTGACATCAGGTCCAGTTCTCTATCTCTCCATTTACCAATTCCTGAATCATTTAACATTTACTTCACAAAGAAGCCATGGATTGATTTGGTTAATTCTAACCACTTTCCTCTCACCTTGCCCAAGCTGGTGATGGATCCTGAATAATTACTCTCCCTCTTCTCCCTCCCAGCTCGGAGGGCTTCTTTTCTAGCCTCCAAAGGCACCTTCCTTCAGCCTGTATTGATGTAAAAACCCTATGATCAGGTATTGGTTTAATATTTTGATTCTCTTGTCTATATGACCCACACATGTGTCCGTGTGTGTCTGTACAAGAGTACAACTTTGTCAGCAGGAGATAGATCTATGGGAATTCCTTGGTTATGGCCACATTGCCACACATGTGATGATGAACCTGCAATTTGAAACAATAGCTACATACAGCACTGGACTAGACTATGGGCAGTACACAAGGACAGGAACATGCTGCTGCCATAAGGTCCCCATTTGTCTAGCTCCTACAATCCCTCATGCAGCTTACTATCTAATACAAGTTTTTGATACATGATTCCAGGCACGCATTGCTCTTTCCATTTAAAAAAACTCCACCAAACAACGTGGAATGAAGCCACCGGATGCCTGTTCTCCTATTCCAAAAAGATAACGCTACAGCTAAACTTTTTTCTTTAAAAATCAATGCAAACTGATACTTCTGCATATGGTATTTAATCTTTTCTTAACTGGAAGTGAATGTGCTCACTATAAGAAGGAAAGGGTTGGACTAGTTGACCTTGGAGGCCCCTCCTGGCTCTAAATTTATGATCCCATGATCTTAAGACTAATGTTTTCAAATTAGGGGCCACGCCTAACCTCACAAGGGGATCTTTGGAAATACAATACTGGATCAGTCAGTAATGGTTCCTGCTCTTTAGGGTAGCTAAGGATCAATTCCTGGGCCATGAGAAAAATGAGGCCACTTTGATCCCTAACCCCTACCTCATTATATCTTGCTCTCTACTTCCTTCGCTGCCCACAGCAATATTCGTTGGTTTTGGCATGGGTAGGGCCACTCTAGCTCGTCAATAGGAAGCATTGTTTTGCAGCTGGGCACCTGCGCTACAGGCTCAAACAATGAAACTGTGCTAAAGAGCCCCTCCTTTCACCCCCGGGCACCCACTGTAAAAAGAGCAACGTGTAGGGGCCTGGAAACATACTTTCATCAGAATGAGGCTAGGACCTGCCTGGCCAGCAACGGAACAACTGGCTTTTCCCAGAGAAAGCAACTAGGCACTTCTAGATATTAAGTACATGAAGGTTTTCCTATAAAGTCAGGCCATGTGCTTCTTTTGCTTACCAAATATTGGGTCAGCAAATATTTGCTAAAAGCAGGGCACAGTAAGGAAACTGGGGTTCTGTTTTCTGGACTGCTAGTTGACCTTCTCCAAAGCCTTGCCACTTCAGCTCCTCTCAAGTCAGAATGACTTTGGAAGCCTAATCAAATACCCTCCTCAGCTTTATGCCTGGGGCCTCAGCTACTGTTCCTCAGCAGACATCCATTACTTACTGTATATGCAGGGCAATGGGTCAGACATGGGGGAAGATACAAAGTTTAGATAAGAAAGAATCCTTAAGCTCAAATCATACACTTGCACATCACACACTCAAATCACACAACTATTTATTATAATAATAATAATAATAATAACACACAATATGCCATAGCACTCATTTGAAGTACAACTTTGAATGTACATCGAAAAGACGTTATATGAGGCACAAAGAGAAAGGTTACTATTTCTTTTAGGAGTTACTATTTGAGGTCTGGGCTTTAAAGGATGCTTGAGAAGTCAGCAGGGTCAGAGGGAAAGGGAGAACATGCCTGAAATAGGGTATAGTACGAGCAAAGGCATACTTTGAGAATATGAAGAGACCCATTTGGACCACAGAGGGGACTAATGTAACCTGGAAAGTTAGAGTAGGACCAGATTGTGGAGGATCTTAAAAGCCAGGCAACAGAATTTGGACTTTGGACAGTTAGCAATAGGAAGCCACTGAAAATTGTCGAGCTGTATAATATGTCCAGGTATACACTAAAATAAGATGATTCTTGCAGTATTATGAAAGATGGATTCAAGTGGAGAGAGAACGGAGGTAGGCAGAGTCTTAGCGTGGAATACACTTCCTCCTCGTTTCTGGTTCCTAGAATTTCCATCTTCCTTCAAAGGATGTCCCAGGCACCATATGCAATATCAGGTCTTTCCTGATCGCCATAGTCCTTAGTGTTCTTGACCTCTTAAAAGGACTTTGCATTCATCTCTACATGCTTTTTATTGATTTATCTGTGGTACAAGCCCTGTGCTAAGCACTGGAGATATAGAGGTAAAAATGAAATAGTTCCTGCTTTCCAAAAGCTTACATTCTTATGGGGTGGTGGATAATAAGTACATAGACAATTATTGTCAAAATATATTTGAAGGGAAATACATGGTAATTCCTGGGGAAGGCATTTTACTTGGCATGTAGTTTGTCTATGTTGTGATTCAAGAGAGTGCTAAGCTGGTGGGGGTACAGGGGAGAAATAAGGGGGATCAGAAGAGCAACCAATGATGCTAAGAGGCAGAAATGAGGGGAAGGTTCATTCCAAGCTGGGAGAAAGAAGATTTAGTGTGACTCTTTGGCATCCCTAGTGCCTAGCACAGAAGTTTCCATCTAGTTGGCACTTAATTCATGCTTGTTGGATCGATTGAATTTAAAAGGTAAAGAATTTTAATTAGGCCCTCCTGCTGCTCCTGGTAATAAGGCCTCTTGATTCGGATTAAAGAGTCCACCTTTATTGTCTTTTACCTTTCTTTGTGTCCCTAGCACTTAGCATAGCTCCTGGCATATAGCAGATGCTTAATAAATGCTTATTGACTGACTGACTACTTTTGTGACCTTGAGCAAGTCCTATAAACTCTTGGGGTTCAGTGTCTTCATCTGTAAAAGGAAGGAGTTGGATTAGACTCTGAGTTTCTATACGGCTCTAAATATGTCGTGCTATACCTTGATGCCAAATTCCACATTCTAGTGGGTAACACCAGTAAAAAGGATTCATTGTCATTATTCAACACTAAAACAATTTCTCCTACCAACAGAGGCCTATGAGTAGAAGAAAAGTCAAAGCTCCAAATTGAAAAACTAGTGGAGAGGACTATTGGCAAGGTTTTGAGTCCTTAATTTTCACTTCCACCAAATCTTCTGGAGGTGAGAATTTCTGAAATGGAAATTGGTGGCAAAACCCAAAAGACCATAAAAAATAAACCAAGTTCTTCCAAAATGGCTTGCTTTAGTCTGTCATTCAGATTTGGGGACGATAAACTTGTAAAAATCCATAAACTCTGTAAATTACCAAATCTTGTAGTGTAACTGTCCAAATGGGAAGATGTGGGTCTCCGGCACATATTCAAAAAGATATCCGTTCGTTGATTAGCAGCACTGATAACTTGCTTTGTTCTTTCACTGTTAACAAAGCAGACTTTCACTAATTCTTCTAGGCTTGTAACCTCCTTCACCTTACTTCCTCCTTAACGTATCTGTGTTGCTATTATAGGCAAAGAGAGACCACAGAGAAGTGATTTTCTTTCCTTGTTCCTTAGAGGTTATTTCCAACACTCTAGGCACTGGGAAGTACTTCTGAAGCACAATTCCCTTGAATTGCACTGAATAGACTCAATGACACTCCCTTTACTCTCCAACTGTTCTGCAGAGATCAGGAGCAGAAGCAACCAAAAGGAGTGGGGAAAGAAGCCTGTTGCCAAGTCCTGTTACTTCTACCTTCAGAAAATTTCAGTATTTGACTCTCTCTTTCCATATACAGAGTCACCTAATTACTACTCTATTGCAGACCTTCATCCACTCTTGCCTGAAATATCTTAATAGACTGCTAACTTTCAGTCTTACTACCTCAAAGTTCTCCTCTATCCCATCCATCCTTAATACAGCTGCTAGGAGCTTCCTAAAGCACAGGTCTGGCTACACTATTCTCCTACTCAAAAACCTTCCACGGATCCTTATGACAATGGGGTAAAGTGTGAACACCCTTGCCTGACATTTATGGGTCTCTACAACAGGATTCTACCTTTCAGAGGTTTCTAAACTTATTTGGCCTACTTCCCCCTTTTCAAAAAAAAAAAAATACTCAGCACCCCCCTAGAAATCTACTTTCTTTAACTCTTCAACTGGAGTTATTTCAAAAAATATATGATTTTTTTAAAATGATGTATCTTAAATTTAATAATTTATTGTAAAATTGTGGGTTTTTCCTGCATTGATGTAATATTGTATCATGTAACTGTATAATATCATATTGTAAACAAGTCATTGCATACATACACATATTCCTGCTGACACATGCTGGACTTCTCAACAGTGTGCCACATGCTCGCCTGCCAATACTTGCTTGTTAAGACCTGTCAGCAGACTTGACCACTGATCAGTTATAACTTGCATTTTGTGTGTTTGTTTGGAAAACAATGTAATCACTATGACTTTAACTCTGTTACACAACAGATGAAACATATATGAACGGTTTTTCAAAATTTTCTTCTCTTATTTCCTTGTGCTTCCACCACCCTCTTATTTTTATTCAATGCCCCCTAATTGCAGCTGAGGCTACCACCACCACCACCACCACCACCACCACTCCCCACCTCTCCTATTGTTCCAGTACCCCCTGAGGGCAGTATTGCCCACTTTGGGAATCTATGTTAGCCAAACCAAACCACTACTTGTTCGAATTTCATTGAGCACTGTTTTAACTCTCTGAAATTGCACATTTCCTCCCCAATGCCGACTGTGTGCTCCATCATCTAAGCCTTTGGAAATTCATCTTTCTTTAAACTTCAAATCATGTATCACTTTCTCCAACCCCTTTATCTGAAAATATTTTCTTCCTCCTCAGATTTTCTTGGAGTAACTCATCTCATTTCTCCTTTGACCCTATTACATTCTACCTGTTATTAAACTTACTTGTGTATATATCGTCCTCACTTTCGAATCTATTAGAAACACCTTGGGGATTGCATCATTTTTCATCTGAGAATTGCCAGTGCCTAGCACAGAGCTTTGCATTTTGCACTTGCTGTGGATTGAAAGAGTGCTAGGAATTCAGACGTTAGAAGGTGTTCCCAAGGATGGGCATAGACTAGAAAACAACTGAACTTTGATTTCAGATTCCAAAAATAGGAAATCAGTCCCTAAAATCTACTTCCTCTTATAGAGTCAGATCATCAGAGCAGGAAGGAACCCTAGCAATCACCCATTCTCACGGCCTCATTTTACAGAGGAAGCAGAGGAGGTCCAGGGAGGTTATAACTTGCCCAATGTCACACAAGTTGAACAGTGTTAGTATAAAAAGATCTGGGTTCAGATCCTGGCTCTGCTGCTTACACTTGTGTGACCTTGAGCAAGTTATAACCTCTTTCATTCTCCAGATCTCAACTCCCTCATCTGTAAAAATGAAGGGACTAGATTAAAGGATCTCTAATTATTCTTCTTCTAAATTTCTGATCCTAAGTTATCAATGGCAGAGCCAGGATTTGTATCCAGGTCTTCTCCATGTATTCCCATAGCTTTCAATTTGGGGGAAAAAAAAGACCATTCTAATTTCTAATGAAAATCATCCAATACTGGGGAGTAGGGAAAGCAAGGAGGAAAATCAAGATCTAGATGGCTCAGTGCATGGAGTATTAGAACCAGAGTTGGGAAGACCTGAATTCAAATCTTGCCTCACCCACTTACTAAGTGACCCTTACCAAGTCTTTTAACCTCTCTCAGCCTCAGTTTCTTCATCTGTAGAATGGGGGTAATAATAGCATCTACCTCACAGCGTTGTGGTGAGCATGAGATGAAATGACATAGGCAGAGCACTTCACAAACCTTAAAGTGCTATGTTAATACTAGCTATTATTAGGGGAATGGGAAGAGAGTGAGCATTTATCTAATGCCAGAACTATGCTGAGAGCTTTGGGCAAATATTATCTCGTTTGATCCTCATGACAATGCCGGGAGGTGGGTGCTGTTATTATCCCTATTTTACAGATGAGGAAACTGAGACAGACAGGGGTTAAGGGACTTGCCCAGAATCACACAGGTAGTGTCTGATGCCAAACTTGAACTCAGGTATTCCTGACTTGGGTCCCACTGTGCCACTTAACTGCCTCTATAATTATTATCTATTACTGTATCTAATCTAATATTCTAATCTAATCTGAATTCCTTTTCCTTGTCTTCTCACTCTATTTTATCCACTGCTGATGGAACTCTTCTGTAATCATCACAGTGAGGAAGCTAAAACATTAAGGTGTTTAATTTTCCATTGCCCATTAAAAGTTCCTTCTCCTTTTTTGCTTCCTAGGATTCAGGCAGGCTTTCTCTTTGTTTCTCTCGAACTAGTCTTTTTTTTTTTTTCTGATTTGTGCTTTTCCCAAGCCTTTCTCTTTAAATTCGTTTGGCCTTCTTGAACATTGCTGATCCAGTTCCAACCCTTATATACATTTTCTTCCAAACCAAGGAAGAAGCAGAGGAAATGACTTCTTTTTTTTTTTTTTTTGGCCTTGGCAATCACGGATAAAGTAAAATCAATTAGGTTTAACCCTTGACTTCTTAGAATGTGTGCTTTTCTGGAAGTGCTTCTGTAATGGAGAAGTATGTTTATGTTTAAGGACAACACAGGGTATTCTTTATCTATGTTATTATTGTCTAATCTGAGCAAGAATTTGGAACTGATTAGGTGGCTGGATTATAAAACAACCTCAGTGAGAGATCCGTAGTTAAATAGATGAGAAGGACAAAAATAGGCCCATGGATTCCCGATTCTGTACTTTTTTCTTCCAGCCAACTTGCATTGATTTTTTCATAAAACACCACTCCTACGGAACTAATTCCTTCCTGTACTAGAGCAACTAGAATATTTTTTTCCTCAACTTAACCAACAGCTTTAAGCTTCATTTTGTCTCAACATCAAAGGCTCATAGACTGAGCTGAAAGATACCTTAGAGGTCACCCAGTCCAACCTTCTCGCTATACAAATAAAGACCTGAGATCCAGAGGTTAAATGATTGGTTCAGAGTTACAAAAATTGTAAATGATGGAGACAAGATTTGAACTGAAATTGTGAGAGTGTCAAGGACTAGGCCTATACCTGTGATTTTTTGTGGTATTGATGTCTCTTAGATAAGAAATTCCCTCTACCAATGCAATTTCTTTCCAACTTCCAGTCTTAGAGGACTGCAAAGCCACTGAGAGGCTATGTGACTTGCGCAGAGTCTAACAGTCAATATGTATAGGCAGGAGCGACACAGTCAGACTGGCCTGGAAGTCAATAGGAACTGAGTATTATTTGAGTGGTGGACAAAATTTGAGAAAATTAAATTTCCTTGATATTCGTTACCCATATTTTACAAAAAAAAAATAGCTATATATGTGCATGTATGCGTGTGTTGTATATATGCATGTGTGTATTTATGTATATATGTGTACGCATGCATGTGTATATGTGTTTATACACACACACTTATATATAATGTATTGAGAGAATGAGAAAAGGGGAAGAAAAGAGAAAGAGCAAGGAAAGGGAAAAAGAGAGAGGTCTGGAAGAAAGACACAGAGACACAAAGAGAGAGAGAAAGAGGCAGATAGACAGAGGGAGGGAGAGAAGAATCATCTACAGGCTAAAAAGAATTATACAGAAAATTCAATGAAAAAATATCTACCAGTAACAAAGGCTTGCTTTACTTGCTTGATAATCCAGTGCCTCTAATTCCCAGCCCCCTTTTTAAGAATTCACCCCAAACCAAGCGAACTCATTCATTCATTCTTGGCTGAATTTCCTTCCCCATCTCTAAACACCAATCTCCCCCGCTCCCATCACTAAACATCTACTGAAACAAACAAACAAACAAACAAAAAACTAATATACTTGTTGATTCTACTAGCAAAACACCAAAACTGTTTCAAGGAAGTTTCAAAAGTATCTCCAAAGAACACAAGTTCATCCCTGGCCCCTGGCAGCCTCCTTCTTCCCTTCAGAAATTCATTTTGGGTACCCTTTTTTGGGTTCTTTTAAACAATGGCAGTGTAGTCTAGCCTGGTTTGAAGAAATAATAGCTCTATCAATAATGAATTGGAGAATTAGGTACAGAAGTTTTATCTGTCGAGTGCACATGAATTTGGTTGAGATGGTCAAATATCTGATTTTTGTATTTTCCTGATTGTGCATATTACTCAGATTGATCAAAAAACCATTTTTAACCACATTTCTTTCTAATTAGCTGTTCCTGAAGGCCAGCTGACTCTATTTGGAAAATTTTATTCTAATGAGACCATTTGGCCCTCTCATCTTGTGATAGAGCTAGGTCCGGTATTAAAATCCTCCAATTAACGAGGAGAGTCAACTATTTTCCTCACATTCACACTGAAAAGTAATAATGCCCTTTCTTGGTAACAGAAGAATAAAGTTGTTCCTTTTCAGGCACTTGAGGGACTTTCATCTTGGGCAACCATAAGGTAACCACGAAACCCACAGCCACATGGAGGCCCTGGGGCTTTACCTTTTCTGTGAAAAGCACATGTGTTTGAGGTCCTGTGGTTTAGGTCACCCCACACCACAGTCCAGTTTCCCCACGCCCAGAGGCATTCTCCTCTTTTTACTGTTTTCTATTTGGCTTTCAAATGCTTTTGTCCCCACCTGGGGTCTGAAATCCTGTAACTATACCGGTACCCTTTGGGGTTTTGCTGAGGATACCAGGGATAACTCTCCTTGCTCTGGATGCCTGGGAGGTATTTGTGTTGCTATAGGTGCATATCTGTCCAAATTAAAGTCAAAAACATTCCACTGAAAAAAAGCTGAGTATAGTTCGACCATGAAACTTATCTCCCTAGAGACAGAATAGAGGCAAATAATAGGTAGAAATTGTCAGATAGGGCCAATGTGTTGCTTGGCTTTGCTTTGACTTTATTTGTTACAAGGGTCTCCCCAGAGGAGGTCCTTTCTCATCCCCTACACCCCAGCTATGCTTCCCTCTCCCACTATAAACTGACTTTACCACTACTCCCTCCATATTTTGATATTCTGATCTTTAGAGGTGACACATGTGAGAGTGATTAGAGATCAGAGCCCCAGAGTCGGGAAGACTTGAATTCAAGCCTTACCTTTGATACATACTGGCTGCGTGACCTAGGACAAAGTCACACTCTCTCAGTGTCCTGGGCAGACTCTTCAAGCTGTAGAACAGTTGCTGATATAAATGGGTGGAGGGTCTTTCCTTATAAAGAATCTCTCCATACAGATAAATTAACAAGTTTTGAAAACATTAAAAGGGAAAACAAACAAACAACTTTCCCTCTACCCTTACTCCACCCTAACCTCCCCGCCCCGCCCCCCCCCAGCTTATCTGGGTAAATGTCTGTGTCTCCAATGCCTAGCACAGTGGCCTGCTAGAGGAAATAGTAGGCTTTCACTAAATCATTTTTGAATTGTTGAATTGAAGGGAGAGTTCTTATGTGCTTCTGTACGGGGGGTGTCACTGGAAAGTAACTATAATTTTTTGTAAACCATCAATGCCACATTTCCACCCCCCGCCCAAGTTAATGCTAACAGAGATGTAACAATCAAAAGGGGAAGATTTTTCTGGAGCTGCAAAAATTTAAGATTAAAAACAACTTCCAAGTTTATCAGCCAAATATTCAGTTAGGCTTGGGAGGGAGGTGGGATGCCCAAGCTGAGGGGGCAGAGGGGTACAGTGGTCAAGCAGGAGGTACGGAAGAGAAGAAGGGAGCCTGGGAGGCAGTTAAGAAGAAAAAAAAACACAGGAGGCCAGGGTCTGTAGCATAACTCATTTTATTGTCTAAACAGTTTTTGCATAGGAAATATATCCGCTTCCAGTAATTGACTGCAGTATGAGCAGCTGCTAGCAGTATAGGCTGGATATAACAGTAACAATCACATTAAGTCAAGCTTGATTTACACCAGTTTAAAACTTGTGGCAGTTGAGTTCATTTGCAACCCACAAAAAGTACCCAAAAGAACGTTATTCTCCAACCAGGCACAATAAAAAAAAAAAATCCTTTGCTAACATTCTGGCCCGGCCTAGGTCTGATGCCAGAGGCCTGGGCTCCAGAAGTGAAGTCACTGTAAGTGTAATGCATCCCGACTGCTCGAGGTTCGTTACATCGAGATTGTGCACACGCCTCCTTTTTTTTTCTTTTTTTTTTCTTTTTAATTAAGATACACTATTCCGTATTTTTGGCCCACAAGGAGGAGAAAATGCCAGAAGTTTTAAAATGGATCAACCCTGGTGTGTAGCTAGCAAGCAATAACTGACTACTTGTCACCTACAGTTGTACTAAATGTATCTAAATTAACACACAGCTCTACAAAAGTTGTTCTCAGAGAAATATCATTGAGATGAGGGCCTCTCTTCCCAGGCTACTAAAAGTTCTATATGATATAAGCACAAATTAACAGCTTGATGAAGACATAATCTAATGCAGCTTTTGAGAAGCCTATACCTGGGATTGAGTTACCCCTCACATTCTACAATGTTGTAGAGATTTTTTTTTTGAAGAAAATGTTATTTGAAACATATTTACAACTGAACTCAACAGAGACTGTGAAATTGAACAGGCACTGCTCATTTGTTTGAGTTTTTTGGTAAACATTTTGCTGGTTTTTGTTTCTTTCTCATTTTGCATCAACTTTTATCAGTCCATGAAACTTCAATGCCCTCAATGAAGAATGCATAATAAGCCATACTTCTTTTAAAAAAACAAAAAACTTCCTTCTGCATAAAGAGATACATTTGCCACATCAGTCCCTGTAGCACAGTTTTCAAAACCATTCTGTCAAAAATACAGTAATACAAAGACTGGCTTTAGCGTCACTAGCTCACACTGCTTTTCATTTTTTGTAGGCCACCTTTTGTTTTACTGGTACTATATCATGCAAGAAAAGTATCAAAGGCTTACACTAACATAAGGGTATGCTAGTGGCACTGAAGCCCTTTGCACAAATTTAACATACATTTGAATTGCAACACACAGATATTTCTAAAGAGTAATAACTAGTGAACGCTTTTATTATAAAAAAAAAAACAAAACTACTTACAACCATCGAAGAAAAAAATTGCAACAAAAAAAAATGTAAAAATTGACCGTCTCCAACTTGTCCCCTTTTTACTAACAATGTGACCACCAGAACTGTGGCACGGAAACAGTACAGAGAGTTGTCATGGCAATGAGTTTGGATGATGCAAAGGTCACTGTGCAGGGTTATAGGGCAAAACCAGTGGTCCATGTTCTCCTCCAAATGTGGTGCTCTACCACACCCACACAATTTTGAGCAATTAGAAAAAACAGGGGAACTAGCAGAAAGTGCAAAAATATGAAGGAAGCAGTTTTCAGCCCCTTCAGCATGGAGTAGAACATTCACTTTTGGGTTTTTTTTATTTCCTGTTGAACACAATTAGCCTGCACATTATAAAAAAAAAAAAAGTTTTCTATAGAAACCCAATAAAAAAAAAAAGTCCAGGAAGCATGCAGCTGGTTAATGTTAACAAAAGACCTTGACAGGAACATGTAAACTATATTGGATGTCATGCTTGGGGCCTAACTGCCAGCAACATTATAGAGTTGTTTCATTAAAACTGAATACTGTACACTGAATCTGGGATAACTTTCTGCAGCCTTCATGGTTCCACACAGTACATAGGGTTTTCCAAAGTAGGTAACGAACACATCCTGGTGACACACTGCTGAATATGTCCCTGTGCAATCTCTTTCGTTAAGTCCTGATGAAGCTACAAGTCACAAATCCAAAGATTCTGCTCCCTGAGGACACAGTTATGTGAGACCTAAGTCCTGCTTTACTTCTCTGCCTATCCTGAATGCTCTGTGAACCTAATCTTAAATACCATCACGTAACAATCACAAAAACTTTTGCTAAAGGCCATATATACTAATAAAAAGACAGTGGTGCTTCCAACAGTCTGAAATGCTCAGAAAACCAACTTTTCCAATACTAAATACAACAAAATAACCTTCATAAAATATAACTTTTCTCCATTTACATTTTTTTTAAAGGATTAGTAACCTATGCTTTTTAAGCACAGGAATCTGCGAAATAACTCCTAACATGGACAGATTTTTTTTTTAATACATAACTTAAGAAACTGGAGAGTTTTAACCCAAGTCCAGTTTCTAAACAAGGAATATTCTTGTTTACTTTAAAAATGGAAACAACATATAGTTCCATTATAATTGTTAAAAAGTTAGCTTTACAAACAAGGGAACTTTAATTAAAAAAAAATCTTAACAAAACTATACAGTGTACAAATTACTGTCTACAAGGTAGGCGGTTCGTTAAGAAGACCTTTCGCTCTTCTCCATTCTTGCAGCTTCACAGATTCATTCACATATATATTTTTTTTAAATGGAGCTGCCCACCCAAACATTACCCCACAACTATATTGCTATAATTAATATTTTTGCCATGTCTTTATGTACAGTCTCCTTCACTGCCTTTTATTTTTTTTTCTTTAGTCAAGCCTCAAACGTTCATGTCACTCCAGGGGAAACACACTTCAGTGGCACTGCCAAGGGGCCAGGGCTGCAAAGCAACAGAATAAAGGCGAAACAGTGCACATAGAACGGGGTGGCTTGAGATGGTACCCCACTTCTGGAACCCTAGGGTGACCCACGCCACCCAGAAGCTCTGCAGTTCCGGCTAGGGATGGGCCGTTCGAGAGCTACAGAAGCAGAGCCCTTCGTCAGAACATAGTTCCTGGTGAAGGAGGAGGCCAAAGACTGGATCTGAGTCTTTTCTTTCTCTATATATATTTATATATATATGTATATATATATGTATGTATGTATGTATATTTTAAATATCTTGATCTTAAAAAAAAAAGTTGATTAAAAAAACTCAAAATAGGCCTTTATATTAAAGAGGCAGGCAGTAAAACCCACAGTGTAACTAACTTATTATTCAGCTAGAAATGCTCATTCATTCATTCACATCAAGAGAGTGAGTCTGCCCTCAAAAAAAAAAATACTGTGTGTCTTGTGAGGTTGATTTGTTCACACAATAGGTCAAAGATATCTGAAAAGCTCAGTTAAGATTATCTGTAGTCTACCAGGGTGAGGATCACACAAATTATTGCACTTACTTCTGAACTTCAACTGGTCTTATCCTGCTGTGCTATTCAACATTTGGGGACATCATACTGAATGGGTTAATCGAATACAATTGTCCAGCATGTAATCATTGTTCATAAGTATTCATTATTAAATGATGTGCTGGGAGAACAATAGACAGTTTATTTTATTAGACCATGGCCTAGGGGGTCCTCAAGACAATATACCATGTTTCACTAATTCCAACAGCTATTCTTTCCACTAATACTTTGACTCTATGGACTCTGGAAGAAAAGAGAATATGAACAATATAAAAGTGTTGGTGCCCTTTCTTCCCCCCAAATATCAAAGATCAAATAGAAATGTGAAGTACTATTCCTTTAAAAAATTACATTGTCTTCTAGAGGGCTGAATTTGTCCACAGGAAAATTATTTCTACACCCTCCTTCCCCTTCTGTATTTGCTCCTAGTCAGAAAGGATATGTACAAATAGAACCTACAGATGATTAATTTTTTTCTTCCTCCCTTGAGATGAACATCCACTGATATCTATCAGTCCAAATACATTCAAGAATAGCAACTCTCTGACCTTTTTGATGTTAAAAAAAAAAAACAGTCACTGCCATCAGTTTATAATATTAAGACACGGGTAAATCGCATATTCCATCATCATAAAATGATGAGTTGGACAGGCTAGAATTCTGGGGATGGGGTGAAGAAAGGGCACAGATTTCTCCAACGGAGGCTGTATGTTGTATAAAAGAAAGTGTGTCCCTAGGTAGAACCATTAGTGAGAAACACCCTCTAAAATGGATTTTTAAAAAGATATATCTTTGCCAAGTATGAGATGGCCTCACTCTCACTGTGGGTCTTGACCTCTCAAGAAAAAACAAACAAAGTAAGATAATTTCCTCAAGCCGAGTCTGCCTCCAACAGAATTCATTACTTTTTTATTTGTGTGTGTGTGTGTGTGTGTGTGTGTGTGTGTGTGTGTGTGTGTGTGTGTGTGTGCATGTGTGTGTGCGTGCATGTGTGTGTTTAAATCCAGAAATGAGTTCAGCTTGCACCCCAGGTGGGAAGTTAACGAGAGGGAACCTATTTTAAAAGTTTGTCACAGTAGGCAGAACAGTCGCTTTGCAGCCCATGCCTGTCTAAGGGTACACTGCTTCACAGCTACACTGTAAAGTGTTAAAAATCCTCCCACCCACCCCAGAATATATATATATGTATATATATATATATATATATGTATGTATAAAAAAAAAATCCCCTGTCCATCTCTCAGTACACAAAAGGACCTCATCACACTGCAAAAATAGCAGTACCCACTTTGGTCAATTAAAACAAACAAACAAAAAAAAAGCATACATCATTCTTTTTTTTCTTTTTTTTCTTTTTTAAATCTGTGTACTTACCTATAATAACCAATACAGCTAAAAGCACTACCTACATAGGCAAAACTTGGTATTGCATAATTCGTAAAAATTTGAAACCCCCCCTCCCAAATATTAATTGGAAGATGAAAAACATGAAAGGTTAATAGAAAAAACACCAAAATACTGAAAATATTGCTGGTCGATTACAATTTTTAAGCGGCAACTATACACAGCCATGATATGCTTTATAAATGTGAGATAAAGGTATAACTGTCTAAAAAATCCATGATGTCACACTTTTTTTTCATCTGGAGTACAAAATATTTTGTCATAAAAATGGTAAAGATTTAAAATTATAATAAATGCAGCAAAACAAGTGTAGTGATGTCACTTTTTTAGATTTCAAGGCAAGGCACGTAATGTGGACATTATATCTTCGTGCAAATTAGGATTACTGGAAAGAGTATTTTTGTTTAATTAAAATTTTAAGAGACATAGAGGCAAAATGTGTCTGCCCATGCACACTACAGTCCTGTCAGTACGAGAAATTTGTTGAACAAGGCTAATTTCTGAAAGCACCATGCAAGTTTCCAGCACCCTGATGACTTGTTTTCTCAAGAGTGCATTTTTATATCCCACCCCTCTTTCACTCGTTCCCAGTTTGTAAACTGTAAGCTTTGCCCTTGTGACATGGATTTGCCTGCCTCTTTGTCTCTATGATGCAGATTGTAGAGAACCTTTTGTACACCCTATGGGTTCTTGATGCAACCAGTAATTTTAAATAAATAAATCCTACCTCCATGGAGGCAGCAGCTAAACCAACATAAGTGCTGTGTTTCTATTAATTTCTCTTTTTTTTTCCTCAAGCACATGATTTGTCTTGATTTAATGCCTTTGAATGCCCTCAAAAACTGAGGGGAAAATAAATTCGTTCAAAATTATTTTAAATTCTTTTTAATCCCCTCAATTTAGAGTCCAAGGGCTGAAGGACTTATAATGATGATTCCCCTTTAGATATAAATTTTTAAATTGCACTTGCCTCTGTTAAGTGTTTCTTTTGTGGGGAAAATATTATATTAATTTTTACTGTTGCATGCAGAGATAACACTTTACCTACATAGAGGCATTTCTTCCATAGAGCCTTTGTGTTCAGACCGATTTTTTTCCTTTTTTTTTTTTTTTTAAAGATTTCAAACTGGGTTACACACTGGAAAAGGCTGGGTTAAGGGCCAAAGTTGAATAAATCTGTACTGATAACTAAAGGCTACAGAGCTTGGATTTATTTTTTAACTTTTAGAAATCAGAGTGTTTACAAAATGGCTGGCTCAAGGCCCTTGTCATCTGGCAGCTTTAAGGCTGCCTCCTAGCCTTTGTTTTGTGAGATAACCAGGAATAGTGATTCCATGCGTAAACAACAAGAATACTAAACCAAGAAAACTAGCTTATCATGCAAATATTAAGGCATCTAGAAAGTCAGTTAAAATATATTGTCATCGAGACAGAACATCTATTTCCCAGCGGACTTCATATAACAAAGGCTACTTAGCAGGGGCTGCTCTCTACCCATCAGTGAAATATCATCGACCCTTTTTATGTCATTACAGTTTCAACCTTAAGGGAATTAGTGATTGTAAGTGCTGCAATTGCTGGTCTATATTTTTTTTCTTCTTTCTTCGGTTCCTTTTTTTTTGTCCCGTCTTCCTTTTTCATTTCTTTGCTTTTTTTTTCCATTTTAAAATTTTTGTTGTGTGGTTTTTGTCGTTGTTCTTTTGGTTTTCCCTCAGTTGCTTGTTTCTGCTTGAAGGAAAGGTTCTCCGATTATGTTCAAACCATAATTTTGGACATTTGTTGGCAGGATTGGTGTCCTGTTTGATACTTGAAAAGGGACCAAGCTAGCCCAGGTACCAGGACTGTTGAAGAGGGAGAGAAGGAAAGAAAAAAAAAAAGAAAGAGACATGATTTTAAAATTTGTAACAACATTTGACATGTAAATTCCATGAGCTAATTATATTAGTATACATTTGACCATCAAGAGTTAAGAGAAATAAGGTTGGTGACCTTGTGAACGCCACTTGAGCTCTTGCTATTATAATTTCATACTTACAGACTAAGACAATATATTAAATGGGTTATAATAAATTATAAGATTAGCATTTTAGGCATATAATATGTGGTCTGCTTCTTTCATGGAAAGCAAGACAAAATAGAGGGCAAAAACCCAATTATGGCAGATAAGAGATCGTTGAAATCTAATCTAATTGAAGATATTCTTTATTAAATTGTTTGATCCATACTTAGGCGTGTGAAATATTGCATAGAGTAAAAAGAAAAAAAAAGTAGTACACAACTTCTATAAATGTGTCAAAACATCGGTTCTATTGGTCAGTATTTTTTTTAACCTTACATAACCAAATGTTAACATGGCCATAAATTCTACATCTACAGAATTAAATTGATATGAAGAAGACTCCCTAGATGAGGTGAAAGATTTCTCTTCCTTCATTATATGAAAAAAAATAAAGCTTTGCACAGAGAAAAGTCCAAACATTATTACTGTGACTTAGGAGAGAAATGATGACCACACTTAGATTTTAACTCCAATTTTCCTTCCAGGACAGTCACTTCACCAAATGGAACCAAAATTTTTATCTTTACAGATCAGACACATTTGTGAGAGAGGATCATTATATGGCATGTGAGGCTCTCTCCACTTATGATTGCTGTTAGCGTTTTAACGATTTTTCTTTCTGCCTTTTTTCTCCTCCTCCATGGCTTCATCACAGATATAACCGGAGTGGAATTAGTTAAGATACTGGACCTTGATTTCTCATGTTAGCTAGAAAGATAAGTCTCAAAATCTGCCTATTTATATCCACTGACCAGGCAGATCTTAGCCTAGGGTACTGTGCTCTGCCATGATGCTCTTAAAATCAAGGAGAAATTAAAGTAATGTCCAAGTGACTAAAAAAAGGGAAGATATTGAGATGGCACGGTTGTTTGTTATTTTAAGAGGTGACTCTGAAGGTCCCATTTTTATTCAGTGCAAATGTTACATAATTGATAACCAACAAAGCACAAAATAATTTGGTAATTTAGTCATGTCATACCCAATGTTTTCCCTTTAAAAACAAACTGGATTATTATTCATTTTATCATTAACTTTACAATGTTATTTGTCATCAACTTTTTAAAATTATAGGTGTATGGGGCCAGATGGGTATAAGCATAGTAGGTATGTTGTAGTGGAAAGAGTACTGGATTAGGAGGGTCAGGATCCCATTTTAGCTGCTTTACTGCCTGTGTGATATGGGGAAAGTCCCTTCCCATCTTTGGACTTTAGCTTCCTGAACTATAAAATAAGGAGATTGGACCAGATAGTGTCTAAATTCCCATCCACCTCTAAATCCTACCTATCCTTTCTATTTTGAACCTTTACAAGTAGCAAACATTTTCTTTTATTTATTCTTAAAGTTCCATGTACAAATGCAAGTATGTTCTAACATTTGGAAGAAAATATTAGAGGATATATGTATATGTATATATACATTAATAAATACACATACAGTAATACACACATATATGTATATATGTATGTTTGTATATGTATGTGTGTGTATTTCTTTGATAGTACACAGGTAGAGGAAGCGTGACAATAGTGGATAAGAGTGAGCCTGGGCAAATCATTTAACTTCTTAAGCTCCAAGCAACCCTCCTACACAGTAAGCTGCTCAACAGTTGCTGACCTGTATTGGTAAAGATAGTTTCCTCACTGAGAGTTCCCTTAACCAATAAAATTAGCAGTTGGGTAGCACAGTAGATAAAGCCAGATAGTTGGGTCTGGAGTCAGAAAGACCCAAGTTCATCCCCAAATACTTAATAGCTGTTTGACCATGGGCATGTAGAGTAAACCTCTGTTTGCCTCAGTTTCCTCATCTGTAAAATGGGTATAATAATAGCACCTAATCTCTCAGGGTTCTTGTAAGGATAAAATGAGATAATGATAGAGCACTTAGTACTGTGCTTGGCACATAGTCAGTGCTATATAAATTCTAGCTATTATTACTGTTATTAAAATTGTAGATCTGGAAGAAAAAAATGTCTTTAAAAAATTCTAGCTTACTTACACAGTTTCCTATGAGGACATTTCTGAATTAACTGTCTAAAAAGAAAAAAAATCACCCACATTTTTCATGCAATTTTATATTTAATTTCAACTCAAGCTGCTCTACATTTCAGAAGTGCATTTTTCTGTGCTCAACTTGTACTTCTACAATAAAAAGTAACTTTATTCATGATTATGGGTTTCAATGAATACACTATTATGCTATCAGTTATAAAACCCAAATTATTTTGAAATTCAAAAGGTGTATTGAGAGACATTTAGAGCATGCCTGCAAAAGTGGGCTAACCCATTTAAGGAAAAAAAATCCACTCAAATCAATTTGATAAGAACCTGTATTTTAAAAGTACAAAAATATCTAATACCAGAGCCACCTATAAGAGGCTTAATTGTTTCAACACATTTCTTTATTTTTCTACTCTGTATATGTTCAATGATGTTTTTATTTGTTTTTGCTCCGTGCCATTCCAATTTGAATAACACTAAAATATATATATTATGAAGAGACTGATAGAGAAAATACAAAATCTGAAATCAGAAGTCAATATTTTCAAAGATAGTTACAGAAGAAAACACTATGAAAACTAAAGTTTAGCCCAAATCTGACACTCCTAGTGGGGGTGGGGGGCAGAACAAGTAAAACAACGTAATATCCCCGATTTAAATGATTGGTAGGAAAATCAGATGCATTGTTTTTAGATTGTCTTCTTGAAGAAACATAGTATATTTTAGGGATTGGAAGCAGGTGTAACTCATTCTTAAAACAAGACAACTACATGATTATAAAAAGAATATAAATACACAGTTGTTTTTTATAGTAGGTTCTTTATCCTGTGCTTTGTAAAAGACTGATATTTTTTATTCTTTGGAAAATGTTCAATAAAAATAAATTGCTGTTAGAGCCTTACAGGGCTCTTACTGCAGTATGACTAACAAATTTAATTTAGATGTTTATTTAAACCTTTCAAACCTCCTATCCTGCATTATGACCATGTCAAAAATGCAGTATGCAATATATTTGTCAATACTGTTTATGAACCCTTGGGGAAGAATAAATCCCCTACATTAACACTATGCAGACCCCATATATGAGCTTTACAAGTCTCTTATTACCAATTTGTAAGTTTGACTTCAGAATTATAAGGCACAGGGCCATGTTAGAGTTTGGGGGTTTCCTTGTTGCAAATACTGATTTTTACTTAAAGGCCATGACAACAGCATAAAGAGAAATGGAAAATTGAAGAAATTATCCAGATCATTCAAGTGCAAAGTCCTTTTGCCTCAAATCATATGTATATATGTATGTATTTCAAATGACAAACACAAGTATCAATCATTTATATTTAGTTTCTTTTATGTGTAGGCATATAAATAGTATACTGCAGAATAGCCATATTTCAATAAGAAGCCAGAATGGCTGAGTTTCAGAATCTTGATTATTGAGATTAGGAATAGAATTGGATGTGAATGGTTGAAAGTTTCTGATATAGGACTTGTTGCCTCTCTATCTGCCAAGATATTTGTGTCTCTAAGCACCAAGTAATAGAATATAAGTGACAGTATATCCAAATTTTGTGCTTAACACCCAGATGAGCCTCTTGAGTAATATATATTTCAGTTCCAATCAACAAACATTTATTATCTCCAAATATACATACATTTTGTTTTTGTTATATTTCCCTTTGCTGGAATATTTTAGCAGAAAGAAGGAAGGTTATAAAGTAGGAAGGAGTTATGGAGTGCATTGACTAAAAACACTGTGGCTGCTCATTTTAAAGTCAGCTCAACAAAGTACATCTTTAAGAAGGGAGGTATACAAGAACACCAAAAATATTGTCTCTAAATACATTTACATGAGGTATAACACAGCCAATGTGTGCGTGCCTCATTTCTGGAATGTGCTACTACAATATGCATGCATGATGATTGACTCAAAGTTAATAAAAGCATAAACTTCTTACTTCCATTGAATAGCTTTTCATTATTACAAATTTCACTTGACCAGATTCTGACCCCCTTGTAAATATGTCTAATTTATGTCTATGGAATTAATGAGTAAAGAGAGAGATAAAGAAAAAGTTGTCTCTCTCCTACTTTTTGAAAATGGCATTCCATTTGTATATTTCTTGTGCCATAATCATAAATAAGTGACAAGGACCTTTTCACTAGCTGTGTGTAAATTAATTACAGCCAAATTACTCTGTTTGCTTTTTGCCTAAATGTGTGCTATTCCATTTTCCACCTCTCTCTTCTTTCTTGGAATATTCCATCCCTGAAGCCTGGAATGAATCTGTCTTCACCTCCAACTCTGCGAGGCCCTCGTCTCCTTCAATGCTCAATTGATAGGCTAACTCTTTCAAAAAGCCTTTCCTGACACCTCCTCAAACAATCATGTACATATACTTAACTTTTTACATATTGTATCCTTCTAGTGTAATAAAGCAGGCAAGACTATGGAAGGCTATGATGGGGAAGTGGGGCAGAAACCATACTAACGGATCCATATTTAAACAAACCAATGAGCAGAGTATGGGTAATAAACAAAATGAGAAAGAAATTAATAATAAACAGGCTTCATAAGTAGTACAGTGACTTTGTGGGATGATTTGTGACAAGACAAAAAAGTGAAAGGATTGCTCTAGAGAAAGAGAAAAGAAGAGTCAGGGTAGCATTTTACATCAAGAAGATATTAACTTGTGTGGAAGCCTTACTAGAAGTGTCTCCCAAGAGTTTGTGATGGGGCCTCCTCTTTTTTTTCTCTGTAGGCTTTCATTGGGTAATCTCATCAACTCCTGTAAGTTCAATATGGTCTCTGTATAGATGAATCCCAGATCCACTGTATATGTCCCACCCTAACCTCTCTCCAGAGCCCCAGTTTCGTCTTCACATCTGCACTGTAGGCATCTCAAACTCAACATATCCAAAATAACTCTTTATCTTTTTTCCCCCGAAACCTTCCTTTCTTCCCAACTTCTCTATCACTGTCAAGAGTCATAATGCCCTCTCATTTGTACTGGCTCACAATGTTGGTATCATCTTCAAATCTTCACTGTCATTCACTTCACATCTAATCCCTTGCCATAACTTGTCATTTTTACTTTCCTATCTTTCATATGTCCTCTTCTCTCAACTTCCATAAGCCACCAACCTGGTTCAGGCCCTTATCACCTCTCATTTGACTACTGCAATAGCCTTCTGATTGGTATCCTGCTTCAAGTGTCTGCTTATTCTAATCCATCCTCTACTCAGCTGCTAAAACGATTTTTCTAAAGCATGGGTCAAATCACAACAACCCACTACTCAGTAAACTCCAGCATCTCCCTATTACCTCTAGGATCGAATGTAAAGTCCTCTTTTTCATTTAAAGCTCTTCATAATCTGTCTCCTTCCTACCTTTCTAATCTTCTTACTTTATTCCCCTCCACAACTTCTATGAGTTCCAACTACACTGGTCCACCTACTGTTCCTCATATACAACATTCTATTTCCTTCCTCTATGACTTTGCACTAGCTTGTCTCTCATGTCTGGAATGCTCACCATCCTCATTCTACCTCTCGTTTTTTCCTGGCTTTCTTCAAATCTCAGCTCAAACCCCACCATCTATAAGGGTCCTTCCATGACACTCCTCTGCCCCTGCCCCCGACCATCTGACAGTACCTTTTCTCTGAGATTACCTCCCATCTGCACTGTATGTATCTTGAATGTAATGATTTCCATGTTATCTCCTTCATTAGAATGTGATCTCCTTGAGGGCAGGGACCAGGGTGTTTTTTTTTTCTGTCTTTTTGTTTGTTTTGTTTTGTCTTGCTTATTTATATGTTTGCTTATTTGTTTAATCTTCTGTTGTATTCTCAACACTTAATCTAGCATAGTGTACATAATAAATGCTTAAGGCATGTTTTTTGATTGGTTGATTGGTTGGTTGTTGGTTAGTTGATTGAGGCTTGATGGAAAGCATTTGGTTGAGGATCAAATGAAAGAAAACAGAGACCACATTGTGGCAGGAGTAAACTACAGACCACCGGACTTGACAGAAGAATTGGATGAGAAATTCCTGATGCAGATTACAAAACTGGCATGGATTTAGAATCTGGTTTTAAGGAGAGGTGGCAACCTTTTCACACTTGCATGTTCTCTGTTAAAAAAGGGAATGGCTTGACAAATTCTTGACTTGCTTTGATCTCTCAGAAATAATTACTTCTATGGACTCAATTATGATTGAGAAAAAAAAATTATTTGTTAAACTGAAGTGTTAGGAACTTTGGAAAGGCATGGCCATGTATAGCTTGACATGTACTAAAGGCTTTAGGAGAATATATTTCAAAGAATTCAGGGGTAGCATATGTAGGATGCCATGGCCTGGGACTCTAAAAGGGAAGTCAGCTTATTAAGTATGGGAAGTCTCAAAAACAAAATTATAGTGCTCAAGTCATGCAGCAGAAAGGGGGAATGGGAAATCTCTAAACACAGAGGAAATCATTGAAAAAACTCAGGTTTAAAAAGGACAAGTATAAGAGATGAAAGCAAGGGCAGTTAATAATGAATGAAGAGAAGTTATAACATGTAAGATAATATCAGGCAGGCCAATATCCCCATTGGTGCTCATGGTTATGATAAATTCTAAAGACAAAAATGAGGTGTCTTTTTTTAAAAATCTGTTGGGGACAGAGAAAGAAAAAAGAAGAGATAGCATTTCTGCTTATAATGATTAGGACAATTATAATGGGTAACAAAGAAAAGGTAGCACATTTCATTTCTATTTCATTTCCAATTTCTTCACCAGAGAGAAGAATATCCAGCCTGAGAAAGATAGGGCAAAATAGTTAACAAGGAATTGAACTCCATGTTAAGTGAAAGATAATAAGAGAGGTACCCTTGACAGATTTAAGTAACCTAGTCCACTTGAACTACATTTCAGGGTACTGAAAACATATTACGGGTTTGGCTACTGAACAAGTCAGTGATCTTTTACGAATTGGTTAAGTGAGAGAGATGTCATGGTACTATCACCCATTGTTTAAAAAGGGAAAGATACTTCAGTCAGACAATCATTGAATCCTGGTGAAATTCTAGAACAAATTATTAAATGTGATGGTTGGTGAATACTGAGAAAGGGAAGAGGTGATTCCTATCCACTAGCATGGCATTATTAAGAAAAATTCAAAGTACACTATCCTCATTTTCACACTTACTAGACTGGCAGCACAGTGCTCTGAATAAAACACTGGATGCTAAATAAATGCCAATCAAACAACTGAATGGATCACAGAATGCCATGGACAGAGCTCATCTGGATTTCAACAGAACATTTTACCAAGCCTTTAACAAAATCTTTGGAAACAAAATGGAAAGATATCTATTTTCAAATGCAGTTAAATGAATGCTTGGCAAACAGTATCCAAAGAATGTTGATTAACTGATCAGTGCTAAACTGGAGGGAGCTCTCTGGCAGAGGGTCATGGAGCTATGTCCTTGGCTCTGCTTTGTTCATCATTTTTATCAATGTCTTGAGCGAAGGCTTAAAAAGTATGCTTCTCCCTCTGCAGATCACATAAATCTAGTGGGCAAAGCTAATATATTCAATAGCAGAATTGGAATCCAAAAAAAAAATTACGCAGACTGGAGTATAAGATTGAACATAATTCTATGATGAAAAATGCAGGGCATATAGAGAAAGGATCAGAGAATCGTAGATGGAGATCAACATCTGGAAGGGACATTAGAGGTCATCTAATCAAGTATCTCATTTTACAGGTGAAGAGACTGAGGCTCAGGGAGGTAGAGTACCTTGGGGCTGGCCTTAGAGTTGGGAACACTTGGTTTCAAGTCCTGGCTGTATGAACAAAAACAAATCACTTAACCAATGACCCAGGCAACTCACTAAACCTAGAAGTGACAGATGAGTTTCTGATTTGGAACAGGAAAGGAATCCCTTACAATGATCAGGGGAAAATCTTTCTAACAATTGTTACTATTGTTGCTCAGTTGTTTCAGTCATGTCCAGCTCTTTGTGACCCCATTTGAGGTTTGTTTTTGTTTTTGGTAAAGATACTGGAGTGATTTGCCAGCTCATTTTACAAATGAGAACCTGATAAAAACAGAGTTAGGTGACTTGCCTAGGGTCACATAGCTAGTAAGTGTCTGAGGCAGGATTTGAACTCATGATCCTGAGTTTTTCTGATTCCAAGTCCAGTGCTCTATTCACTTCACTACCTAGCTGCCCCTCCTAACAATTAGGGATATCTAACCATGGAGTAGGCTGCCACTGGATATAATGAGTTCCTCTGTACTATACATCTTCAGAGACTACATGACAAAGGCTAGCAAGTATGCTTTCTGGGGAAATTTTTTTTCAGGTATGGGTTTGACTATAAATTGTTGCAAAAGTCACTTCAATCTCTGAAACTAATCACAGATCCAGACCCTCCCAGTCATCACCCCCTATCTTTAATAAAGTCAAGTCTTTCATGACAGTTCAAAAAAATCAACTTCAAGAGTCTATCATGGGAGGAGACATGGTTAGAAATCAGCTAAAGTTAAAAAAAAGTGAGTTTTAGTGGCCTGTCACCTCAATATAAAACAGAAAAATGAGGTGGAAGTCAAGAAAGGTTAATGGCATCTTAGGCTTTATGAGGATAAGCATATTGTCCAGATTGAGGAAAGTAATCAATCTCCAACCTGGTCAGGCCAGATGTGGGATATTATATCCAATTCTGGGCACATCCAGAAGAGGATGAGGGAATGAAGAAGCATGCCCTTCAAAGATTTGCTGGAGAAACTGAGACCCTCTAACCCGGAAAAGAGAAATGGTAGTATGTAATAATGTCCTGTCCTATAGAAGCATGCTATATTTCTCCCTAGAAGGCAGAACTAGGTGGAAATTACAAAGTGGGAAATTTTGACTCAACAAAAGAAAAAAAACCCTCTTAATAATTAGAGGTGTGCAAAAATGTAATGGTCTTCTAGTGATGGTGAGTTCCTTGTCACCGGAGAGGGTTTCAAGTAGAGCCTTAATGACCAACTGTTGGATATACTGAAAAGGGTAGGAGTTTTAAGTAGGGCTTAAAACTATATTGTCTCTGATGTTCTTTCAAATTCTAAGAGTTTATGATTCTGCTTGATAATGGATATGTTGGATATCTCACTGATTCAATGTTTTATAAAATGTCAAAAGATTCATTTCCACAACATCTTGCAAGACAACGGAAATACCTTCCTTGCTTTTACACACTGACTCAATCATGGGTAGACCCATGTTTACTTTCAAAATAATAACTGCCCTTTCAAAAGCCTTTAAACATAAACTACTGGAATGAAACAAAAAAATATTGTATATATTCACATATGTACAAATCATCTAAATACATTAGAGCATACTAAAATGACTGTGGGCTATAAACACAGAGGATAGATCAAGATTTTCATTAATAACAAGCATTTGCTATAATATTTCAGCACTAGCTTAAAATAGCCACAACAATCAACAATTAATATTACCTTCTTGGAATAATATTATTGTGATACTTTTTGCCCAAAAGGATATCTCCTCTACTAAAATGGACAATGTTCCTTCTCTATTAGAAGAAACAACCCGTCTGATAAGGTGAGCAAAGGTAGGTTGATTGAGTCTTGGTAGTAATCTTCCTGCCTCGGATCACATTTATATGTCCTTGAGGTGACTGGCTATTTATAACCTGTATTTGTGAATAACATCCTGAGAGAAATGAAGAAGTTGTGACCATGAGAACTCAGATTTCTACAGCACTTTACAGATTTGCAAGATTTCTACCTTCTCAAAACACTCTGACATAGGAAATATCAGTATCATTATCCCTGTTTTGCAGAGGATAGGATTTAGAACTAACTGACAGACCTTAAAGATCACTTAGTCTGAGTTCCTCATTGTATAAATGAAGAAAATGAGGCCCAAGGAGTTATTATGACTTGCCCAAGGTCACATAATTAGTAAACAGCAGGGCAGAGATTTGAAATCCCAGCCACTGGTTCTAAAGGCAATGTTCTTTCCATGATTCAGCCTTGCCTCTGTAGCCACAGAGAAGCTAAGTGACTTGCCTAAGGTCACTCAACAACTAAGTGATGTAGTCAGGATTCAAGCATCCATCTCCAAGTCCAGTGTTCTTTCCACTAGGGAAGAGTATATCAATTAAATGTATCTTTGTGCAATGAAAATAATGGTGCTCAGTAAACATTTAACTTTGTGGACCGACCATCGTTCCCTAATATTGTTACGGGAGACTATGAATTGTGGTCCAAATTAATGAGTCACTAAAATTCTCATGGACAAACTAGTTTACAATCCTAAACTCCTCAACTCCATTCAAATAATTATATTCTGTCTTCCACAATCCTGGTCCCATTTCAGCTGTGAATACACTACACCTATACTTACTGTCCCAAGGTAGTAACGTGGTGGGTAATAGCTGTTGGACTCCTCTTCAAATGAGGCCATATTTAATTGAAAGACAGAGTTTTATATAGCATGCTATGCAATTTTTCCCTTCCCCAATTTTTAAGGAACATTTTATAATCTTATTTCCATCTGAATGATACTTGGTATATGTAAGATGGCTTCTAATGACTACTGTGTCTAATAATCACCTGCTTCTGAAAGCTCCCTGCCTGGCTCTTACCTGAATTATAAGGTACTCGCATGGATTCTTTAGGAAATACCAAAAATCATAACTTGCAGGTGTTTCATGGAATTACTCTAAGTGAAAGCAGCGGCACTTGAGAGCAAGGAGAAAGAGAAGTATTTGTTCCTTAAATGAATAGCCTTATTTATAGCCATTCCTTAGGAAATGGAAGCTTTGAAAAGTGACAAGCATCAAAATACTAGACAATAAAATCTCATCAAATTGGAATCCACAATTCAGAATCATTAATGGTTGGGTCATATCGGACTGAAGGAATTAAAATTTTCCTTTCCATCATCTATAAAAGATAAGCTCTAAGTAAAACAATAGTATTTCATATTGCTCTAGTTAAGAATAAAACACGAAAACTCTTTCAGCCCTCAAAGAGTCATGTCACTGAAAACGCTTCTACTATGCATGAAGTAGGCCAACAACAAATGATTCCTATCTATTTTGTAAAAAGTCCTGTGAAACTTGAACATCCCTCTTCTGTCTCATTGTTAACAATGTCACTGTTCAGTACGCACTTGAGTGTACATAAAAGATATCTTAAAGATGTCAAAAAATTCAAACTTTTCACTGATATCTATTTTTTCCCTTAGTAGGACAAATATACTACTATGTTTTATTCTGTATGTTAACTTCTATTTATGATTGTAGACTTTTAAAAATGATGGGTTGACAAATGAATATTATAAAGATGATTTACTATACACACACATGCATGCATGCACACACACACATACACAAACACACTACACTATCTATATTAGAAGCTAAGTACCTGTGTATAGACTGATTCGAAGAAAAGTAATTAAAAAGAAAAAAAAAAGTAGTTAATCTGCTCTATACTTGTTATAATGAGAAATCCCAAATATTTATTTTTCATTCACTTTAACTACTTTTTTTTCCTCTTCAGATGCTCCTTTTCTCTCTATGGCACTGTATTAGTGGTTGTGCCTTGTCTTATTTGCATATATAAATTCTTCATAGGATAGAGGGGGCAGAGAATGGTGCTTAGAAACTACTTTCTATTAATGTTTACAGTGAATGCCTCACCTGTAAAATCAGATCATCTAATATATAATAAAGCAAAGCACATTTACTTACTAAGGAAAAAGTCCACGAATTATTTTTCTAAAAAAATTAACAATAGTAATATAGCTTCTCATATAGAGGATATAGAGTACTATAAAGACACGTAACTTGTTTAAACATCTAGAATTTTGTATTATTATTTATGCTGACAACCAAAAGATAGCAAATCCACTTTTCTACCACTTTATGATGGGGCACATGTATTTGTACATGTATATGTATATAACAACCATATATAATTTTAGCTAACTACAGAAGGGAACATTTTAAAATTTCTAGCACTTTCAGCAAAAAAATTCTCTTAAATTGTTTGGTGTCAAACAGGTATTTTATATAATTTGATAAGATGATATAAGATGCAATTTGACTTTAAGTAAAAAATGATCATTATGTAGAAAAAACAGCACCCCTGGCAATAATTAGAAATTTTAGAATATTCATTTACTCAATAAACTCTGCCCTGGCTGGCTGCTAACAAAACATTTTACATGCAGGTTTGTGGAAAATGTAAATCTAATTCTTTATATAAAATATCCTGAAATAAAGTATTTAATATACTTCCTTACTCTTTCAAGGGTTAAGAAGCAAAGTTTACACTTGGGAATTTTTTGAAGCATGCTCCTCCCTTTCTCGTTGGGCTGCCAAAAATCATCTGACAGGAAACGTAAGATTAAGTTTGTCCTACCTAAGTGAACAAAGAGTGCTCAGAACAGACGACTGCTTTACTGCAGAGCGGGAACTTTTCTAATCCTGCTGGAATCTACAGTGCTTCTCAGAAAATATCACTGAAAAAGTTGTTTTCTTTACTCTAACATCTTGTCTCTGGATCATCTCATTTTGGTCACACTGCAGATCCTGCTGCTTCTCCCATAAAGGTTAACTTAAAACTCCCAACATAATCATGTGGAAAATGGACATTATTGATTCCTATGGTCCATTGTTCCCCCATTCTAAGTCCCTGAAGTTCAAGTTCAATCTGGAATTACATCATGTCTGGTTTCTCCTGGTTACCAGACGGCTTGAGACGTGACCACAGCTACAGAAAAAACAAACAGCCTTCTTCACGCTTCGGCTCCCCTATCGATTCAAACATAAACTTTTTTTCTTTCTCTCAAGTATGCTTCAAGTATGGAGCATGGTTAATTTAGAGATTAAGTTCCAAATTAGATTATCTAATGGCATCTTAATGGATTGCTGACCCATTTCCTGTGGGATGGCAGCATGCAAGTCTGGCTGGAATACAATTCATTTCTTAGGAAGTGCTCTGAAGACGTTTGCCTAGATAGAAAGGAAGCATCGTGTTCTGCACATCTTTCTTTATAATGGAGAAATTTAGACAAAACTGAAATGGATATACATACATACATATATACACATATGTATGTATATGTGTGTATACATGCATGCATATATACACACATATATTTATGTATTAACTGCTTGGTGGCATATCTTCATAACTGCTTTCTGTGACAACTATATCAAGAGAATTGTTTCATTCAGTCAAAGCTAATATTTTAATTTCAAATTACTAAGCAGGTGTGGGCAACTTCTGACAGAATGAGCTAAATGTTTCAAGCAATACAAAAATGCTATGAGCTTACCTCACAGCAAAGGAAGTAAGAAGTCCTGTTGAATAAAAACGGTCCTCTGTTATTTGGGCTTTGTTCTTTCTCTACCTTGAACTGAAGATTATTCCATTCATCTACCTTATCAGCATTTTTGTCAGGGTCCCAGAGTGGTGCTAGGGGCATGGAATGGTGCGTAAAAAGTTTGAACACCCCTACAGCTGACAGCTGAAAAGGAAATTCAGCACTCTGAGAATAAAGCTCCCCCCAGGAACCCCAGGAACAACCCAGCTGTTGTACTGTACTTATGTGTCAAGATAACAAACTGAAAGCAGGAAATGCTAACCTAGTGAATTTGCCTGGATGGTCTAAGTGTACTGTTCAAGCAAAAGTTAACCCTTTATACCACCAAAGGGTGTGTGTGTAAGAGTTTGTGTGCATGTCTGTATACACCATAGGTTGCATTTTTATGAAAAATTGGAGCTTACCTGTATTAAAATATTTGTAGGCTTTTGGGAGAGAAGTCTTTGTGTGGTCAAGAAGAAAGGAAAGGTCTTAAATAAACAATTCAAGTTATACTTGAGTACTACTGTGTACTCTGTGTACTGTGTGTGTGTGTGTGTGTGTGTGTGTAGATATGTAGGCAATGAATGATATTACTTCACTTCTCTTTTTTTCCTCTCCTGCCCCTGACCAGCCAGCTCCTAATAATCTTTACTGGCTGCTAAATTTCTCTTGGGAAATCAAGCAGCTCTCTAAAATTGCAGCAATAAACGACAATTTCTTCTAAAAACATATGTAAAATCACTACAGAATGAAATATCCAGCTCATAGAAAAATAACTGTCAACACATGTAACATGGAAAATAGCTGATAAAAGTCTCTTCTGTACCATACAGTCATGGTATCACAAGAAATACAAAAATCCTTCCAATTATCTTGCTGAAATCTTCAATCTAGTCATTATTTTGGAGGCTGAGCAAATGGCTTGTGTAAATATATCCCTCAGTAACACTCACATGTTTATTTTTGGCCATCTGAAGTCTTCATCTATGTTTATATAAGCCATCAAACACACACACACACACACACACTTATGTGTGGGCTCAATTGTGGGCTTGAGTCCCCTCCCCCAAAAGAAATGAGGGGAGAGAAAAAAGGATGAAACAATAAATCCTGTTTCTCTTTTACATAATGCCTTCCCTCCCACATTTTAAAATAACACATTAATGTTATTACTGTGCTTGCTTTTTTTCAGTCAATTGCATAGTTTTTTCATGTTTGATAACACATGCTATACGCTGGCTACAAGCTTTGAGAGAAAAAATCCAGTCAAAAACAGTCTATATTCTGTACCTATATTCATGTATGTAACTTGCACAAGTAATCATTTGCCTCTTCCAATGAGAGCACAGATACAACAGTACTTCACAGAAACAATGCATAATTCCTCATCCTCTGAGAAGATGGCCCTTACCAAGTTGAAGGGGGAAGAGTAAACAATACAAGGGCACAATGGGAGGATCTCAGTTTGAATGCTTCCACTACCTGATCTGTGTTTACATAGGGGAAAAAAAAAGATTTTCAGGTGAAGCCAACTCTTTCACCACAAAATATACACATCCTCTACAAATTTACAAGCTCAACACAACAAAACACATTTAGAACAAAAAGGCCAATGAAAATTCTCCCTCAGAAGTCAGTTTTGATTCCTAAAGGCATTGTTTATACATTGCAAGTCGAAGAATAGGGGAAATTTGTTGGATTCAAATATACTTGCACAAGTCTTTCCTTACCACCATAGTTATCAGCCAGTATGGAAGGATGAATGCTTTAACAGGACAGCTCCAGTCCATAAGCATACTCATGCAAAGATGTAAAGCGTAGAGATTACATTCCTGGGTTATTGGCCAATAGGCTGGGTGGAGAATATACTGAAAATAAAATTAATCTTTGGTTTCTCCTTTCTTGCTTCAAAGTCTCTAGGGGCTGCTTTTTTGGAAACCCTATTTTTCTCACTTTTATTATGCCAGAGGCAAAATAATTCATGAGTCTGAAAGCAACACATTTTTTTTTAAATTCTCAAACTTTCAGATAATTCTAAAACTATAGATACTTCCGAAGAACCCTATCAAACAACTATTATTGGAAGAGAATGATTCACAAAGGAATTCATCAGAAGTTATTTTTATTTTCTTTTTTGATAGCCAATTGGCAAAATCTAAAAGTAGGAAAAAAATTGTAACTCTTCTCAGATAATTATTCTTTTAACCTCTGATTTGAAACATATTACATGATAGCTATGAATAAAGACTCTTTTTTTGCCTTACAGTTGGCCTCTTGCTTCTATCAAAGGTGGAATGGCACAGTAAAACAAAGTACAGCAATTTAATGTTAGTCAGTTTAGAGAAACATTGGGATCCCATTGAGTATAACTACTCTGTCTTGTAAGACACTTAGAATGTAAGCTCATGGAGGGAAGCCATGTATTGGGCATGCTCTCATGTATTTCACCATTTTTAGTACAGCTACTCAATAAATAAATACTGAACAAAGTTATTGAATGAATGAATGAATGAATGAATGAATGAACGAATGAGAACTACTCTTATCACTTTCAGTAACAGAGATCCTGAAAGACCATCTGAGAAGAATGCAGATTTCTAAGGCACCTTTTGTTGTTGACTTCCAATGTTCAGCTTTTTCTATATAATTTGCCCAATCAGACTAAAGGCAATTACTTGAAAGGATGGGAGGGAGAGGTAAGAAGAATGTGGTTTTCTAGTGTTTCTATTCTAGATTTCTCTCAACTTGCCATAACCCAGGGATGGATTACTCTAATTTTTGCCCAAATAGAAGATTGTGTAACATAAAATAATAGCTAGAAACTGCTGAATATTTCTGGAACAATTTCTGGAACATTTACACGGTGTGTTTTTTCTACTCACCTGGCCTTCAGTGGAATATCAATTTAAATATTTTTATTGACTTCTAAAATCAACGGAGGTATGTACTAAAATAATGCAGTTTTCAAGAAGATTCTATCATAGGTGTCTCAGTAAAGTATAGCTTTTCCCTTTTCTTTATCTACTTCGAACATACTAAGCTATTCTGCATTGAAATGCAATTGATTTTTTTCAGTATTCATTATCTTAGGGGTATACTAAAAGGTATTTTTATGCCCTCACTCACACATATACGCCCATATACATATATAAATACATTCTACCTGATCTACAAATAAACATTTGTTCCCATGTTAAGGTGCCTAGGGAAATGGCCCATTCTACTACCAACTAACAGGTGAAATCTGTCCAACTGAATAGAAAAACATGATTGGGAAGTTGTTTTTTTTTTTTAAATGAAGCTATTAAATCTCTTTATCTCTTTAAATATCTCTTTAAATCCAAAAAGATGTTAATTTTTCAAAAAGACTCAGTGTATTAATAAGATAGTGGGTTAAGTTAATAAGAATCACTTCCTTGAGTTAAAATAGCAAGAAGCAGTAATTTGTTTTGAGCTTAATAAAATTAACTCTTATTAACTTCATTATTTTAAAGTTCTAAACAAGTTTTCCTCTATGCTTAGAAGGTTTTCATATGCCTACTGGTAAATGAGTAATGCATTTACAAATGTGCTGTTTTCTGTGCAGTTTGGGAAAAACAGGTTGGCTTTACTTTCTTAGAACTCACAGTAAGATTAATTCACCTCCCTGCATAAATTTATGTTTAGTTATATGAATTTAAAACCATGTCTTGGTCAATTTGAATGAGATTTTTTTAAACACCTTACAATCCTAAATTGATAGCAATTCATCCTCACTAATTAAAATTGCTTTAATACTAATATATAAGATTTCTTCACAAGATTCTTTGCCTTGAACATGGGTTGTCATAGCCAAGAATTCATCAGCTGATGGTCAGCCTACTAGAAATGAGTCTGCTCATCCTTAGATAGTACAGTACTTGAAAGGTAGAATAATCTGCTATGAGAACCATAACTTTCTAAACAATTTTCCCAGAAAGACAAAATAAAGTCAACTCTCAATAATTCATACTAATGGATACAATGAAGTGAAAGGCATACTTTATCCAAATCTCCATTTTGGTTATGTTTCAATAAGCTGCCCTACACAAACTCTATGGGTGCTGCTATTTAACAGGAAAATCAATTGATTTTCATTTTAATTTCAGTTTCCTCCCTCTGACAGAAGTGTTAATGATTAATGAAATGGCTTTGAGCTATTGGTTGAAGGAAGCTGAAATGAAGGTTACACTGAAAAAAATGGAAAATTGATTACAGAAAATGCTTCGCTAACTAAGGAATTGGGGGGGGCGGTTCTTTGGGTCCCAAAACCTATTGTTTTCACTTTGTGCTATTTTGTTTCTTTTTTAGGATTGTATTGATGCCTGATTTGGAAATTCAGATGGATAAATTAAAGCACCCTACAGCAGCAGATTATTTTTAAGGTTGAACTTAACTTGGTTATTTAAAAAATAATATGAAAAGAGAATGTATAGCCAAAAGATATTATACCCATAGATTTTAACTTAATTTTGACATATATTCTCTGAAAGGCCAGTTAAAACAGATATTGAAGCTCATGTTATTTTTAGATGTAGTGTAGGTTTGGAAATAATTAAAATGTTACCTTTGCCAAGTAATTCCCAATGTATCCTCACTGGCACTGGGGTATAAATGCCTGCCGTTTTGATTCATGGTCCAGTCACAAATCCTCAGCTGTCAATTGAAACCTAGCAGTCAGATATGGATCGAGCAGTACTACAGTTTTTAGTATTTAAATGAATACATGCAAACTAGTACTGTACATGGCATAAACCTTACTTTCCCAAAAGGTAACGTTAAAAAAAAAAGAAAAACTTATTCTGAAAAGCAAAATTCCTAAAGATTGGTTTAGATAAGCTACTTTAATATGTTCCTCTAGTAATTAAAGCATTCAAGAAAAAGTTGTGCTTAGAACATAACCATTAGCCATTATTAGAGTACAAGTTGAGCTGAAATAAAAGAAAATGTTAATGTTCAATAGTGATATATTTGTTTTAGAAAGAAAATCAGAATGCTTTGTATCTATGCAACATACTAAATAGTCTGCACTAAGGTCAAATAATCATTAACTTTAAGCATGCATTTTGCAAACCATAGAAGACATGCAATTTATAGGAAGAAGTCCCCACCTTACACACATTCTCCCTATCTCCAATTAAGAAGTGTACAGGTATTTGGCAAGTTCAGGAGTTTATTAATTTAGTGTTACTGAAAGTGACATGACTTAGAAAGAGGTGATAAGAATTTCTAATCTTATTATAAACTCCAAGGAATAGAATTTGAAGTACTCTGTTACTTTTAAATAAGAGTGAGGAATGCACTCAATGCAAGCTGAAACAAATTCTTCCCAGGTCTCCAAATCATCAGTTCTGCCCTTCAGAGACTATTCATGTAACCCTATACAGCTCTGTTTGTTTAACAGCTGCCCTACAGTGCTAGCAGATTTATTGAAAAGATATACTGCTTATTTTTATGCCTAAGAAAGTAAACTTATCTGCCTTTGTGGAAGAAAAAAATGCTTCAAAATTATAGTTTTTAACCTTTAGGTATCCATGTTGTAAATAAAGTACATCTTGCCTGATACAGCATTTTTCATTATAGAACATGACATTTACAGTGATTAACTACAGAAAATGTTTATTGTTTTTCCATGAAAAGTTTAAGTGTTCTGAGGAGATGCTGATTATGGCTAGTCATTTTCAACTTATGTGATATATTTTAGGGTTTTCTAGATTAGTTTGTAGTAAAACATAATTCTGAATATTGAAATTTTTACTATATGATACAAGCTTCTTGTTGTGAAGCTCTAAGTAATGTTAGTTTTTAAAGATTTGCAGGATTCCCTCGACCCTATTTTGGTGATTATTTTTTAAAAGGCGAAAACACTACTGCCAAAACTCCTACTACTATACTACTAATATCTTAATATTTCAGGGGGACAAAAATCATTTCAGTCATCCATGTGACCAGTCATGTGAGGATACAGCCCCTGTGAACAGGCCATTAAGCCATTTAAAACTCTATTAGCCTGAAAAGGAAATATTTATTCCTAAAAGAATATTTGAAAATATATTTTAATATGCAATACTATATGTAAACAGGAAAATATGTGATCATTTTAATTATATAGGAAGTATGAAATTCTGACATTTTGAAAAAGGAAATAAAAGGAAAACCCAACATTTTCTTTATTATAGCATGTAAGTATAACTCTACATAGTGAATGTTTTCTTTATTAAGTGTAGTTCAGAAGGTCAATTGTTACTATAGTCACCGTCAAATGAAATTCAATGTTCAAGATCTCAGTAATGGGAATATTTTCACCCAAACAGAGGGAGTGGAGTGGGATGAGGAAGCTGTTTTTTGATGTGTGTATGTGTGTGTGTGAGTGAGTGTGTGTGTGTGTGTGTTGTTTTGTTTTGTTTTTTGCCCACGGTAACAAGTACTATGACCTAAAGAGGACATCACTGATTTTTGAAAAATCACTTATCTCTAAACATTTTTGCCAAAAATTGCTTATTAAAACATATGTGTGCATATGTATACATTTGTTTTTGATTGTTTTATGAAAATATGTGAAATATTTTCATAAGTTCTTGGTTTTATGTCTATTTATCCGTCTATGTATCTATATGGGAGTTCTGACAAAATTTCATAAAAATTTTTCCTAATGAATTTTATAAATTCTGATCTTCACATTAAACACTAGACTAGAAGGACCCTAAACAACAGTGAAACTACTTCTCCCCAAGAGAAACTAGCTGTGGAAGTAGAAATGAAGGTAACCTTTGTGGACAAGTGATTATTCCATCTCAGCATTTGTGATAAAGGAGAAGAAAGCTAGACATAATGTGGATGTTCTGAAGAGCAGATTTCAAAGGATCCAAAGAAAAGATAGGAGGACTCTATTGCTAAAAATTCATAGAGGGAGAAAGAACAAGAGGAATAGTAAGCTTTTAAGCATCAAATTCTGAAGACACAAAGAGAAACAATTCCAATATGGAGAAATAAGGAGAGATATCTGAAGAGACCAATGAAACACACAAACTACCTTAGATTTCTACAGCTCAGAACGAACTGAGGCTGGCAAGGAATGATAAGTACATCAAAAGGGGTTTAATTACCTATACTGAATAGAAGTAGATTAAGGAAACGATAGTACTATTCTTTGACCTAGGTTAATGATAAAGAGAAGGCCAAATAAAAGCATTTTTTCTCTGAGAGAATAGCTGGAAAAGAACAAAAATGGCTAGCAGGTCACAAATTACATTTACCCAAGACTACTAAAAAAAAAAAAACCAACTGGTGGATATGGTTGTTGAATCACCACTGGTGATTTTTGGGAGAGGTTCTATAGACCTAGAAAAAGGGGAAAAGTCCTAATTTTCATAAAAAGGAAGAGAGTAGAATCTAGAAACTATCAAAAAGTGAGCTTGACTTCAATTTCTGAAAAAATCTAAAAAGTCTTATTAAAGGGATGGTTAGTGAGTAGTCAGAAAGGGAAGAAATGATCAAAGAGAATCAGCACAGTTTCATAAAGGTCATGCCAAACTAACCTCATTTCCCTTATAGACAGAGTTACTAGGGTGGTATATCAGAGGAATGTTAAAGATGTCATTTAGGTTTTAGAATGTTAAAGATATCATTTACAATTTTAAGAAAATGTTTGACAAAGTCTCTCTATTCTTATGAAGAAGATGGACAGATATAGGCTGGACTTTAATCAAGCACATAGAACTGGATGAATGGCCATCCCCAACAAGTAATGGTGGGATTTCATTATGGAAGCAGATATCTAGTGCAGTATATCAACTATCTTTGTTTTGCCTAGTACTGTTTGTTGGTGGTAAAGGCAAAGATGGCATGTTTATCATATAGCCCCTTAAGAGGAGGGGCCATTTGTATTCCAAGCACTTAGCACAGAGTTTTGTACACAGTGGATACTTCATAAATTTTTGCTGAATTCTATTGAATGACACAAAGCTAGGAGGGATAGTCAACATACTGGATAATAGAGTAAGGATCCAAAAAATTCTTGGCAGTCTAGGACACTGTACCAAATCTAGCAAGCTGAAATTTAATAGTGTTACATATCTGCATTTGGAGTAACAAAACTTGGGTTCATATCTTGGTTTTGCCGCTTAATTTTGTGTGACTTTGAGTAAATCACATCATTTCTCTGCATCTCGATTTTCTCATATAGAAAAAGAGGCAGTTGGCCTCTAAAGTCCCCTGTACTGTGATCTGATGATCCTTTGGTTTTATACTCGTGCCTCAAAATGAACTTCCCAAGTACAAAATGGGGATGGGGTGGCTAGATAGCAATTTAAAAAAAAGATTTGGAGTCTTTAGTAGGGCTCAATAGAAAACATTAATGTGATTTGGCAGGAAAAAAGGAAGATAAAACACTAAAGTCATTAGAATCTTTAAGAGAATGAGAGTTTCCAGAATTATGGAAGAGATAATCCTGTACTTGGATCTGTTCAGACTACATCTGGAATATTGTCTTCAGTTCTGGGCACAAGATTTTAGAAAGCAAGCTGATAACTTAGAGTTTTTTTTCAGAGGTGGGTGACTAGGATGTTGAAGAGACTCAATTTTAGATGATACCACATAAGGATTAGAAGAAGGAACTGAAGATGTTTAGCCAGAAGAAGACTCAGGGGAAAGGGCATGGAGGGGTGGGAGGAGAATTATAGCTGTCTTCAAGGAAAAGAAGGATTGTTATGGAAGTGCTCTTGTCAGCCCCAGAGGGCACAATTAGAAATAACAATGGATGAAATTTAGGAAAAAAAAACTTTTCTAGCAATTCCAGGTTTCTAAAAGTACAATGGGATGCCTTGGGAAAGTAGTGGGCTCTTCCTCACTGGAGGTCTTTAAGCAAGGGTTAGATGACCACTTGGGCAAACTATAAAGTAGTTGCTCTCAAAGTAGAATCTGGGGACCACTGGGGGTCCCCAAGACCCTTTCAGAAGGTACATGAGGTCAAAACTATTCCCATAATAATGCTAAGAAATTTTAATTTCCAATATGATAAATAAGATGTACCCCACACAAAGCTCTTTTGGGAGTTCTTAATAATTTTTAAGACTATAGAAAGGGACCATGAGACCAATACGTTTGAGAACCATTCTTGGAAAGGATTCTTATTCAGGTATGGCTTAGATTTGATGGCCTCTGAGGTCCTTTGCAACTCAGATTCTATGATTACTTTTTTTTAAAAGTTTACATTTTATAGTCTAGTCTAGCTTGGTTAAGTGAATGGAAAACATCATTGAAGGGTTGGAATTTAATAATAATAAAACATTTTGATAGGTCCTGAAGAAACAAAAAGCAGTGTAAATAACTGATGTGACAGGATATATAATTCCATAAAAGTTTTCCATGCTGGTGGATAATTTTCCTATCAAGTATCCAGGATTTTACTGGCCAAAATAATCACATGACAGACAAACGGATGCGTCAGCATCTAGGGGCTTTTGTCCATGAGCTTTACATTCCTTTAGAGAATAGTGTCTATTAAATATGTGGTATTACCAAAATCATAATGAGCTTAGAAAAGTTATTTTCTCCTGGGTTTAATAACACATCCCCAGTGAGTCATGTATGGTAATGATGGGGGAGGGGGGTGTCCTTAGTTCTATTTGTTTCTTAATTGGTCTATCAAAAAGCTCAACATAATAGAGTTCAAATGGCAATTTTTCCTATAATATTTTTAAGCACAAATTTTAGGGGAAATGTAAATAACTTTAATTTTAATTTTTACCACAAATTTGACAGGTTTTTAAGTGTTTTCCCTCCCATAAAAGCTGGAAATTATGTTTTTTACAAGTATGAATAAATTAAGAGCACCACATTTCAGGATGGTTTGAGAATTCAGCCTGTGAAATGTAGTGAGTTCTTTCTTTTGCGACATGAGTTCTTCTAATCCATAGGAATTGCTTATGAAAAGACACATCTATATACACAAACATGCACACACAGCATTACTTCATTTTGGGGATGCTTTAACATTTAGCTAGGTTCTATAGGAAAATTGGAGCAATTATTGAAATATGATTTTGCCCAGAATCCAAGAAAATAGCACAAAATTCATCCCTCAAAATTTGATATGATCATGATCCCGAAAATTAAAGACCAGGCATAAAAGGAAAAAAGACTGAAATGCTTAAATCTAAATTAACCCAACTAAGCATTAGAGTATAGTCAAGTCTCTCCAGAAGATGTTCTCAAATAGCACACATAAAACAAGATCAAAGAACAAGGATGGGGGTCTATCTGACTGACAGAAAATTTCTTGGAAAAATGAAAGGAGAGATAGTTGTTTGAGCACCTCCAATTAAGATGTCAGGACCTTCAATTACTCTACCACTGGGGCTTGTGGGTGTGTATGTGGGTGTGTCTGTCATTTTAGAAGTTCAGGAAATAGCTAAAGGCCATCAGCAATCAGCAGCATGCTTCTCAGCAGATTGACTAGTTGAGTTAACCCAGAGCATCCTTTTATTTACAAGGGTTCTTCTAGCACATCAGAAAGGTGCTAAATGTTAAACATTAGCCCTGGGATCAAAGAAGTAAACACAAGCACACTAGATCATTTTACACAGAAAAAGCTTAATGCAGTGGACAGAACACTGAATTTAGAGTTCACAGACTTGGGTGTGAGTCCCAACTCTAGACACATTGCCATGAGAAATTCACTTTAAAAATGTGAGCCTTAGCTTCCCCATTTGTAAAAGGGGGGTCGATAATGCCTGCATTACCTACGTCGCAGGATTGTTGTAAAGGAAATGTTTTGTAAACGCTAAAGGTCTTCATAAATGTGACTCATTATTATTATCATTCTTTTGAAAATTGGCAGGGTCAACCATACTAACACCCTCTAGAAAGACTCTCTCTCATTTAAAAACTTGTTAGTCAATAAAGTATAACTGTCAATCCAAGCAAAATGTATTCATTCATAGAGAGTTAATGATTGTTGGTCAAGTGTATAAATGATATGTTCTACAAATATTAGACTTCTTTGAGGTAGACTGGAAAGCCCAAAGTGCCCCACAAGCTCATTATGAGGTAATAGTGAGAACAGCAGCCAAAAAGCTATTATTATCTTAGGCTGCATTGAGAGTCATAGTGTCCAGGAAGAGGGAGGTGATAATGCCTCTATGTTCTGTCCTATTCAGAGCATATCTAGAGTACAATATTTCTTTATGACCCCCACACTTTAAGAAAGCTTTTGGTAAACTTACATGTTTTTAGGGGAGGGTGATAAAGTTGGGAAGGGGCCTTGAGAGCATCCTATGGGATGTTTAGCCTGAAGAGCAGACTTGGGGTGGTTGGGGTATGAGGAAGATGTGTCATCTATCTTTAATTATCTGAAGGGTCATCAAAAGGAAAAACAGTTAAATCTCATCTGCTTACCTTTAGAGAGCGGAAGTAGGAGAAATGGGTAGAAACTATAGAGGCAAATTTCAGTTCTATATAAGGAAAGTTTGCTCACAATTAGCGCTATCCCAAAGTAGAATGGGTTACCTTAGGATATAATCGGTTCCTACTCACTAGAAGCCTCCAAGCTATAAGCTGGAATATCATTGTTATAGAGTGGACTAGATGACTTGAATTCCTTTCCAACTTTAAGGTTCTGTGATTCTGGGGTGGGGGAGGGGGAGGAGAAGTATCTAACTTCCTCCAAGCTCTCCAAATTTCCCCAATTTTTTTTGACCTTGCAAGGAATCCCAATCTGTTTTAACTAAATCATTTAATATTAAAGGAGCAGAGATTTTAACGAATTGCATCATCATAGATAAATTTAAATGGTTCCTGAAAGAAGACAACATGATAATTTGAATAAGGTTCTAAAGAAAGCACAGTTTTCTCACAAGGGGCACTCAACATATGTCATTGAACCACTGCCTTGGAGTGGAAGGGATGCTGGGGATCATCTAATCTAGCCCTTTCATTACAGATGTAGAAACTGAGGCACAAGAAAGGGAGATGGATTGCTCATGGTCAAGTAGTGAATGGCACAGCCAGAATTAGAACTCGGATTCCTAGTTCAGTCCAGTTTCTGTAGCACAAGATAACAACATATGAAAGACTTTCACAACACTTTCAGAGTCAATTCAAAATTCTACTTCCATAAAGCACCCAATCCATATTTGAACTGTAAACAAAAGGACCATATTAAATGAGCCTGTATAATCACACAGACTCAACACATGTTACTGATGGATTGTCAGAGGAGGAGTGATATAAAAATGGAAAAAAATTTAAAGGATATTTAAAAAGGTGAAACTGACATTCCTAATTCAAGGGACTACATTTTAGTTTTCAGGAGACCTTCTGTTAAAGAAACAGAGATCCTGGGTTCAAAGATTAAAGAAAGGCTTTGCAGCAGAGTTGAAACTAGAAAGAACAGAGATCTACTCTCAGTAAACTGCTTTTTCTTTTCCACTCAACCCATTCATATTTACTCTTCATTTTACTCCCAAGAAGTTTTTTTCCCCCTAAAGGCTACAGCATATATATGTACAAATGTATGTGAGTTTATGTATATGTGTATTTGTGTATGTGTATGTGTATATGTATATGTAGATCCATACACACATATTTACAAATGTCCTTATCCTCCTGTGGTTTTTAACTTGGGTCATTTGAAAATAAAATTTCCTGATATGCAGATAATTTTTTGCCATGGCATTTGTTGATTTGGTTTTAGCATGCTAAAATAATAATATTTTAAAAATATGAGACAGCTTTAGTTTTACTTAAAATTCGGGAAAGGAGCTGCTTTCATTTTTGTCTCTCTATCCCTGGTATCTCACCTCCAGTAAGTTCTTTATAAGTTCCTTTTGAGGTGAACTGAATGGACTCTGTTCAGCTCTGTGGTCTCTATAATTCTCTTACAACCCATGAAGAGAAATGCAAAAATGAATGAATGATAAAAGGCAGACAATGACATGATTTTTTTTCTGATTTAAGAAAAACCCATATTAAATATTTGCATAGGGCATTATTTTGACTGGAACTTCCTTTAAATGTGTTTCCTTTCCAGCAAGCCTATGTGAAAAGTGACCTCTTATCCATCTCCAGACCTCCCTAGCGGTCATGTGAGATGGTTTTACGTCAAGTTGTCAATTACGATAACACACACAATAAGAACAGGCCAAGTGTTGATAGCCTATTTCCTGACTTTACTGAAAAGTTCTGTTTGAGAGTCCACTTGGATCCTTTTTCTTTTTTTTTTTTTTTCCAAAATCTCTTGCCTCAAGTACTACCTATCCAAGTAGTTTTATTCCAGGCTCTTCCCTGCTCCCTCCCACTCTAGAGTGGTCATTTGTGTTTATATTTTCCACAATAAATGACATAAGGGGATTTCCACTAAGAGCTTAACAACTAAATGATGCATCTAAAAAAAATCAACTTCCTACTTGTCCTGTTTCTGAAAAAGGATATGTTTTGTGGATAGGAAATTGCAATTTCAATGCAAAGAACTTCTTTTTGGGGGGTGGTTTGTTTCAAGAATATACCTAATGGTTTTGCAGTGATTTCTTTGTAAGGTGGCCCAGTGAAAGAGATCATAGCACTTAATAATCATGCATCACATGTATCATGCCCAAACCCAAGCACTAGTGAAATCCATGCAATTATGATAAGAAATGCAAGGATCTTAAATGAGCAGTAGCCCCTCAGCCATTAACTCTAAATAGATAGCACATACAGTTATGAGAAGATTATTTGAGAAAACTAATATAATGCTTTTATACTAAACTTGACTTTGCTTTACTCTGTCATTTCACAGAAATCAAAAGTACCTTCCCACATACTCTATCCAAAAGCTCAAAGCTGCCCTGAAAATTAAATAAATGTTTTCTGATATTTTGGAGAAGCGGCCTTTTATTTTTAAATAGGAAGCTTCTTCACTTCAATGTCTTTATGTCTAATTTGCACCAACATAAAATATATCTGTTCCCCCCCTTATTGGGTAATACTAATGTTAAGAATTCATGGTTTAATTATTATTTGAAACTTAAAAAATAATGTGGATAATCAAGTTTGCTAGATGCTTTTAATGATGTCACTAAGCAGTCTACAATGTCAGAGATTTAAGGCCTACATTTAGCAAATTCATTACGAAGTAGACCAGTTCCATAAATGACCACACTCATTCATGCAACTTCTCTCATACTATCAATTAACCATATTCTAGTTGAATTGCACTCTAAAAGGATTACTGTATTTCCAATACACCATCTCTTTCTATAGTATTCCCATTGACTTAGGGAGACACTATTGGGAGAGTACTGTTTCTCCATGCTAAAATTAACAGAATGTGCTCAGAAACTATTTAGGGAAGAGAGGAAAAGGAGCGCTTTGCCAAACTGATTTGAAGTCAGAGATAGTAGATCTTCCACTCTTCCAGAAAACTCCCAAACCATAAAAAGACATTTCTTAGCAGAGACTAAAAGAGTTCAGTTTGCGAAAGCAGTATCCATTAGTTCTTCAAGCCACCACACCATCTTCCAAAAGGAAAGTTAAGAAGAAAACAGTTCCAATTGAAATTCTCATTGAAAGATTTGATTTAAACCAAGGCTTAATAGAAAACACATTAAATTAAGCAATGACCCTAGAGACAGTCTAGTTCCAATACTTAACAACACTCAAACACTTGTTAAAAGATGAAGGAAAACTTTATAGGAGAGTTCTAATCAACTTGCCATGAGCCATCTTATACAGTTAATTGGAGCAGATCACTTTTAACAGCAAATTGCTAACATATTTACATACACGTGCATCTTTGTAAGTCATTCTTACTAATTATATGACTTTTTTTCTGCAGACTGAAGTCAAATTACATATTTATAATGATATTGGCGATATTTTTCCCCTAGCTTGTAAATAGCTGGCATTTCAAGGCCATTAGGTAACAACCTCAACTGGCAATGACCACTGTAAGAAAGCTTGCACAGATTTGCAATTAATGTATGTGCACCTACCAATGTAACAAGCTAACATCTTTAAGAGCATATTTTTCAAAGTATTTAGATATGAAAATATAAATATATCACTCTCACTGGTGATATATGCTCTTATCCAGTGTTAGATTTAATGTTTCCCATCTCAATCCAAAAATCCCTGACATTCTGGGTGCTAAAAATTGATGTAGTTCTGCCTAATTATAATTGTCTGGAAAGATTATTTATAAGAGAGTCACAAGTATCCAACCAACTTAAATTTATTGTTAACCATAATTTATGTAGGCTACGTTATAGTTCTTTTTAGGTAAAAATAGAACACTCAATAATACATGTCAATACTTTTCATAACCTGAAAGGATAAATCTTCATCAAGCCCCCTGCAATGAAGGAAAGAATGTACCTGTGACAATATTTATTCTTAAGGGGTCAATGTATATTAAAGGGTATGGTGAATGTTTAAAAGACCTCTCTGAGACTAAAACCGCTGGCTCTCTAATTTTGAATTTCTCCCAGCTAATATAAAATGATTGATTGCCTTTATTTCGTGTACCCCTTGATTTTCCTTTTCATTCATCACGATGTGCTTTAAACCAACTGCATTTAGAGCCTGCCGTTAGAAGAGTGGTCTTTTTAAAATCTTTGTAAAGTAATGAAAGAACATAGTAAATCAATCTCATTTCTCCTGCAGGAAAGAATGACCTTTATTCTATTAAATCATTTAAACTATTTCTTTTTTTCCCCTACTAAATAATAAACATTACAAGTTCATCTCTAAGATCCTTTTTAAAAGTTAAAACGTTAAAAATGGGCCCAATTAATTAGAGCCTTTTTAAACATACATTTATAAATGATATATAGAAGCTGATTTTCTGCATGCTTATTATGAATTTTCATGAATTGGGTTCATGAAAGGCTTGCAAAAGTACCAATTTTTCCTATTACATAGGGAGAAAATGATCTATGAGTTATTTTAAATTAAACTGAATTCCTTATAGAGATGAAACTCATGTATTCTCCCTTTAAGGATCTACATTTGCCATACATATGAGGCAAGCCAACCACATGTAACTCAACTAGATATTATCCCTATTGTGAATCCTTAATTTTAGAATGCTCACTCAATACGAGTAGTCTGTGATGAAAATTATTTTGGAGACCAAAAATTAATAGATAAATATTTCAAAATAAAATGTCGAGCTTCGGCAGTTTGGTGATACTCTACTAATAGTACCTAAATTCTTATAACCTATCCTGAAGAGATGAGAAAGGAGAAGTATCTTATAGATTAATTAAGGACTGATTATCGGATCACAATTGTATGAAACACCAATGTGAGTCATGGGCAATTAACACAGCCAACAAGGAAACTGAGGAAATTAGGTTGGCATGTGGGTTACTTATAATTCTAAATACATGGAATCAGTGTGACAAAGTTCTAAATGTACTTGGGAGCAAAAGTTGAGACTGTGGAGGCACTTTATTATGAATTCAAAAATTAACTGGAAATAAAGAATGCAAATCCCATGATAAAAGTATTTCTGAAAATATGTGAAGTGATTTTGAAAAGAACAAGTTTTTAAATCTATAAACCCTGCATATGTTTAAAAATACAATGAACACATACATTTGTCAAATAGAACCATATTATAGTAATTATAACACATTTCATATTACAGCAATTTTAGAGGTGAAAAAAAGCAACATACCAGAGAATTATGCTGAAAAGCCAATGGCTGGCAAACCGCTAATTATTATTTGGTATTTTCATAACTGTGTACAGATGTTTTCATTTAGTTCTCACTGTTGTTTTTTTTCTTTCAAATTGGCAAAACGTCAAATATCTTGAATAAACTCTCATCTTTATTATTTTCTCTGAACTCTGCATGTGGTGACCTTTAATATATACAGTCTGCCACCTTGGCCTTCAACTGTATGAGACTAGAGAATTCCATATGTAACACAGTTTAACTAGGTCAGAACAAGTACAGACAATGAAGGCCTAATTGAAAATATAGTTGGCATGAGCGCCAAATCATTCATGTGTGTGTACATGTGTATGCGTGTGTGTGTGTGTGTGTGTGTGTGTGTGTGTGTGTGTGAGGGGGGTACATCCACACACAGAGAGATATATGTGTATAAGTGAGTTAAAAGTATTTCTCTTTCAGAGATATTCTGAAATATTCTACTTTTCCTCTAATAATATATCCTATGGTATCAATGTCCAACTGCTCTGCTGTCAACATTTGAGAGTAACAAACGCAAACATCACATAGTTAAGTTCTAACTTGTTTGGATTTATTTCTGTTACATTGTAACCAGGCAAAGTGTGATTTCTGTATTTATATGGTCCATGCTTTTGACTGTGGCTAATTTGTTTATAAGCCACCATTAATCCTGGCTGTATATTTTCACAGTTTGGGTAAACACTTCATTTGCATTAAATTTACAGCATTAATGAGATGCAAAATTTAAAATGCTACTTGAAACATAAATGATGTAAAAAAGCAGCACAGCAAACAAAACGTGTTTTTATCGTGTCTCAAATCAGAAAACCAATTTAAACTTATTAAAGTAGGAACGATGATGTGTTGTATTGAGAATTTGGTTTCATAGCTCATCATTTGCAAATAAAGTATAAAAATGAAGATCTTAACATCTGGAAAATATGAAATAACTCCAAACTCAAAATTTGTACTGCTTATGCTTTAATTTGGCTTTGAAATAATTTTTAACAGGTTTTTCCTTTGAATGCTTTAAGCAAATACCAGTCTGACCAAGAAAATTCACTTTACCTGAACTGCTAAGAACTATTGATCCTACATATAATATATACTCTAAACATGGAAACAGATCATGTGCCAGTTTAAGGAATTTTGTTTAGAAGTATGAAACAAAAAAAATGAGAAAGCATTTTGGAATATGAAATAATATTTTTTTGTCTTAGTCTTCCCATGAAAAATACTAAATGCAGCAGAATCCCATTCTGATCCCAGATTTGAGTGGCAGCATGTAAAAAGGTATTGTTGCAAAAGCTTGGCTATATCATTACACCTATGTGAAACTTGCCCACCTGTTGCTGGTGTAGGAAGGATGGGTCTCTTGGGCTTAGTCCCACATATCGATTGGCTTGAGATGTGCCTGAGGCTGTGTAGGCTGATTAAGGAAGAACAAAAACAAAGATAAAAATCGTGAACTATCAGAAAGAACACCCTGTCCATGTATAAGAAACCCAGACAAGTGGGATTTGCAATTTAAAAAAAAAAAAAAGGTGCCTCTACATTTCTCTTACTTATCTTGAGTGTGTTTAACAACCGGTAGAAGAGAAATGATGGCTGATTTTAAATCAACTGTCCAAAAAAAAATCTATGCCAGGAAGCCAAATTCTACCGTTTGTTGTGAGCATGCCACACTCACTTGTTCCATCTTCAGCTGGGCATACTCCTCAGTAGATGGTTCATTCCCCTAGCTAAAAAGTTTTTATCTGAAATCGCTTAGCTAATGATGGGATCACCAATAATGTTCAGTGGTACATGTGAAAATTGACCACGAATCTGTCAGGAAACAGTGAAAGCTTTTAGTAATGGGATTTAAGCATGATGTGCTTGAAAATGTGGCAGGAGAAGTTTTTCTTTAAAGGAAAAGGGAATCTGGTTGTTGTAATTACATACATGAAGAAGGGGATTAACTTTTATGGTGCCAGATTGCATGAAACAGCTCAGTGCGACATATCACACAAAAATCAGCATAATTTTTAGGCAAAATTTGGTTTTAAGTAATTCTTTTTTTAAAAAAAGTAATTACTTTCCATACCCTCTTCAGGACAAAAGTCAATTTCTTGCAGCTTTCCCAGAAAAAGTTGGTGGCAGTTTTTTTTTTTTTAGACATGGCCCATAGACATTTAATATACATGTTGACTACTAACAAAAATTCCAAAATTTATATTTAGAATGATATCTTACCTGAGTTTGTTTTATCTCATATATTTCTCTCTAAGTACTTTTAGTATAGAACGAATATATCACAGTTAATTTTCCCTTTTTCTTATTTCTTTTCAGGCTCTCAGGGTGAAAGTATGAATATATCTTGATATTCCTAGCACTGAGCAATTACATTTTTCTATGTCAGAATTAAGATGAAAAGGAAATGTTTTATTATTATTTTTGCTATATAATAACTCATATTTAGGAGATTTTAATCAAAGATATTTTCAAATGATATAGTAATATAATTTTTTTATAATTTAAAATCATTAGCTTTATGATTATCAACCACTGATTTAGGGAAGACCAAACTATATTTCTTATAACATTTATGTGTTTATAATAATATTTATATTTTATCAGAATCAACAGAATCAGAGAGGTGGATAGGGCACCGGTCTTGGAGCTTGCCTCTATCACATATTGGCTTTGACACTCTGATCAAGTCACTTAACATCTCAGGGCTCCAGGCAACTCATTAATACAACTTACAGAGAAGATGCTGACCTGCATCTGAAGAAGGAATTTCTTCGTCTAGTTACCTACATCTGTGAATTCATAGGCCTGATATCTCTCTTTATCAGAATCAAATTATGTCCCATTTATTCATAATGCTCCCCAATAAAATAATTTAACCAAATGGGGATTTTGCAAATACAGAATGTGCTTAATACTATTTTTAGTTCAACCATTTGAATATAAACAATTCTACTGTTTCTTGATATGATTTTCCTGAACTAATTGTCCATGATTATGAGGCACTAGTTAGCACCTTCGAGAACACCAGTGAATGTGAAGCTATTTCATGCTCTTTACTCATCCAAGCTTCTCGTGATAGACAACACGCAGCATGGAATGATGGGTAGCATGTATCCCATTGTATATTAATCCTACCCTGAAAATGGCAGAAATATACTTTTGGATGGTCTTTATTCTTCTCCTTAATACTTAGAACTCCTCACAACCATCTTATTTCCAGCAACCTTTCTGACTTTATTATCAATGAAATAATTCACTTCTAGCTAGGCACTGGATTTTATGAACATAGAACCACAAAGGTTTTGTTTAAATAAACTGAAACCACTTACATAAGTTGTTTTTATTCAGTGACAAGGAATGGAAAGACACAGCCATTTTTCTAGGACCAAGAAAGCACTGAATCAGAGTGTAGTCAATTACTTTTTTTTCTTTGCCATTTTAATGGCTGATTCAGATGACCTCATGGTCATATCCATTCACAGATAATATTATCTAAACTAATCATCAAAATGGCTGAAAACAAAACAACAAAAAATTAATAATTTTATATGTCATTTCATCATAACCTATAACCTACAAGACCTAAATAACAACTGTTAAGTAACTATGAGTAATAGAATATACTCATTTGGGGCAGAAGGTTCCAGGATCACAATGTATTTAGGCACTAGGCCCTTAATACCATCACTACTATTGTGTATAACTCTTTAAGGTCTCCTTGAACCTATATTTCATATGCCTTTGTTCTGAACATTGATTCTATAGTACGTACAGGTATCAGAGAAATATGCATTTGAAAATTTAGGTCCTGTTGCTTTGTCAAATAAAATTTTTGCAGCTAACTTTGGCTACGTAAGAAATTATACCCAAGTATTACTAGACCCCTTCAATTTTTGCCTTTGTGGAAACACTCACTAATGAAGGACCTCTAGCAACAAAAAGGTCAATCAACATTAATGACTACCCAAGTATACCACAAGATTACAGGTGTTCACTATCCACTGTAGGGACTTGTTCAGAGAAACAAAGTCTAAATCATAGGTGTGTTTGAGGTGCTCCCTCAGAATCCTTCCTGGTTTACTGCTTGCTACAAGAAGCTTCCACCATTGTCAATTATAGAAAAGGGACAAATGATGCCCTTTCAGACAAATGATGTACTTTTATCCCATATGGAGTGAGAGCCAGAAGTGTTATGACTTCTCTGTATTTTCACATAGGAATTATTATAGCATTGGGACGACACTGATTAGGGAAAAAAAGGTTGGTCCTTGAAGTTAGGAAAGATATGCAGTTACAGGGGAGCACATTCATTGTTGAAGGATAGAATCCCTCTCTCTGATTTCTACAGCACTAACTATGATCTCCAAGTCACTGTAGAGCCGGTGTTCTGGAAGGAACCAATTGAAAATGAACTTGCTGTTTATTTCTGAGCTCATCACATGGAAAAATAAGGCAAGCATGTGGTCATAAAATTTATGGGTTACGAAAATTTAGTGGCTATATTTTTTTTTGTCATTTCAAAGGCCAGTCATGCTAAATTATATGTCATTTGATGTACCATGATGGGCAATCAAAGGGTTAAAAAGCAAACAAAACAAAAAAGACAGATAATGAAAGTGTAGGTAGCTTATTTGTGCCTAATACAATGGACTTAAATTTCATTTTCCTGTTCTCCACATTGTGTGTGGGGGGTTTTTTTCCCTAACAGTGACATAAGCTGCTTGTTATGTAAACATGCAATTTTCTTATAGTGGCACTGCCTCAGTCTGCTTTAGTGAAGGGGCTTTGAACTTCTATAGGAAAGCTCACTGAGTAACAATGATCTAACTTCTTGGGAGGTGATCGAAAAACCTTTTAGGCTGAGTTATGATACTCAGTGCTAGTTCAATGTTTACCTTGAACCAACAGGCATGTTTTGTTATTTTTTTAATAGATATTTTCTCAAATAAATATGCTTCTCCCTATTCAAAACTGGTTGAGATGTCACAATGATGATTCACATGACACGAGGCACTGTCTAAAATCTGATAAGGGAGAGCACTTATGGCCAGATCACAAGCCTGTTAGTTCCACAAATGAGAAACCTCCATCTGATCAGGTAACTGGAAAAGTTGCCTTGTTTTCCACCTTGGATCAGAAATCCAACTGAACCTTCTTCGATGGACATTTCTCATTTCCTACAGAAATACTTACTGGTTGCTGTAGGTGAAGCTGCCTCACCTTCAGTGGATGTAGTGATGGGTTTAGTATCTGTCATGGTCAGGGTCACAGGTCGCACTGCACTGTGATGGGGAGAGGGTGCCAAAACTGGAGTGAAATGGCCGGGCACTTTCCCTACTACTTGACCACTGCTGTTGGGCTACAAAACAAAAACAGAACACGCCGCATGAAATAATCCAGCCCATCTAATTCATAAGTCCATTTAGCACACTCTTCCTTCATGGACCCTGCTCATTTTGTGGAACAGCCATAGAGGCCCCTCACTCAAATTAAAGAGTCAGAGCACTTAATAAGTGGTTAGTAATAATAAGAAGCAGCAGCACTTAAGAGAAGGTTTTCATCTTTGTATACATTAATTAATCTTTACAACACCCTGGAGAGGCAGGTAGACATCATTATTCTCATTTAACAGGCCAGAAAACTCAAGTGGCCAGAAAACTCAAGTGAAGAAAATGATTTGCCCGAGGACAAAATGGAAGTCAGCATCAAAGCTAGAACTAGAACCCAGGACCCTCTCTTTGAGCCCTGGGCTCGTCATGAGTTTGCATTTTATCTTCCGGATGAAATTTGCACCAAAACCTTTTCAGACTCTGATGCTAATTACCTAAATGATGATGAGAATATCTCATTGATACAAAGGCTCCGCTCCAAAGAACATAGTTTGCGGGAGTTTTTCTTCATGTCAGTTTGTCACATAACACAAATGCATTCATCCACACAAATAACAGACAACATCTAAGATACAATTGTGGTGCTATCAGGATCTCCTAATATAAGAATAGAGAATGAGGCGCAGGGCTTCTATAGCAAATTTTTGTGAAAGAAGTCAAAAAGTCTGGTCTACAAAAATGATGCTAAGGTACCGAAACGGGTCTGGCCTACAATCCACAAACAAAGCTTTAAAGACTGAAACTAAAAAGTTTTGCAGTAAAAGAGAGGACAATCAACTACACTATATGTTATTTTGTTTGTTCTTATTTTGATGTGTGTAGATATTTACACAAAACATTTATTAACATTTGTGGGAATTACCCAAGTAAATCCCCTGTGCTGTGATAGAATAGATATTACTATGAGTGTTTTAGCCCCTGGGTACAAAAATAGTTTCCGTGTTAGGAGACAAAATCCTAAGGGACACACTGATACACTATAATACCAGAACATGTTTTTCTGGATAGAGAATGCTATTTTTGTTCATATCCAAGATAGAATTCTCTACTGTGGTAAATCCCTAACAATTTTATAGGATTTTATTCTCCAGAAATATTTAGCTTTTCTAATCCAAAATTATCAAACGATGCAATCCTTATTAGCAGACCTATCTAACTACCTATACATATAGATGTTTTATCCCTGGAAAAAAAAGCTGAAAATCTAATAATGTTCAAGTATTTTTACTTTTAGCCATAGCTGAGTCTTAAGGTAGGCTCCTTAGCTGTCGCATCATTTTTTTTCCTTCAAAATCAAATGAAGTACTTGAATATCGTCACACATAATTTGGAGTATTTAACATTATGTCAGGAAAATTGCCCATAGTTTTCCCCTATGGAAACCTATGGGAGAGTTATATCTTTAAACTAATTTTACTTAAAATATTCCATTGAATAACAAAGACTGTCTCACTATAATCAGTATAGTAGTAATGTAATTAATCTCAAAATTGCTGTGGGGAGTACATGGCATCTCAGTTGCTTATCTTAACAATCTAAATGAGTATATTACTAAAGCATGTTGGGAAAGAACCACTTATTGTAGGAAAATGCTAACTGAGTAGCCATTCTTTTGATTCCACTTATTGTAGGAAAATGCTAACTGAGTAGCCATTCTTTTGATTCCACTTATTGTAGGAAAATGCTGAGTAGCCATTCTTTTGATTCCACTTATTGTAGGAACATTAACTAAGTAACCATTCTTTTGATTTCTAAAGAAAAAATGGATTAATATCAGGAGATTCCTTTTGCAAACCCAAGTTGAGCCAAAAAAAAAAAAATTAGATGAAATATTCCTAATAGGTATTTGTAGTTTGCTGTAAATATGTGGGGTAAAATTCATGTTTACACCCAAAAAGCAAATGTTGTTGGATTAAAAGCCATCATTATATAACCAACTTTTTCTAGCAATTGAACATTTTAGTGAGTTGATTCATGTTTTCCCCTTAAAAACAATAACAACAACCCAGAAAAATGTTATTTTTGTTCCTGGTGTCATGTTCTATGAACAGTTATTCTCTGTGCAGTTTTCAAAGACCCAGACCCCTGTGTCCAATAACACCTACCTGCAGAGTGACAATAATGTCAAGGAAATGCTGCGACAGACTATGGCAGTACAGTGCTCCATACTGCAAAGCTTTCCCCACTGGAACTGAATCACGTTCCAAGTTCAGTGACACACATTTACCTAATTTAAAGTTTACAAAAAGTGACAAAAGAAATAAATCTGAGCCAACACAGGCAATGATATTCCATATTTTAGGGTCCATAGAAGGAGAAATATTGTTCTGTTCTCTGCTAGTTTAAAAGGATGAAGCTGCATCATAAAACTTTTATCTTCTAAGGAAGCTAATAGATGAACCTTCTCATTGTTACTACTAAAAAGAGTTGACTCCTCTCAGGAGAGAGTTGACACAGCATTTTGAAGGGATTATCCTGCTCAGTACATTGGTTCCATTATACAGTACTAAAACCCTGAGAAAGCATTAAAAAAAAAAAAACTGAAACAAGAGAGTAAGACACTTCTCTTAGAAGCTAGATAGATTTTTACCTTGAAAATAGGAAGAAAAGCAGGGAACAATATAGGCAGATTATCGCCTAATCTGCCCTCTTAACATATAAAAAAAATTGAAATGTAAGTAAAACAAGCACTGAATAATTAAAGAAATGCATAACACTAAGGGCCTGATTTTAATTTGCATAATTTTTCCCTTAATAGTGCCTAATTAAGACATCAGTTTTTTAAAAAAAAAATCCAATGGAACTCTAAGATTTTCCACACTGAATTAACATTAAGGACTTTTAATGGATGTCTTAATTAGACTTTGTTATTCATGGAAATTTTACACAAATTAAAATCAGGCCCTGTGTGCAGTGTTCCCAGCTGAGTCTCAGCAAAATGCTCTGTGGAACTGAAAGACTTTCAAATCCATGCTTCGACAGCAAATTGTAGTCTTAAACTGATATATATCACAATCCCATGGTTTTTCTTAATTAGCATCAATACTATATCCAATAAAAATAATGTATCATTTGAATTTTTTTCACCTAAAACTGAAACTGAAAATTTATCTTCAAATTTAAATTTCAAAAACTATGTAGCTAGTCCAGAACGTTAGTCCATAGGGTCCAATAATCACTGACTTTTTAAATAGCCCAAAGGAAGATTCATTTGTTGGTATTCAAAACACAACTTTCAGTCAAACCTACAGTTTTATCTCTGAGCTTTTAGCAAATGAAAAACTTATAGTCTCCCTTATTTCTTGTGCTTATATTAAACTGATTTCTTTTTAATTAAAGGATTATTTAAAAAATCTAAAAGTTTATATCCATACCTTTGATTATCGTTTCAACAACCTTGTTAACACAAAAGCCCCTAAATCTCAACAAATTCATTGAAATATAGAGTTAGAAACTTTGAAGCACGTGGAGGGAGTGGGGGTGGAGGAGGAGGGAGGAATCAGATACCAGACCATACCATACAAATTACATTACATTCACACTGGAAATACTACCATTATTGACAAACAACTTTGGCTGAAAGTCTGTCCTACAGAAGAGATCACATAGCATTATTATATGCCTATTTGACTGGAAGAAAAAAATGGAAACAAACAAAAACCTTTCTTACATCAAATCCCTAATCCATGACTTTGCCATCAAGAACCACACTGCCTTATGACAAGGCAGCAATGCACCTGAATCACTGTTGTTGTTTGTCCTTCTTTCTTGAAGAGGACCATGACATCAGGGATGTGATGCCATGACAAGCAAGAAAATTGGATTTAAGTGATAGAGGGCTGTGGACCATCTGAATCACTATACCTGCAAAGAATCCCTAAAGTTACTATCAAATGTTTACAAAAGAATAAGTTTGTAGCTATGTCACCCATTAAATACAGTCATGTCTGTGCAGACTTAAGTATCCCTCAAACACAGAAAATGTTTACACTATGAAAGCTCATTTTAATTCCCAATACTTGTCTATGAATACAACTCTGTTCGTTTTGTATGTTTATTTTAACACATACCTTGCTATTCCCTAATTCTGTGTCATATACCAGGTATTTCAAAACTGTGAACTGCTTCAAGCTTTTTTGCTAATGTGGTTCCTGCTTAGACTCTCCAGTCAATGAAAATAAGAGAAATTAAACAAGTTCCTAACAAATTTTCACCTGTAAGGAAATCCTCTTACTAATTGCCACTCAACCAGATGCAAGACAAAAACTTAAAGAATCACTGAGAACCTTCCTGAGTTTAGAGTTCAAAAGTTGATGCCATGATAGCAATTATTCTTGTACCCTAACAATGAGCATCCCAGAAGATAGAAAGGGGAAGATGACAATATTTGCTTTGTTTTAATATGGTGTTCTCATGACATTTCTCTGCCCCCCGCCCCCATCCTCTTTACCTGGCTTGTCTGTGGACTAGATGGGTCATAAGACGGTACATAATTCTTCAGAGTATCCTGAGGATTCAGGTGAGGAGGATATCTGATTGTGGGATGAGAAAAGTAGCTTGTTGGGGCCGGAGGAAGGATAGCTTGTGCAGGGAATGGCAATGGCGACGGTGACGTTCTGGTTGAGATGACTGGGGGGAAAAGCAAAAAAATAAAATGGTTAAGCTTTAGCTTTTTGGACTTTGTAGTTCCTATTCTTAAATATGAAGTCAGAAAACATGCTGCAGGATAATGTTTCAGTTTTTTTTTTAAGAACAACGAAATGCTGTTAAAATATCTGCCCCTCAATTCTTTCTTTTTGTCTGATCTCAGCCTGTCCATCTCTCCTCCCTTTTCCTTCTCCTCTTCCTCTTCCTATTCTTGCTGTCTCTCTGTCTCTTTGTGTCACCATCTCTGGGTCTCTGTCTTTATCTCTGTCCCTTTTTCTACATGTCTTTCTCTCTGTCTGTTTCTCACTGTGTCTCTAGGTGTCTTTATCTCACTGTGTGTCTCTCCCTACACTCTTTCTCTTCCACTTCCCCCACACCCAACTAACAATTCTGTTTCCACAGATCTATAAGTATTCACAAAAACTTTTCATCTGTTATGGGTTATTGCTTTGCTTGACATAGTGTTTCTTTAAACAAAGCAATGATTTCCCAGCTCAGTAGATACTTGCTTTTGTCTCATGAATTTTGATCAATCGAAAATGTTTTAAAGAAAAAAAAGGACTCACAAAATTTTCATTAAGGTTCATAACAGAAACAAATCTCACTGTAAGTAAATATAGTGAATTTTTCCTTACTATGTAATCCTATACCTGCCTAAGGATGTGGGAAGGGGGTGCCAATAATTAGGAAGCAATAATGTCAGGAATAATTAGTTGACCATTGTGTAAATGCTAATGAATGTTCAACTTCAGGGCCTGGGAAAACCTTCCTCCAAATGAAAATATTTCTTTCAAAACAAAAAGGGATCTCTCCTTTACATATTTTCTCTACACTCTTTTTATTTCTTTCCTTCCACATTCTCTCTCTGCAGACCAATACATGCAAAGATCTCATTGCTAATGAAACATTAAATAGACAACATGAAATAGAAGCTTCAAGCTTTCAAAGCCATGTTAATTTCCCCAAAAGTTTCCTACCATATAGTTGATAATCCTTACTATGTGGAAAATATTACATATAATTTATGTAATATAGCATGTTCATATGGATATTTTATTACTACAGTGCAATTTTTAACACAGGCATTATCTGAGACTTATCCACTTAATTTCCTAATAATATTTTAAAAAACCCAAAAGATAGAGGCACTTTACTGTACCATAAATATCTCTACAATATAGAAGTGATAGCAATATAAGCAAAATCTTGACGTGATTTTATGCACATTAAGAATACATTAAATAACTTCTTTTTGTTTACCATTTTTCCAGGATACTAAATTTTAAATTTAAAAGGTTGCACACTAATTCTGAGCCAAATTACCTAAGAGCAGAAAATATGTTCTTCCTATGTTCTTCAACTAAAAGACCTACAGCATGACCAACTAAAACTTCCTAAACATACACCAAAATTTACCTTTCAAATATAGCATTTGTTTCCCCCAAAAGGAGAATTTTTCGTAACATACAAGAACACATAGCAAGGACAATGCAGAATAAATTCAATTATAAGGTTCCTTTCTTTGTATTTGATCAGATTTAGGTATAGCTTTTAAAATAAAACCCCATAAATGAGATTTTCCCACATCTTCTACAGATGCAAAGGTTGGGCAGACAAGAAGAAGCATGTTAAAAAGGAAAGAGCACTATATTCGACATCAAGAAACTTGGTTTTAAAATCTCACCTCCAACATTTGCTATCCTGTGTGACCAAGTAAGAAGAAGTCCCTTAATAAAATATAACATAATAAGGCTTACCACCAACTGCAGGGAATAGTGGGATTTTGAAGGAAAGAGAAGTTTAAAGATAATCCAGTCTAACCTCTCCATTTTGCAGAAGAGGAAACCCAAGGCCCAGAAAGCTAACATGACTTCCTCGAAAGCACATAGGTAGCTATGGAGTAGAACTGGGATTTACACCCAGATTCTGCTACTCCAAATACCGTTTTCTTCATTCTCCCTCATTCGCACTCTTTTTAGAGTTTTGAAGAAAGTGATAGTGTAAACCTCAAAGTGCTATGTGTGTGAGTTGTAATTTATGATTAATATTGCTAAATATCAACTCTTGGTATCAATGATAATCAATATCCTTAAGTACATAATTGTAATAATAAGTAAATACATGCTGTATTGATCTTGTCCAAAATTACAAAGTTGGCACTAAGCTCATCACAGCAGTACACAGGCTTTGAATTGTTTTTCCAATTGTGGTGATGTGTCTTTATTATGCAACCACATCCTCTTAACAGCTCCCCTGTGTGGATAACAATAGGCAGACATCTGGTCAGATTTAGGGGGGCAGGTATGGTGTGAGGCTGTCCTTGTTCTCCTCAACTATGTTCAAGTTGGCCCAAACTGAGGTCATTTTCCAGACAAGATCTCAAATCAAAGGTAAATATATCTGTTATTGCTTTCTTACACATAACTTATCTAAGTTCTTGTAAGAAAATAATATAAAGTAATATAGAGAAAAAGTGGAAAGTTTTTTTTTTTCACCTTATTAGAAAGACATTTAACATAGAGGGAAGCTGACCCTGGGTTTTCAAAAGGCTTCTAGTATGAGATTGCTGATAACTGACTGCATGGCTGTCACCTGGTGACCAACTAAACACAGAGATTTTTCTGCAAAGGGTGACCACGATCAGGGATTGATTTTTTTTTCTGCCATGGCATTTTATAAAGACTGTCTAGTAATATGCAGATGGTGTAGAAGTTTTGTTAGAGAGGGTGACTTGAGATAAAGAAAGTCGTGGATCCCATTGGTAGTGTAGCTAGGTTGTGCCACAGATACAAAACTGGACCTGGAGTCAAGAATACCTGAGTTCAAATTTAGCCTCAGACACTTAACTAAGCCACTTGACCACTTCTGCCTTGTTTTCTTCATCTGTAAAATGGAAGTAAAATAACACCTATCTCCTGAGGTTGCTGAGGATAAAATAAGATATTATTTGTAAAGTGCTTTGCAAATCTTAAAGCTCTATATAAATGCTAGCTATCATTACTTGTGGTAAGGACTAAGCAAGTACTAGCATAATACATACATGGACAGATCTATCTTTGCTTCTTATCTTTGAAAATACCTACCCTGAAGAAAGTTATTCCAGGATCAAAGCCATGGCAATGACAAGCCTTAAATATACCCCAGCTCAGAACCTTGCTACTGTATTTTCCTCTTGACTCAGAAGTTTAAATTTGTTAGAATTGATTGTTTACTACTGATCTCTCAGTGTTAGCACTGCCTGAAGCAAACACGTATGTATGTATATACGTGTGCGCATATGTATGTGTGTACATGCATATGTTTATACATATATATACATAATATATGTGTATGAATATCACTTCTGGCTGGTACATTTCTCTCTCTCTCTCTCTCTCTCTCTCTCTCTCTCTCTCTCTCTCTCTCTCTCTCTCTCGGAATCAGGGTTAACTGACTTGCAAAGGTCACACAGCTACTAACTGTCAAGGGTCTGAGGCCGGATTTGAACTCCAGTCCTCCTGACTCCAGGGCCAGTGCTCTATCCACTGGGCCACCTAGCTGCCCCTTGGTACATATTTCTCTTAACTATAACTTCCTTCATTTTAGATAGTGCTAGTTCTCTCTCTCTCTTTTTCTTTTTAAGCCTAGGAGGAAGTAGAAGACAACTTGACATCGACCAATGTAGATTTACACATACCACAAACTAAATGTCGCCTATTGACATTTTTAAAGTGCACTATGAATTTCACTACTTTAAAGGACCTGTAATTTCATAGGCACAAGGTTTGTTTACCAATTCAGAATACAACTCTCTCTATAACTCAGTGGATTATAACTTAAAAGTTATTATGACGAAAGAAATAAAAAATCACCTGTAATCAACGTGGTGATAAAATTCTCTAAATTTAGGCTAGTCCTTGGGAAAAGTTATAGTTCATTACTGGACTTGCATTGTCTTTTACATTAAGGTCTAAAAAATCTGATTCTATCTGTGTTAAAAAAAAAAGAAGGAACTATCCTCCACTCTAGAAATTCATAGCCACTAAAGAGCATGAGAATGTATATGTACATGTGTATGTATATAGAGAAAGAGAGAAAGAGAGAGAGAGAAATTAAGTATTTAAATTTCTCCCAGGCTTACAACCATATTCATATATAAAGATAAGAGTTTGTAAATAGCACGTATTGTATTCTAACTGTGTGACTTCCTAATTCCATGACTCTGGGAAAACCTCTACTCCTCAGTTTCCTCATCTATAAAATAACCTCTAAGGTCTTTTCTAAGTCTAAATCCTATTATCCAGTGAACAAACCAAGTGTGTGTGTGTATGTGAGATCATGTATGGGTACACACACACACACACACACACACACACACACATATATTTGTCATATTGATAAGTACTCATTTATTTCTCATTTTTGCTAAAGTAACTGCCAATAGTCTGATGATTCGGCAAAGTAGATATATTAACTGACTTGATATTTATTTTCTCTTTTAATTTGTAAACCCTAAATCATCATATAAATATGATTTAATAATCATTATCATCTAATAATAATTCATTACGAAGCAAAGCAGAATGATTAGTTGGTAAAGAAGCATTGTAAGCAAACATCATGAAAGAAAAAAAATCTACATTTTTAGGTTCTGAACATAGGATCCTGCAATTTATGTTGTTTCACTCTCAGACAAATCTTGATAAATGAACAGCAAATTTCACCCACAGAAATACTGTTCATGTGACTTCATGCCTTTAAAAATGCTCCAAAATCAACAACCTACTTGATGACCCTTCTCTTTCCCTCAATGAAATATATAGGATTAGGACCCATTAGCAGGGTCCTAGTGATTACAGCTTGTACCCCATCGTTGTGGACTTGGGCCAGAAGCTAAAGAAACAAGAAACCTTCTCTAGGCAACTCCTCACCACTGTGTGCAACTCCTGCGATTCCGGGATGGTGGTGCTGAGGAAAAGTGCTCAATCTGGGTGAAGAGTCCTGTGGAGACGTGGGGCTAAACAGCGGCTTGTCAGGCTTCTTCAGAGCAGTGGGAGAGGACATATCTGCAAGGGTGAGAAATGGTTTTGGCAATGTTAAGCTACAGCCCAGAAGTGAACGTGCCATAGGACAGACACTCTTGTCCAACATCCCACTCTTCTTTTATCCGTGATCCTTTGAAAACAGGTGCACCTCTTTTCATCTGAGTGGCTATCTTGTCAATTTAAACTTTATGTAACACTTTCTGCTTCTCAATGAAGATGACTTAAAGCGTTCATTCGTTAAATGTGCTTTTTTTTTTCCTCAGAAAGGTTAAAAAAAATGGTGATACGGTGGCCTTCTGGGTAAGACACAGAACTCTGTTTATTGATTCTCTGTGGCTCAAATAAAGCCTTGCCCAGACATTCCCCACTAATTTAAATTTAAATGGTTTCAAGGAGTCTTTGTTTTCTAGGGCCCAGACCACACTGTTTATATAATAGTGGCAAACAGAGTACAGATGTCATAAAGGATCTTTCAGGTTGGAAAAGAGAGAATTAATCAGTATCTTAAACTGTCAGTTATACCATTTGTCTGACATCTTATATGATAACAATAGCTAACATTTACGAAGCACTTCTAGGTTTGCAAAGAGTGGTTATTATCGATTTCATGTATAATTTTATTTCATCCTCACAACAACCCTGTGAGGAAAACGCTATTATTTTTGCCTGTTTTACAGATGGTGAAAGCTGAGGTTGAACAAGGTTAACAGGACCAAGTACAGCACCGGTACCACTTCCTGCCTTAAAAAGAAACCCAACATATTGATTTTGCTATATTTTTTTTTAAGTTGATATAGACAATCACTTTTAAAAGAACACCAATAAGGAAAGCTTTCTGGTACTCCTGAGATCTATACCACTCATATTTTAAGGATGCTTTAAAAATCAACTTTTTAAAATGAAGAGATTGTTTCATAGTTCTATAGTTTCATGTCTTTAAATTTAACATTTAAGAAAAAACTTTCATCATAATAAAAAGCACTTAACAAAATTAATTTTTTGATTTCAGCATTTTGTCACTCTGCTACTGTATCATCTAACAGTTTGATGATAGATATCACTGTTTAAGAAAGAGAGAGATTTATCAGCTAGAAATACTAGCTCTCAGTCATAGTTTTTAACTAATATAGTTAAGTTGATCACCACTGTTAAACTGGTCAGAAACAGCACATTTTTGAAACAAAAAGTCAGAGAACTAATTCCATATACCTCCAGAAATAGAAAATAAGTTTTAAAAAAGAAGAAAATGGCCAATTAAAATATTGTCATTAGGATCCTTATAAAAATGAAGAAAGATATTTAATTTGTATAAATAGCTTTTAACATTGGGGTTAACTGTAGCTAATAGACCTTAAATAATGCTAACAAATAATGTATGACTAATATGTAATGAAATAAGGATATTAAAAATATACACATTTTTAATCTGATTGAGGGTGGCATGCTATACAATGTACAATCAAAAAAATCAGACTTTTAAAACTAGAAGAGATGAGACATTTTAAATCAATTCCAACTGCCTCATTTTTATAGATGCTGTAATCACAGTTTTAATTACCCCATTAGAATTCCTAATTTGAAATGGACTTTCAGAAAAGGATGTCAGTGGCTTTCTATTGCTGCTCTAATGTACTGCCTTTACAACAATGTTTGAGTTCAAGTATGAAGTTTCAAATAAAATTAACATATGATCCATCTGTTGTTAAGATACATAAATTATAAAGTATAACTACAAATCATTTCAGAACAATTCAACACAAATGGCCTTTCCCACCTACGATGAATGCACCTGGTGATGTGATCTTTGGAGAAGATCAACCAAATGAAGGCAGTGCCACTGGTGCTCATTATTTCAAGACTCATTACAACCAGCTGAATCCACAATAACGAGTTCCTTGGAAGGGGGGGAGGGGACACACAAACCATAGGTGTTCATGCAAAAGTTCATAATACACAGGTGATTACGCAGTTTTAGAGATGCTACCCAAGCATTTTCTTTGCTAAAATCATACAATTAGCTTTATGAAGTAATTAGGATAGCTTCATTTATTCTTTCTGTTGTCTCTCTTGCATGTACTGATTTAATGGTCCCTTCATGTTCTAAATACACTCAGGAATTACAGATGCAGAAAACAAGAAAGATTGGGCAAAAACTATTTGCACAAGTTATGAATATCACAAAAGGTCTCCCCTTCTTGATCAGTAAAAACAGTTCTCAGTTTTTATTAAAAATACATGGACTTCACTGAGGTCCATATTTTATAGGATTCACTTTAGAAGAAAATAATAGTATTATTAAGTTTAATTATTTTTTATTTTCTTATAAAGATATAGCCTTGTTAAATGAAACAACAAGATAAAGTGAGGTTTGGAATTCGAGACATCTTAGAATGACAAGTCAAAGGATGTAGGGGATTATTTGCTATTACAGTATAACAGTAAAAAATGTAACTTTTATTATAATTTTCTTTTAAGTTATTAAGTACCTGGTTGCTCTCTATTTTCACAGCAATCATAGATTAGGGATATAAGTATGGGTATATAAGAGAAGGAGCTATTGTTGTCTTGTTTTTTGGTAAGCAGATTCTTGTTTCTCAAACTATGTTCTCATTCAAGTATGAGGGATGGAATGGGGGAAAAAAAGGAGAATCACATAGTAAGGAAAGCATTTTAAGAGACAAGGAAAGGTTTGCCTGAGGTTTCCATGAGGGAGAGGCAGGCAATAAGAGAGACACAAAGGGATAGTTGTAGGGGTTTGAAACCAGAATGAGAAATTTAAATTTGATTTGGAAATTAAGGATGAGCCAATGAAAGAGAAATAGAATATGGTAGTGTCTCTAAGGTGGCTTCTTTCTTTCTCTTGTCCTTTTCTTCTATAAACATCCTCTTCTAAGTCACCTCATACCTGCAACAGCTTTTTTTCTGTAGCTCTTGCCTCTAAATCATCTTATTCTAACTTACCACACAGAGTTTCTAGAATAATCTTTTGAGAACATCATTGTGACTGCATCACTCCCCAGTTTAAAAAAAATACAGAGGTTCTCTGTTATCTATTATATCAAATCTTTGTCATTAAATATCATTTACCATTATTTCTGTACATTCTAGCCAAGATAATTTGCTTATAATCTCTTAAACCAAACTGTACTGCCTCCATCATTTGGCACATGCCATACCTTCTGATTAGAAGGGCTGTCTCAATACCTTGAAAATTTAGCTGAACATTTCAATTTAGCTGAACAACTTCTTGTAGGGAATTATTAAAGACAGATGCCACCCTCCCCAATTTGACTCATCTTAGTACAGTGCCTGGCACAAAGTAAGCACTTAATAAATGCTTGTTGACTTGATAACACTTTTCTATATTCAGTACAACACAAAGTATTATTTATTAGTATACAGCTTCATATGTTTTTCAATTGTTTGCACAGATGCATACATGTTTATGCAGATTGGTTCTAAGTCAGCTCATGCTAATTGAGGACAGAGTGAATTTCTGTGTATGTAAGTTTTTATAAATACTATTATTGCTACTGAGTCATTTCAGTCAAGTTCAACTCTCTATTAGACCATTCGGATTTCTTGGCAAAGATACCAAAGTGGTTTACCATTTCCTTCTTCAGTTCATTTTATAGATGAGGAAACTAAGGCAAACAGAATTAAATGACTTGTCCAGGATCACACAGCTAGTAAGTGTCTGAGGCTGGATTTGAACTCAGGTCCTCCAGACCTGGCTCTCTATCTATGGTACCACTTAGCTGCCCTTTTAATATAACATACCCTCAATAAATGTTTGGAAATCATAGGGTCATCATGGGATGATTTCCAAAGTCCATGGAACTTTGAACAAACTGGAGGTTGGGAAGAGACTGACCCCAAGGAAGAGAATGAGAAGAAACTTTAAATAACCTGAAGACAGAGAGGAAGCAAGAAAGGTAAGAGAACTCAGTAAAGAAGAAGGAATCAAAGGCAAGGTTAAAGGGCACATCTTGCTATCAAAGAGAGGGACAATGGGGGACAAAAGAGGAAAAACTTCTATTTGAAAGACAAGAAAAGGTGACAAAAACCTGCAAGTGATGGAGTTTATTGTTACTGCTCACTCCTATATGTGGATTTCTAATTAGGCGATTAGCTCTAGGTTTTACAAGCCGTATGGTGAAGATGATACACAGCTTAGAATCTTTTCTTTCATAAGTCAAATACACAAAGAGTTAACATACAAAGCACATTTTACCAGTGCCTCCGACATATCAAGTTTTAACTCTTATCCACTTTGTTCAAATCTTCCCTTAAAATGTGTCTTACAAAAAGCTGGGGAGTTATCATCATGGCTCATCATTTCCACTTAAAATCCTCTCATTATTTTCATACTTTGTACCATGCTTGGCTTAAACCATGGTATGCCATATATTTTACAGCATCACATCAAAGTGGCGGGGGGGAGGTTAAAATAAATAAATCAACTTCTTTCCCAATAAGGTAAACTCATCTACAAAGAGAAGCAGAATGTGAAAAGAGGCACTGTGAAAGCCAGCCTATGTAGTCTACTCAGCGGCAGCTTGCACAAATGGCGCTCCAGATGTATATCTGTTCAAATCAGCCCAAGGCAACAATTTTGATCAATTCTAATGTGATAAAATGCTGCAGGGAAAGTGTGCAGAAACGTGTTTACGTCAGCCCTTAATTAAACTGTTGTTCACTTCCAAAGAACCTTAGGAAACACTAATGAGACATGAGTTTGGGCAATTTCCTCATCAAAGCAAAGACCCTCTTCCTCTGTCTGTAGCAGCCTGTCATCCAAGTAGCTCCCTGGATAAATGTCACATGGCACACCAATCAGCTAGCCACCTGTTAGGAGAACTTCACTGGAGTCAACTAGTGATCTAGGGCAAGTTCAAACATCCACCTTAACACCTGCCTGTCCTGGACACCTGTTCCATTTTCATAGGCAGCCAAGCAATATGTGAGCTTCTCAAATATGCTTAAGGTTTAAAATAGGATTCTATAATCTCTACAGGAGGCACATTCCTTATTCTAGAAAATGGGTGTAATGGCATAGTTCTTTAGATATAGATACAGATATTTTATACACATACATATACATGTATGTCTTTATTGATAGATAGATGCACATGTTTGGATTTTATTCTCTTCTATAATGACACCTAGGGTTTTCATCTACTTCAGTCAATTATGTAATAGCACAAAAATTTCTTGGATTTCTGGAAGCTATTTTGAGAATGCCAAAACACTGGCTAAATTAAAATATATTACCTGTTTGATTACTGTGCATTAAAAATGAATTCTTTTTAAAAAATCCTTTTATTTTTAATTTATGGAATAAGATATTTCTATCTAGGTAACCAAGTCCTCAAGCATCATTTAGTCTTTTGACAACCCAATGCATTTTTTCTTCTAAATCTTTAATACACTGGCTATTCTCTTTTACAAGACAGATGGAATTTTAAAGAGTTCTAATTGGATATCATGTATAGGCATCATCAGTTATTAGTTTTTCAAAACTCAGTTAAGAAAATAGTTACTTTATTTTCTTGTCCTTAAATCAGATTCTTCCATTTACCAAGGGCTTGACATCTAAAATAATTCTTCTCAAGCATTGTTAAAACCTTTTACTTTGTTTTTTACATTATCACAGCTGCTAAGCATTTGCCAGTCTCCTGTTTTGGTAGCAGGAGGAACTTAAGGTGTAAAGAAAACAGTAGGGAAACTCCTGTTAACACTGCACCTCTGGTGTGAAGAGTTTGAACAAGAACACCAGAGAAGGAACATTCACATGGATGGAAGCAACTATTGGTAATAATCCAACTCACTGGCTCTAACCAGATTGAAGTAACAATATATATTAGTCTATATTTTTATTTCTCTACATACTTATAGATATAGAGGCATTTCTTTTTCTTTTTATTTCTTTGCAACTCTGTATGCTTAGTTATTGGGGTTTTAAAAAATAACATCTTAGACATGAAGCATTCCACTGCTGCATAAGAGGCAGCCTGACATAGTAGAGAGAGTCCTAAACTTGGAGTCAGATAGTCCTAGGTTCAAATGCTACCTCAGACATTTACTGGCTGTATGGCCCTGGCCAAGTCACTTATCCTTTCTCAGTCTCGGTTTCCTCAGCTAGAAAATGGAAATAATAACTGTTACAATGTAAGATCCTTGAAGACAAGGACTGTTTTAGTGCCTGACGCACACAGTAGATAGTTAATAAATGCTTAAGGACTGGCTGAATAACACCTGTAACTCCTACCTCAAAGGGCTGCTGTGAGATCAAATGAGGTAACGTACGTAAAGCAACCCTTAAAACACTGTATAAATGCCAGTTGTTACTGTATCTTGAACATCTAAGACAGACTGCTGTTCAGCTCTCACCCAAACATCCTCTGGTGTTTCTCTGCCCTCTTTTCAGAAAGATAGCTTTCTTTTAGGTTCATCAACCATCATAAAGGATTTCGCTAGTGTAGAAAGTACTTTAGTTCACCTGGGATGTCTGGGGGGATGGCAAGGGGAGAATGGAGAAAACAAATTCCTCGCATAGAAGATGAATGATACTTGAAAGGAATCTGAGTAGACAGAGAATAGAAATAGCTGGTTACTGTAGGACAGAATTTAGAAATGTCTGTCCCAGGTCATATCCCCATAGCTATCGCTACAGTACAAGCAGCCACTGGGTAATGTAGAAAAGGGAGAGACAGTTGTTTAGTCAGCAGTAGACACTATCATCATATTGCTCTTCCAAATTGTTTATTTTATAACTTCTTTCACTCTTCTAAGCCTGACTTTTTAATGTTCGGTGTACTTGTCACAGAGACTGTTGCAAAGACATTTAACTAGTCTCTCCCACCTCCTCTAGTTTCTGCTTCTTTTAATCTCTTTTAAAGGGGGCCCAGAGTGGATATTCCTAATGCAAAGGTTTCATCCCATCCCTCCACTGATCAAACATATTCAAGGACTCCCCGCTGCCTACTGCACTTGTTGTTTTCGCTGTTCATCCTTCATTCTCTTAAAGGACCATGATGTCAGAAGGGTGATGCCGTAACCTGTAAGTGAATTGGATTTAAGTGAGGGAGGGCTGTGCAAAGTCACCAGCCTCACTCTCTCCTGAAGAATCTCCTATTGCACTACAATTAGCTTCACATCAAAGGCTCTCTCCAAAATCGACTTCTGAATGACTTGGCTGTTCTTAATGAATATTATTCTTTCTCCCGTAGACAGGCTGTAGACCAGTCAAACTGGTCACTGCCACTCAGTGCAGATCTCATTTCCATGACTTTGCTCTCATTTTTCCACCTAAGAACCTTCCCCTACCTCCAACTATTGATATCCCACCCTGCTCAGATTTTTCCTCTTCCATGAAGCCTTTCTTGATCTTGTCCCACAGTGATTGCAAACAATTTCTGAGAGCATGCTGACTTCCTCTTTATCCCAGTCACAGTCTACCATGTGTCATACTTGTGTGTATATAGAGCCAGATCCCCCATCCTCCCACCCCCAGCCCCCTTAGACTAAAAGCTACTTGAGCTAGGACTATTTTGTTTTCATTTTGTTTTGTTTTGTTTTAGATTAGGTCTTCCTGTCTCACAGCCACTCCTGGGCCCAATCTCCTTGCTGACTGACAATTGAGGCAAGAATGCAGGATCAACCCAGGAGCTTTATTTGACCCACTCTGTTGCCAGCCTGGGCCAATTCTCCCTTGTTCAGGCAGCCTGGCGACCCCCTGCTCCCAAGAACTCATCACATTGGTGCCAGCCTTTGTACAGACACTCGATCAGCTTAGCCCACCACAGCTCAGAGCTCCCAAGCTCAAAGAGATCCTCCAGTCTCAGCCTCCTCAGTAGCAGGAATATAGATAGGGGGCACCATACCAGGCCTGTTTTTTTCCTTTTTGAATTGCCAGGACTAAACACAGGGTATTACACAAAGTACCACTGAACAAACAGTCATTCAACCAAGAAAGTGCTTATAACATGTTTGTTCAATTACCTTGCCTTGCTGAATAGGTATTTTTTGAATGCCTCAAAATAATTTCATCTGCATCAAAATGTTGGGGTGGAAGGAAGTCTTCAGGGGGTGAAGTCATAATGTGGTATATCCTTTTTAGCCCCTCTAGACGCATCCCTGTATATATTTATCATTCAATCAATGTCAGCTGCTTTAGGGGTGCTCACAGTAGGAAATCAAGGAATGTAAAGAAAACTGTGAGGTTTTTTTCCCCCCATATGATTTCCTAGGCCCTAATATGACAAACAGGCACAAGATAAATGATAAAAAAGGACCAGTCTGTAGATTCTCTTACTGACTTCCTTATATATTCCTTTACAAATATATTTCGAAGGCCATGATCCAAATTTGTTAATGAGCACTATAATTAATTTTATGCCCATAACATTATATGCCATCAACATTTTATCAATCACTGTAACACTGCAAAGCTTCCTCAAAGAAATCAAAAGCCACTCAAAAGATCAAATGGCCTAGCAATCTATACAGGAAAAACTAAATGAAAGAAGAATGTATTTGTCTTCCCAAAATGGTAATATCCATTGGGTGCAAAGCCCATTGAATTAGTTCATCAATACATATACCTTGAGCGGGCATTATAGATAGATGAATTAGCTAGACCTAGAATTGAGTAGAAGGAGAAATGCACACTGTGTCACATCTGGGAAACTGTGTAGCTGGAAATGGAAAGATATATAGTGAGTATAAGGAGGCTGAAATATATTACTGATGTCACTTATGTACAAGTGGCATAAAAAGTATCATGAAGAATGAATATGACCAGAAAAGTAGGTGGGCTGGTCCACTAACAAGAATAAAGAATGAGAGATACATGACACCTAAATTTGTACTGTTGACCATGAAAATGATAAAAGTATGACAAGAAGGCCACTAACATGTTGGAAAGACATTTTAAGGTCTTAAAGAACATGAAAAATCATCATAGGATGAGAGTGTGTCAATGAATTGCCATCTCTACATGGGTGAGGAAGTAGTCAGAGTGATAAAAAGGTACATTCATTGAAATATTGAGATAATGCTACAAAGAAATATTAGAATGACTTTTCAAATATCATATGGAATGATGGCTTGTTAATAATAGATCATTACTATAGATTGTTGATATTACAGTAAAGAATATATGCCTTAAATCAAACTACACAAATTTTTTGAAAATGCATTGGTTCTATAGATTTCTCCTTCATTCATACCAGAGTTCAGCTTCTATTATATTTACTTATGCATTGGGTTCCCCCAATAGATTGTAAACTTTTTGGGGGCAGGGACTAATAAAGAATCCCAGAGCCTCCAAATTGGAAAGGACCTCAGAAGCCATCTAAGACCATTTCCATAATGGTTCATGAATAAATTTTACAACATACTAGAGGAATGTTGACTTATTTTTCCATCTTTGTTTCTATTTTCAGAACATATCACTGTGTCTTGTGCAAAGTACTTGCTTAATAAATGTTTGTTGAATAAATATTGAACAATGGATTTTTTAAGAATTCAAGAATTTAAAAGAAATTACCTAAACATACCTCTCAAATATTTCAGTGGATTTGATATCTTAATAATGTGGGTATTCCCTTCAATCATACTTATTAAAGTCCATCTATGCTTTCTAACTTTGTATTTTTGTCCATGCCCTTCTATAAATTCTTTTTTAAAAAAGATCTATCCAAGATACTTAGGCCTCCCTCTAGGTCTTTCGACATTTTGTGGCCACTTGGATTTGTTATCAGCAGTTCTGGTTAAAATATAACTTCCACAATTTGGTTGGTTCAAAGCAAAGGCTTTAAGATTTTTTTTAAATCTTAGGGAAAGTAAAGAGGATCTCACTAGGGTCCCTTCCAGCTCTAAAATTCTATTATCCTTTGATTCTCTGACTTTTGGCAAATGATGTGAATAAATACCTTGCACACCCCAAGTTAACAACAAGTCCTTGAATGTTATGACAGGACATATGGACTAAATCCCTCAACAGTCATTTGAAGAGGATTCCAGATGATTAAAAAAAATTACCTGCCATATTTTAAAAGTATCTTTTCCTATAAATTTATATTTAGTCTACCCTAAAATAACTTTAGGGAAAATAACTTATATCCTAGAGATGAGGTGAGACAATTTTGCAGGCATTCACTCCAATATTCCTTCTCTATAAACCAATTCTTTTCTATAGAACAAAATACAGTAATGGGAGGGGGGGCAGACTAATAAGAGTTCTCACTTTAAACACAATGATGTTTTATCTCGACTACTATTTAAGCACATTACTATGCTTTTCAGCAACCAAAAGCATTAAAGTAGTCGTTTAAATCAGGGTTTTGTGTGCGTGTGTGTTTTTTCAAGTTAGCCAAACTCAAGCATGTTAGTACAAGTCTCCATTTATCACATCCTTCTATATAAAAAAGGTCTCTAGGCTACACCTACACTGAACAAAGATAAAGCCCAAACCTCTTTGAACCTCACAATAACACCTTACTGAGAAGTAAAAATCCTTTGAAGAGTGAAGAACCGTGCTAAGAGAATGAATGCTGAATACATGAATACGCTTTTAAAAAACACTTCAAGATGCCTTTTGTCCATTAAGTGATTTCTTTTCAGCAGATTGACAATGATAAAGTGTCTTGAGTACTGTCAGAAAACCTAATTTGAAGGGGGTGGGGGAGAGTACCCAACAATAATGTTGAATTTGGAGTATATTGTAGTCACTTATTAAATATTGGCATAGGTAAATTACTGAGATTCAACATGCCTCCAGGGAAAACCTCCTGGCTATGTATGGTGGCTTATTAGTGCAAAGGATTCAAGAGTCTCGAACTATAAAATAAAATCAATACCGTAACCTTAACTGTAAAAGTCAGAAAGATACTGGAAGGGTTCTAATTTAACAAGATTATGGATGAGTTTTTCAAGGAGAACATTGGGGAAAAGCCATACATTTAGAGACATTTATGCTCCTAGACAACTCAAGGTTTCTTTTGCTACTAATGCTATTCTCTGTTCTAAGGGTAGATTGGGGCTGATTTAACTGATATGTTACTGTAGTCGATTTCCAGGAAAGTGTGAAAGGCTCTGAAACTGTTATCAAATAAAAGCATTAGACTGATGTTGAAAGAAACTGTTTGGGAACAGTTCTGATTTGATGTGGTTAGTCTGGTAGATGAAAAATAAAGAAAAAGTGAAGGTCATCAGTTCAGTAGCTCAATAGAAATATAGTTATGTATATAATATGCAGTTTCTATTCATGGGTAAAAGTAGCCAAGGAAAAGTATAAATTGTCATATTTGACCTCAAATTAAATCTATATTTTCTCTCTCGCAAATGTAAATGAAAGAAAAAAGAATATGCTGTCAAAGACATTACTGTGATGTTATATTTATTATCCTAATGGTTTGGGAAATCATGTGAAATTGATCAGCAACAAAATCTCTATTTAGTAATGGACCCATTACATTTAAGAGAGAATGTCAATGAAACAGAATATTGTCACAGGATAATGGTCTCCTATTGCTACATCCCTAGTCATTTAGGGAAAATAAATGTTTCAGACTGGCTGAATCATTTATTTTCAAAGTAGGAGACACCGATCCCATAACAAGGTTCTGTTACAATAACTCAATCTCTATCAATCATTGTTGTGCCAGAATCGCTGAGGACAGGGCCTACGCATCTGTGAGAAATGTGCATTCCTCAGGTACAAGCCAAAACATATGGTGCCTCCCAGCACATAAGCGCTTCTGCTGCTCAATGATGCAATGAGAGTCTTCTTACACTAACATACCTTTTAAAATCAATTACTTTTATTTAGCAATAAAAACGCTGTGTTCAAATGGTTCTAAAAGATGATATTTTAGATGGTTTTTAAGATACTTTTCATTTGACTCAAGTCATTAAAGATTATTTTTCATATAACACTTAAGACCTTCAAGTGGCATGTGTGAGCCTAATCTACAACAGTTTAAGACTACTCTGAAGAAAAATGTAACCTGTTTATAGATTTTGCCCTGTGGAAGTCTTACTGTCCAGGATTTTCACCTGGATCAAAGATGTACACCTCAAGACTAATAACTGAGCTTCCTTATCATCGATTCTTAATTTTAAAGACCACATCTTTTAAAAGCAATTTTTATAAATGGTAGGGAGAAAAAAGACAGAAATATTGTATCTCAAAATTTATTGCAGCCAGTTTTGGCCATTATGCTAAAAATGCATAATTCAAGTCAGTTTTCTAGCTCCGGCTCTGCAGGGCAGAGCAAAATACTCCCTAAAGCTATATTGGAAGAGAGGTGGCCAGAGGGGTAGCCATTCCTTTAGGAGAGGTGGCCAAAACTCTCACCCCATGTCTCTTTCTTCTTCCACATCATATGTTCAAGTTGAGAGCATTCTCTCAGCTGCTTCTAAATGCTAGTCGTCAGTCCAATAGCAGGGGAATAAAGCCCAACTTTTGGTAGCCTGAGAGCTCAAAGGAAAAATTACAGACTCCTAGGACCTCATCAAGCTTGAAGAGCCTTTGAGGTTCTAAAATGCAACATATTCATTTTACAGATTAGGACCTGGGGCCCCCAGAAGGTAAACTCACATAGTAGGAAACAGCAGAGCTTCTATTGAAACACTATTCTTCAAACTACTACAAAATATTTAATATTTTAAGAGCAAATTTTAATACAGATTTGAAAACAGAAGTAATCCATCTCTTCCTCCCTGAAAAGATTTAACATAGCAATTTTTGATTTCACAACTCAACTTTTTAGAGATTCTCAATTTGGGGAATAATAGATGATCTAAAATCCATAAATCTTGGGACAATTATTAAATGACAAGTTTATTCATTCTTAATTCATTCATTCACCTTGCTTTTTGGACCACTTATCTACAGGTATACAATTTCATCTCATATTAATGCTCAAAAGCATTCAAACACAAATATGCCATAGGTTCAAATTCCTCATAGCTTCTTACAGCTATAAAGGTTGGACATTTTTACCACTCTAAAAACTAGTTTCATATAAAATGCTGGTCAACAACCTTTTTAGTTCGAGGTGTGATCAGTGGAACTAAGCAGTGACTACCAGTAGCAATGGTAGACACAATGAGGCTACCACATAGAGGTGAAGGAGGGGAAAGGAGAGGCATCATGGTGTAGTGGTAGTAATAATGAAGCTTACATATTGCCTTAAAGTTCATGGAGCACTTTACTTTTATTAACTCATGTCCCACAATAGCCTCATGAGATAGCTACCACAAGCATTATTTTCTCTATTTTATACATGAGGAAATTGAAGCTCTGAAAAGGAAAGCAACTTGCCCATGTCTACGCAGCTAGTAAAAGTTAGAGGCAGGATCTAGGTCTTCCTGACCTCAAATCCAGCACTTGATTCATTATAGCAGGAGCATTGTATATAAAGTTGCAATTGCATATAGCTTGGTTTTTTTAAGTATATAATAACTTCAACACAATAGTTTCCAATCTGTCCTAATTGCTTGTGTCTCTTAACTTCCTTTGGTTCTCTTCTTCACACTTTAAAAAAATCCTTTGGTGACTCCTCCTGTTCCTCTTCCTTCTTTTGGAATCACAATTGCTAGTTTTCTTCTCCCTCCCAATAGTGGCCTCCTCAATTAAAAAAAAAGTAACAAATACACTTGATCCAGCAAAACAATTTCATAAATCTGTCATGTCACATTTGAAAATACATCTCATCACGCACTTTGAGATAGCCAGCATGCTTCATCACTGGTCTTTTGGAGCTGTGAGTGTTCATTACATTGTCAGTACATTCTTAAGCCTTTTGAAGTTTTCTTTACATTGTTGTAGTTATAGTAAAAAAAACCTATCAGTTATATACGTCTTCCCAAGTTTCTAAGAATCTATCTCCTATGTCATTTCTTATAGGGTAATAGCATTACATCACATTCATATACCATAATGCATCCAGCCATTCAACTGAATACACTTTAATTTCTAGGTCTTTGCTACAACAAAAAGTCCAGCACACTTTCCACTGAACCCTGTCTCTCTTGCTTCAGTTTCTTCACTTGTAAAATGAGAATGTTGGAGTAAATAATACCCAAGATCCTTTCTGGTTCTAAATTCCATAATTAATAGGGAGAAAAAAGAACAAAAGGGAGCGGGAGGAGCGATAGAGAAGCAGGAAAGGAGGGAGGGAAGGAAGTAGATGTGGTATTGAGTGATGGAATGACACACAGCAATTATCCCAGGTGCCACGCCATTCTGGTCCAGTGGGCATAAACCTGATTCACATTTCTAAGGCATTTCAAGGTTTATAAAGTACTTTCTTTACGTTAACCCTGTGAGTGGATCCAACAAAAAAGAATACTGGATTTGGAGTTGAAGGACCTGGATTCAAATCTATCCTCTGCCACTTCCTGTAAGACCTTGGCCAAGCAAGTCACTCAATCTCTCTGGGCCTTAATTTGTAAAATGAAGACATTAGTCTAGATGGCCTCTAAGGGCCCATCCTGCTCAAAATCTGTGATCCTAGAGGACCTCCTAGTGTCCTTTTAACTTGAAACCCCATGATTAGAGTCAGTAGTACGCATACTTGTTCTCCTCATTGCACGGTTAAGAACAGAATCTCAGAGACTCCAAATGATTGCCCACAGACAGCTCATAAAAACCGCAGACAGAATTCAAATCCAAGTCTTTTACTTGGATTATAACATATTTATGTTATAGTGAAATACATTTATATATTTACATTAGACTGTATATTTGTTATAATAGAAAAAGCACTAGGCTTGGTATCAGAACTGATCAGGGCTCATATACCATCTCCAATACTATTAGCTGTGTTACTCTGGGTAAGCTACCTCACCCTTTTTTTATCTCAGTTTCCTCATCTGTAAAACAGAGATAATATTTGCTTCATAGGGCTTTGCTATGTCTTAGATGAGATGAAGTAGATAAAACTGTTTTCCAAACCTTGAAACACCATATAAATGTCAGCTATTAATATATACTATCCCCAGCATGATGTTATGTTAGCATCATCCTTTTTCTGCCAATATTCCTGGCAATATGCTGGTTGTCTTGATTTGATATTTATACATCTTTGTGGTACCTCATAGTACTGCATGATGTGGACAGACTAGAATTCAGCAACAACTCTCAGATATATACAGCTAATTAAAATCTGAAAATCTATGACAATTTCTTTAAATCAGGCTAACTGGGAAGAGAGTCTACGTAAACAAAATTGAAAAGGAACATACCCTTACTGCTTGCTTCTACCTACAGAATCTGGAACTATATTAAGCAAGTATTTCTTGATACAATTCCTACTTTCAAAAGTGCTTTAGTTAGCATATCGAAGTTATAACTTAAGCACCTCCCAACTTAGCTTATATCATAATTAAAGGTATTTCTAAAATACTAAAAATTGGGGTGACCTCGCAACACAGTCTTGTTTACATTAGTCATAAGCCCAGTCCTGTCTGAATAGTCAGAACGCCCAAAGCCATTAAGTTCAAATTCATGATAATTTTCTGTATTAGAATCATAGTACCTTTGGAGTTTCAAGGGACCTTGCAGATTGTCTAGTTCAAACCCTACCCAATTCATGACAAATGATCGTCCAGCTTTTGCTTGTATCCTTCCAGTTCCAAACACCTTTGAAATGTTTAAGAATGCACTTATGACAGGACCTTTCGTTCCCCTTTATGTTGGACTCATTGGATTAAATTAGCTTTACTATAAAGATACCTTTTTCCCTTTGATCTAAATCTCGGACAACAAACCTTTGAAGTTTGAAGACAAAGTTCTTCATTTGATATTTAATGAAGAAAATGACATGACTAATAGATCAATAATGGAACCTTTGAGAATTTCCAAAACATACCATTGAGCAGCCTGTCAGACATCTGGGTAGATTTAGTCTCTTCTAAATGGAGACAGACTATTCTTCGGTCAAATCCTCTTCAAATATTAAGAATCAATCACAAATCAATGTACAGGCATCTATTAAGCATCTACTATATATACCAGGCACTATGCTAGAAACTAAGGATGCACAAATAAAACCAACAATCTCTGGCCAGTCTAGCCAAGGAAAACAGCATGTACAAATAGATACAGATATAAGATAATTGTTAGGGAAAGGCACTAGCTGCTGGAGGAATCAAATAAGGCCTCTTAAAAAAGCCAGCTCTTCAACTGAGCCTTGAAGGAAACTGGGGAGTCTAGGAGGTCAGAAGGGAGTGCATTCTAAGTAAGGAAGACCAAGACAGGAGGAGGTGCAATGCTATGTGGGAGGAATTGTTAAAAAGGCCAGTTAAGCTTGACCACAGTGTATGTGAAGGGTGGCATACTGTAATAAGCCTGGAATCAGAGGGCTTCGAATACCAAATGGAGGAGTTTTTATTTATCTTAGAAGAAGCAGAGAGACACTGGAGTTTACTGAACATGGAAGTGATATCGCCAATCATTCAGTCGGTCAACTGGTATTTTAAGCACTCACTATACGCTGGACACTGTGTTCTGTAAGTGCCAGAGGCATGAAGAAAGGCAAAAGACAGTCCCTGCTCTTCAGGATGTCAGCTGAATGGAAAAGACAACCAACAAAAACTATGTACAAATAAGATATGTGGAGGATAAATTGAAGATTGTGATTTAGGAAAATCACTTTGGCACTGTGAGGAGGAAGAAATGCATAGGTGAGAGACGAATTGGGGGGGGGCTATTGCAATAGTTCAGGTGAGAGCAGAAAGAGTTAGGATTAGTCTACCACCTGAATGGCGGCTTGTGACTAAAGAAGAAGGGACAGACACAAGAGACGTGGAGGTAGACATGAAGAGCTTTTGTAGTTATTTAGATAGTAAGGTTGAGTCAAGAATAATTGTAGATGTTTTGAAACTGGGTGACTGGAGGATGGTGGCACTGTCTTTGACATAAAAAGTCCGAGTTCATAGGATCAAAAATTTAAAGCTAGAAGAGACCTTAGAAGCCATCAAGTACATCCAGTCCCCTTTCCCACTCCCCTGCCTCATTTTTCACATGAGGAAACTGAGGCACAGAGAGGTGAAATAGCTTTCCTGGGATCACACAGCTAGTAAATATCTGAGGCAAAATTAGGATGCAACTCTTCCTGACTCTGAGTTTGGTGCTCTATCCACTGTGATTTCTAGTTAGTGAGAGGGGTGGATTTGGGGGAAAAGAAGATCTCTGTTATAGACATGTTGAGCTGCAGACTCCGAGGAATTATTGTAAGGTTTCCAAGAAAAGAGTCTTGGATGGGGGAAAAATGAAACACTGATCTGAGTCAGAAGAACAAAATGTAAATCAGACAATATCTCAAATTAGGGAACCTTTTTGTTTTAAGCATTAGAACAAGGAGATTCTGAAATATTTCTCAACTACAATAAAGGCTTGTTTGACTGAAATGAATCACACTGAACTGAATTGAAGAACAGAGGCAGAGGATTTTACTTGTATCATTTATTAAGTTAGTACAGAGAGAGAATTGGCATAGAATGTGTCTGTTGTGGGTGTGAATCTTTGTGTATGTTTGTATCTGTGTATGGGGGAGGGCTGGGCGAGAAGCCTTTACAATGAGAACATCATAACGAGGGCCTCACAGAAAGGATAGGATCTGGCCCCCATGAGGAAAATATTCCAGGGAAGAAGAATTAACAATAGGAGTTGCCTTATTTCTCTTTGTCATCAGGTCGAGCCTTGCTTCCCCTCTATTGCAAGATATAAGAGATGAAGAGATGAACATAAAGAAGTAAACATTGACTAATCTAATTCATATCACTGTTTATGAGATTAAATTTATGCAAATTATAGATAATTTAATTTGAAAAAAATTAACTATTTTAAATAATATTTCATTAAAACATATATTTTGAAAGCTGATAAATTACAATACAGAAACTGCTTAAAAACAATATGATAGTTATATTTCTTGTGATCAAGGCAGTACAATTTTAAAGAATTTTTAAAACATAAACATGGTGTGTGTGTGTAGGGAATGTTCAACTTCTGAATTTCCATTTTAAAATATGCAGCCTCCTTATGATTATACAAATCAGGATTCCTAAACTGATAAGTAAATTGGCACATTTTTGCAAGAAATAAGAACAGTATTTGATTAAGGTTATTTGATTTGTGATGCCCTCATCTGGAAAAAATTCCAAATGCATGGTTTGGGGATTTCTTACCCGGAGAGAGTAATAATACCAATGATAGATAGCATTTACATAGCACTTTAAAGTTTATGAAGTGCTTTACAAACATTATTCATTTGATTGTCGCAACAACTATGAGAGGTTGGTGATATTATTATAGTCATTTCACAGATGAGGGAACTGAAGTGGACAAAGGTTAAGTGAATTGCATAAGGTCACATAGCTTGGTAAGTTTCTTGAGGCTGGATTTGAATTTGGGTCTTCCTGATTCCAGATACAATACTCTATCTATACACAGTGTCACCTAACTGCTTCTGGAGGCAAGGGAAAAGTTGAAGGAGCAAGGAGCATTATGTTAACCTTTGATTCTTCTGAGTTAGTTAACAATCAGCTTGTTTGTTGCCCAAGATTAAATTTTGGAAGAAGGGCAGTAGGATTCATGCTAATATGGTAGGTCACAGGCAGGGGTGGGTCACCAATGAATCCAACATTTTTAAAAAGGGGAAGGATACTGTTAATTGCAAGCAGGAAGAATCATTCAATCAACCAACCAATATCTATTGATTACCCACTAAAACTGTGGTGGGCACAATGCAAGAAAAAAGAAAGATGTTATCTTTGCCTGTCGATTTTCAGCACCAGGAAGTCAATAGGACATACATATGTATTAAGTATCACCACATGTATGTAACTATTGGGCAATGAGACAGCAAAAGACAAAAAGCAAAAACAAACAAAAAGTCCCTGCCCTCAAGAAGCTTAATTTATGCATGTCCAAAAGTTTCCTCTTCAGAGGAAAGAATTAACTTAAAGATTTAAAGGTAGACAATACTACAGAGTACTTTGTTATCCTGTTTAAAAAAAATAAGCCCAGAGAACAAAGAAATTTCATTTGTCTTTATAAAATTTACAAAGATAGGATGTACTCTAGCTTCTTTATTTCTTAACAGGTAAGGGTTTCTTCCTACAATGCTTTATTGTATATATTACAAAGTCTTCAGGGGCTTCAATATTAAAGTGTCAGAGTTTTTTAAGCACACTTGAGAAGGGATTTTTCCCTCTTCCTCTTAACATGATATGCCTTTTTAGACTTCTCAGATAATTCCAGTCATCTTGACAAAGGAAAATCACCAAGACAATAAAATGATTTAACAAAAGGGAAAGAATGACAGTTTCCCTTCTACTTTTCAAAAATGTTTTATAATATGATATGAGATTGCCTTTATTAAATAGACTGGTAGAGGAATCAACTTTTACAATGTGACACTTTTTGCAATAAAGAACACCTACACTTCTTTGCAATACATCCTTTCCCACACATAATTAGCAGCACTGTTATTAGCGCTACTATTATATTCCTCATTCAGTATAATTTCTCTGGAAATGAAAATATAGCTTTGTTTGGAGTAAACCTGGCACATAAGCAGTAACATATGAGCTTTAGTTATTTGTCATGCTTTTAAGAATGCCTTTTCTCTACTTTACTTTTTTTTTAAATTTTTATTGCTTCCTCTCCTCAATTCCCTGATTTTTTTTCCACATAATTCAAATTCATAAGGTACTAATTTAGCAGTTCCTCAATGAGGAAACAGGGGAAACTAATGTGAGTTCCCTTTTAGGGGAGACACTGGAAAATGTACAATCCTCAAATAGGATACTTTTTTGGATTACAAAGGAAGTAAGGGAAAAAATATGAAAAGAAGTAACAGTGTCGATGACTTCTCATCATTGCCATACAAACTAGTCCCTAAAAGGAGTGTTTCCTAAAAATTGGGGTTAATTCACTAATAAGATTTCACCTTAACTTCTGGAAATTCCTTTGGATGGTAGCCATCTCCCCCAATCTGTCCAGAGGAATCCCTTTCCTTAGGAAAAGGCAGAAGTCTGGGCAATTAGAATTTGTCAGGTTGGTATGGCATAGCACTGGAGAATCACTAGGGGCTCTACCAATCATCACCCCCACTCTTCCCATAACTTTCTTGTTATTTCTAGTCTAGTAGATAATTATGATACCCAAGGCTGGTGTGGGAGAGTAGAAAGAAAACTCAATAGCTTCAGAAATCCTTGGTCTAGTGGTACAGTAGGGAGAGCAATGGACTTGGAGTCAGGATAGACCTGAGTTCAAATGCAGCCTATGACACTTAACTAGCTGCGTGATTGTGAGCAGGTCATTTTAACTCAAATGAGATAACATTTATAAAAAGAATTTAGCACAATGCCTGACCCACAATAGGCACCATATTAATGCTTATTCCTTTCCTCTTTCAGCTTTATTGGTAAAATGTGGATATTAATAGCAACTTTTCTCTAAGCCATACTGCAAAAAAATGATACTAGTCTATCATCTCTACATGAAAAATGTCTATCCTTCTTTCACTTAGTCTTATTCCATATATTTAGTTTCTCTCTGACTGTGGCCCATTTATATTCCTGTGACCTCTGTCACCCCTACACCAAAATCTAATCTTAAACATCACACTAATTTCTAAAAATATAAATTAAAAAGAACAAAATTATGAATGACCACCAGGAATTTTCTGTGGAGAGAAATAGATTTACTGACGTCCTTCGGCTACTACCTTTAATCTTGACACAACAACTCTTTGTGTCTTTGAGAGTGATAAAAATTTTTAGTTTTAGTTTGTTTTTTTTCACTACTACGGATTGGAGAAAGACTCTCCCAATGGTTTGCTAAGGTAGTGGCAAGACAAAGCCTTGTCAAAGTCTCTCTACACTCCTCATCTTGCTTAGCCCTTCCCCTGAGCTATAAGCAAGGACTAAATTCAGTAGCTTTAAAAGAATGGTCTTCCTATATTCCACGGTTGCATGAAAAGCAAGGGGGGAAATGTTTTCTGCATTTTCAAAACCTGTACAAAGCATTATTTTTCATAAACTACTAGTAGGAACCATTAAAAAGGTCAACCTAAGGGAAACTGAGAAGAATGAGTTTAGTCAGACCAGGGTGGGAGGGAGGGAGTTGACACAATTGTTTATTAGAAAGAACAGTAAATACGGGGTGATAAAAGAGTTTGGTTCCTGATTTTAAATCTTAGAAGCTATGTGATGCTGGGCAAGCCACTAAATCTCTCTCAACCTCATTTTTCCCATGTGCAAAATGGGAGTGACAAAACTTGCACCACCTACCTGACAGGGTTGTTATGAGGAAAATCCTTTGTAACCTTAAAGAATTCTACAAATGCAAAATCTCCTTATCTTATATAATCCTGAATGGAAACGTTCTGATATGTTAAACTTAAAAATTCTGTTATATTATACCAGAAAAATCAGGAAAAATTTTTGGAATTCTGAAAAAAATTAATGACCTAAACAAATATGAACATACACGTTTACACAATCTGCCAAATGAGAGGAGACAGTGTTTTTTAAACATAGGAGCAGAAACAGAAAACAATTAAGAGAAAAAAAGTTTCCAAGTTGTACCTGGAAAGTAAACTAGAAATGAATTAGGAAATCTGATCAATAGGGTGAAAAAGAACCTGAGAAACAAAAGAAATTCTGAAGAAGGAACCCTCAGCTGGTACCATGCATGGTTTTGGCTTTGCCAGTTGAGCTTTCCTACATGTTCACTAATGTCCAGAAATTATTAAGGGGTCCCCCACAACAGTTCCATTCTTTAAAAAAAAATTCCAGCAGCAAATGTCACACTGGCCAAACTTTTTAAAAGTTAAATTGAAAATTGAGACTTGTATATTATTATTTATATAAAATTCAGTTACAAAGGAAACCCCAGTTTAAGTTTTTTATATACCTGGTTAAATGGTCGTTGTTTAATCTGACAAATAGGCACATAAAAATATGGTCAATTTAACATATATATGTGTATCTTTATATGTGTGTATATGTATGTATGTGTATACATATATGTGTGTGTAAATACACACGTATATATACACATATATATGTAAACAAGACAAACTCATCTCCTAAAGCATCAACAATACCTGATTTAAGAGTTAGATATTTTCCCCAATACTATTTTAGAATTCTAACCCTGGATAGGCCAGCATGCAGCAAAAAGAACAAATCAAAAAGAAAGTTTATTTTTAACAGGACATTTCTGCTACTGGCATTTGCAAATAGTTAAAAGTTCTGAATTTCATCATCAAAGTCACATGCAAATGTGTGAATGGATTTGATCCTGATTAAAACCAGTTGCCCCAGAGAAACAAAGCTGAGTCAATAATGAAATACTGCACTTTCTAAAAAAAAAAAAAAACAGAAACAGCAGTTCAGATTTATATGACACTTTGTGCTTTTGACTATTTCTTCTGTAACAAACTATGTTGAACAGAAACCTATGAAAAATTAGTCTATTTTTTACTTAAACCTAGGGGAAATGTTTGGCAAATATCTCTAAAAATATTCTAACAACATTGTGTAAATAATAATAATATTAAATTTAGGGATACATGGAGATTCCTTAGGTATGGACAGGATACTTGAAGTTTCTTTCAAATATGAGATTCTGAGGTTCTATATCATCGACACAGATTCATTGAGGATCATTTTACTGAATGAAAACTGACCAAGAAATAAGCCAACCCCACAACACACGTATGTATGTGTACATGTGTGTATATGTATATGTTTTATATTTGCATGCACACATATCTGCATGTCCATACCATCTCATATATGTAGAAAATCACTTGTGAATAACTCACCTTGATCCCTTTCATGCCATGTTCGACTTGCAGCAGCTGGGGAATTTGGAGAAGGATAAAAGTCTCCTGTAGGACTTGGTTCCATATTTTCATCTATGGATATAGTTTTGGGTCTTTTGCTGTTAAAAAATAATAACAGTTGTTTTTATAGGATTTCTGGAAAAGAATCTTCTCCATTGATACTTTATTGTTGAGGCTATCAAGTGGCTGAAGAAAATTTTGTAAAAGGAAATTCCAAGGACTGTGCCTACGACATAAAGGAAAATTGTTTTTATGAGTGAGATTTGTTAGAAATGTTCCGAAATAGCAGTATATATTTTAAATCATAAACAATAGAAGGCATTTATAGTTGTGTAAAACAATAATAATGTATGTATGCATATGTATATATAATAAATCACATATATGTACATATCATTCATGTATGTCTGTACATGTATTTATAATCATATAATAATCATGATATAATCATATCTGTGTATTATGTTGGTGCACATATATATATGTCTATCTATGTATGTGTGTGTCATGCATATGAAACAGCATAAAAACTGTGGTCTGCATTTCTGACCTTTTCTGCTCTATTTCCGAAAAGCATTTAAATGTGAAGGAAACATGAATATTTAATGTTCTGTACATTAGAATTCTTGTTTTCTGTTATTAGGAGAGCATTCTCTCTCTTCTTGCTTACTAAGTCAGAATATTGACCAATGGTCATTCCTGAAAGGGAGGGCTTAAGTGAACTGAAAGTTTAGATTTAAATGACGCAATTTATTTAAGAAAAATGACTTTTCTCAATCAGAACATATTAAATCCATATATCCCCATAAAAGGAGAAAAAATATTGTTTTTAACTGTGAAAAGTCATAATGTTTTATGTCTTCCTCCCTGCTGTCCTATCAATCAGATAACTGTAGCCATGAACATGTTTGTTTTTTTATTACAAGTGATTATTTCTTACAGCAGTATCCTCAGAACCATAACTAGCTATTTTAGAACATGAGGCAAAGCAGCATAATCGCCCTCAAATCAACCTGGTTAAATATGATCTAAAAATAATACAAGTAATTGAGGCAAATTCAGCCAAGTGGGAAAGGGAGATAACTATTGCAATGACTTCTAGCTGCTGAGGGAGTACATGTATTAATTTTTGCATCCTCTAAATTTCAGTGCCCTAGCACCCCAGGACAAAAATCCAGTGACCTATCCTTGGTATAGTTTTAGTATTCCTTCTAATTAATGCACATGAGACGGTTGGACTATGTCTATTGAAATATCACTGTACTCAGCTAATAAGCATTTTCTATGTATTGTAACCTCCAGAATGCTGTAATACTGTACCTAGAAGAAAATATAATTTAGTCTTTATGTTGAGTTATAAAAATACCAAGTAATATATTAATTTAGTTCTTCCATATGCAGTTCAAAATGTAACATTATATATACCATCTAATCTTCATTCAGTTCAATTCTGTCATTCATGGGTCAGAGGTCAAGAAGTCTTAATCCTGCAGAGGAAAGCTGCTGGGGTAGGTGGGAAAAACGGAGGATAATGTTCACAATGTGGCAGCAGTGGGATGATTTCAAGCCCTCTGCTGTTCTAGAGAGCATAATGTTGGAATCTTTTTGACCACAAGGGGAGAACTAGGTGGACATCCCCCTCAATAAAATGTAAATAATAAATGCCCTAAACACACAGTGTTTTTTTTTCATTTTTGCTGTATCTCCAGTGCCTAGAAAAGTACCTGTCACATGATGCTTCATAAATACTTGTTGATTTGATTTTTAAAATATGACTTGACAATATCCTTGTAAGTCAGGTCAGAAGGGAAGTGATTTATGCTCAATTAGAAAATTAAAGGCATTTTCCCTGGCCTCAGCAGGTTAGTCATCTATACAATCTACGTACATAAACAGACTCATTATTTTACAGTCTCATGGCATATTATACTTTTAGTGCAAACACATGCAAATACATAAATACTTAACTAATTCAAATACAATCAATTCTCAATCTTCTAGAAGAAGAGGTTGAAAGGAATATCAGTCAAAATAATCACAGTGATAGCACAAAAACAGTTTGTGTCTGTAATTCATTTTTGTATTTTTATTTGAATGTGGGGAGGAGTGGCATTCTGAGAATTTGCAACATGTCAAATGAACTAATGAAACCACAAAGAGCCAACTCAAAATAAGCTAGCTCACTGCAGAGCATCTCTCACCTGACCCCTAGTCTCAATTCCTCCCCCCCATCCCATTACAAAAGAGAGTGACCAAAATCAGCTATTAGACAGATAGTTATTCCTAATGGCTAGTAGGTTTATCAGGAAAGGCACCCCCAAATCTCAAGTTATACAGACCCAAAATATAGTCATCAATTTGGTCACTGTCAAATCACAAGAAATTATCTACTGTAATATTCCAGAGATATGTGTTTAGCCCTACGTGTTTTAAAGTTGTTTTTTTTTTACTAAAAACTTGGATAAAGCCATGCTTATGAAATTATAGATGATACAGAGAATCAGGATTCAAAAAGATCCAACAATCTATAACCCTGGGCCATCTTCAGTAAGATGAAATGTAAGAGGAATAAAAGTTAAAGTCTTACACTTAGGTTACAAAAAATTCATTTCACAGGTACAAGATGAGTACAAGATGCTAGACAGCAATTCATCTTTCAACGGTATGGGGGTTTTAGTAAATTGCATAGAGTCAGACACGACTGAATGACTGAACAATAACAACAGCAAAAACGCTCAACGTAAGCCAATAATGTGCTATGGCAGGCAGCACCCAAAAGATAATGTCGTCTCTGGCTGTTTTAACTGAGGCACTGTTAAAACTATGGAGATGACCCAGCTGCTCTGTTTTGCCCTCGTAAGGAGAGGAGGAGATGGAAGAAGGAAGAAGGAGAGAGGGTAGTTTGGGAGTTCTAGGATATGAGGAGAAACTCAGAAGCAAAAGCATTAAAGAAAGAAAAATGAAGGGGTGACTCTCAGAGGACCTAAGAAAGATAAATCAGTGGGTAAGTGGAGGGAGAACACTTGGAGCCTAAAAAACAAAAATCCTAGCTCCATCTACGTGCCAGTAAAGATGAGGCTTAACTATTATTAGACATTTCCCTATTTGTCTCAAAGACAGAAATTCTTTGTCCTTCATCCTTCATCCTAGATGGATGGAAGCCCTGTATTACTGCCAACTCCTCTTTCTTCTTCAGCCCACATACCCAATGAGTTCCAATTCTTGCCATTTCTAACTCTAATCTCTTGAATCCAATACTTTCTCTATATTTACACAGTCACTACCTTAATTCAGCATCTCTCACCTAGATTAATGCAATGGTTTCCTAAATGGTCCCTCTGCCTCAAATTTATCCCCACTCTGCTTTGTCCTACATCCTGCTGCCTTTAGCAAAGATCTGATCATTTGACTCCCCTACTCAGCAGCTCTAGTGACTCCCTATTGCCTCTAGGACCAAATGTTAAGGTCTTTGATTAGATTTTTCTTGGTTTTTGGAGGGGGGAAGGCAGGGCAATTGGGGTTAAGTGACTTGCCCAAGGTCACACAGCTAGTAAGTATGTCAAGTGTCTGAGGCCGGATTTGAACTCAGGTCCTCCTGACTCCAGGGCCGGTGCTCTACTCACTGCGCTACCTAGCTGCCCCCTCTGATGAGCTTCTAAAGTCCTTCACAACTTGGATCCACCCTATCTTTCCATCTTCATTGAACACTGTTGAACATAGATTGAACAAGCTGGTTTTCTGTTCCCCACAAACCATGCTTCATCTCCTATCTTTGTCCCCCACATCTCACCTCCAACTCACTTGAGTCTCTCTGTTCTTTCATGATAAAGCTCAAGCAGCACGTGCTACATAAAGTCTTTCCCAGTCTTCTTAGCTGCTAGGACCCTCCCTCCCAGACTACTTATATATAACTACTTCATGTTTATATTTATATTTATTCTGTATATGCCCAGGAAAAGCTGAACTAAAATAAAGGGCTGATATCTGGGTATTCAGCAGAACAAGATTTCACAGAATGGGAATGTTGTTATTGTTATCATGTATTATGACTAACAATTCACATTTCTCTAGCACTTTTAGGTATACAAATCATTTTTCTCTTGACCACTTTGCAATATAGGGAGTATAAGTAGGAATATCTCCATCTGAAGCTCAGAGGAATTAAATTCTTTGCTCAAAGACACACAACTAATGTGAGAACCTAGTCCAGGGGCTCCTTAGCTTGTTTCTATGTCATGACTCACATTAGCAGCCTAAGGAAGCCTACAGAGTCCTTCTCAGGTGGTAGATAAATGGGAGTTCACAAATTAAACAAAGCTAAAAAAAAGACCATGGTGACTATTCCCTAGGATATTACTTTTCAAACTTTGTGTGTCTGTGAGATTTCTCTGTGACATTTTAAAAATATTATCTCATTATCAAATGATATAATGTTTGTAAAGTGCTTAGCCTGGTGCCTGACACACAGTAGGGGTTTATACAAATATGTAGTTCTCCCCTTTTCTTTTTCACGTATGTCCCTAAATTATAACCTTTGGAGAAGAATTGAAACGGATATCTTTGCCACAACAACATATTTTAAGTAACTTCTAGAGATGCCTCATGGAACTGTAAGATTTCATGAAATGATTTAAAAATCACTGTTCTTTTTGTTGAAAATTTTAAAAAGATGATCTTATAGAACAATTATGCTAATTAATATTCATTTAAAGATGAATTCAAGAAAGTCCCAGAATGTTGTAAAAATCAGCAAGAATTATGGAGAGCTTTTCTCTCTTTCCCATCAAAGTGCTAAAATGCTACAAATATGTAGACATATAAAACTTTACCTGCTTGGTGGAGAAGACAGTGACCTTTGTAGATTTACACCGGAGTTCATGTCATGGTAGTATGGCTGGCTCGGGATCTCTCCAATTGGGAAATTTACCCCAGTTCCCTGGGTTATAGGTGCTGAAGTGTGAAAGAGAAGACATATAAAATTAACATTTTAATTCATATTTACTAGCCTATAGAGGAGTCTTGAAAATAAATATAAAGTATTTATCAGCATATACTAATATTTACCTACATTTATTCCTAAACTGGAAAGTAATACATTGAAGACTTAAACATACACACACACACATACATACACACACACACACACACACACACACACACACACACACACGCACACACACACACAAAATCTGGCCAGGTTTACATGTACTTCTAATTGCAAAGCTAAGGCAGAGTACCAAACATCTTTGAAATATATTTTCCTGTTCCATTTTCGTGTCCATCATTTTGCTTACTATTTTCCAGAAAAGTTATTACAACACATATTTGTAAATCAATGTATTTTAAATGCACTAGATGAGCTCTTAAATAGCAATCTCCTTTTTTAATACTTCAAATACTAGAGAGAAGCTTGCTTTACTTAAAAAAAAGCAGCCCTGCAGTGTGTCCTTTCAAAGACTCCTTTGGTAGTGTGAATTTACTTCCTAATGTATGTTTTATAAATCCAGATGTTTACTTTTATTAAAGCACACCACATCTGCAATATACCAAAAAAAACCTCTTGTTTTATTCTCTTACATGATTTCTTTCCCTCCCCTTCCCCCAACCCAAATTTTCTGGATTACATATGGGATTTTTTTTTCCCTCCTCATAATTTCCTCCTTTGGGCTACCATAGTTGTCAACATAGCAGGAACAGTTCTGAGGACTTGGTAAAAACAGTTGAAAAGACATAAATTACCCTGTTTGCCTTAAGTTCATTCATTCAACAAGTTATTTATTGTGCCTATTGTGGGTGCAGCACTATGGGAACCTGCCGTGAAGATGCAAAAAAAAATTTTAAGACACAATTGGTCTCTGCCCTTAATAAATTTAGAGACTAGCTGGGAGAACAAGGCATATGGGTGTGAAATGCTTAAATTACAATGCCAGACACTGAATGATTAGGCATCAAAATAAGCAGTAGAGACAATAAGTGCTTTTGGAGTTAAGAACCCAGGAAAGATCACTGGGGTCTAAAATGACTGAAGAAAATTTCATGTATCAGGAAGGCCTGGAGCAGGCCCTAAAGGTAGGTTAAGATTTGGATTGGTAGAGAAGGGGAGTAGGGCATTCCGAGCAATGGGCATAGCAAGAATAAAGGTACAGAAATGGGAATGAACATGGATACTCCAGGGACAGTGAAGAGGCCTGCCTAGATGAAACAAATGGAAGGGTTTTTAAGAATGGTTTGCATTTCTTCTAGCCCAGAGAAGCTCTGCATGGGAGAAATCAGACTACAGGCTCTAATACATCAAGGGGAGAGTATCCATGAGGATGCATTCTGTAATCACTTTATCTCTCCTTCCAAATACTCACAGATTAATTTTACCAAAAAGTACAATATTACAAAGTTTTTATATTATATGGTGTCAGAGTGGTTATAAATTTTGGAGCATATCTTTCTCAGACCTTTTATAAACATTCTAAATTATTCAGGGTGTTCCTAAAGTCTGGACACATAGGCAAAAATGCATATTTTCAAGAAATGAAATGAATGAAATTTTCAACAACATTTTATTTAATTGGAATATTAACAAATAACATCTTCAATATGATTTCCATCATTTGTGATGCAAAGGTTGATGGGCTTTGCAAGATTCATGTGAGCTCAATGCAGTAACTCCACATTTCCTATGTGTCCAGACTTTAGGAACACCCTGTATTATATTAACAATACCATTCAGACCAATGAATATTTCTATCAAGTTAGCTTTTTTTTAAAAAAAAAAGAGGTCTTTTTCTAGAAATATTGTGCTTCTCATCAATGGCAAATAATGTTGTTATGATGAATAACTTTCTTTGCCCACAACAAAATTAAACAAAACAAAAGAATTCATGAATAGTTAAAGACAGCACTTCTGGGGGTATCAGCCTTACTTTAGACATCAATATACCTATTGTTTTCTGTATAGTGTATTTTAACCTCCTTTTATGCTTCAAGTATAATTGTATGCTGTGTAATTTGATGTCTAAAGGTCTGAATGCTTCTGACAGCTAAAGTACAGTTCTGTTTGTTGTGGCTTGAGGTACACCGGAGGTTAAGCAAATGCAAGGTAAGAAATCCCACCATAACCACACGCTTTTAAGTTTATTATTAGAATAATATTATGTGTAACACTGGGAAGCTGTGTGTGTGTGTGTGTGTGTGTGTGTGTGTGTGTGTGAGAGAGAGAGAGAGAGAGAGATGGTGGAGGTGCTGAGTGAAATTAACCAATCTTGCTTTCTGATGTAAGGCTGTATGGAACTAGTTAAAACAATGAGATATATTGTTTCTATTTTAAGTGGTAAATTGGCTACACAATCTACAAATCTTCAATTTATGAAACTCATGAACTAATTCAAGATGGGGAAAAGAATCTTATGACCTCAATCGCTTACATCTGCCTTTTGTGCTCACAAAACTCCTCATAGGACAATGATGATGATAATGATAATAGCTAGTATTTATATGGCATTTTATGATTTGCAAAGGGCTTTTACAAGGTTTATTTCATTTAGTGCGCATAACAATCCTGGGAGGCAGGTGCTATTATTGTATCCATTTTACAGACGAGGAAACTGAAGGAAGTAGAGGCTGAGTGCCTGGCCAAGAACATACACAGCTAATAAATATTTGAGATTCGATCTGAACTCAAGTCTTCTGGAGTCCGGGTCCAGTGTTTTATCTTGTTCATCACCTAGCAGCCTCACTATTAATGGCTGAATGCTTTATATACATAATCTCAATTCGTCCTCACCAATTTACATGTTGGTGAGACTCAGGGAAAGAAATGAAGGTACTGAAGGTACCTACATATAGAAACACGATGAGTCAAGTAAAAATGCTAGAATTAGAACCCAGGCCTTTAACTCTAAGCCCAGAATATTTTCCATTAAGCCATGCTATTTTCCTTTTACTTTATCACTGTAGTATATATATATACATATATATATAGTGATATATTATCACTTTATCACTGTATTATTAAGATTTTAGAACTGAGAATTTTAGAAACCATCGGGCCACAAAGATTGCATCAGAACAGCAATAGTAATAATAAACTATTTATCTTCAAGCACCATAAAAAGATCATGAGAATTTGTGCTTCACCAAATATGACAGGCTAAGCAAGAAAAAAGTCTATTTTTTTACCAAATATGTTCAGAAATGTAAATGCCAAAATAAGTATGTGTCCGAATGCTCAGAATGCCCTAAAAGCACAGTAAATGATGCCTTCCTAACCTTCAGGAACCAACATAAAATCCTCTATTTCCCTTTTAAAGCTCTTCATAATCTACTCCAAACCTGCCTTTCCATTCTTATCTTACACTTCCTTCCCCTCCACATACTTACTCTCCCCTCCTTCCATCAGCACAGGCCTCCCAATCCCGGGTCTTCTTCCTGGTTGGCCCCCATTCCTGAAATGCTTTGCCTCCTCATCTCCACTTCTCTGCTTCCCTGCTTTCCTTCAAGACTCTGCCCAAATCCCATCTTCTGTCTTTCCCAATGTCTCTCACTGCTAGTATTGTCCTTTTGAGAGCATCTTCCATTCACATCATTTGGACCTTTATAATAAATATTCACAATTTTTTGCATGTGTCTCCCCATTAGAAATTGAATTCCTTCAAGGCACAGGCCACAATTTTCCCTCTCTTTGTTTCTCCTCTGAACCCCTGAAATTAATTAGCACTGTGACTGGCATATAGTAAGGGCATAAAAAATGCTTAACTTTGTGACTGAGTATATCTTGATCTATAATGAAAATTCCCAATTTTCATAACTGAAGATCACTAAAAAAATATTTGTCAGAACCAAACATGAGATAGTACTTTTCCAGAGAAAGCTATGAAGGACCCAAGGACATCCATGTATAAATATAACTATTTGCTACGTGTGTGTGTGTGTGTGTGTGTGTGTGTGTGTGTGTGTGTGTGTGTGTGTAATAGAGGCAGGTAGGTGGAACATTAGAGTGCTGAACCTGGAGTCAGGAAGACCTGAGTTCAAATCTAACCTCAAATAACTATGTGGCAAAGGACAAGTCACTTAACTTCTGCTTGCCTCAGTTTCTTCATCTGTAAAAGGGGATGATTAAAACTCCCAAGACTGTTGTGAGGATCAAATGAGATAATATATGTAAAGCTCTTTACAAACCTTAAAGTACTATATAAATGCTAGCTATTATGAGAATTATCATGTGAAAACCTTATCTCCTGGCAAATATACTGGTTCTCGTTAGGCACCTTCATTCCATCCCTGGCTGAGAATTCATCATTCCTATATCTTATGCCATTGTTCAGAAATCTTTTGCCGCTATCACTGTCCTAACCAGCTATTTATTTCCCAAATCCATCTTTATAATCTGAAACCTCTACATTCAATCGGTAGTGGTAAGAAAAACATTACCCATAGTCCCTAAACTCTTAAGTTTCTTGCCCAGAATTTCATACTCCATACTCAACGCTCTTCCTCACAGCAATTCTGTCAATCGATCAACAAACATCTATCAGGAGCTTACTATGTGCCAGGTACTGTACCAGGCACTGGCGATGCAAATGCATTGAATGGAACAATCCCTGCTCACAGGAGTTTACATTTTAACAAGCTATATAGTCTACTGTGTTCAGGTTTGAAATGTTTTCATCAGTTGAGCACTGCAGTTAAAGAAGGGGGGAAGTATTTATCGGGCATCCACTATAAGACTCTGAGCATTTCATAAATGATATCATTTGGTCCTGTAAACAAACCTGGGCAATAAGTGCTATTAATATTACCAGGTTAAAGCTGAGGAAGTGGATACTGAGAGAGGCTAAGTGAACTGCCCAAGGCCTCACAGCTAGGAAGTATCTGAAGCTCCATTTTAACTCAAGTCCAACTCCAAACTCAGTGCCCTACCCTCCGGAGGGAAGTATAAGGATGGTAAGAGAGTTAGAAAATATACCATTCAAGGACTGATACAACTAAAGATGTTCAGCTTGTAGAAAGGAAGCCTTGTTGAGGATTATCATGATAGCCAACTTCCAACCTATGAAGGGTTATTAATGGGGAAGATGGGTCAGACTGTTTCTCCTTGATGTCAGAGGTCAGAACTGGGAATAATATAAAGGAGAGCAGTGGAAAAGTTGTAAACAGATAGGTTTATGCTGGATATAGGGAAAAACTTCCCAGGAACACAAGTTGCCCAAAAAATGAACTACCCCAGAAGAATTCCCCTTTACTGAAGTTCTTTAATCAAAGACTGAGTCAATTACTCAATCAATAAACACCTATTAAGTGCCAAATATGTGCCAGATGCTGTAATTGGCACTGGGGGTATAAATGCAGAAAAAGGCAGGGGGGAAGAAGGAAAGGAAGGCAGGAATGAAGGAAAGAAGGAAAAAAGAAAGAAAGAAGTAAAAAAGAAGAAGCAGACCTGTTCTCAGGGAGCATCCATTCTATCAGAGGAGACAACAGGAAGCAGCTGTTGGAATACTGAAGGCTCTCCTATTCCAGTATGGGCTGGACTAGATGACCTCTGAAACTAAGGTTCTGAGATTCTGTGATTCTATCAAAGCACTTGACATGCCATAGAGCACGTTAAATTTGAGATTGTTGTTATAGAAAAACAATGGCAAACAAAATCGTAAGGGAGTTGTTAAAAACACTTCATAAATTAACCTATTTTCAAGCATCCTCAAGCATTTCAGCAGAATAGATTTACATACCCCCAGTTGGTACAGTAATCACAGATCAGTCGTCCCCTTATTATAACAAGTGTCCTAGGGGCCTCCACTAAACAACAGTTTGAACCAATGAGATGTTAGCCTAGTTTTTCTGCTGCACCTAAGAAGGCATTTCTTTTAAAACAGTTTATCATTCAGATTTTCCCCTAAACCTAGAGAAGTCTTTAACTTTTACTATATCTATAAAGCACCTAATATAAGGTCATATGAAATTGTGGGTGGAGGTAATTGGAGAAGGCCTAAATTTTTAATATCAATGATATAGAGACTTTCCAGTGTGAGAAACGCCTTTACAGATCAAAAAGTGGTATCTTACAGAATTTTCCACAGGTACTGAGGGGTTAAGCAATTTGCCCAAGCCAGTATGATACAGGGGAAGAACATGAAGTCAGGCCTTCTTGACTTGGGAGGTTCCTCACATTGCTTTTTGATCTCATTGGTTAGTGCTTTCTCCCTCTTCAAAAATATGCATATAGTTATCTGTTTATATTTATAATCTCCCTATAAAATAGAAATTCCTGGTCAAGAACTATTTTTTGTTCTGTCTTTGTATTCCCAGGGCCTAGCCTAGTGTTTTATGCAGAGTATGGACTTAGTAAATGTTTATTAAGTTGGACTAGAAGGACTAAGGAAAAGTCACTTAACCTCATCTGTAAAATGGGCACAATTACGCTACATGACTTCCATCACAGGGTTGTTACGATGGTAAAATAAAATCATGAATGTAGAATACTTGGGAAACCTTAAGGTAATATGTCGATGTTCTCTAAACTATGCCACATTCTAAAACAATACTAGAAAATAACTCACATTTACCTACCAGTTTCAGGTTAACATAGTGCTTTCCTTACAAAAATCCAGTGAACAGTGCAAGTATCTTTGTTTTGCAGATGAGAAAAACTAAATCTCTGAGAGGTTATGGGGCATTTCCAAGGCACATAGCTAGTAGGATTCAAATCTAGATCCCATACTCTTACCCACAATACCCATCCTGCCTCATGCTCAAGCTGCTCTTTGCTCTCTATAAGGCTTACAAAGATATTTATTCAAAAGCAATAATATTCTGGCCTGGAAAAGGAATCCAGCCCACCAGTAAATAGGCCAATGTGCTCCTGCATTCATTTGAACATTTATTATTCCAGTGAGAAAGGGAAAAGTGAAAACTTTGCTCTTGTATTTATTTAGACAGCTAAAAATGGTAGAAAAGAGCATAGTGAGAAAATGGCCCATTCCCTTCAAGGCAATGGGAGCATTTGCTTTAAAACTTCTTTCTTAGGTGTCTGAAAAACTCAAGGAATAAGATAAAAGGATCTCTCAAGGAGGCTTTCATTTGATTAGGTCTCTTGCCAGGGGAGCCTAACCTAAAAACATGCCGAACAATATGAGAGGAGAGGTCATATATTATAAACAAATGGTCATTACTGTTCTTGATAATAATGCTTCCTATCTATTTGCAACTATAGTTGGCAAAGTTAATTCTTTTTAATCCCTCTGCATTCTGCATGCTTAGGTGTGTGTCCTGTAAAGTGAAAAAAGCACTATGTCAACGGGAAATGTGTATGTTACCATAATTATATCCATTTGATTAATCATAATTCCTTTGAAATAAATTTCCATTAAAGGCCAAAAAAGTTGAAAAGAGTAGCAAGTAATATTAACATCAATAATTCAGAAGAAGTCTCAAGTGCATACCATACAATGTTGTTATTAACTGTGGAGATTTTAATACAAGTGTTTTGGAAAAGGGGGAGTAAATAAATTTTTGATTTCATAAAAAAATCCATTGATCTTTGGAAAAGCAAAGTTTCCCTTTTCCTTCTCATTAAGGAAGCCTAAAATGCATGGTTCTTGTTCAAACTGGGATTTTAATATTTTGAACCAATGGGAAACATTTTCAATCAATTTATGAATTAAATAACAAGAAAATAATGCATGACTTACTTCTGGACACCCTCACAAGTTCTGCCACATTGAAGACTCCAGACTTTACAAAACTATCCTCAAGGTACCCTGCAAAGGAACATTGAAAATAATTAACATGTGCAAGAAACTAATGAAAAGGTTTAGAAATCAGGATGGGTTTAAACTTCTTAAACTGCAGAAGAAGGAGTGGTTAGGAAAGTAACAGAGTACCTTCAGCTAAAAACAGGAAGCTCTATAAAAATTCAAAATTTTCTGGAGGTAAATGTAGTTCGTTCAGACAAATTTGTATTGAACAGTTAAGTAATCACATTTTAAACTATGTCAATGGCTTACCCCCTCTATTGTTCTGCAACTCTCTCTCTCTTCCTGGAGTAGTACTCCCATTCTGGCAGAGATTGGTGAATTCGTAGGCAACAGGAGCACCACGATGCCCACCCCACCACTGCTGGCCATCTTGGGAGACATTCAATCCCAGACTGAATGTAGGGATCCTAATTCTACCCTATAATCTGGGCTGAGGCCAGAGTTGCCCCAGGAGGTTTATATCGGTCCAGAGTAGACCCATGAGGATTCAGATCTCCCCAAAATATCAGCTGGTTCAGTAGTAAGGCTCTGATTTACATCCCTGAGGGGGGTGTGATAGAGACAGCTCAGAGAATGAAGGCCTGGTTTAAATTGCAAAGCTCCTTAAGGGACTTGAAGCTACTTAAGGAGTCCTTAAAAACTGACAAAAGTCTGAGAGAGTAAAAGATTCCAAAAACTGGCGAGGACAAAGAACCAGCAGCATTAAGCTAGGCACAGATATTAGAAATATCTGCCAAAGGAATCACAACAGCTTATACCCACTCAAACGGTGGACGATGAACTAGAGAGTATACCAAGTGTCCTGGTAATTTTCTTTCAAGCATCTTTCCAGAAGAAAAATCCTTAAACTGTCTTTGAACCCCGTAGGGATTTGTTTAAAAGACACCGCTACTCAATTAAAACTTAACCTCTCTCTGCCTCAGTTTCATCATCTGTAAAATGAGGCTAATGGTAGTGCCTACCTCACAGAGTTGTTATGAAGTAAGCTATTGCATTATAAAGCACTTTGTAAAACATAAAATGCTGTATAAATGTTTGCTATTATCATATGTATGTCTCGGAATTTTTTGTCAATTTTGATTTAGATAAACAATTCATAAACATTGTCATCTTCTGAATTTTGAAGATATGGCTGACAAACATTGTTTTCAAACTATGTGGCAGTTTCACAACTATCAGCATGATTTAGACTTTGCTACTTGGGCATTTCTTATTCTAAAGTCATTTTCATGACAGATACTAGAGGCACTAATCTGCTTAGTATATAATGTCAATTCAAGGTCTTTCATATTTTGGTAGCAACCAACTTACAGTCTTCGCTCTCCTCATTTCTACTTCTTGAATAGTTTAATCTAGGCAAATTGCAATATAAATTCCACAAATATGCCTTGTGTTCTCCATACTCTTCTTTGCTCATTCTGATCCCTTATTCTAGAAAGCCCCCCCACCACTATCTCTACCTATCAAAATCCTATTCATCCTTCAAGGTACAGTTAAAATGCCACTTTATGCCTTTCTGGGTTACTTAGATGAGAAGTGAGCTCCTCCCCCGAACATTTAAATCACTTTTATTTGTACCACTTTTGTTTATGTATCTTCTCACGCATAGTAGTCATAAAATGTTAGCACTGGAAGGAACCTTGCTCACAGATGACCTTGCTCCCAACTCCCTAATTTTATAGATGAGAAATTGAAACTCAAAGTGGTCAAATAATTTGTTCCATAGATGTAGTGGATAGAGCACTGGCCTTGGAATCAAGAAGACTTATCTTCATAAGTTCAAATTTGGTCTCAAACACTTATTAGCTGTATGACCCTGGGCAAGTCACTTAACCTTGTTTGCCTCAGTCTCCTCATCTGTAAAATGAGCTGGAGAAAGAAAAGACAAACCACTTCAGTGTCTTTGCGAAGAAAACCCCAAATGGGGTCATGTAGAGTAAGACATGACTGAAAAATGATTCAACAACATAGTTGTGGGAAGATTTGTAACTATAATAGAATAATGATATCTCAGCACTGGAATGTAATAGACTTTGCAGAAGTGCCAGCTGGACACCAAGGTGAATAAGGCTCACAGCTGTCCACAGTTAGCGCATCAGGCTAAAAGAGTGGGTCAGAATGTACACCTGCTGATAACGGAATAGCTACAGTTGGAAGCCAGGTCCTAGATGTCTGAGAATGAACATGTTGGGAGTAGAATACAATTTATCTAGAGGACAGAGGGTGTGATTGGGATTAGTGGATCCTTCTGGTAGGAATTAGGGAAAGTGATTGGTTAGCAATACAAACTAAGGAAGTAAGAGCCAGCAGTGAGCACATGAGTTGGGGGTAGGGAGCAAGTGCTTGGGTGTGGATTCCTGGACAAACGAAGAGCACATTTTAGGCCTTCAGGGGAAGAGGCCTCCTAGAAAATAACTTCCATTGGACAGCACAGGGATTGTGAGAATTAAGGCATCACACAAAAGCAGCTGCCCCCAGCCTACAACCAGCTGGCAGGACTGAGTGTGCACGGGGTCTGATTGCCAAACCCCACGGGGAGATTTTAGTATCTAGGGACTATGATGACAAGCTCTGGCGTATATAATATCTGACTGGCATAGTTATGAACCTTCAGTAGTCTCCACATGGGAAAAGAAAGTACTTGAGGGAAGACAAACAAGCCCAGAGCTGTCGTGCCTAAGTGTTTGTCTGAGTGGGTCAGTGACAGGAGGAACTTCGGAGGTCACTTAGTATCCAAATGGTATCTGAAGTGGACACAGTTTTACAATGTCTCCAATGAGTGACCATGGAGCTTTTGAATGAAGATGTCTAGGGTGGTGGAATACCTTACTTCCTAAAGCAATGCATCCTACATTAGGATAGTTCTGCCCCCTGAGGCCAAGGATAAAAAATCCATTAATATCTCCTCTTTCCCCAATTCTCTTCTATGAGTTCTCTTTTTTAGGCTAAACATTCTCAGCTCTTTCAACTAAACCCAGTATGGCGTGGTCCTTCTCTTTTCACCTTCTTAGTTGCTTTCCTCTGGACTAAATTCAAGGACATCTGTCAAATAGATGGAAAAATATGAAGCATCAGCTAAGATGTCAGACTGAGGAAAAAAAAAAACGAGAGTTACCAGAGTAGAGGGTCCAGTACAAAACCATGAAAATGAATGGGATTTCTGATGGAGAACATAGGAAAAAAATAAGGGTCTGAGGCCTACTAAAATGGAATGCTTGTAGAAAGTCCATATGAATAATAGAATCTCGTGATTATAGTTAAAAGGGAAATAATACAGTCCAACAGCTGTAACAATTGAGGTCCAGAGAGATTAAGTGAATCATCCAAAGTCACGGGAACTTTATAGGAAAAGAGGAGGAGAAAGAATGTTATACCATCACAGAAGTCACAGGTAATAGGGTTTCCCAAGGGGCGGTCATTTGTGCTGAACTAAAGAGAATTCAAAGACAGAAAAGATTTACCAAGAAAGTTCTCTCTGCTCTATTTTAGGAATAATGAATTCAAACTAAATAAAGTAGCTATCCTAACTTTAACTCATCAGTAAATCAGATTGCAGAAGATTACGATAGGATAACAAGGATAGCAAGAAAATAGTGGGTAAACATGTAGATCATTAATTGGGTGTTTGACCACAAAAAAGAAAAATAAGACAGTAACTAGAGGGGAACGCCATGTCCAAAGATTTTTTTTTCAAGACAAGTAATATATGAAAAATGGAAGGAATTCAAGACAAGAAATATATGAAGACAGAATAGTCAGTTAAGAGAAGATACAAAAAACAAATTCCTAGCTGCTTCAAAGCCTGAAAAACTGGAGGTAATTTTAAAATGCTCCCACATTTATGCTAATAATTTACCAGAGAAAAATAAATGTTCAAAATATATTTGAGACCTTCCCTGCACCTCAATCTAATATCTGAGAGCATTTATTTTTCTACATACTTTGTATGTACTTTTTATCTAAAAAGACTGTTGGGATACTTAGAAAAGAATTACAGTGATTGATTAGATTAGATGGTATAAAGTTCTATATATTAGGCCAGAATGCCTTGTAGGATCATGGATGATCCTGGCCCTTGAAGGAGATGGCAGGGGAGCACAAGCTTTGACAAGTCCTACGAAACTGGAAAGGCTTTGAGTATGGGCCCAGTGACCGACCTCGGTTGTCTGAGAACCAGTCTAGCTAAGTTTGGAGAGGATTGTTACCAGGTTGGCAAAGGATGATGAATTTGGGGGCCACCGTGACTCACGAAGACCCCCATCAATGAAATCAAAGATCTCTGTGTTACTAAAGTGTACCCAAATGTCTTATACTTAGGCCAAATGGCCATAAAGGAATTAGAAGGTACTCACATGGTAAATGCACTCCTTTGACTAAAGAAAATGAAGCCACTGCTGAAGTAGAACATTTATTTATGTATTTATTTATTACATTATATATTTATTAATTATATTGTAGTATTACACAACAGTTTCAGTCAGGAGGAAAAGAATGATTCCGTATCCATCTGGCGTTATATTTATACTACATGGTTTTTTTTTAAAAAATGAGTAGGAAATGAAGACTTTTGCTAACTGAAAAATCTCAAAGCCAGTTTAAATTATATTATTTATCTTATTTCTTTTTTCATTTTTGCTATAACAAAAGCAGTACTGAATCAGTGCTCTGAATTTAATATAGTGTTTAACTTCTTTTGTAAACAATGACACAGAGACACAATGACATAATTTAACTGTTAATATCTCAAATTATAATCAGCACCATTTTAATTTCAAACAACATTTACATAAAAAATCCAAGTCAAGAGTGATAACATTCACTTTTTATAGGCTTCTTTGCTCTATTTTAGGAATAATGAAAGCAAGCTACTATAGAAAGCAGTTATCAGATTCTTAACTCTTGAATGTAGGTAAAACACTATGTTTCTTGTTTTTATGAAAACTTTTTGTATCAAGAAAATCTTTCAGGAAAGGCTACTGAAGGTTTTTTTTTAGCATCTAGCACAGTGCATGGCACAATTTTTTGTATTAATTTCCAAATAGTACAATTTTAACTGTGCATTTTTATAGAAATGATCAACATAATTTTTAAAGACTTTAGTACTGGGCACAAGGCTGAGAAGGGTGAAAAGATGACCCAGAATCAAGACTCGGAAGGCATTTTAGTGAACATCTAGTCTGAGCCACTCATTTTACAGCTGGAGAAACTAAGGCCCAGTCACCAGTAGCAGAAACAAGATTTGAACCTGCGATTTCTAATTGCAAATACCATTCTTTTTATTACTCCACTCTACCTTATACTGACTCTATGCTATGTACATACATACATACATATATACATACATAAGCAAAAACAAACACAAACACACACATATATACCTACACATATTTTATATGTAAAACAGAAAACACACAAGTCTTATTCAGAAGCAGACATCTACACTTGCAGGAAGTCCTCCTCCTTTATCTCCTTTATTTAGGAAGATGTCACTCGCCATTGGTCCATCCTAAGTAGGGCTTGTTCTAAATACTTCTAGTTGTCTAGTGTAATATAGTGCCTAAAGTCAGATTTTTTATAGACACTATCTCATGTACCTCTGCATTTTCACAAGTGCCCAGCTTAGAATTTCATTGTCGCTGTTGTTGTAGTTCAGTTATTTAGTTGTGTCTGACTCTTCATGACCCCATAGACCATAGCGCGCCAGGCCCTTCTGTCCTCCACTATTCCCCAAAGTCTGTCCAAGTTCATGTTTGTTGTTTCTATGACACTATCCATCCATCTCCTCCTCTGCCGTCCCCTTTTCCTTTTGCCTTCAATATTTCCCAACATCAGGGTCTTTTCCAATGAGTACTGTCTTCTCATTATGCAGCTCAAAGTAATTAAGCTTCGCCTTCAGTATTTTACTTTCCAATGAATAGCCTGAATTAATTTCTCTAAGTATTGACTGATTTGATCTCCTTGTTGTCCAAGGGACTCTCAAAAGTCTTCTCTAGCAGCACAATTCAAAAGCATTCTGTGGCACTCAGCTTTCCTTATAGTCCAATTCTCACAGCCATTGGAAAAAACATGGCTTTGACTATACAGATCTTTGTGGGCAAGGTGATGTCTCTGCGTTTTAGTACACTGTCCAGACTTGCCATAGCTTAGCACAGGGCATGGCCTATAGTGGCACTTAGGAGATGTTTGTTGAATGAATGCATAAATGCATGAATTAATTCATCCATCCATCCTTCATCTTCACAATCTCCTATGGCAGCCCTGTGACAACACGGTTGGTGGCTACCCAGGAATCCAAACTGCCTGCAAACACCAAAACTTACATGCCAGAAGTAATTTACATGTAGTTTGCTTGGACCTTTGAATGCACCCTCCTTCAGAAGCAATACTACAATTGTTTTATACATGTGTGTGTGTGTGTGTATAATATATATAGAATTTATTATAGAATTATAGAATGAGGTAACATGATACAGGGAAAAGAGAGTACCTGTGGAGTCATAAGATCTTAATTTAATTTCTAGCACTGTACTTAGCACCTTAATTTAAGGTTTGCGAAGCACTCTAAACACATCTCTCACTTTGAACCTTATAGCCTCCCTGTGAAGCAGTCACTGAAAGTACTGTTATCTCCCTTTTCCAGGTGAGAAAGCAGTCTTTGAGAGATTAAATGTCTTGTTCATGGATAGGCAGCCAGTCAGTGTCTGAAGCAAGATTCAAACCTATATCTTTCCTAGCTCCAAGCATTGTACTCTCCATTATGCCATATTGCCTCTGACTGTAGGATTATACTGCTATGTGGTATACTTGTATAAATTATAACATAAACAGATTACTATAATATATTCAATATATTCAAAATAATTTATGCCTCTAAGGTCAATACATTCAGCATTCCAAGCAACCAACCAACAAATAAACTTTAGGGATATTTCCACTATGATTTATAGTTTATAAAACACTTTACATACATTATCTCATTTGATATTCACAATAACCCTGGGAGTTAAGCTAAAGTAGTATTATTACCCATATTAAAAATAAGAAAAATTAAGCTGAGAGAGGTAGTGACAAAAACCTATTAAACCTTTGAAGCACTTCAATGCTTCAAAGGCAACCCAACTTGAAGCATAGTGTGTACATTTAGTCAAATTTATCTCCACAGGTAACAATCTTTTTATTGGAACATGCATAAAGAGTTTCAACTTGGGATTCTAGGAACACATTTATACATACACACAAAACATTCCTTAAGTGGGAAGAGGGACTCTGGATTAAAATGCAGGCTGGGTCTCTGGGGTAGAGATGTCTGTGGATTATGAGATGATATGGGGGCTTGAAATACGGTTCTAGGAAGAGACGAGCATTAGGATCTGGGTTGGCAAGACTACTAGAGCAAAGAGCTTTTTGTGTTTATTCTTCTTTTCCTTCATGAAAACCCTGACCTTCGTTGGATCTGAGAGTCTGAAACTCCAACAGAGTGAGGGCCAAGAGTAAATGGCTATAGCAGCACTTAGGAAATAGAAGGGAAGAACAGAAGTAAAGGGGATAAAAAACCTACTCTGTTCCAGGCTCTGTGCTAAGCAGTTTTTTTTTGGTAAATATTATCACGTTTGATCCTCACAACAACTCTGCAAGGTAGGTGCTATTATTATCCCCATTTTGCAGCTGAAGAAACTGAGGCAAAGAGAGGTTAAGTGAACTTGCCCAAGGTCCTACCACTAGTATTTGGGGTTAAATTTGAATTCAGAACTTTTTGACTCCAGGCCCCATGCTATTTTCTCTGCATTACAAGAATAGAGAAAAATACCAAGGAGCGGCAGGTAACAGGGAAGGGAGGGTAACCGTTATGATCAGCTATTTCAGGATCATTATTTATGTATAAGGATCATTTTTTTTAAAATGGTAAAAGAAATCAGAGACTTGGTAGAAGTTTTAATCTCTAGGAAAAAGTAATCCTATATACCTTGGCTTCATTAATACTCTAGGTAAATATGTTAATCAACTCAGGTTCATTTTACACTATAAATCATAAAATCACAGAACCTTGAAGCTAAAGAGACACTTTAAATGGCCCATAGTCCAACCATAGTGGATGAGTCACCTCAACAATATCCCTGAAGAGTCATCCGCCCTCTGCTTGAACACCTCTGGTAAGGGAAATCCCATTATCTTCTAAAGTGACCAATACAGGTGGTTCTCAGCATTAGGAAATTCCTTATCTGTCTCAGTTACAGAGCCTTGGAAGCTGGGACTAATTTCAGGACTAGTTTGCCTTTTATTTAATTCATTATGGGGCAGCTAGATGGCACAGTGTATACACGGTGCTGGGCCTAGAGTCAGGGAGACCTCAGTTCAAATTTGGCCTCAGACACTTACTAGCTGTGTGATCCTGGACAAGTCATTTAACCTATTTGCCTCAGTTGCCTCATCTGTAAAATGGACATAATAACAGTGCCTACGTCCCAGGGTTGTTGTGAAGATCAAATGAGATAATGATTGTAAGTCACTTAGTGTAGCACTTGGGACGTAGTAATCACCATATGAATGATCGTTATTAATATTATTATGATATGGTGAGGAGAGCACTAGATTTCTCATATCAGAAAATGAGAGGTTTAATCCTAGCTCTGCTTACTGATGAACTATGTGACGTTAAGTAAATCACTGACCTTTTCCGAAGTTCAGTTTTCTCCCTTGTAAAATGAGACAGTAGAAAATCCCAAATAACTATTCCCATTCTAAAATCTATAGGAATGTAAAACAGACATTTATGAAGAGGCCAGAACTGTGCTAGGTCCTGGGGGAGATGATGGAGATGATGATGAAAAAGAAGAATGCTGATGTTTGTGCTTTAAGATACCAAGTTTAGAGAAGTCAGGGCTCCTGCCTGTTGCCCATGATTCTGATTCTCCCACCATTGCCAAAAACACTCACTCACCTCTCTGCTGTTCACTCTACATAGTACATGCATGAAACCTGGCGTCTACCTGTCTCTGAAAGAATTATATCTAGTTCAAGAGACGGGAGATATCGGTTCATTAACTTGAATTATAAATGTTCAAAGAAGAAAGACCAAGTTCACTTTCACTTCAGGATTTCAATGTGTGACCTCGGTTACTGAGAAGTGGTACGTACAGCCCCCTTCCCTCAAATTTCTCTGACCCCATCCCTCAGAAGTCCTCTCTATTCTTCAGCTTATCTAGTCTCATATTCCCAATTCTCACATCTATTCTAATACCACGATGCTCAGATAACATCATATGTAGCAGTTACAAAGTAACATCAACCAGGACCTTATGTATAATTATCGTCATGCATATATCATCTACATCTATGTAGATGCCTTTATGCCACTATATACAAAATACATCAATTATAACAAAATGCATACCCTGAATAAGATATAGATACCCTCTGTTACCTCAGTGAAAATTTAACATTTTTCACTCCTTGATAATTTAATTTAAAATCACAGTTTGAAAAGAGCTTTAATTTAGACATGATTATACTCCTAAATAAAATTTCTGAGCTTAAGGGCCACTGAAGGGAAAAAAAACCCAATCATTCCAGCGAGTGTTACAGAATGAATAACAAAGAGCAGCCTAAAACTGAATTTATCACCTTTCCCCAAAACCCGCTTCCTCTAATTCTCCTATTTCTGTCTCCATTTTTCCTCTCTCACCCAGACAGGAAATCTCAGCCCCATTTTGACTCTTCTCTCCCTCTCTCCCTTCCTTTCTCTCTCTCTCTCTCTCTCTCTCTCTCTCTCTCTCTCTCTCTCTCTCTCTCCCTCCCTCCCTCTCTGTCCCCCAGCTAATGAGGTGTTAAGTCCTGTCATTCTCTGTGAATTCCTGTTGTGGAAGAAAAACACTGTACTCTGCTCTTAGCACAAGTTTGTCAGAGTCCATTTGTTAAAAACCCCAGCATTGCTGCTTACGGAGAAAAGAGAAGCAAAGGGCAGCGTTCCTCTTTGTTAGGAGTTTCTCTGACCCAAGCCATATCAGCTTACATTTTTACACTGATCAGGAAACAAAGACGCAATTCCACATAGAGATAAAACCATTGACAAAGCTCAAATACAGCATTTTTTTTAATTTGTTAAAATAAAACAATAAGAACTTAAATGTGAATCATCCCTCTGGGTGAATAATCTTCCTGAAATCAATCAGTCTGGTCAAAGGTGGGGAAAAGAGGTACTGCTCTTAATTGGATTAGTCAAAAAGTGGCTGCTCTTAGTATGATCACCAACTAATCACTTTAGGGGGTCAGGATTCCTTCCGGACTCTGATTGAGTATAGGAACCAATTAGGTCTTTGATAAGAATAATATCTCGGACTTCAGATTAGAGAAGGACTCCTCTGAATTTAAGTACCATAAGGTTTTTCATTCAAGTGAAATCAAGGACTTTTAATAATACTATTTCTTAACATTTTCCTTAAAGAAAAGCAATGCCTTTGTCAATTTTTCTCTCTCTTCTGATCCTTAGTTTCCATTCTCATAGGCACACACTTAAGTTCTTATGGTTCAGTTGTTTTTAGTTGTATCCAACTCTTCATGGCCCCATTTGGCATTTTCTTGACAAAGATATTGGAATGGTTTGTCATTTCTTCTCCAGCTCATTTTACAGATGAGGAAACTGAGGCAAATAGGGGGTTAAGTGATTCGCCCAGAGTCACAGAGCTAGTAAGTGTCTGAGGGTAGATTTGAACTCATGAACATGAATCTTCCTGATTCCACACCCAGTATTCCACCCACTGAGGCACCTAGCTGCCACCATCTAAGTTCAGACCCTTATTAATTTTCAATTAAACTACTGCAGAACTCTAACTGGTTTCCTTGCTTCCAGGTTCTCTGCACTCCAATCCAACACACCAGGGCTATAGTAAACTTCTTAACACACACTTCTATTTATGCCAATCCCCTGCCTTTAATAGCTTCTCATTATCTACTGAATAAAGTTGAAATTCCTTAGTTTGGCATCCAAAGCCCTCTGCAACCTAATTCTAGCCTGTCTCTCTAGCATTATCTCATATTATTGTCTTGCACATACTTTGTGCTCCAATAAAATTGTATTACTCATCATTTCCCAATACTGAACTGTTTCTTGCCCCTCCCAAGGGTAGGGGGATCATTGGGTAAATCAATTAATTACCCCACACCACCCCACCCTAAATGATACCTTTGTCAGATGAGGACCATGAACCAAAAGCAGGTGAGAACAAGGACTTGCCACCAATCAAAGTAGGCTTTAGATTAAGTACAAAGCATCCTTGATAGTCCTTCAAAGTCAGTGAATGGAGTGAAATGCCACCACATAGGAAGTGTGCGTGTGCATTGGTTGAGGGGTTCAGTCACATCTTAGAGAATTTGGATACAATCAGTGAGGTAGTCTAGAATTAGGATTTAAGCTTAGGAGAGAAATCTCCCAACAAGCCCCTCAGAAGGAATTTCAGGTTGTGAGGATGGGAGGGAGGAGAAGAACATCAGCCCAAACTCGCCTTCAGCCTCCTTCTCCTCTCTTGGCCAGATAAGGACCTTATGAGCTTTGAAGGATCCAGAGGATTTTGGACTTCCCATTAGCATCCTAGAAGCATTCTTTGGACAGTATCTGTGTTGGGAGACGAGGCCAGACCGTGTTGTGGTTGTTACTATTGCTCAGTCATTTCAGTTGTGTCTGACTCTTTGTGACTCCATTTGGGGTTTTCTTGGCAGGGATCCTGCAGTAGTTTGCCATTTCCTTCTCCAGCTCATTTTACAAATGAGAAACTGAGGCAAACGGGATTAAATGACTTGCCCATGGTCACGCAGCTAGTAAATGTCTGATGCCAGATTTGAACTCAGGAAGATGAGTCTTCCTGATTTTAAGACCTGCACTCCATCCATTTTCCCACCAGCTGCCTTAAGGCCAGACTGTACAAGTTGGAGGAAGGTAGATTCAAGGTTTACAATAAACCCAGCAGAAAGCCGTGCAATATCTAGAGAAAAATCATGAAGATTCTAGCAAAAGTTTTCCCAGAGCTGTGAGTTCTCCCATTTGCTACATGTGCTCTACGCTGGAACCCATAACCTGAATCATGGTGGGACAGATGTCCCAGATTTGGGGGAGGATGTTTTATACTGTTTTATACTACCTCATAAATGTCCCTTTCTAATTAATCTAGTGATATCTGACTGGCTAATTGTTATCAGTCAATAATCAATAATAATCATGAAGCACACCAATAAGGGCTCATGATCTATAGCTTTAGAAGGATGTCCTTCTAACTTTCTTGTGGCTACATCTAAAATCCTGTGGTTCACTGTAGCAGCTACCTTTTGTTTTTTTAGGATTTTGGGGGGGGGCAGGGCAATTAGGGTTAAGTGGCTTGCCTAAGGTCACACAGCTAATAAATGTGTCAAGTGTCTGAGGCCGGATTTGAACTCAGGTCCTCCCGACTCCAGGACCAGTGTTCTATTTTCTGCACCACCTAGCTGCCCCAGTAGCAGCTACCTTTTGAGGATTTGATCAATTCCAAATTCACATTGTATATAGTATGCAAGAATTCATGCAGTGATTGCTAGTAAATAAAAAGTCAAGATTTGAATACAAGTCTCACTTTTCTCTTAACTGAAAGTCACTTTTTCTACTATATCATACTGCCTCTTTTTTCAGAGATACTATAAACAGCATGTAGACTCACAAAAGGGAAAAAAAACAGAGAATTTCACCAAAGGTTATCAACTAATATTTTTCAATCAGTTTCATTAAGCTCAGGAAATATGACCTATTGTCAAAACCAGTGAGCCGACATATATACGTGTTTGTGTGTGTGGGGGGTGAATTTATTAGATTAGATACTCTATCCAACAGCATAGATTCATAGAGAAGAGAGAGCTCTGGATTTGCAGTCAAAGGGGCCACAGTCCAGATCCCGTGTCTGTCACTTAGAAGTAGCATAAAGTTGGTGGCTCACTCATTCTCTCTGGGCTTCAATTTCCTCATTGATAAAAGAAGGGAGTTGAACTAATGGCCTTAGAGCTCATCATTTTTACAATTATTTAATTTGATCAAAGCAAGCATGGTGGACGTAGGTATTCATTAGTCTACTGAGCTGTCCAAATGCTCTTCCCAAAGCATAGGTTTGACCATGTTGCCCACCCTCCCCCAAAACTTCATTGGCTCCCTATCACCTGTAGGACAAAATATAAAATCCTGTTTGGTATTCAAAGCCCTTCTTACACCTTTCCCCTCCCTGTCATGGGTTCTGGCCTCCTTGTCGCTCTTCGCACAAGACACTCTTTCCCTTACTCAGAGCATGTTCACTGTCTCCTGTGCCTACAATTCTCACCCTCCTCACCTCTGCCTCCTGGCTTTCCTGGCTTCCTTCAAGTCCAAGCTAAAATCCAATCGTTCATAAGATACCTTGCCTGATATCCCATAATGGTAATGCTTTCCCTCCAGGGCTTATCTCCAATTTGCCCTGAAGGCTTATCTCCAACTTACCCCGAATATTAACCTTTTTGCATACAACTATTTGCATGTTTCCTCACCCATTGGACTGTGAATTCCTTAAAAACAGGGACTGCCATTTGCCTTTTTTTTGGTATTCCTAGAACTTAGTTCAGTGCCTGACACACAGTAGGTGCTCAATAAACGCTCGTTGACTAATATTATAAAGATGAGGAAACAGGCTTAGAGGAATCACACAGCTAGAATCCATTAGATGTAGGATTTAAACACATTTCTTATTCCTTGACTCCAAGTCACAAGAGACACTGGGGAAGTCACTTAACCTCCATCTGCCAAAGTTTCCTCATGTGTAAAATATGAATAATAAAAGCATCTACCTCCCAGGGTTGTTGTGTGGATATGAGATCATATCTAAAAAGTATTTTGGAAAGCTTTTGTTGTTGCTGTTCAGTCATTTTAAGTCATGTCTGACTCTTCAACACCATTTGGGGTTTTCTTGGTAAAGATACTGGAGTGATTTGCCACTTTTTTTTTCTCCAGCTCATTTTACAGATGAGGAAACTGAGCAAAACAGGGTTAGTGACTTTCTCAGGGTTACATAGCTAATAAGTGTCTGAGGCAGGATTTGAACTCAGGTCTTCCTGACTCTTGGCCCAGTTCTCTATCCACTGTGCCACCAAGGTGCCATACACATACATGCACACATGCACAGAGAAGTTAAGTGACTTTCCCAAGGTCACATGGGTAGCAAGCGATGGTATCACAATTTGAAAACAGGTCCTTTAAATCCAAGTCCAATACTCCCATTGTACCCTGCAGCCTCTTCTACAAGTGGAATGTAGCCTACGGTATAGCATAATCAGCATCTGTTCCTTTTGACTTCATAAAGTCCTCCCAATGCCAAGGATTCTGCTTCTCTGACTCTTTTTTTCCTGGCCATAGAACACACACACACACACACACACACACACACACACACACACACATTTTGACTGCTTTAACTTAATGTGGAAATTTATTCTTACTGTTCACTAAAATTTAACTTTTCTGAAGGATAACGTACAGGGAGAAATTTCATTAATGTAATCCTCATTATCTAGTTTTATTGTGGTGTAGCTGAAAGAGTATTGTATTTAGCCTGGAGTCACAGGATTTGGGTTTGAATTCTGGCTCTGATCCTTATGAATTAAGAAGTTCCTTAACTTCTCTGGGTTTTAGTTTTTCTCCTCTATAAAATAAGAAACAATGACTAGAGATCTCTACCAGCTCTTAAGACTATCAAACAAACAGCCTATGTCAGTAGACAAAGGAAGATTTTCTCATGTTTTGTTTGCTTTTTGGTAGATTGCTTTGTAAATGTTCTTAAATCTCGTGCTTACACTGTGTGCACTGTTTAGATTTTATTTTGCTATCTCTCAGTGACGATTTAATGATATACCCAGAACCTTTATAAAGAATACCATTTTTTTAAATGGTATTTTCAAACCTCTTTGTGCCATTTAGAAAATGTAGTTGAAGATACTATGCCATTTTCTATACTTAATGAAATGACTCACATGATATACTCCTGTTGGAGTCTGGTTCAGGGTAGGGGGAAAACTCCAACACTTTATAGATAATTTTGGTATGCTCTTTTCTTTATGGAAACTAAAAATATACAATCTAATGTATTTGTTCTTTTGGTCCTAATCGCTAAATATCTCAAACTCAAATTCCTCGTCAAATTGTTATCTGCTCAACTCAGGTGCTTGAAAATATCCACTTCTCCTTTCTGCACGTGTTTTTTGTTTTTTCTCTGTCCTAAGATATCTCAATGTACTCAGCCTTTTAGTCAGGAAGACTCCTTAGATGCTTTTGGAAACAGTAAAGGTATGAAACTCAAATCCTACTTAAATCTTGATTTGTACTATGTTCATCTTGTAAAGGACATTAATTTACAATGCCTGTCCTTAGACTGGTTTGTTTGTTTGTTTGTTTGTTAATATATGCTGTATATTCCAGACTAAATTACAAACTTCTTGGCACTTGTATATCCCAGACTAAATTACAAATGTCTTATTTCTATTTCTTTTGTATCACAACTTCTCAATCCATCTCCATACGCTGTAGCTCGTAGCTCCATATACAGTGGGCACTCAATGTTATTGACTGACTGGCTGGGAAAGTAATGGTGGAAGTTTGGTGGGGTAGAAATTGTCTTCTCTCATTACCTTGTTCTGAACACAAGATATTCCTAAGAAGTAGCTCTTCCAAGCTTAATACTACAATTGTCAGGCTGCAACCATTGTAGATCCTGGGCATAATGCCAGGCTCTATGTACATCAACCTTGGAGGGGAGGGTAGCGAACGAGTCACCATAACGTTGCCTATGAAAATAAGCAGCTGACAGCTACATGCCACTTATGGCTTTTGAAAAGTAATTTGTGCACAAAACATTTTGCTCATTCTCTACCTTTCTTTTCTCTTAGTTCCTTCCTCAGTTTTAACTTAAGAACATTACAAAATGTGGTCTGTCATTTTTTTTTTTAATTTGGAGGTTTAGAAGTGAAATGTTTCTGAAACAAAATCTGTTTAAGAAAAGATCCTTTGGTTTCTGCACTAACTTGCACAGGCCTCTTTCTCAAGTTACTTAAAAGCTTTACCTATGACGTCGGGTCCTTGCCAATCTTTAACCAGGTCTTTTAGTGTCTTTCTATTTATGCTTTTATGAATAGAATGCCTGTTTATAGTCTGTTGTATATTGTCTAGTGCCAAAGTTTAAAATTACTTCTTAGTATCGTGAAATACTGTATTTTTCCCTATTAAAACAATAAACAAAAAACCTTTAATTCCAACTAATACATCAATAAGGAAGTGAAAAGGAGGAGGCAGGGGACTTATCAATCTCTGGTTAAAAGAGCTACAATGACAACATCCAGGGGAATTTCCTCTTTCCTTAGATCTTTAACAATCATATTCTCGAGATGTTCCATCAAGGTTCTACTCGGATGCCTCACTATGGTATAGAGGTGAGCCCAGGTTCCTGAATGCTATGTCAAAGTAATAACAGGCTTCAGCAGGTCCAACCAAGTTAGAAATATAAGCCTGGAAACAGATTCTGTGTTCTCTCATTAGAGGACTGGACTAGCCATGTTTGGAGGTGTTTATCACCAACTGACTAGCCAGTTCTTTGGCCACATTGCACCTACTATTGAGGCGTTGAACTGTGATTTGGGTGCTATCTAAAAAGATTTGGAATGAGTTGTGACATGAGATAAAATATATTACTTTAAATACTCTGAAGGCAGTATCTGATGCTTTCATAAAGAGGACAGTAATTACAGATCTGTGATTTTAAAAGATATGTGAAGCTCCCATTGTAGAAACTCCTTCAAATAAGGAAAATCAGTAGCTCATCTCTAGCTTATAACTCAGAGATGCCTTGGGGCATTGAGAGGTTAAGTGACTTTTCCCATGGTCTCATAGCTTTTACACATGAGAGGCAGAACAAGACTACAGGTCCTCCTAGCTCTGAAGCTGGTCCCCTAACCATTATCCCCACAATGGCTCTCTGTGCATATTATGTAACCTTATTACTACTTCTGAAACTAGAGTGTTCAGGCTATCTGCAAGATTAAATCTGTAACTTTTTTTGCATTAATGAAATAAAACATATTGAAAATACACTTAAGTTCTTATGTTTTGTTTTGTTTTGTTTTTACCACAGCTCTTTTACCCTTAAAATAATACACAAAAAACTCTAAAAGCAAAGGAAAAGGAAAAAAGCGTATGTGGGTTACTGAGGGCCAGTATCCTAAGAATTTCACAGACTACACACAGGAATGACTATATTCACTGAGCATTAGCCTCAGAGTACCTGTGTCACATAAACACCGTGGACAAATATAGAATAAGGAGAGAAGTGTGTGGAATCTAGGTAAGGAAACTCTTGTTAATAAACCTAGCAGAAAATGCCATGAGATCCTTCATAAGCACTAGCAGTCAATGTCTGCATTTTAAGTTTCTAGCCAAAATAGAATACTTCCCAAAACCACAATGTCCGCGAACACCACACTGAGGCATTAGCTCGGAACTGACTCAGAAGAAAACCCCTTCTGAGTGACTCACACTACTTCCGAGATCACCTTGGTTTTCCTTGGACATTTCCCATCCCAGAACCAGGCAGGGCTTCTTGGCTGGTTGGGTTGTGAAATCTGACATGATCATAGCCTAACAGGGGGCATGAATGTGTGAGTGCAGAAATACCAAGAGAACCAGTGAGTCAGACATGCTGGGGTTTTCTGGTTTGGGTTTTTTGCTGTTTCTTTTTTTTCTATAAAAGATCACTACGAATAAATCCATCTCACACCTTAAACGTAGCAATCGGTATTTTTATTTTAAGTACAAACAGACCTTTAAGCCTTTACATTATGAAGGTGTTGATAATGACTCCAGAACAGTGGCTCATTGCAGAAGGGGCTGTTCACTTCGAGGCCCCTTTTGTGGCCCCAGTGATGAGGAGTGCTTAATTTCACATTCACAAAAGAGCAAGCCATCACAAGGTAATGTAATCACATGTGCTCCCTTGCTCGGAGCCCAGGGAAAGACGTGTATTTCTTTTGTGCAGAGATTTTAGAAAAATCAACTTATTGCTATTTGAAGATCATCATTTTGGGCAATTTGACATAAGATGCCAACAGAGCGCAGGCCTTATAGTCAGCAGGCACTTAACTAGCTGTGTGGTCCTGGGCAAGTCATTTATCTTCTCAAGCTCCCATGGTTTCCTCATCAGTAAAATGGGCCTGATTATACTTTCACTACCTACCTCCCAGGGTTGTTGTGAGGAAAGTACTTTGCAAACCTCAATACAAATGTATAAATGCCCTCCTTTGGGCCCTTCCCAGCATCTCCACTTTAAGCTCCACAAGTAGGGGATGAAGGGAGATTATTTTTACCTCCAGGTGGCCTACTGTGCGCATATGACCTTTTTAATCATATGCATACTAGGAAACAACCTAAGGGGTTCAACCACCCACCTTCCCTAATCATCCCTCTGGTGGTTTTTATTGCCTATTACAAAATTCTGCCCTATTCCCAACTCCCCAGCCCCAACTCCCAAAGGTGTTTTCAGTAGATCTTCTAGGACCCTAATGCTGCTAAGTTTTTCTCAGGGGGCCTGTGCCAGATGAGCACACAGGCCCAGATCCTGCTTGATATCTTTGGGCCCCTTCAGCCAGACTACCTGGCATGGCCTTGGTACTGCGAATAATACATGGTATACTAAGTTTTGGTGATTTGAAAGAGAAACTTCTGGTATGGTAACTCCCTCCACAAACTCAGACCTCAGAGACTTTTCATAGATGGAACTGGAAGACATCCTAGCAATCACCTTTCTTATTTTAGAGCTGAGTAAACCAAGGCCCAGAGAGATTAATCGATTTATTCGAGGTCATACAGGTTAATAAGTGTGGAAGAAGCAGGATTTGAACCCAGCTGTTCTTATTTCCAGTCCAGTCTACTATGTGTGACACATAGTAGATTTTAATAAATGCTTAATGATTGATCTAAGGCTACCTGGTTCAATCTATTTTAACCCAACCCAACTCTGAATCCCTCACAAATCCCTCTGAATCCAACACCCTTGAATCCCTCACAAAGAAGTGGTCATCCAGCCTTTGCCTGAAGACATCTAGTGAGAAAGAGTTCCCAAAACATAAAATTCAATATCCCCTAACTATTAGGAGATTTTTTTTTCCCCTTACATTAAGCATAAATCATAGTTGTTGCTTTTTACAGCTTCCAACCACTGCTCCTAGCTCTGCCCTGTGGGTCTGAGCCAAACAAGTAAGTCTTATCCCTTTTCCTCATAACAGCCCTTCAAATACTTGAAGACTGTTGAGAATACCCTAAGTCTTCTTTTCTTCAGGCCTGAGAATCCCTACTTCCTAAAAATAATCCTTTTTTGGGGAGAATCTTGATGCCCTTCATTCACCAACCTACTTGCTCTCTTATGGGCATTTCTCCAGGCTATCGTCTTTTCCAATCTCAATATACAGTGGGTCTCTCACTTCTGTCATTCTGGATGCTAGGCCTCTCCTAAAAGCCCATGTTTGCAATGGCTTTTTGGAGCCACAGTAACACACTGCACACACGTACACACACACACACACACACACACACACACACACACACACACACACACACATACACTGTTCTTTCCGATAACTAAAATCTCCGGAATTTTCTTTTAAATAAACTATAATTCGGCCATGCCTCTTCCATTTTATACTTTTAAAATGATTTTTTTTCCTTTTAAATCAAGCAAAACACTTTACATTTATCCCTATTATATGTCATCTTATTCTATTCAGACCATCATCCTTACATGCCAAGACCTCTTGGGACCCTGATTCTGCCATACGACACATTAACTATTTCTCCCAGCTTTGTGGCATCTAGAAATTTGATCACTGTGCCATTTATTCCCTTATTCAAGTTGTTAAAAGTTGTTAAATTCAAGTTGGCACAGGGACAAATGCAGATCTTTGGAGAACTGCACTAGATACCTTCTTGCACACTGACATCAAATCATTCAATGACTATTCTTTGGATCTGACTCCTCGTCCAGTATAAAATCAGTATTCTGCAAAAACAAAACAATGATAATTCATGCTGGTGACACAATGGATAAAATGCTGAACTTGGAGTCAGAAACACCTGGGTTCCAATCTTATTTCTGACTCTCATTAGCTGAGTGACACTGGGAAAGTCACTTAACTGCTGCTTGCCTCAAAAAACTCCCCAGAATTAAAATACAATGTTAAAAAAAAAGGTAGAGAGTAGAGGAGAGGCATTCCCCACAGGGAGCCCCTCGAGCTGAAAAAAATAACAGGTCTTTCATGTATCTCCAATAATGATGATCCTAAGTGATTTGTTAATCCTACATTGCTTTCTGTATCAGGAAAGAAAAACTAAATTATGGAGAGTATAGTTCTAGTGGGCTAGTGGGGTATAGTTTAAAGATTTCCCACTCTGGGCCTCAGTGTCCTCATCTGTAAAATGTTAGTAATAAAACTTGTGTTAACTTCTCACATGGGTTGTTGTGAGCAAAGTGTTCTGTAAATCTTAAAATGTTATATAACTGTGAATCATTATTCTAGTCTTGATTTCACTTTACTATGTGCTAATTCTTTGATGGTGAGTAATCTCAGTATGGTAACAGGAGGAGAAGATTGGACTGGACTGCCTTCAGGAAATAGCAAAATTCCTTTAATAACTCTATGCTCTCCATGAAAGCAAAGACACATCTTTTTCATATGAACATTCTACCTGTGCTGTTGTTGGGTTGTGAGATGTGGAATACAATGGCTACCAAAGAATTAAAAAGGAATATCATTCAAGAGGCAGTGAAGAGGCAGGTTCATGGTAGGTGGGTAGAAGCTGTAACATATAACCACTGAGGAGCTCTGAAGATGTCATCAAGGGTTTGTATAATGGTAAAAGAAGATAAGCTGATCACGTGGCAAGGGTGAGAGATCACAGCTAGACAGTCAGGGTGTTGTACTGGTAGCACCCTTACAAAGTTAGGAGAAAATAAGAAAGACTGTCATGACTTTCAGTGGACCCCTCAATGTCAGACTTTAAAAAGGACATGGGCAAGAAGCACAGGATGGATGGCTTCCAATCTGCATCATTACAGGGAGTTTCCAAATTGATAAAATCACAGGTCCATTTGAGTATGTAAAATACATGTGCTAAATATGGTAAACATGATGAAACAGGAGATTGGATTGGTCAAATACACTATTTTCTATCAATTTCAATTTGAGTCAAAATATTTAATACATAATATAAATATATAATAATTAGGCATTTAACTTTTTTTAATTTTAAAGAGAAATACAAAGGCAAAAGAAAAATGAAATCTACTAATCTATTGGCCCACATTTTGAAAAATAACAGCAATCTTCCTGAAGCCATGTTCAAGTACACTTTGGCAAATGCTGACTTGGGAAAATGCACCTAGTATAGCAAAAAAAAAAAAAAAGGTAATCAAAGCTTCTTGAAAAAAATGAAATATCTACTTCTGAGGCCGCAGAGATATGTACAAAGTTTTGATTCAGATCAAGCAAAGAGAATTTTTAGATTAGTGTAAGTCTCTCCTCGGCATGTTCAGAATTGCATTTCAAACAATAACAGCTTTATTAATTTCAAACCAAGCTGTCATCCAAATGTAAAGAACATACCCTTTGTTTAGGCTGGCTTACAGTACTTATCAACTCTTTCTCCAATAGAGAAAGGCTTTTTCATTCTGTGTAAAATGAGTGAGGAGGCTTTTCTAAAGTGTCCTGAAACAATTCACTCTTGGCCTGACACCAGATAGAGAAAATGGGAGTCAGCTAAAAAGAATTTTTCATAAACTTAAGAAAGATTGAAAATGACGTGAGACTAATGAAATTTCAACTTTAACCAGAATATTTCCTTCAAAAAGTATTGTATTTGAAGTCCTTTGTTCTGGGCACAGATGGATAGCTGAAGTGATTCTCCATGGGAGGAAGGGAGAGAAAGGGGAAAGGTTGAAGGGGAGAAGGGTGTCTACAATCAAATTTATTTAGCAGCTAAGTGCATATCTTTTGTTTATTTTTTTGTTTTCTTTTTCTTGGAAACTTCAGAACATTTTATGGAGAGGAAACTAGAATAAGCATTTTAAGATAAATGTTCTTTATCGAACTTTCCTTTAATTAGCCCTATTTCTTGAAATGCTCTGCAGTATTTGTCAGACAGAAGGTTTTTATATATAGTAAAGACCTAAATAGCATATGCATCTTAGAAAGAGCTTACTCCTTTGAAAATAAAAAGAACCAATCACAACAGAAAGTTATTCTCAGAAAGAGACCCATAGTTAGTTTTAATGTTGTTTTCTTATTTCTTTGTTTACTTGCTCTACCTGTCAGACACACCTTACAAAGGTGATTGGTTCAAATTATAGTTCAACTTGGAGGGGCTTGTGGACAATTTAATATAGCATATTAAAAATTTAGAAGACATATACCCCAATAATATGAATCTAATTTTATGGTAGAATGCAGCTATATTATCACAAGAAATATATAACAAATTAACCACCAGATAATTATACATAAAATAGATTAAACCCTAGCTAATGTAATTCAAACTTTGGGGTTGTACTTCAGAGAAAGAAAACTGTGATTTTTCTAGAGCACTATTTTACCAAAAGCAACTAATTTGGGCCTTTTCTTTGCTTAGATTAATTTCCAGAGCTAAAACAATTTCTGAAAAGTTCTGCATAAATTAAATGAAAGGTAAAATTCAGTTTTCATTCTTTTCTGATGTTTAGAGTCCAGTGAAAATAGTAGAGAAACTGAGCTCTCTTTAACAAAAATCACTCAAAGAAAACCTAACCAAGGATTTTTTAAAGTCACAAATGTTGATCAATAAGCAGGAGTGAAAGGAGAAAACATACTGCTTGTGAACTTTACAAGAAAGAGCAAAATGTTCTCTTATTTTATGAAACAATGATAACTTCAAATACCTAACGCTACACATGCTAGGCATATGCACCGATTTGAAAAGAAATAGTGAAAAAATTTAACAAAATTTAACAATGGTTAAAAAAAATTGACAGTCAACTAATGGTACAACCAGAGAGGTATTTGTCACTGCCAAGGGTCTCACAGAATCACATCTTGTCCTGATCATACCTGCTTGCCAGTACAAAGTAGGCTGCTGACCAATTATGGAGTGTTTATCTATACAGTGGTACCTTTGTTCTCCAACAATGTCAGATTGCAAATGTCCTAGAACACATATTTACCTGGAGGATTCTTGGCAGGATCATTGTGGCTTGGACTTCCTGATTGTCCAGAATCTGTAAAGAAATCAGAGAAAATGTTTTCTTTTAAATTTGTTTTTGAAAGAATTTCATAATCTTTATGAGTCCTTTTAAAAATTAACAAAGGGCAACAATAGTTAGGAGTATAAATGAATTAAGTATAATTTCGTAAGCCTTTCCTTTGGATTAAAAAAAAAGATGAATAAACACGCACGTCTCTTATGTTGGAAAAAAAATAAGTATAGTATAGGTGAGGAACAAAAAGTTCATTAAAATAAAAGGTCTGGACATGGAAATAGAAGGTACCTACAATGTTGGGATAGTATCCTAGATTGTCATAGTATTTTGAAATCAGACATAATGTTTGAGTGTAAATCTGATTAAAAACAAACATACCAACCTCCCCAATGGCAAATTTTCTTCTTACTGGCCAAAAAAAATCAACACAGAACTTTTCCAGTAGTGTGTGTGTGTGTGTGTGTGTGTGTGTGGTGTGTATGTGTGTGCATATATTATGCACACACAAATATTCTCCCTACCATTTACCCTAGGCCCATATTTCTCTATATCTCATAATAAATATCACTCAGCATCTTATTCATTCATTCACTTATTCATTTTATGAATATTCATTAAATACTTCCTGTGTATAAAACACCATGCTAGGTACTTTGTATAAAGCATTGGGTACTAAGTTTAGATGTAATATTGTTACCATTCTCACAGTCAGTCAGTCAACAGTCACTCAACAAACATCTAGCAATAAAGCTCTTAGTCTAGTAGGGAGATAAGACATAAAATCAGATAACAAGACCATGTGCTATTAGATGGTAAATTACAAAGTGCCATGTGATATCCGAGAGGGAAATTCTTTACTAGCCAGAGGACCAAGGCAGGCTTCGTGGAGAAGGTGGAATTTCAGGTGAACTTAAAAGAAAAGGTAGGACATTGAGAGATGGAGGAAGGAGCAGGACAAATCGATCCGCAATTGACCAGTGACACCAAGAAGAATGCAAATTACTAAGGAGTAGTAACATGGATTTGTGTTGAAGTAAATCAATCGAATTTCCATCCACGATGGAGTGACAGGCCTTGCAGATAAGAAACAATCAATGAGACATATCTGAATTCCACATCTCAGCATATCTTCTCTTCAATAATATAGGGAAAAGTGGTGTCATTCATATACTGGTAGGAGGTAATAGCACCCTACAACACCCCCCACGCACTGTTCATTCCTTTATGCCACATTTCTCCCACCATTATCCATGTAGTCTGCATTCTATTGGCATACACTCACAGACTGCACTTTAATTGTTTACCAATTTTGTCTACTGTTCTTGGTTTGTCTCTACCATTAAATGACATTGTCCTCAACAAGAGTTCTTGCCCCCTTTTGTAGTCACACTTGTATGATTTAGAGTGCTATGAATGTAGGAAGTGACTGATAAATGCTTGTTGAACAAATGGTTAAGAATTAGAGACATCATTTGCTTATCACTGATGGATTTCATTAACAATAATGACAGTTCATACTTCTATAAAAAGCACTTCATTTACGAAATCTTCCTACCTTTTGAGGTAGAAAATGCCAATGTTATTGTGCCCATTTTAGAAATGGGGAAACTGAGGCCATGAGAGGTTACAGTGTCTTATCTACCCATGTTTTGCCAAGGTGGGTAGTGTCAGAGGAAGGAAAAAAACTCATGTCTCTGGACTCATAATCCAACACTCTTCCACTGTATTTTACAATCGGAAAACTAGGTATCCTCTGTTACTGTACAAAACAAGTTGTCCCAAAAGTCTTAATGCAGTTTTACTCTTTAATAGCTAGAAACTGCACCAAGACTTTGGGGATACCTTGGATATTAGATAGTATTTGGGGGGGGGACTAGACCTGTGATTTCACTGGTGTAGGGAAGTGAGGACACTCCCTCTCTCAATTCAGGTCTTTATCAGCTCTGCAACTTACAGTTTTGATTGCCAAGAGCACTAACGGATTAATTGACATGCCCAGAGTCACCCAATCAGCAGTATCAGAGACAAGACTTTACCTCAAGTTTTCCCATTCCACTACTCTACACTGCCTCTCACTTGATAATATAATACGGTGGAAAGAAATGGAGGGAAGGAGAGGGAGAAGAAGAGAGGGGGAGGAGGAGCAACAGATGGAGGAGGAGAGAAGAAGGAGAGGGAGAAGTAGAGAAGGAGAAGGAAAAAGGGAGATAGAGGGAGAGGGAGAGAGATTTTAACTAGGGAAATTCTAAGCTCTTTTGCATTTACCTGACAAACATTCTGGCAGGAGTGATGAAATATTTGAAGGCTGTTGTTACTCAGTAATACATTCATTCATGTATCTATTTTTTGTCTGCTATGTACAAGGCATTTTCCTAAATGCCAAGCAGGTTATAATGTATAACAGTCCCTGTCCTCATGGCGCTTTTAATCTAATAAGATTTCCCACTAGGATTAAAGTTGCAGGAACAATCCCATTATGGGAACAGCAAGTCTATACAATACATTGTAAAATAATATTTATTAAATGACTACTATATATAGAACACTATGGCAGGACCTGTGAGAGCTTTAAATGTTAGATAAAAAATTCCCTGCCTTCATGGAAATTATAGTCTACTAGGAGACAATATAACACACAATCATGTCATAAGTCTGTTAGAAAGTTACAAAACTACAAACTGGTGGATCAAGGAAAGGATGATAGAGGACGTGAAATTTGACTTGGGCTTCACAAGACAGAGAGAAATTCAATACGCAAACTGGGGAAGGGTAGGCAGCGCTGGCATAGGGATCTGTGTGAACAAAAGTATGAACGCAGTAGAGAAGACACCCTCGGCATGAATGTTTTGATACAGACTTTTAACTGGTGCAACAAAATTGTCCTCATAATTTTGTGCAGTTGAAAAACATAATGGGAGTGGGAGAGAGTATTATGGAAGGAAGAACTTATTACTCCATTCTTCAGTGAGTACCTAGCTAGTACTTTCCTGAAAATGAAGAAATAAACTCCCAGTACCACTTATGTATGACAACCACACAAATCTCTTCTTGGGAAACACCAATCTATGTTACTGCCAGTTTCTATTTTCACCTTCAAACAGTATGAACCATTTCCTGAACTGAAAAAAAGGGGAACTACTAGAAACCACAAGTATTTGAAGGAAATAGACAATTGAATTCCAAGACTTGAGTCAAATCTTTGACTTGTATGAAAAATTCCTTGCCATAACTTTCTAATGGTGCTGACAAGTATATTTTTAATTATCGATTATAATTACTGATTAAAGTTTCATGTTATCCATTCTTAAATAGAAAAGCAGATAATTAGATATTTTATATTTCTTTCTCTGAAAAAAATGTGACAGTTATGTTTTAGTGTGTGACTTTTGATTGCGTGTGTATGTATGTGTGAAAATGATGAAGAGGAATTCATTTAGTGAAGCAGAGGGGAAAGAACATTTGAGGCATAGGAACGAAGATACAGAGGAACAAAACTGTAACTAGCCTGGAGCAAATTCGATTGAGGGCCAGGAGAGCACTGAGGACAGTTGAATTAATTACAGAGACAAGACTAGTAACCTACAGCTATCACTGTTGAAGAAGAACCTACCCCACCCCAAGATACTAGTGACCTGTGGCTAATCCCTATTGCTCCCAACTGCAGGAAATCCAGTGAGGTATGATGTCTTTTGTTGGTCAACAATGTCAAATACTGAAGAAGGAACAAGAAGATGAACCTTTGGATCTGATTAGAAGGTCACTGATGACTTTCAGTAGAGCAGTTGAGCAGACTATATGGAATTTAGGCAGTTAAGTATTTATTTTCTCCAGATGTTAAGCAAAGAAATCAATTAATCATTTAATTGACTAAATATTTAATAAAGCCTGCTAGTGTAAGGAAGAGGAGCTACAAGACTGATTAATAGGGTAGAAAGGTCAAGTGAGTTTTTTTGTTTAAAAAAATTGTTGTGACCCAGATATAATTGTGGGGCATATACATACACACATACATACATATATATATATGAAGCAGTAGATATATACATACATATACATATGTACATACGTATATACATATACACATGTACATATATGCTTATGTACATACATATATATGAAGCAGTAGATACATACATATACATATGTACATATATACATATACACATATATACATATGTACATATATACATACATATATATGAAGCAGTAGATACATACATACATATATACATATGTACATGTATACATACATACATCTATATATATGAAGCAGTAGATACATACATATATACATATGTTACATACATACATACATACATACATACATACATACATGTATATATATATGAAGCAGTAGATAGAATACCAGGCCTAGAGTCAAGAAGACTGATCTTCCTGAGTTCGAATGTGAGCTCAGGCACTGACTAGCTGTGAGACCCTGAGCAAGTCATTAACCCTGTTTGCCTCAGTTTTCTCATAAGTAAAATGAGCTGGAGAAGGAAATGGCAAACCACTCCATTATCTTTGCCAAGAAAACCCCAAATGGCATCACAAAGAATCAGAACTGGCTGAACAATAACAATAACAACAAAGTACATTTGTAAGCAAGTAGGAAGAAGCCAATGGGGAGACAGAAGTTGACCACGCATAGAAGATGTTCTATGGAACAATGTCATAAAGGAAGCAGGAAGGGAGGGCATGGATGGAATCAAATGCACAGACAGAGGGATTACCCTTAACAAACCATATTCTTCTCTGTCTGGATGAAAGGAAAAAGTAGAGGATAATGCTAAGAAGTTTTGAGAGCAGAACCAGAGGATTTGAAGAAACTCCCATAGGAAAGCCTCAATCTTTCCAGTGAAGTAAGAAGCAAAATCATCAGCCATAAATTGGAAGGTTGAAGGAACAGAAATATTTTGTAGTATCTTTGGGGAATTAGATAAAAGACCCCACAAGAATAAGTGAGTCTTATAAGTTTGTCTTGAAAACTTAGAGAGAATTATAAAGAGCCTAGCTAAGATTATGCACCACAAGCCTGTTGTGGTGAAAGCAGCTTAATTTCATGTCTCTTTGGCAATACTGAGCAGTCCAGAAGCAGTAGTGGAGACTTCAGATGGTACAGGTTGCCCAGGGATGAGTTTTAGTAGGTTTAGCCACAGACTAAAAGGCAAGAGATTTTACACTCATGATAAATTATTAAAATAGCAAAAGATACTAGTGTGGGGGGAAGAGAACAGAATTAGCACAAAATAACAGAGGGAGATGGCAGGAGAGGAGACTATAGCCAGAAATTAAAAATTCAAGGTTCATCTTAAAAGTGGGGCATAGTTCTGTAAGTTAAGATCTAAGAGGAGGCTACCCATACCACCGTATTACTTTATATTTGCTAATCTGTATTCATTTCGTTTCATGACCTCTTCTCCCAACTAGAATGTAAACATCTTGAAGGCCAAGAGACTGTTTCAGTTTTGTCTTTATACAGCTTCCCAAATGTAGAACTAGAAAAGACCTCAGTGGTCATGTAGCCCAATTTCTTCATTTTACAGACAAAGAAACTGAGGTCTGAGAGATTATGAAGCTATGATTTGAACATTTTAGCTCCAAACCACACACAGCACAACTGTACCATGAAACTCTCAATTCATCAAGCATTTATTAAACTCCTATTGTACCAGGTACATAGTACTTAGTAGGTACTTAATAGATACTTATTAAGTCGATATGGGATAGAGAACTCCCTTTCAAATCTAAATTTACTAGATACTTTTTTTTGCTTCTACATCTGTTAACCCACTGTGCATTAAACAGGAATGCAATTTACTTATACTCCATTCTCTTTGTTGCTATAGAGAAAACCAACTTTCAACTATATTCAGTATGGTGGCTGCTATGTAAACAAAGGAAAACCTGTTATTTCTCTCCTAATCTGAAGAAATTTTACTATGGAAGATCCAGTGAGTGTTAGTGTCTGGCATGAGGAATAGAAGGAATGGGGCAATCTAGGATAGGTGGGTATCACAACTAACTGATTCATTAAATTCTATCAGGTCCAAGATTATTTTATTCATTTATCAGCTCTTCCTCTTACAAAAAGAATTTTAGGCCTTGGGTAAAATCTAGCAGTAAGGGCAGGAATATAGAGGACAATTAGCAATAAGAGATGCTAGAGGAAAGGGGAATTATTAGTTTGAATATATATAATAATAATCAGAAAAATTCCAGGTGAAGAAAAAATGTGGGTATCTCCCAGTGTACAAAAACTCGTCTTAAAGCATGAGACTTAGAGAAGTGGTTAAAATTATGAATTTGGTTTATATTTCCTAGGAACTTGAATTTATGGAAATTACTTACGGAGAGAAAGGAAACAGCAGCAAAGGACACCTCTCTGGTAGCATCAATAAGCAAGAAGATCTGGTCTGGAGTATAGAGATAGTCTCATGGGAAAAAAAAAACATGAACTTGGACAGGCTTTAAGAGATAGTGGTGGATAGAAGGGCCTGGCATGCTATGGTCCATGGGGTCATGAAGAGTCAGACCTGACTGAGCGACTGAACAACAATATACCCACCAATCTCAAGGAAGCTCAGGAAGATACCTGGGAGATGGGCGTCCCCTGGACAGGGTTCAGTATCAGACGAGGCAGAAAAGAACTGGGATCTGGGTGGAGAGAGAGAGCAAGACCCCAAGACTGAGGCTTTGAGAAAGGCTTTGCTCCGTATGTTCAGGTTCCCTCACTCCAACAACCATATGGTGGAGTTGTTATGGAAGCTCCTTGTTAAACTGGTGATAAAAGTGTCCTCTCAGGTTTGAATCGTATTCTCACTCTCCAGATATAGCAAGAAATAGAGAATTCATTTTCTCATTGACTCCATGACTCGAGGACAATAAATGGGAACAGGGTTTGTTTTATGGAATTTCACTTCACAGCCAAGTTGGCTGAAAATACCAGGTTGGACTAGATGATTTTGAGGTCCCTTCTAAGCTTTAAAATTCCATGACTCCATAATAAAATATCAATTCCATATATCAAAGGATAGCTGAAGAGTGAATAAAACCCACACTGTAATCTGCTTCGAGCCTCCTTCTGGAACTAAAATTAGTCAGCACATGATAAAGGGCTCCTTTGTCATATACCTTTGTCTTAAGCAGGTGAAGAAATAGCCCTTTGTCGACTAAAGAATACCTTCAGTTGCCCCCAAAAAATCAACCCACCAACCTTTCTCAGAACAGTCTCCTCCTTGTTATTAATGATCACTTTCATAAGTTTAAATTCAATTTAGTTTACCGAGATAGTATGGGGGAGAAAGGGGATGGAGGGAGCTTGTAGGGATTAAATATATAGCATGTTACAAAGAAGCAATCAGGATAAGGAGGGAAAGTAAAAACAAAACAGAAAAGATTGAAGTAAAAGTATACAAACATTGATGGAAATTTAAAAAATAAAATAAATGGATTAAATAAGAACATAGAAAACAAAAGGCAGTATGACTTTTAAAAAGTGCATGCGTGTGTGTGTGTGTGTGTGTGTGTGTGCCTGTCTGTCTGTGTCTGTGTGTGTAAGGGGGCACCTGACTCTTGTGTTAAAACTCTTGTAACCCACCCCATATACACCATTACCACCACGTATGATGTCTCATTCTAAGCATTTTGCAACTTACAACAACTTATTTCTCTAGGATTTATAGCAAATTAACTTTACATAATCAAAATTCCTATTATGTAAGTTATCTTGTTTTCCTCTCTCCCTCCCTTCCCATCCCTCAGCCAAAAGAGCTGCACAACTTCAGTTTTAGTGGATTGTCATCACCCATTTGGGTGACACAAAAGCTTACTTATTGTTTTACAACATTTTCTGTTCCCTCTATTAAATGTTTATTAAAATAACACCAGAAACACGACATGGGAAAACTGAGTAAGTACTTTCCTTGTCTTGCATAAGTATGCAAATGTGTGGGAAAGTTTTGGTTCACTCACTTCGGTCTGTCTTTCTTTCTTAAATAGTACATTATATTATTTGGAGCTCCCTTCACTACACAACTTTGTTAACAGGCTAAAATATGTGAAATGTCGACTGCATCATTTTGTTTTCCAAATTCCTGTAATATCTTTGCAGTGGGGTCTCCTAGCCAGCCCTCATTCTGAAAGAAGTCAAGCCTCTTTGGAATTAGTTTTGCAGAAACAGAATAATGCTTTAAGAGAAAATGGCATGTACAGATTTTAATTCAACCCTCGTAACTCAAACTCCTTCTTTGGATCACTATACCTCCTTTATCGTAATTGGCATTATTTAAAAATATATTCGATAAATTAAAACTTGGTATTTTAATGGAGGTGCCACCTTGTCAGAGAAAAAGTAGGACACAGATAGTAGATAAACAAAGTACTCCCCTCCCTTTCTCCCTCCCTAATGTTCTCTGTACTCGTTCTTATTTCTCCCATTTTGCCTTTTTTCTAGCATACCTAATGTTTTCTTTGCCCTTAGCACCTTCCGTTTGCTTTTTTGCGTATGTGATATCCCTCCACCATTACAATATATACTCTTTGAGAACAAGGGCTTGTTCTTGTTTTTATTTTTGTATTTTTATATCTTCTATCTCACTGTGCCATGTACACAGTAGGCATTTAAGTAGTGCTTGAATTATATAACAAAATAACGATTCATTTTTGAAAGAACTACTTCTTACCTGAGTTGCAAAGGACAGTGGGTTTAAAGCCCACCATATCCCAAGGGCTGAAATAAGGTAACTTTGGGCAAATGCAAGAGAAACCATCAGCAATCAGATGGTACCAACAGCTTGTTTACACAGAGGCCACTAAAAAGCCACTATAAGGCAGTAAACACTTCTTTCCAAGTAGATCTGCTGTCAATTCAAACTATTCAGCAGGCAAATACTAATATGTATGTATGTATGTACGTACGTATGTATGTATGTGTGTACGTATGTAGATACAAACACATATGTACATATATATATCATGTCAATTCATATTTTAACTACTTGCCAGTGCTCTGTCAGGAAAGCATCATCTCTCTTCAATTAACACCCAAATATCCTCAGAACAGAGAAGCATTAAAAACATACCTATATCCCTCGTGCCCCAACATTACATTCTTTCCCACAATACTGCCTGAAAGATTCTCAAACATAATGGTCAACCCAACTTCACCTACATTTCCCTTGCTCTCAGCAATATTTGCCCTATATGCTCCCTAGTCACAAAATGGGTTATTGTTAAATGTCCTAAGTTTCTAAAGGGTGTTTTCAACTAGTTAAAAAAGATGTGGTAATTAAATCAAAATTATGTAATGTTCTTAGGGATCTATATGATCTTCCTTAAATTAACTGATCCATGTCTTGTCTAGGTTTTTGAACTGTCCTACGAAGATGCAACTCATTCAGGACAAATAGAAGTTTTATATTTTTAAAAACAATCAATCAATAAACATGAAGCACCTGCTATGTGCCAGGCACTGTGCTAAAAGCTGGGGATACAAAAAAGAGACAAAAAACAGTCCCTGCCCTCATGGAGGGGAAACAACAAGTAAATATATGGAAGCAAGCTATATACAGAATAAAAAGGAAATAATTAACAGAGAAAAGGCACTAGAATTAAGAAGGGCTGGGAAAGGCTTCTTGCAGAAGATGGAACTTAAAGGAAGCTAGGATCCTACATATTTGGAAGAAGAACAAGCCTCACTAGAATGCAATAAAGATATGCACAAGGGTATTTCAGTAGAGAAGGGAGTTTTACTTCATGATTTTGAATTTTTTTTAAATGAGCCCCCTCACTGGAGAGAAATAAGCCAAAACATTATTTATTCAAAACATTTCTTTTCCAATTTTGAGAAGATTGCATGTTTGTTGGAAACAAAACATTTCCAGCTGTATTGTAAGTTTTCTGAAGAGAGTGGTAAGATTTATGCTCTTTCATAGTTTAAAATAAATGCTTCCCATATCTCATGATGCTGGCTGATCACTACACTATGTGGTAATTAGGGTACAATTTACCAATGCAACTTGCTACATGAAAACAATGAAGTTCTTTCCAAAATATGGATTCAGTAGGAAAAGAAGATGAGATGAATGTTCTATCTTACTCATTGGGGAGCTATTGGAGACTTTGCTATACTACATAAGGTTGTGCTTGGAAACCAAGAAACCTGCATTTCATTGAATGGTATGTAGTGCTAAGGGAATGGTGATGAAATATAAATCTGGAAATGAAAACCAGAATACTGTCAGATTCAAGAAAATAGTGACTGAGACAAACTGAAAAATTAACACGGAATTTCTCAAAACCAAATGTCAGTGCCTGTGGTATTACTAACTGTAAATATTTCTTTACAAGACAAAGCATATTCAAATGAAATATAGGAAATTTATTTGAGCTCACAAAATAACAATCTTTGGGACTAATCATATATTAAGCATATTAAGGGATTATTATGTACCAGGCACTGTACTAGGCACTGAGGATATAAAGACCAGAGTAAAGCAAACAGTCCCCACCCTCAATGAGTTTATGATCTTCGAGAAGAAACTACATACAAGATCATTTGGTAGGGGTGAGTGGAGGGAGTGTTAGGAGAGGTCATCAGAGGCTGGCAGGATCAAGAAAGGCTTCCTATCTATCAAGAAGATAAGGATTGAGCTGTCTTGAGAAGAGTAAGAAGTTTTGGAGGTGAGATAATATTATTTTTGTAGTGCTTAGTACATTGTTTTGCATATCGTAGGTACTTATTTTCTTTTTCAGTCACGTCCTACTCTTCAGGACCCCATTTGGGGTTTTCCTGAAAAAAATACTGGAGTAGTTTGCCAGTTTCTTCTCCAGCTCATTTTATAGATGATGAAACTGAGGCAAACAGGGTTGAGTGACTTGCCCAGGATCACATAGCCAGTAAGTATCTGAGGTTAGATTTGAATTCAGTTAGATGAGTCTTCCTGACTTTAGGCTCTATCCATTTAGCCTCTATCCATATAGCTATGCCACCTAGCTGCTCCAGATATTTATTACTTGTTTTATTTATTGATTATTGACATGGTATTTTAATATATTAGTAAGGTGCTTGCATAGACCTCAAGATATTTTGTACATTATTTTAAAGACTTTTAACTATGTTCAATTTAGCTATCATTCCAAACCTCAACATTCAGTATTTTATAAGTAATCTCTTTCATTGCCACACAAGTGATCTTTCAAAAATGTCCAAAGAGTCAGAACTTCTGAGCTCTGCTCACCTACTGCCAATGACTTGTATTCTAATTTGAACAGACTAATTCATCCATCTGTGCCAGTTTTCATCTTGCTCCACAGACTGAAAGTTGGAAAAGGAGCTGGAGTCAGATCTACATGGACTTGCAACAAAGGAAATATTAACTTTCTTCACAGCTGTTATTTGCCTACTTAATAATGATATTGGTGATGATGATGAAATTCTAACATAAAAGATACTTGGAGTTTTGAGGTTTTTTGTTTTTTATGGACTGGAACTGTGATTTCATTGACGTAAGGAACTATATCTCTCTCCCTGTGAGGAAACTCCTATCAATTCCTATTAGCAAGTACTTTGCAATTAAGAGTTTTAGGGGAGATATCTGGGAGCAGTGAGAGGAAAAGTAGCTTGTCTCAGCCAATCACACAGTCACAATGTCAGAGGCAGTACTGGAATCTGGGTCTTCTTTCTTTCAGAACCCATTCTCTATCCACTAAAACATGCCATGTAGAGGCATAGTTTCTTTTTTTTTTTTTGAGTTAAGCATATTTATGAAACTTGAAAAGTAAAAGCTAAAATTGCAGGTGATTGTCCCATTTTAAAGTGTTTTCTCTCAGCTATATTTCCTTCTATGACTGAACCATCAGCAGGGACCTCTCCATTTGATTTGAACATCCTGGCCTTTCTCCTTATTTTTCTCACAAAGTGTACATCCATTGGCATATGTTAAGGAATCTGTTCCACATACAGGGTTTAGGTCTCTTGGACATCCTGGAATAGCATACTCTTTGCAGTTTGGTTCCAGATAGACAGTTGAGGAACCTAGGAGAACAGGTCAAGGCATGTTTTGCTCTGGTTTGGGACAAGGCCGATGCCAGAATTTGTTTTACTGAACTACATGTATTTGTAATGGGTTCTGTTCTTCTTTCTTTCTCAAGGGCGGGGGGGAGGGCAGAGGATATGAGAGAGGGAAGATATGGATTGTTATTACTGAGGTGCTGTCACCACCATAAAAACATCATAGGATGAAGCCACTGAACTCTATGACGGTCTCTGCTTAGGACGTGATTGAGCCCACTATATGGAAGACAGGAAGCAACCAGGAGGTTTCCAGGGATAGAAGAAAGATTTCCTTCATTCCGGATGTATGCTCTGAACTCTAGAGGCATAGTTTCTAAGAAATACACATGGAATATTTGGGGATAATCCTATCAGTGTGTACTACACAAGTAGGGCGTCATTTGCCCAAATGTTCCTTCAGAGAAGTGAAAGAAAATGACAGCGAAATAAATGGAGTGACACAAAAATATTAAGTTTGGAACTATCTCCTGATAAATGATGGTGTAATGGAACTCATTTTGGATTTTAAGTCAGTAGAACTGGGTCTGACTTCAGGTTCTGTCATTTATTATCTGTCTAACATTGGCTGGGCAAGTCACTTAAGCTCTGTGATATGATTCTTGTCTCCAAAAAGGCGGTCATAATAATTTTTTAAAAAAATTATTTTCAGTTCCAAATTCTCTTCTTCCTTCTGGCCCCTCCTGCACCCATTGAGAAGGTAAGCAACACAGTGATATTAACACTTGCAGTATACACTTCACAGGGTTGTTGGGTCAAAAGAAATAGTACGTGTAAAATTCATCCTAAAATGTCAAGTACTGAGCAGACCTGGGATCAAATCCAAATTCTGATACTCCAAAGTTGTGTGATCTGTGGGAAATCAATATACTTTTCTGAGTCTCATTTTCTACCTCCACCAAATAGGGATGATATTTTCACTGTGGATATAAGGTTACCAGGAAGAAAAAGACTTACAAACTCTAAAAATTATTAAAATAATTATTATCAATATTACTATCCTCCCTGCCAGGATTGCGCTCCTTCTTCATCTCTATCTCTTACAATTCCTAGTTTCTCTCAAGGCCTAGATCTTTTCATATAGCACCTCCTCCCTCCAATTACCTTGTACCTATTTTATAGATATTTTGAATATATGTATATACAGTGTTGTCTCTTATATGCCCATATATAATACTGACCATACAAGTTGTCTCCCAGAGTTAGACTGTAACTCCTTGAGGGCAGACACTGTTTTTGTTTTTGACTTTGTCCGCAGCACCTAGCAAAATGCCCAAATGCTTAATAAATCCTTGCTTATTATCAGAAATAATAACAATAATATTAAATAGGAAAATGACACAAAAGGTAGAAAGCTGATTCATAATCAGGAAGAACTAGGATCAGATATTGTTTCTTATATACAGAGAGGTTAAGTGACTCAGCAAGTAACTTCTCAGTGCCTCAGGCAAGAGGGAGTTACCGCATAAGAAGTTCCCTACATCAATGAAATCACAAGTTCAAGACAAAAAAAAAATAGAATAATAAATAAATTTTTTGAAAGGAAAGAAGATAGAAGAAACTGTTTACAGGGTAAAATCAAACTATTAGTAAAGATCATATACATAAAAAGGCAAAATTATCATTTTTCCCAAAAGTATGAGGATCGGTGATAGAAGAGATGGATAAAATCTGTCTAATGGTCCCTGGATATGATCAATGAGAAGAGAAATTGAAATTATAATCTACAACCACTTAACATTATACACCTTCCTAAATTTCAAAGAATTTGCCATTTACGAAAACAGACTATCTTCCATCAGCAAAAAAATGTCCATCATTACACTGATTTTAGGGTACCTTAGACATATGTGTATTAATGAATGTTTTAGCCTTCCCCCTAATAAAAGTAACACCAGCAACAACTTTATAGTTTGAGGTTTACAGAGCATTTTCTCACAACACCCCATGAAGTAGCTATCACAAATATTATTGCCCACAGTTTACAGGTGAAGAAACTGAGACGTTGAATGATTAACCTAGTTACCCGAGGTCATATACATCTACTAACTAATATAACTGGGGCTCAAACCCAGGTCTTCCAAATTTTAGTTCAGTTTTTCTTTCCAACATATCACATTGTCTCTCACCACTCTAGACTTCAGTAAAATGAATTATATTTTCCCTTAATAGTTTGTGTAATGACCAGGAAATTATTTTCCTCTCAATTTGTTTCATTGTACATTTAATAGGACTATAATATTTGTGGAGGGGGCCGAAAAGAGATGAGCAGAGACAGCTAGCTACACAGGAAGAAGAGGATGAGTACAGAAACAAGTTGACTCTACTCAGGAAAAAATAAGACTGATAAAACTGCTCAACTCAATTTTAATTGACTTATCTGTTAATCAACCAACAAGTTTTCAGTAAATGCCTCTCTCTCTCTCTCTCTCTCTCTCTCTCTCTCTCTCTCTCTCTCTCTCATACACACACACACACACACACACACACACAAGTGTATTGTGTGTTTACATATATACATGCATATATATATATATATACACATTAGTACTTGCTTTATTAAAAAGCCAGAGTTGTCATGTATATGCTACAGTGACATAGCATTACAATTTGAATTTGTGAAAAATACAGGTATATTTACTGCAAAATAGTTGCCCCATATTTAACAAAATAATTAAGTTAAATAGATAAAAGGCTATTTTTCATCACCTATAGAAACACTGGTAAGGTAAATTTATGTAATAAGTATCCGTCATTACTTTTGTACCATAGCATTATAGTCATCATTACATTACCTTTCCATCATAATTTTGTTTTGCCAAAGAAGACAAAGGTACAGTTGTCTCTTGAGAAAACAGGAAATGAATGCAATCACAGATGACATAAAAACATGAAATATCCTTAAATTTCTCCACTATGAGTTTAAATGGTAAGTATTTTTCAAGGCCAAAAAAAATGTCAGTAAAGAACTCTGAATGATGCGTCCAATGAACAGATATTTTTGAAAAGTAATAAAAGGCATATACTAGTCAAGGAAGAGAAAGTGGCAGCTCCTCACTGACATTGAAATATATTCAAGATGAAAAAAGATCCAGTTTTTATGATAAATTAAAAATACAAATTGACTAAAACTTTACATTTTCTTTTTTGTTTTGTTTTGTGTTTTTTTAGTGTTTTTACTCAAGATCTGAGCAGGTACTTACAAATGAATGGACCAGTGCACATGAAAGCATACTTATAAGCATACAGAACCATAGACATTCAAGGGATTATATACATAGGATGAAATTAGTCTGGTTGTCCCTCTAGAAGGTGGTTAATAGAGAATAAAATGTTAGTCGCTGGAAAGACACTTGATGGGTAGTTATAAAAGATCTGTGCCATAGTGACTGACTTTGAAGAAGAGATTATATGCCCCTGATTGTGAATCTTTCCCTTTCCCCCCTGGGAGAGTATGAGGATATTTTTGTAATGCCGAAAATCATTGGAGTAGGCATATTAAGAAGCAGGCCCTTGGGTATTTGTAAAGGAAGATGTGTAGAATGAATTTTGAGTGTTTAGACATGGAATGATTTGGGACAAGACTATGGGAAAGTGAAAAGAAAGTGTGACTGAGAGGAGAGACAAGATAATCAGGGTGCATGTTGGGTCTCTAAAGTTGTATATGAGGTCAGTTCTATGTTCATAGTGTGCAAGTGGAGTTTGAATTATGGAGGCTTGGAAGAATAAGTTCTAGGGCACAGCAGAAGCAGGTATTCCCTGCACATGCAGCTGACTAGACAGCTTTTTAGAGCAGAGGATCCTTCTAGTGCAGATCTTCATAATATAGCTTCAGTATTTGGTGAGCTGTGATGACAGAGCCCTGGCAAATGGATGCTGACTGACAATAGCTCTGAGCCCCCAGTAGTCTTCACAGAAGAGAATAGAGTGCTTGGGGCGAGATGTGCAGACAACCCAGAGTCAGTGTCAGAAGTGTGTGAGAAAGCAGTTCTGAGTTACATGGGTTTTTAAGGAGAGAGAGAAAGTTGAGGGGGAGCAGCGATAATGAAGCAAGATGAAGGAAGGAAAAACAATAACAGATGACTCTCAGATGGTACATTATTTTTACAAAATATCTTTACATAAATTATCTTATTAGATTCTTACAGCAATCCTGTGTGGTAGGTTCTGTAAGCTTTATTATTCCCATTTTGCAGATCAGGAAGCTGAGGCTATGTGAAGGCAAATGTTTTGCATAGTCACACAGCTAATAAGTGGCAAAAATAGGATTTTTATTCAACATTTTCCAGCCCATATTCAATTTTTTTCCATTATGCCAAAGACAGGAACTTAAGTCAAGCTTAAATAATCATAAAAGCTGACCTCAATACTCACATGGATCAGTGATCTAATCAAAGAAGATAATCCCTCCAATAATGAACTCAGAAACACATCCTTGTCTGCTCATCCTATGTGACTCTTGTCCATGTCTTCCTATAAATTTACCATAAGGAATCCATCCTGTAGTCTAGAAGCCTTCCTTACTTTCTCCAAACATTGTGAGGGTACCAGTAAGCACTTTCATTGTCCAACTGTCATAAATAATATCCATGACCTACCTATTCTTGTTTCTTCTCATATATTTTAAATGGATGTTTAACTATTGTAAATCTCTTGCCACAAGACGAAAAGAGGCTAGAAAATACCTTAGTCACCAAATATTTGATTTCCTGAAAAGCAGAGAAATGGTATCCAAAGGTAACACCAATTTAGAATATGCTTTGTAAAATCATACAAAGAAGAATAGTGGAGGCTTATGACCAATATCATCTCATAAAGCAAAGAGAAGCAGAAGACTACTTGAAATGTCTATAGTTATTTAGGAGATGTGAAATATTTTACAAATCTCATTTGAATGTTGATTATAACAATCCTATTTGGAGAACACTTTGGGAAGGGAGAGAAGAATACCCACATCTGTCATTTCATCTCTGTGGGGAACTCCCAACGTGAAAACCCCCTCTACCAATGAAGATCAGCAACTCCACTACAATTTATAGTCCAAGAGTGCTGCCTGTGGGGTTGAGAGGTTAAGTATTTTGGTCATGGTTATATAGCCAGCATGAGTCAGAAGAAAGATTTGAACTCAGATCATTCAGACTACAAAGCCCGATCTCCATCCAGAGTACATCACTATCTTTCATTCCATAGCTGTTATTGGTATGTAATTCCTAAGTTTAGTAACTTTGGTCATATAACTAATACCCAAAATGATATAATAATAATAACTAGAATTCATACAAAGCTTTGAGGCTTGCAAAGCTTTTTAGTAATATTATCTCATTTGATCCACACAACAACCCTGTGAGTTAGGTGCTATTCTCTTTCTCATTTTATGGGTGAGAAAACTTAAGCAGACAGAAGGGACTTGCCCAGGGTCATACAGCAAGGAAGTGTCTGAGGTTGGATTTGAACTCAGGTCTTCCCGACTCCAAATTCTAATCTTCAATCCACTGAGCCATCTAGCTGTGGAGAGAGGGTTTGTATAAAACCCGGACATTCTCGACATTAAATCCCAAACTCCTACTATGCCATGCTGTCTTGTAGGTATGGGAAAGCTATAAACAGTAGGCAGGAACCTTTGAAACAAAGAAAAATACAAAATAGCCCTCAGCCCTACAGTACTTCTACAGTGACAGTGGCAGAGTGGAAGAAAAGGGGGCAGAGAGTACAAAGAGTTACAGTTCTACACCACAGACTTTATAAATATTGGCCTAACCATTGCTATGGTGCATTTGCTTCCAAGGTTCCAATGGAGTCTGTATGGGACCAAATCTCTAAGCTACAAAGAATACAAAAGAGAAAAAGTTTCTGCATAATATATCATCCATATGTCTCAATCCTGAATACTATCAAACCTATGTAATTTTACACACAAAATGCCTTCCAGATGTGACAAAATTTTAATACAGACCAACTTTAGGCTTTTACTGCAGGCTCATCTCCAGGCTCATAAGGAATCTTCTGACTGCATGTAGTATCATAAATGCCAAATGTTCAATTTTCCAAAATGATTATGGAGTTATCATTTAAAAACTGATGCTGCCTCGGAAACAAGAAGCAAGCCAAGATTATTTGCTTTTCCAGCCCACACCAACACAGCCCAAGTACTGAGAGGCCTTCCCCATTATTTCAAAGTTGAACTTTGTTTCAAAAAAGTAAATACATACATACATATATAGATATAGATATAGATATAGATACACACACACACACCCCACTAGCACCACCACCAAACAGTTTATATTGCCTATATTGTCCTGATTCCTTGTCTCAAAAGGAAAAAAGGGAAGAAGCCTTTTTAAAAAGCCATACTAAATGTTCCCAAAACAACTTAGGATCCCACCTGGCATTTGAGATTTTTCAGAAACTTTCTCCTGACTAGAGAAACTCAAATTTCTTCAGAGTTTTAGCATATACCGAAATTAAAGAATAGAGGATTAAAAAGCTTAGATAATAGTACAGCATAAAGTTCAAACAGAAGAATTCCTTATTAATGGCTAGGTCTTCCAAATGTCCCTTTTAAGAGGTAACATTGTTCTTATTTTTTAAACCCTAAAACATTAATGAATCCCCTCACTGAAATACAGAATAATTCAAAAGAGATTGGTTTAACCATCCACACTGGAAAAGTCAAATGGATGAACAATGCATAACTCAGATTAGATAATAGGTAATAATAAAAGCATCATTTATATAGCACCGACTATGTGTCAGGTACCGTGTTAAGCATTTTACAACTATTATTTCATTGATCTTTACAATAACCCTGGGAGATGGGTACTATTATTAAACCTTCTTTTAATAGATGAAGAAACTGGGGCAAACAGAGGCAGTGACTCATCCAGGGTCATAGAGCTGGTAATTGTCTGAAGTCGGATTTGAACTCCAGTCTTCCTGACTCTAGGCATGGCACTCTATCTACCGTGACACCTTGTTGCCTAGATGGGCTATTCATTGAGTTTGTCTTCTGTCTTGGAAATACACTGCAGATGGACAGCCATTTTCCTTTCTTACTTTGCTGGAAAAACATTACAGATGGGCAATGAAGTAGGCTCTGAAATGAACAGGAAGAAGATAGCAAACCAGGTTGAATTTGAAAAACCACACCTCACTTTCAATGATCCCTAACTGCTCACTGACACGAAAGCCTATTGTTTTTAATACCAACATTGTCTTGGTGATATGAATGTGAATTTTGTAATACCATGATCTTGGGTAAATCAAAATTGCATTTACTGAAGGGGCAATGAAAAGACATATGTTGGATATTAATTAGTAGGCTGTAGTGAGTAGCAATGCAGATGTCATCATTAAGGATGTGTGTGACTAAAAATTAAGATGGGACAGTCATGTAATAAGAAGGGAAGATTGTTACCAAAAACATAGAGACAGGAAAAGTGACTTCCAGAATATTAGGTGAATTCTCTGTGGGGGATTTATGGATGGACAAAGATAAGAATCACAAAGAATGAAAAGGCATAGAAAAATTAGGAAGGAAGGATGCCTAAACCAGTAAGATCTCAGCCTCATCAAAGCATCTAAATAATGGCAGAATCGAGATGAGAATAGACATATAGAAATTTAATGAAATATATTTTCAATTAGTGTCTTAGGAATTTAGCATAATTCCAACAAGAAATCATCAAAGTCATTAGGCTTTTCATCCAGACAGAAATCAGTGATTACAGAATTGCAAAAACTCAAAATTAGAAAATAAACCTTCTAGCCTTCTAGACTAGACTAACACATATTTAAACAAGAATTGCCTCTGTAACATACTAAACAAGTCACTATGCAAAATGTGCTAGCAGACTTCCAGTAAATATTCTCATGCATATTTTACTTTCCCACTTTAAGTGAAATGACTTTTCTTCTAAGCCTAGTTTATTTATCTCTCTAAAATAAAGGTATGCTCATTAACTTTAATAATGCTAGACAATATAAAAGTGGTAAGAGGTTTGAGGAGTCCTATAGAAACTGAGAAACAATTGCTACCTTTCTTTAACAAACATGTAATCAGAGTTTTAGAGCTGGAAAGAAGCTCAGTCGGTCATCTAGTCGGAGCCCCTGCCCAATTTCACAAATGATGAAACTAAAGCCCAGAGAAGTTAAGTGACTTCCCCAAAGTAACCTATGCCGCAAATAACAAACCCAAGGTTCAAACCTAGATCTTCTGATTTCAAGCCTATCATTCTTTACTTGGAACCACTTTAGCCATTTTCACGTAACAATATAGTAAAACATAAATAAAATTAAAGAAAAGTCAATTCATCATGCCTTCTGAGATCCATTTCCAAATCTACCTATACAAAGCTTTCTTTGTGGACCACACCACTCGTTGTCAAGGGAGATGAGGGTTTTTGTAAATACAAAGCACTATAATAATTTGGGTTGAGATGATGACATCTTTTTTATTCCACAACTTCTCAGCATTTAGATAAGTGGAATTCCTGATCTTCTCCAGTCAAAAAATCCTATCCTGAATTAAAACATTGCACAAATCTCTGCATTAAAATCATTTTACTAAGATGACTGAGAAAAAAACAATGCCCAAAAATCAATGGAGAGACATGGTTTACTGAAGATAAATTGATTAACAAATGGCATAAAAAGTTATCATCAAAAAAAATCACGGCCAAAAGTCAAATAGCAAGAGTGAGGTATTATAGGTTGGCAGTCCATATGGTTTTTTTTGTTTTGTTTTGTTTTTTGGGAGGGTGGGGGGAGGCAATCGGAGTTAAGTGACTTGCCCAGGGTCACACAGCTGGTAAGTGTCTGAGGCCAGATTTGAACTCCTAACTCCAGGGCTGGTTGCTCTATCCACTGTGCCACCTAGCTGCTCCAGGTAGCCCATAGATTGCACTGGTACCATTAGCAATATCAAAAGACTTATAAGAAGGCCTTAATCCCAGTGAACGTTCTCCCTCTGTAGAATTTCTTAAACATGGATAAGAGTTGTACAAAATAAGATGGCATGGGTTGTGAACCCTACTGCACACTGATGAGGTGAAAGATATATTTTTAGCACTAAAATAATCATGCCCACATCTACGTACACTGGAAAAGCACAAAATGACATATAAAGATATTATTCATTCTGTCCAATGGAAGTATGTTTATTTATAGTTATACTACACATTTTATTGGCCCATATAACAACTGAAATGTCAATGCTCAGTGTATTTCAATATGGATTCCCTGGTCCCCTATGATATGCCCCTAAGTAGTCTGCAGCCCAAAGGTTGGGAACCATTGAATAGACTGTGTCTTTGGTATTTTATTTTGCCTCTATTCATATACAGCTTTGCAGTGAAGATCATATACCATTAAGTTAAGCATTTTTACTTATCTACTGTCTGATAAGAAACAAATACCTACCTGCCAAAGGCCTGTTCTGATGCCTCACTGTGTCTTAGAGATGAATCTACTCTCTCAAAAGCTATGCCAATGGAATATAAGCTGTAGAGGTCCAGATTTTTGGTTTGTTTTTTTTGGGGGGGAGGCAGGGTAATTGGGGTTAAGTGACTTGCCCAAGGTCAAACAGCTTGTACATGTGTCAAGTGTCTGATGCTGAATTTGAACTCAGGTCCTCCTGACTCCAGGGCTGGTGCTCTACCCACTACACCACCTAGCTGCCCCAGCAGGTAAGATTTTGAATACAGGCCTGGTAATCAGCTGACTGTTCATCAACCCAAGCTGTAGGCAGAGAAACTCATCAAGAAAATCGGTAAGCAGACAGTCAATCATTTCAGTCACAACTCACAAGCACCCATCTACAAAGACACAGATGGGTTGTGTGATCTGATTTATTAGAGGGAGTACTACCCCTCCCCCAATCGAGAATGTCTGCAACATTGAAGTACCAAAAAAAGTGAAGGAAAGATTCCTCTCTTAAGAGCAGTCTTTACTTTGCATCTACTGCAGCTCTGCACAATGAGTACATTTCCACAGTAACAAATTAATCTTTGTGCATATGAGTTCACACCACAGAATTTCACCTTCAACCATGTAAATAGTGCTGATATTTGAGAATGTCTATCTAATTGGATAACCAGGCTTACATCAATGGCCCCAAAGTATGAAACATAAAGCCTAAGCTATATAGTATGCCAAGTCTTTGGACAGAAATCTAACAAGTACTATCGTTTCAGGTTCTAGTACTTCATTACTTAATTACAACTTTTCCTGTGCCCAATTTTGCCTAAGGAAATTTTTTGGATGTTAGGTCTATCGTTCAAACACTCATTTTCTGTCACGATAGCCACTAGTGAACTTTTCAATGGAGAAAAACTGGCATATAAATTTTGCTAACTGTGGGGTCTTGAAGCCTGGTTGGACAATCTGTCTTTTGAGCTGTGACTTAGAATATCTGAAGTACTAAAACTTATTCAGCTACTTTTAAAGATCATCCCAAAGCATTTCTTGTTACTAATCAATTATAAATAACATTATCCCAAAGCAAGTCCTAACAATATCTTCAATTCTTATGTTTTCATTTTTTTTTAAACTGTAAAGAAATTACAGAGGGTAAAGCAATGGGTTCCTTACAGTTAACACATCTGGCAACCATATGCCAACCTCCAGAATATGACAATTGAACAGTAGGTGTGTTTCATAGCTATTGCCTTTGTGTAGAAATTAAAGGTAATAGAAAGTAATAGAAAATTCATATGCCCTTCTCCAGTGATTTTCACGAAAACAAAACAAAATGTTGATGTCAGGCAGAAAAAGTTCACAGACTGTTTTCATATGCACTAAACCAAATTTAAGTGTACACATTTTTTTAAAAAAACCTTTCCTCTTCTTTAGAATTAAATAACCTGGTCACCATATTGGCTTCTTTTGTTGGACTATGCATAGTTGCTACAAGGGTGGGTAGGTTAGTGGTCAGTGACAGACATGAAAAAGCAGAACATTAAAACATTTTTCTAAATGCACAGAAGAAAAGTATAAACTGCAGAATAGAACACAAAGGGAACAGTTTTGTTACTATCTTGTTAAGTTACATATACACATATATTTCTTAAAAAAAACTATGCGCAAGAGAAATTCAGTTTCTTAAACAGGCCTCTTATTCTTCATACCTCAAAATGTTCTTGTTTGTTAATGCGTTGATGCTGAAGTTCATTTTTTTTAAAATAAAATTTAAATAAATTAAATAGGAAGTGAAGTAAGATAACATCACTGGCTCTCTCAAGTGTTACATATTGTATTTGGAGTGGTTTAAAGACTGTATTATAGGAATACACAGTACAATTACAAACAAAACAATGCCATAAATTCAATAATGTTAAACAAATGACTGAGATCATAAAATAAGCTTAAAGAAAGTACCAACTAGGAACGGGTTGATAGTCTGCAGAAATAATCAACGTAAAGCTCTAAAAGTTTGGTCAGAGTAAAAAAAATACAACATATCAAGCCACACCAAATGCCATAGTGAGATTAACTATAATAACCAAAAACCAAGTTGTAAATACATGATTTTCTTTCCTTTTTCCCTCTATAAATATTAGTAATAAATAAACGAATGAATTTTTAAAAAAGCCCATGCCATTTAAACAGCAACTAAACCCCATTTTTGCTTATAGCAGGAGCTAAATCTTAGATATCATTTATGCTTCTCCACAATGCCCTATGCTTGACCTGGAAGGATATCTTATTCTCCAAGGCCTGCTAAATTCTTGGCATGTTGGCTGAGAATGCCAACAAGTGTGCCAGACACTACTAATTGTGGTGTCTGTCTGCCTAAGGATTGGCTCGAGACCATCAATTTACTTTATAAAGGCTAATAACAGCTGATGGAGGTGAAGGGTTTGGGGTGCCTCTGACAGGCTAATTTTGAAGTGGTTACACAGCGAAAAAGGTAGGATACCATACCATCAATATCATATTGCCACGTTTTCTAGACTTCCTAAGGAATCTTTGTTTACAATGCTGCTTTATTCACTACAGCTGTCTACCCCAAAATTTCTCACTGTATAGAAGGGAGATTTATAGGGCAGCTCTCTAAAGAGTTTGCTTGTCATTTTATATCTTGCGACAAATGGTCAGATTCTACTATCATAAAATCACAGAGCATTAAGAGTTGGCAGAGAGCTCAGAGACCATCTCGCTGGGTCCTTTCATTTTACAGCCAAGAGACCTAAGGCCCACAACCATTTTGTTACCTCTACACAATGAAGGCTTCAGGAGCTACAAAGAACAAATACTAGTTAGATGATTCTATGGCTCATAATGAGATACTACAGGAAAATAACCTCATGTAAAATTATAATTTAGGCAGGGAAAAGTCTTCTTTCTCGTGTAAATTTAAAGCCTATAACCCGTGTTTGAAAAGTTGGGCATTATGTGGAGTCTTCATTCTTTTTTACTTTTATGTTTTCAGTAAGATCTAATAGCACAATAATTTGCTACAGAGCTGGGTGATGTCAGGGTTTAAGATCCAAGCTGAATACAAAAGATAGGTTACCACAACAAGGAAAGACAAAGCTAAAACTTCATAAATTAGGTTACAATTCAAAGCAACGGGTTTGTTTTTAAAGTAGCAAAGCTGTTTCTCTCTACAATCAGCAGGTTCCCAATGTAGTCTTATATTTGGATATACCATACTGCGAAAAAACATAATACAATAGATGCCACACAAAAGGAAGGGAGTCAGAGATATTAAGTTTTTGAAAAGTGGGGAGGGGGGACTTAAGAAAGTGGCAATCCCAAGTCTTTCAAAATGTGATTTAAAAAGCACAAACCAACACTTTAAGAATAAAGAGTGATCACGGAAAGTACTCTGTACATATCATTCTATAATTGCCAAAATTATAATATGATAACTGATCTAAGCGGCTCAAGAGCGAATTTATTTTTTTAAGTTCAATACTTTTAACATTGAGTAAGGGGGTGGTTTTTCTCCTATTAAAAAAAAATCCTCAAATCCTGGCATTTTCTTATCTGATTATCTACTTAGAAGAGTTTTCTGTTTAACACTCATTAAGCAATGAAACACAAGAGGAGGTGTGGTGATGATGAGATAAAGTCTCCTGACCATTATCCTTCCCATGAGATTCCTGGGGTGGGATCTATGTTAATCAGGAGATCACTTACTCCATTTACCTAGGTTGAGGTACTGAAATGTGACTTTTCTTCATGCTTCTGAACTATAGGGGCCATTTGAAATACCTAACACACACACACGCACACACACACACATACACAAGATCTGACTAATTTTGTCACGTTCTCTATTCATCAAATCTCAATATCATTTTAGAGAAACTACTTGTGGAAAAGATTTGTCCTGAGGGAGAACAACTGCTAATATACATCATCTTCCCCAAATGGCAACATGTAATGACAATACATTCATGACATGTGTATATCTACAGATACACATAGTTGTGCCAACATCTAATTCACCAAGCAAACAATAGCAATCAAGAGCATCAAGTTAATTGTGCATTCTCCCCAGAGGACGTGTCCTCTAAGACATCATGAATTCAGGTTGGAAGACAGATAAGTACTGCTCCCAAATCTCTTATTCCCACTAAGAAGGTCTAAGTTCATCACAACAGCCGCATATGTATGAGGTCTATTCTATTAGTAAAGACCCTGGAAAACAGAACCCTGAAATCATCTTTACCTAGCCATTTCTCTGACCAATGATCACAATCATTTTATATTTCTTTTTCTCAGTTCATCAAAGGGATGGTGCCATCTACTTATCAAATGGTTTTTAGGGTTAGGAGTTGTAAAGGACTCTGAGATCCTCCAATGTAGGATTCAGCTCAAAATATATTAAGAGACATACATGCATGTGTGTGTGTGTGTGTGTGTGTGTGTGTGTGTGTGTGTGTGAGTTGGTACACAATGTAGAAGATGAGAGCCATTTTCAGTTCTTTAATTATTATATAAATAAATTATTTCCTTCACATTCTCAACATGTCAAATATCTTCAAATACTGTGCTGAAAGAATCTATGTCATATAAAACGAGCAAGATTAACCGGCAGCTTTGTACATTTGGTTTGCCCATACACGCACATAGTATTTCATTTGATCCCAAAAGACAATCTCTGAAAATGACTCTCATCCTCTACACTGTGGCTTTATGCACACACACACACACACACACATATACAAACACATATACACATATACATATATATACATATATAATGCTATTTGATAACTTGCAGAGAAACAATAAACATACATTTCAGTTCAAGTTCTATGACCAACTTTCTATGCGACTTTAAGGACGTCATTTAATCGTGTTCTGTCTCAACTTCCTATATCAAAATGGCCATAATACCTTTGATTCCACTTAACTGGGGTGTTATGTGAAAGAATCTGATTGTGCACTTTGATCTCTGTGGGAAAAGATGCCATAAAAATGAAGCTTTTGTTGTTATTATTATCATCAACAAGTTATTTACAAACGGATCTTCTGGATGGAACAGTGCCCTTAGATATAGAAAGGAAAATGCTGCTGCTAATCCCCTGGGGTGTAATTGTTTCATGGCAATTATACCCACAACTACGTTTCCTTATTACTGTCATAAAAGGCTATACGGTTCAAGAGGAGGAGGAAAAAAAAGAGTGGGTTTTTTTAAGTGTTCGTTTTCATTGGAAGATGTGAAGTTGCTAGTTTCAAACTTCAGTGACCCTGGCCTCCTGGCTGCTATTCCTCTGACATGGTACTCCATTTCCCAACTCTGGGCCTGTCCTCTGGCTGTCACCCATGTCTGGAACTCCCATCCTCCTCATCTCCACCTCCTGTCTTCCCTGGCTTCCTTCAAGGCTCAGCTAACATCCCACTTTCTACAAGGAGCTACTCTCTCTATCATCAGTCTTAGTGCACTCCCTCTGAGATCAACTCCAATTTTCTTTGTATACATCCTGTTCTTACACAGCTGTTTGCATATCATCTCCCACCTTAGACTGAGCTCCTTGCCAGCAGGTACATCCTTTGCCTTTATATCCTCAGTGCTCAGCGCCCTGAGCCTGGCACATAGTAGGTGCTTAATCAATGCTAGTTAACTGACCCTGGGCAATAGATAAACTTTGACAAAATGCTTATCTCAAAGTAAACAGAAGTTGTCATTAACTTTTAAATAGTCATGGGATACATGAAGCAGTTGCTTACCAACAAACTCTAAGTACTAACATAGTGATTAGAATTACGCAAAAAAATTACAAAGGTGAGCAAATTATAACCCAAGTAATGTTATTCTTCAAAATAAGAAAAGCTTTTCATAAGAAGAAATTAATAAAGAAATGCCACCAATTTCATCAACAAAATAGAAATTCATGCACTATCTGAGCAGTCACTTTAGCTACAAAGGCTTCTAAAGGGTTTAATGAAGAAAGATTAAATTGAAATTGAGAGTAGGTGCTACCTAGAAGTTATACAACAATTAGGATATGAAAATATAGGTTTTTTGTCTAGCTTTCTCTGATTCTAAGGACAACAGGTGTACACAAAATATTTCCTTCAGTGTCTCCATCCATCAGATATGGAGGGAGAAGAGAAGAAAGGGATACAATGATGTCCAATGGTAAGTGATTTAGTTTAAATAAATTTTAAAAATGCTCTGAAACCCTTAGATGGAAAAAAAGTTCCCTCATACTCTAAAAGATGTAAAACCTTCCTTTCCATGTCACTACCTATCTATCTATTTATCTATCCACATATGTGTATGTCTGTATGTATGGATTTTACCATTATCAAGAACTTCAAGAAACACTTTTCATCTAACATTTCAACCAGTCAACATTACTAAGCCAGAAATCTAACTCTTAGGGAATTTTAAAGTGTTTATGAAAGCTAAAAGTCTATGGTTTGTGGAATGGAAAATTCATTTTGAAATAAATCCTTCCCTTTACCACCTTCTCAAATTTTAATCTTCTTGTATAAGTGTTCCAAAACTGAATGGGCAAATCTCAGGCCCTTGTTGGGAGAGCATGGGGAGAGGAGTAGGTTTTTCCCCCCTTGTATAATCTGAATCTGGATCCAGTCCTGTTTCCAAAAAAGCCATTGTCAATCAAACCACTCAAATGGCAAGTGCTGGATATTTTACTGTAACACTCCAGCAACATCACATACAAGATAGTCATGCCACGTTGGAAAAGGAATGCTACCTACCTTAATCATCAGTCCATAGCCCAGCAACCAACACTAGAAACTTAACCACTGGTCCATGTCTACAGACACCAAAACAGAAAGCTAACAGCTGTACAGAACCACAGCATCCTCAAAAAAAAAAAATGCAGTAGTTAAGCCAAGACCGTCCTCTCTGAACATCCTTCTCTCCTCCCTCCTTGGGAGGCAGCAGGAGTGAGCAATAGGCCAAAATGACATGTGTATATGTATGAATCCTTAAAAAAAACCAATTGAATCCAAATTCACATTAAATTATTTCAGTTCCGTTGAACTTCACAAGGCTTTAAATAGCATCCCACTTGAAACATCTTATCCTGACTGACCAGAGGGCCCTTTTGGTTACACTATAATAATTGCTCATTGTCTGAGTGATCCAAAGTCATCCCTAGACTCCACTCTCTTGTAGTTCTATTTGTATACTTTTCCTTCAAGTCGAACACAGAAGGAATAAAAAGAAAACACAAATATTGGCATAGGTGATTTGAGGCCTTTGGTTGCTTGACCTTTTTTTTTTTTTTGAGAGAAGATTTTTTGGCAACCATGACTTGGCAGCTCCAGGGAAGGCAAGGCCAGGACACAAAGAGGAAGACAGGAAGCCGGGAGCTGGCCATGTGTCCTTGGCAGTGAGCTCTGCAACAGGGTAAACCACCTCGAGCCTGCCAAACCAGAAACAGTGGGGGAAGCCCAGCTGATTGGCAAGTCACAGACGGCTACATGGTACATCCTCAGCTTTAAATTCCTGATAAAGTTAAATGGTATGCCAGACACTAACGTATTTGAAGATTATCCTACTTTGGAAAAACTTAATTTGCTCATGTTTGTGTGTTTCCTTAGGGACGTGATGAAGCAGTCATATTAGGAGAGGAAGCTTTGGAAGAATGGAAACAAAATCAGGCTACATTACATAGTAATACTTAGGCTCATGAGGTGTTGGGTTTTTTTTTCTATCAAAGGGCAATCTTATGCTATTGTATTTTAACCATATGCCTTCTTGTATCAACCTGTGCCTGCTCAGGTCTTTACACACACACACACACACACACACACACACACACACACACACATATGCAAAAGAGATCATTCCAGTTGTGCACTTCAAGCATTAATTAGGCATTTGCTGTATTCAGAGCACAGCACTCAGCATTGGGGGAGATACAAAGTTTAAATAAGACAGTTTTTGTGTTCATGGAACTTAAAATGATCTAGTAGAGAAATAACTATAAGGTATAAATATATATTTAATTTTAATTTCATTTAAAATTAATTTTAATTTAATGAACATAGCTATATAAATAGAATATAAAATATTATACTACAGGACAAGTATATTAGAAACATCTAAAAAGGAAAAGCTAAGAAATTGCATTATAGAATTTGTTAGCATCACAGGGAATTGGGGAAGTCTTCTTGGAGGAAGTAGCACCACTGTGTTTTAAAGGATAGTCAGGAATTCAACACACGCAGAGAAGGGATGACATTCCAGTACGAGAAAGAGTAAAGTTATGGAGGAAGGAAGGTAAAGAGCATACAGAGAGAGCAGACAGTGTCGTCTGAAGTGTAGAATGGTAGGAGTAGGATATGAAATGCAAGGTGGTGTTAAATTGTCAAACACCAAGTATATTTGCTTGATAGGGAATAGGGAACCACTGAAGATCTCTGAGCAGAGTAGTGATGCTACCAGATCTATGTAGAAGGAATAGTTATTCTTGAAGTGATATGAAAGATGAATTAATTCCATCCATCATGTGGTGTCAAAATCAAATGGAACTGGATCCCAGCTGCCATATATTGCTTTTGAAATCACAAATTAACATTATCTATGTTATACTGCATTTTTATTTCTTTTGTTAAAAGCTTCCCAATTGCACTTTAATCTGGTTGTGCTTCACTAGGGAGTTTGCCAGTTTGCGTTTGACACTTTAATTGGAGAAGAGAGAGGGAGAGTAGCCCAGGTATGTGGTAATGTGAGTAAATGAATTTAGAAGCACTTCAATTTTTCATCATCTTTGAGGATATACATTCTTTTAAAAAAAAATCAATAAAAGCCATACTGTATTTTTCACACTTTTTCACACTCTTATAAACAAATAGAAACCTGCAATGATTTCCAGTCATTACCTAACCAAAAGAAAACTATACTTGTTATTAGTAATGCTATTAATATACAATTATTAATAGTAACTAATTTCTACTGTGCTTTAAATTTACAAAACATTTCCCCAGGAACTGCCTTGTGACATACGTAGTTCAAGTATCATTATCTAGATAAAGAAATTTGTCTCAGAGAAGTTGGATGACTTACCCAAGGTCAACCAGCTTAGAAGGGTTGGGCCTTTCTGCTTCCCTCCCTTACTAGTCAATACTCTAGAGGAAAGCTGACATCTTTCCCCCCTCTGCCACTGACTACAATGTTGTAATTAAGACTAGCCAAAAACACTCTTAATGTTTGCTAAGAGTTACTGAAAAGTAATAAACAATTCTGCTGAAAATAAAAATGAAGAGTACTTAACCACTGAGCATACCCTTTTAATTGCTCTTACCAAGCCTTCAGAGACTTCCCTAAGGAGAGAATTATACTCCTGGCAACAGGTCCCTGGGTTGACTCCATCAGTAGCAGAAGTGAATAGCAATTTACCTGGATATCCCTTTAGCTTCTTCCTTAGTGGATCTTTCATTTCAGTAGTGAAAGATGTGGTCAGGAAAGGGAGAGATTAGACTCATAAAGATAATAGACCCTCGATCAATTAAGCTGATATACTATTAAAAAAAAAAACTAAAGACATTTGGTCATCACACATTTGGTTATCTACATCTTTATTATGAATAATGATAACTACATCTAAATAGCACTTAAAAGTTTTCAAAGAATATATTATATACTATCTCTTCTGAGCTTTACAAAGCTTACAACAGCCCTGTGAGGTATTATTCCAATTTTACAGATGAGAAAACTGAGATTCAGAAAAGCTCATCATATAAATTAGTAACTGTCCCACAGTGGGATTCAAAATTTTTTTCCTGCCAGCAAGTACAGCATTTCATCCACTATTATTGACATTATCATCATTATTATTAGGAGGAGTAATGATAATGGTTATTATTGCAAAATTATTAATTTATTATTCATATTTATTAATTATTATAAATTAATATTATTGTGAAAGTCCCTTAAGGTCGATAGAACTATATTGCTTCAAAATAGCAACAACACAAGATTCTGTAAAGACAATTGTGTAGACTGATAGATACTATTCCATATGTTACACTGAAAGATAAAACAAAGTTCTTGTATAATGGTCTGCAAAGTATCAATACTATTGCCAGGCTGGTTACAGTTTTCTCTCAATAAGATAGATTGTCCTCAAAGTCATTTGATATCTAGGTTTATTTATATTCAAAAATGCACAGTATTTTTTTCGTTTGAAACCTTCTTCCTATTACTCCGACTCAGAAAAGAAGCAAAGGAAGCATGCATTTATTAAGCACCTACTACATGCCAGGCACTATGGTAAGCACTTCACAAATATTAACTCATTTTATCCTTACAACCACTCTGGGAAGCAGATATTATCCCTATTTTATAGATGACGAAATGAAGGCAGACAGAGCTGAAGTGATTTTCCAAGTGTCACATGACCAGTGAGTATCTTGAGACCACATTTGAACTCAGGTCTTCTGGACTCTGGGCCCAGTGCTCTATTCACTGAACCACCTAGCTGCCTAATGCCAATTACTTTCAAGTGTCTCTAGTTTTCTGATGATGAAGGAAAAGCTTGTCAAAAGGCTCAAGACCCTTACTACCAAATCTCTCCTCATATTCATTTCAAGTTTAATATTCATTGGCAGACAATGACTCTTTTTCCATGCTGTTTCAATAGAAAGAAAATAAAATATGATAGGTAACTCATTAAGGAGATAACAAGCAGCATACAGGATCCCATAACAAATAGCTCTTCATTTTTATAAAGAGTAGAGCTAAGTTTAGGTGAATGAATCATCCTTCTAGTTTCTAAGAAGCAACAAAATGCTGATATCATGGATAACTACTACTGAACTAGAAATAAGAAACAAAAAGGAAGAAACATCATCTTCAACTTGCTAATATGTAAAAAAGAGCCCTGTGGGAAATTTATGACTAAATAGGATACATTGTTTTTTATAAAACTGAAATGTTTATTAAAAATAACAATGATGAATACATCCATGTTCACATACACATGGTGTCCCTAAAATCTGAAGCGTCTCCAAACTTCAGTTTTAAGCTACAAAAGCTTAAAACTGCACTAAGACTTTGGGGACACCTTGTATACAAAGATAATATTTATCAAGGCTGTTTATCAATGTCATAGTTGTACTACTACATAAAGTTCAAATAAAAGTATCTCCTACTGAGAGAAATGTTTTTTCAAATATGTCTATTAAATGATGGCACGTCATTAAATGCATCAACACTTTGAACACTACAAAGTCTCCTCAGTGATATTCATGGCAATGAAAACAATGGTTCTAACCATCCACATCCAAAAAAATGGATGAAAAATTAATATTGTTCAGACAATGATATGTTTTGGACCCAGACATAAAATTAGTTCAATTACTATGTTTATCATGGATAACAATGGATTTTAGAGACCGTCTAATTCAACTCCCTGATTTTACAGATAAGAAAACTACGGCCCAGAGATGTTAATTATCTTGGCCAAGGTCACAAAGGTAGTAAGTGATAGAGGTAGAATTTGAAGTCAAGTACTAGACTCAACATCCAGTACTCTTTCAACTATATCAAATGGTAATTTTTAAAAAAACCACCATGGGTATAAATAAATTGGAACGTGTTATCAACAACAATTTGTTCAGGAGAGTTAAAGTAAAAGACATTATTGAAGACATATTACTGAGGGAAAAAATAGACTGATCACATCCTCAAACATAAGAAACAAGTGTTATATCATTACAACAAAAATTTTAAAAGAACAGGAAGGCCTTCATGGAAGATTTATTGTATAACATGGAAAAGAACTACATGGAGAGAGAATATGGAAAATGGGTTACAATTGGTATTAGTAAAGGATGCCTCTACACTGATGAAATTATAGATTCACTTAAAAAGTAGTAGTGGTGTTGGTAGTTGGTAGTAGTGGTGGTGGCAGTGGTAGTAATGGTGATAGTGGTGGTAGTGGTGGTGGAGGTGGTGGTGGTGGCGGTAGTGGTAGTTACTGCTGCTGTTGTTATACTTGGTATAGTGGGTAGGAGCTGCCTTAAGAGTAGTAAGACTTGTGTTCAAGTCTTTCCTCTCACATATACTGGCTGTGTGGATCACTCAATCTCTCAGTGCCCTGGGCAATTCTGAAAGACTACAAATTACAGAATAATTGCTCATCTGCACCAATAAAATCACAAATCTGGACCAATAATATTATTATCATAGCTCATTTTAGTCATTATTATTATATGATATGTATATATGTACATAAAATTAGCCAAAATGAAATTATTAAGAGACATTAAAAACCTTCCCAGCTTCACAGAACCTGCTAGAGCTTATGAACCACTCGTATGGTCTTTGAAAGTCTTCATGCTAAGATAAGGCCTACTTTAATAGAATTTTATATATAGGACTTTTAATAGCTTCAATATGCTTTCAAAAACCTTGAATGAGTTGTTTTTCAAAATCAATGAATTGAAAGCTATCATGAAGGGTATATATGATCAGAAAAGATTGTGGGCTGATCACATGAAAATGTGAAACAACAGAGAACAATCCATTGTTATCCCAGAGATACACAAAGAAGAAAGCCTTTAACGTACTAGCTAGAACCTTAATGACAGTCATGGTAATGCGTAACAATGTAATCATGGGACTCCCTTGATCTGTTGGACTGCTTTCCATAGAGCTGGGCGTGTTATGGGATATGTGCTCTGGCCCCTTGCTGAAAGAAATGTTCTTTGGGATGATGGGGCACCTCCTACTTGGTCCCTATGATGGGGGAAGGGAGTGTTGAATATGATAGGTTACTGGGCCAGGAAGAGCTGCCTATCAGTAGGTATAAGGGCTAAAGAAATTCCTTTTCTGGTCACATCACTTTGGAACCCCTCATACTCTCTTTTGGATGTCCAGTGAGGCAGGAGAGGGGATCTCTTTTCTATCCCCATCCTTCACCAGTGGCATCAGTGACTACTAGTTCATAGCAACAGGAACATGTGCTTTTCTAAATGAGCCTAGAACTAGACTTCGAGTCCCCAGCTTCCTCCTCAGTTTTGAGTAGCACAGGTCGCTGAACATCAATTCTGAGAAATGAATGTTTTCAGTCACAGCAGGGACCTCATAAGTTTGAGAGACTGCTGTTAGTGTCCTAGGCTTAGGGATCTATGTGGACCATGGGTTTATTTGAGCCAGTAATAATTAATCTAATATTAAAGAGTAGCATATATATAAAATAGTTGAGACAATGTAAGACTAGATTCCATAACATACTATCATAACTCATACAAACAACAGTGATGACATCACTCTACCCAAAGTACTACAGGCTCCAGGAAGAAGTTTAAAAGATAGTTTTCAAAAGAAGTCCTGGAAAGACAATGACAATTGGTTCTCTTTATTAGCTATTAATCTACTAATTATCAATTTAGTAATTATTTAGATCAGTAAAATGCCCAAGGAAAATGAAAAAGCAAAAAATCATTTGAAAATGCTAAAATTTTACAAGGTAATCCTAAATAAATGGAAATAAAACATATTGAATGGAAAAATAATTGTTTTCTCAAAGATCTATCTACCTTTCCTTGTATTGTCTCTGGTTTTCTACAATTTCAGAAAGTTATAAAGCTGTACCAGAAGATATTATTAGCATATATGTAAAAATTATTTATCACAATTTTTACTAAAATAAGATACAGCTTAACATTTCAGTAACCCCATTATCAATCACATCTTTATATGAAAGTCCCAGATTACTCTAGGTACATCTTTTATCTCTGGCTGGTTTGTTCCTACTCCAGCAACACTTGGGATGATGCTCCCTACAAGAATGGCCATCAGGGCCCTTCACAGGCACTAAGGCTCATGTACCATACATCAAAGAGCTTTATTTATAAGGTAAAGAGCACAGAAAGAATTTAGAAGTGAGTCCATATAGAGTAAAGAGAGTCAGTACTCTCCTCACTTAAGATGGGCCTCTTTTACTCTAGGAGGAAAAGTAAAAATTAATTAATTAATTAAACTGTGACTCACAATATTACATTAGGAGGCACGCCAGTTAGGTCAGTTTCAGGTCAACAAGGCTCTATTTCTCATCATTTACCATCTCTAAGTTCTACCTCCTGATAACTTACTTCGATTTGGCTCACCTTCTACAGATGCAGTTTGATCCTTCTCCCAGAAGATGGTATGAGCTCTTGGTCAATCCCATCACAAGAGAACAACAGTGTGATGTTTGCTTCACATCATTCCCCTCACCCCGCCCCCCCACCCAACCAACTCTGCTATCAGCTCTAGGAATTCATTATTTCTGTTCCTAGAGCCCATGTTACAACCAAAAGGTTTCTTCAGGTGCTGAAGAAACCACTTTCTACTCATTCTGCTCTAAAAAAATTCATTTTCTACTCCTTAGCATGTTAGCCATGCTCCCATGTCTCCACCTCTCTCTCAGTTCCTGGATGAGCTATTTTATACTCGTTCAATGTTTGCTTCTGAATATTGAATTTTAAAAGTTGTCTTTTGCTCCTCCTGGCCTATTATCTTTTCATTCATCCATCTTCTCCACGGTAGCTGGACTAACCCATGAAAATTGCACTGGGGCTTTTCCAAGTATTCAAAACAAAATCAGAAAGACATAGAGCAAAAACCCAGCAGACTGGAGGGATATGGTTTGAGGTAGGGGGTTAGGAGTGGAAGGTAACCCCTCAACACATTTCTATGATCTCTACCATCTTGAGGTTAGCTAAAAAAGAATGTATGGACTTTCTTTGTGAATTTGAGACTTGGATGCTACTTTTGATAGAAAATTATTTCTTCATTCTATAAGAATAATTATCACAGCAATCACAATTATTATAATTATATCTATAACAACTTTTGTTGGGAATTTGTCTCTTAAACAGCCTCATGCATTGCAGGGGACATTTATCTTTTTTTTTTTTTAATGATCACCAACACAAGTGTCTTTTTTGTAACTGTTCAGCTGATTTTACCTCTTTCTATTAATATCCTTTTGCTTGCTTTGGTGGAAGCCAAAGGAGACAGCCCCCACAGCTTTTTTTCTTCCAAAGCAATTGTTTTCAGAGAAGCCATTCCTATGGCATTCTGAAACAGGAATCAACACTTCCCCCTTTATGGTAACATAACATTCACAATGTGCTTTTCTAAATGGATGGACCCCCCCCCAAAAAAAAACCCAAACCCCTCAAATCTGTGTTTCATAAACTGTACTCTAAGAGAAGTAGCAATAAAGTTTATTACAGACCTAAAGTATCTGCATAAACCCGGTTAATTGAAAAGTGGGTGGAGGAGGCTGCCAAATTAAATGTTTACATTAGCACAGCTGTATTGTAAAAACATTCTGCCCCCTGCGCTTTGTAATTATAAGATATTTCTGGACTGTGTATCTCTACAAAGTTTATCTCTACTGCCAAGAGTGTTTTGGCACCGAGTGTCTGCAATTTTTGGCAGTCAGAGTGCTCTCGGCGCAGGCAGTATCTAAAATGGCTGCCAAGCAGTTATCCTGAAATGTCGTCCACCTAGTGTCGTCCTGTGTGAAGGGCAAAAGCCAAATTTGGCTGGGAGGGGTGGGGGCCCAGTCTGCTGTCAATGAAGCTTGGTTTCACACACAATCCAGGGCAGGTACTACAGTTTCTTTGTGGTTTTGGTTTTGTTTTGCTTTAATAATAATTTAAAAAAATAAAAAGACTGAGGCAATAGTGGATGAGAAATGGTGCTTCCACTAGAGAAGCGGGGGTGGAAAACTGGTGGAAGGGGCTTTCATGAAAGATTTCTTCCATTTCATGTTTTTAAATTATGTATGTACCCATAATGCTTTCTACTTGTGACAGAAGCACATGCCCAATTTTGTGAAAACCCCAGATTCTAGAGCTGTGTTGCAGAAAAGCACAAGGGAAGCCAAAATGTTCCCATTTGTAACAACATCCATTTGACGCTGAATTTTCTCTCTTTATCAAAGCAAACATATGTGCAAAATAAAAACAAAACATTAAAAAAAATGTGTTGTCCTCCATAAATGAAAGTGGTGCTACCAACATCAGAATAAAATACTTTTAGGGTTGCTCTTTCCAGATGTCTGATGCATACGCCCTCTCTTTCCTCTTGCCCTTTGTGGCCAATGTCACAAACACTGGAGTTGTGGCTGCCTGGGGTGAGTTCTACTCTTTGTGGCTCTGGGACACAAGCCAGCTATAAATGATGGCTTTGTCACTAAGGATTACACTCTGACCTCTACTTCATCAGCATCATCAGTATTAGTATTACTCAATTGGACTAACTTGAGAAAGTATTCAAAACAATTATGAAAAAAGAAATTATTCAAAACAATTATAAAAAAAGAAAAAAGCCAGGTGGGGTTGGAGCATTCGGTGACAAATTTACCTGAGGCAAGCAGAAAGTACAGACTCTTGTGTAGGCTCTGGATCCCTGACAGGTTTTGTTTTTCCCTAGCAAACTTAACTCCCAGCTACAATTCTCTGCTTTTAGCTACTGTGAGTTGCATAACAGCTCCGCATTTCCCTCCTTGAGTATCCTTCACAAGTTTAAAGCTCAGGTTGAGAGACACATTGGGCCTCATTTACTATCCTGTAATCATAATTGGCAGTGATTACATAGAGTAATTCTAAGCTTCAACTGAATCCAACATTCTTTTCCTGCAGAGAGGTACTTCAGAGGCAAAGAATGAATTCCTTAATGTTGTCATAGACCAGTGCCATCAAATATATTTGATATGCTTATTCACTGTATTTCTTATCTTTTTTTCTAATCTGGCTTTACTCTTTTTATTATATGGCTACAAATCCAACAGAGGTGACTGAATCATTTTTACCTGGGCTTAAAAGTTAAGAAACGTATCTTTTGGATTTTACTCAAGTATTGTCTCTATTGCACTAAAAAAATGCTCATATCTATACACATTTTCCAAACCTTCTTTTTGAAGGCAGAAGTTCTCATTATTATTATGCCTGTTCAAAAGACATTTAGGGACTCTGTTTAATTAGTAATCAGGGTCAAAGTCACACAGCAGTACAAAAGCAGCATACTCTTAACTGACTGGTGAACCAAGGTTAAAGTTTCTGTGTATACAGAGAATGTCTATAGTTGGCCTGAACTCACCAATACCTTTACAACTCTTTGGCTAGTTTGATTATATCTCACAGAGATTTTGTGGCATGGCATTGATAACTCACCACTTTCTCTCTTCCTTGATCTTATCATGTTTCCCAGATTCTAAAAGGCTATGGTGGCATATTATATTAACATGCCTCAAAGGAGGTTGTTTGGGAGGTGGGGGACAGGTTTTTAAAGATGCCCTCCCTTTGTAACTGGAACTCACAGCGACATGCCCACTTCTCTGTAATCCTATAACACTTATTGTCTATACCACCTGCTGGGGCCCATACTAATTTGCAAGGGTATTAAACTGTTTAAAATATGTCTGCGTCTCCCCAACTAGATTGTAAGCTACTTGACAGCAAAGATTTCATCTTAAAAGAAGGTATAATGTTAGCTGGAACTTAAAGGAAGTCAGGGAAGCCAGGAGGAGTTGATGAGGGGGGAGAGGAATGCCAGGCATGGAGTCAGGGTTCTCCAGAACTATCAGTAGAACCAATAAAAGTGAGCCTACTGACAACTGGAAGGCAGTAAGGTAAAAGGCCAGGAGTACTGAAAATAGATTGGGAGAATGAGAGATTACATCCTGTCTCAGAAGTCTACTTCCTCTATGACTCTAGGTAAATCACTTTAACCTCTCTGCCTCAGTTTCCTCATTTGAAAAATGAGATTAGACTAGGTCATAATCTAAGTTTAAAGTTTAAATCGAGTTCAGGTTTAAACCCTAGAAACCTGTAACTGAAATTAGAGGCAGCACAAGCTCAGAAAAGGGCAGTGTAGGTGTACTTTGTTTAAGTTTCCACTCTACAATGGGTTCTTCTGCCAAATCCCCCTTTTTCTGAAATGTAACTTTCATATTTTCCCAGGACCGAGGCTTCCTTGAGGAGATATTGCTAATTGTGCCAAATGTTTGCTGTGGTTTGGTAAAGTGCACATATTGAAAGTAGGATGAGACCAACAAACTCATTTTGCCCATGGCATGCCACAAATTGAGGACTGTCAGTGGAGTAAATTGAACAGCAAACAGCCAGAAGAACGTAAGCAGCTCAGTGCAGTGATAACATATGAACATCAGATATCCTTTTCAAAGCCACTACCCACTGCAGTCCCCACAAATCTCCTAATCTGCCACTGCAGCCCTTAAGACCTTACCACAGGATCAAATAATTCTCCTTCAAAGCCACATTTCATGAATGATACAGTTAACTGCTCCTTCGTTGCCATGTTTCATCCAAATTTTATTACACACTTAACTGAGACTCTAGAGCACAAAGCTTGACCTTCGCCCTACTGGAACAACTCACACGCCCAATATCTTTATTCTATGTTCAAGATCAATGGATAAATCCAAACCCACTTCGTCATTGTGGTCACAACTACCACCCAACACTTTGGGGATACAGGAGATGGCTGAAAAAGGGAATAAAGAGAACTTCATTTAAGATCAATAGATTCTTGCATAATCATTTAAACTGGGTAATTACAGCTTGTAAGAGGCAACATGGTACAGGGAAGAGAGGATCAGGCTTGGAGTCAAGAATACCTTGGTTCCAATACTGCCTCTGATAAATACTAGCTGTGTGACTATGAGCAAATAATTTAATTTTCCAGGAACCTGGGTAATTAAGACTAGAAGTTAAAGATGAATTATTGAACTTCTACCAGGAATTCATAGGATCACAGATTCAGAGCTGGTAGGAGTCCTGGAGCTAATAGAGACCACATCGCTAAATTTATACATATGAAGACCTAGATCCAGAGAGATTGCCCAAGATTCTACCGGCAATGAGTAGCAAAACTGGATCCTCTGACTTCCAATCCAGCACACTTTTTACTCTTCAAGTTCCCCAAAGTGACAGGTCTAGACAAAAAAGGGAAGGGGGGAGAGATGGTTAGGAAATACAACCTGAAGCTCATTTTTACCAAACTGACAAAGCCAAGTAAGTGTTGCAATGCAAATTCCAAAGATGGCAAGCCCCAATAAGTACATCTGAATCCATTATCTATGACAGAAGAGATTTTCTTCTACTCAAAAGGTTTCTCATGAAGACCATAAAAAGTCACCACATTCACACTTCACATACTTCACCTTCTGTCTATTATCTAATTCTAGGTAGGGTAGGCTCAATGCCCTATTCATTCGATAACTCAGTATTGTGAATCAGAGGATCATAAAGTCAGAGCTGAAAGGGACCTGAGAGGCCATCTGGTTCAACCTCAACTTGCTCCGGGCATCTAGGAGCTAGAAAGTGACCAGGATCCTCTTATGACAAACCTAACACTATTTCTACTATGTCACATGAGATCAGTGGAAAGATGTTAAACCACAATAATATGCAAATTAAAACCATCCAGATTTTCACTACATTTGGCAGTCATTACTAACCAGAGGTTCTTAAAAATCAAAACAAAGAAAACAATTACAGTTCTTTCCCTGTGTTCCCTGTGTTCACTTTTGTGTTCAATTTTGTAAATTCAAAATTATCAGATAATTTATTATGAGAGGCATCTACACAAATGATCTAACCCAGCAACAAGACATTTTTCTCATGTTTCACACAACACCACAAATTTAGCAGTCCAGGACAATTTAAACTCAATATCTTAGATGGGCAAAGGGTTATATTATTAGGCCACCCTCCAACCTACTGGGTATATCCTCTGCATCAGATTTACTAGAAGCCACAGGCAAGAGTTACAGAAGACAGGAAGGCATGAATGAGTTCTTCTTTGTATTGTTAGGAAAAAAATACCAATCAATCAGTAAGCATTTAAACACCTACTAGATTCCAAGCACTAGGGACACAAAGAAAAAAATGAACCAGTTCCTGCCCTCAAGGAGCTTTAGGAAGTTTCCACATCAATGAGCTCATGGACCCATTGAGGTGACTGGAGATTTTTCATGTCTTCTCCTTTGCTCCCCTGGTATTTTTACTGAGAATTAACTATTTTTCACGAGATGTTTTGTAAAATAGTCTAAGATTTCCCACTCTGATGATTACAACATGAAAAGCTTTCTGCCAAAATATGTCCTGGAATTTTTCTACATCTTTTAGGTAGCGCTGGTTTGCTTTCTTCTACAGATGTTATTTTAAAATGCATAGTACTCTGTGGAAGATAAATGTACATTCTAAATGATAGCTAACATCGAGGTAGGGCTTTAAGGTTTACAGAGCACTTTACATATATTATCTTGTTAATCTAAAGAAGGTATGAAAACCCTGACCTCTTTTCAGACACTTAAGAGTATCTGCCTTATCTGAGTCTACCAGTTCCATAAAGTTCATTAATTCATTCTCTAGGTATTTATGTACATGTAACTGTTTTTTAAGTTTTTTTTCTGAGAACACCAAAATAGATGTGATCAAACACAAAATTATCTGTAAAATTAATTTTAATACTGGCTGTCCCAAGTCATTTTCTCACAAGACCTACAGCACAATTGTGTCATCTGTGGATGCTAGAGTAACATGTTTCTTCTTTTATAACAGGAAAACGTGGCTCATCACCAGATTCAGACGTGGACTTTTTAACATAAACACTTTCAGCTCTCAAACAAGAATATTCTTTTCTGTATTAAATGATGATTCTGCTCAAATAGTAAAAGGTGGAACCTTTTCAAATGGAGCTAATATCCTTGCACTTTGGGGAAGTTTAGGTTTTGGAAAGAAGAGAACAAAAATTGATAAGCAAACACTAAGAAAGGCACTGACAAAGGCTGAACATTTACTAGAAGGCAAATGCTTAAGAATGTGGCTTTAATTGTGCATACATATTTTTATTCATTAAGATGAATAACCAATAAAATCCCGCACTATGGTGTCCCAGCCTCATAACACATTAATAAAGTTTCTTAACGGTTTTGGCAGGGGGCCAGCACAGTCCATTAACTCCTTGCAAGTTGTAAAAAGAAGTAAAGTCATTTCAGGCTGTTTTGTGGTTATGAATGAAACAGCAGGCAGTCTGTATGGAAACGTCACTTTGGATATGGTATTGGTAATGGATGCTTTGCTGCTCAATCAAAGCAGTATGTGGATAAGTTAATGCACTATATATCACAATCCAAACCCTGATGCACTGTAAACCTAATTTAGTTAAAAGTGGAGGGAAAATAGCAGAAGATTCCAAGTAATGAAGATCTGTTTATTTTGCTAATAGGCTGTCACACTGCATCTGGGTAAACTTGCCCACTGTGAAGCCAAAAATTATACAATACATTTTAAGTGATTATGACTACTTCTCCTTTGTTTCTCCTTGCTAATAAAAATGTGACCCCTTATGAATCCTCTCGGTAAAGTCTACATTGAGATAATAAATCCCTGAGTTTCATTTTAGTTTAGCCTAACAAATAATTCCAACCTTAAGAAAAATTGTTCTGCACATTTGAGTTAGAAGCACATAAATAATGGCAACAATTGGTAACTGAGTGGTTGTCTTTAACTTTGCCTAACAATTTGAATTAAAGTGTTATACTTTCCCCCTAAGCTTTATAATACCATCTGTTCTCCTTTTTTTCATGACACTACAAACATTTCCCTTGGAAAAAGGATTTAGCATTTTGCCTCCTTTATAGAAAAAAACCAATGAATTTGAATGAAACTATATATATTGAGTGTGTCCAAGACCCAAAAGTGAAAGGAGGTGAGACTGAAAGATTTTTCTCATTGTTAAGGACTTCCACTCTTCCATCTGTTCCTACTTTAAAGAAAAATTTCTTAATTTAAAAAAGAAAATTGATTTCAAAGTACATAAGCATATATTTATGTGTACACATGTATAATATATTAAACCTGAATGGTTAAAGAAACATTCGAGAACTCTAGCCAAATTTCAAATAGATTTTGTAAAAATAATTTTAGGTAAGAATTGAACATCAAGATTATTTATATGAGATGTAATATAAATAATCAATAAATGAATTCTTTAACTCTCAAAGACAAGTATGTACCCAACATACTGAAGGCTTTTTCTGTAGTTCTTTTAATATTGTGGGTACCATTAGACCATTCAGGCTGTCCATCTGTTGTCCTTCATTCTCACTACATGATTGGCCCACCTCCATTTCCAGCCACTTTAAAAGTGGATCCAAAATAATGCTTAAATTAGGAGTGGCAACTAGGATGGTTAGAAAATTTATCCTTTATCTTGTTAATTTTTGGGTGCAATTTTATTTAATATTTAAGAAAAATTACATATTTTTAATTCAACAGTTATAAAAGGAAATCATTTCTAGCAAAGATTTCTTATTTATTATTTCACATACAGGGGTAACTATTGTGCAAATTCAAGTTCAACAAAAATTTATCAAGCATCTATGGGATAAAGCATTGTGCAAGAGGCTGGGCAAAATAAAACACTTAGATAAGCTATAGCCCCTATCTGTTTTCATGGAGTTTATGGTCTAATAATGAGATGACATGACGTATTCATAAGTATACCACAAAATAAATAAATACATGATAAGTGAATAAAAGAGGTGTATTTAAGGTTTAAGAAAACGGTATAAAGTTCATTCTCTATTGGAAAGGCGGGCATTATCATGCAAGGGCTCACTGAGTAAGTGACATTTGACTTAGGTCTTAAATGAAAGGTAAAAATTCAACACACAGAAAAGGGAGGACATTTCAGGTATAGGAAACATCACAACCAAAAGCAAAGGTCGTATAAGGGGTAGGGCAAACAGAATAGTCTGGCTAGACAAAAAAATTGTGGTGGGGAATAGTATGAAGAAAGACTACAAAGGTAAGTGGTGATCTTGAATACCCTTATTAGGATTACATACTTTACTTCACATATTATAGAAAAGCATTGAAAGGTGCTGAGTGGTAGGATGCCATAACCCGATCTTTACCTAAAGAAGATTGATCTGTCTGGGGCATGAAAGGATGATTAGAAGGAAAAGAGTAGATGCTACAAGACCCATTAAGAGGCTACTTAAAATGGTTTGGATGACTAGTAATGAGAACCTAAAATAGTGTGCTAGCAGTATGAAAAGAGGGGACGATGCAAGAGTTACTATAGAGATAAGGCCCCCAAGTCTTGATGACTTAGAGAATATGAAAGGTTAGTGAAAGGGAAGAGTCAAATTTAGGGGAGTGGCAGGAGGAAAGAAATGAGATTAGGCGGTCATTGTGGTACAGAATTTCAGCAGAGTCTTTGAGATAAAAGTCATATACTGATAAGTTAAGGAGAGATATGTTATATGTAGATATTTTTAAAGACTTTTGGCTCTAATGGGGAGAAAGGAGACAGGTTGTATCTCAATGGTACCTCAAAGAAAAGTCAGAACTGCTCTTAGGACTAGGGAGACTTTTAAGCATGTTTTTAAGTAGATGAAATGAAACAAATGAAGAAGGAGAATCTAAAGGGTCATTAGAGAGGCTAATTCCTGAAACAAGGTCCTAGAGACAAAAATAAGATATAGATTTAGTATAGCATTTTGCCTTGAAAGGGAATAGAGACTACTCCCAGAGTCAGAAAAGGTGCACAGACAAGGCAATCATATTGAGAACTTTGAAAGGATGGACCTACATTTTCTACTACAACTATTTTCTGTTAAGTTACCCTATATTCCCTTCATGAAGGTGATTAAGAAAAAACTTAGATAATAGGCTCAATATGCTTTGGGAGTTCTTGCCCAAATCATAAATTGGTTTAGTCATTGTTAAGGGGCCTGCTGTAAGAGGAGAAAACTCCCAACTTCCAGAAACTATTGAATCTACCAGTCCCACAAATTTGTTGGAGGTTAGGACACTTAAGTGATTTAATACCTTGGTCATAGGACATCTGAAAACATAACTACATAAAATAACCATATGTTGCTGAAGTGGGTATTTAGTAGAGACCATCAATGTATAGAGGCATTATTATCTCAGTAAGGAATATACCAATTTCTCCAAAATGATGACTAGACAATGAAAATAAAATCCTTAGCAATAGTTCTAAGCATACAAGGCTCAGAATTGTTCCTGAGAAGAGGATTATAATGAAAAAGGAGGAGGAGGAAGAGGAAGAAGAGGAGGAGGAAGAGGAGGAAAAGGAAGAGGAATAGGAGGAAGGAAAGAAGGAAGAAAAGAAGGAAGGAAGGAAGGAAGGAAGGAAGGAAGGAAGGAAGGAAGGAAGGAAGGAAGGAAGGAAGGAAGGAAGGAAGGAAGGAAGGAAGGAAGGAAGGAAAGAAGGAAAGAAGGAAGACTGTTCATCATACCTCTGATTGGCAGAAGAGTAGCTAGCTTTCTGTCCACTTCTATCCACAGAGCCTCAGGCTACCCTACTACTCTACCTTTTGGCAGAGAATGGATAGAAAACAGAAATCTAGTTCAGATTGTTGCTGTCTTATTACAGGGTAGAAGAGTTAGAAGAAATAATGTTCAAGAGTAAACATTCCATGAGATCTTAATAATACCATATTTATTACTTTTAGTCCTACAAGGTCATATGGTTCCCATCGTTTGACCTCCTGCTAGGACCCAAGGCTATAGCGCAGTTCTATTCCCAAAGAAGACAAAATCTCCTGTGATAAGATCTGTCGGGGGTCATTCGTAAATTGGGGAGGCTTGATCCCATTAAGAAACAAGACACCCACCTCTTCAATCTCATCCATGTGACTCTCTAGGTAACATATCTCTGGTTCAAGAGGGTCTTGTTTTATGTCCATGAAAAGCTGTTACCTCCCTCATTCAATAATCTATTGAGAAAAATACTGTATTGGCAGGAATTGGAGGGTAGGAAGGAATAAAAGTTCTTCAACTACCACCTCACCCTTCTTCATATAAGTTACTAGTTGGACATTTATTGTCAAATATGATATTACCAAAGAAAGTATAATTAGAGATAGACACTCCATAACATAACCAGCTTTTTCCTGACGCAATTTATATTTGGTAATAAAAACTTAGAAATGAAATCAGTTTCACAAGTTGCTTCATTCATTGAGCTATGGAACAAATACAAATCTACACCACTGAAATCCACAATGTTTAAAAGACATTGCTCTAAGTATCCACACTGGAAAAACAAAGTAGATGAAAATGGGTATTGCCCATGAAGTTGGTAGGGTAGTTAAATTACTTAGTTCATCAATATAGCTATCTTGGAGGTCACTAAAGAAAGATAAGGACCTGGGTTCACATTGAGGAAGAGGAGGTGAAGCTAGATCATATCTGTGGATCATTTCTTTGCTAGAGAAAAGAGCAAGTTGAAATTGTGTGGTACTTTCAATGACAATAAGTGGCTTACCATTGCAAGAGCACATCTTCTGAAGACCAATATTGTCCTGGTGATGTTATCTGTCTGCAAAGCTGTAGAATAATAGGGCCTAAGAAAATTTGAAATTGCAGGTATTCCAAGTGGCAGAGGAAAGGTACATGGTGGGTATTAGCAGACTATAGCATACTACCGATGATGACAAGAGATAGATTAAAAGTAATCAAGAATGCTCATGACTAATAAAGGATTAGGTTAGTCATTTACTAAGTAAGAGAGCAAATAGATGAACAACCCAAGTCATATACAACTATCTCAGAAGTACTACAAATAGACAAAAAAGGGGCCGCAAAACACTGAATAAATCCTCAAAGAAAGGTTTGTAGGAATTCATGGAATCATATTGGATGAGAAAGCAAGGAAAAGTTGTAAACAAAATTCCACAGATAAAAAGAATACTCATAATGAACTGACCATAGATCTATTTAAATATCTATGAAATTAAAAAAAACTTAATTAATGAATAATTGTCTCTAGAAATCCTAGAAATAGGTTACTAATCTCTCAAAGCTCTATTTATACTAAAACATGCATTATATATACATATATGTGTGTATATGTGTACATATGTGTCTGTGTTTACATATGCATACACACAGAGAGACATACACACATAAACACATTTCCATCAAGAAAAATAAATCTAAGGGTCTACACTTCTATAGAAAACAAAATAATGACTGGTTTTATGATATTCGTACAGATTCAATTGCAAGGTAGTTCATTTTTTTCAAGAACAGTTCTTCTTTAATGTAAGTTTAAAAGTAAATAAAATCCAACTATACTTATAATACCATATCTTTTATATGAATTTCAAAGTATAAATATTCTTGTGTCAATCTATAAGTGATGGCTCTTTCAACTACTAAAAACTGCTTCATTATCAGTAAAATACCATTTTCCAGAAAATCTGGTAAACATTTAGGAAGAAATGTGTTCCTTTAAAATAAGACAGGATAAGAAGAGAGCAAGGTTTCATTTAAATGGAAATGTAGGCAAATTTAAGAAAGACATAATTTAATTAGGGGTAGCAATCATGATGTCAGACAAAGCAAAAGCAAAAATAGATCTAATTAAAAGAGATAAGCAAGGAAACTACATCTTGCTAAAAGGCACCAAAGTCAATGAAGTAATATCAATACCAAACATATGCACCAAATGGTATAGCACCCAAATTCTTAAAGGAAAAGTTAAATGAATTATAATAGAACTAATACTCATGGGGGACCTCAACTTTACCCTCTCAGAACTAGATAAATATAACCATAGAAGAAAGAAGTCAAGGAGATGAATAGAATTTTAGAAAAGTTAAATATGACAGACCTATGGAGAAAAATGAGTGGGAATAGAAAAGACGACCATTTTCTCAGTGGTACATGGCACCTACACAAAAATTGACCATGTATTAGGTCATAAAAACCTCACAACCAAATGCAGAAAAGCATAAATGTTAAATGCAATCTTTTCAGATCACAATGCAATGAAAATTACATTTAATAAAGGGCTGTGGATAGATTAAAAGTTGGAAATCAAATAATCTAATCCTAAAGAATGAATAGGTCAAAGAACAAATCATAGAAACAATAAATTCATTAAGGAAAATAACAACAATGAGACAGCATATCAAAATTTATGGGGCTGAGCCAAAGCAGTTTTAGGGGAAAATTTACATCTCTGAATGATTTCGATAAAACAGAGAAAAAGGAGATCAATGAGTCTGGTATGCAACTAAAAAGAAAAACTAGAAAAAGAACAGATTTTAAACCTCTAATTAAACACCACAATGGAAATCCTAAAAACCAAAGGAGAGATTTAAAAAATTGAAAGAAAGCCATTAAGCTAACAAATAAAGCTAGGAACTGGTTTTATGGAGGGAAAACAATAAAATAGGTAAATCGTTGCTAGTTTGATTTTTAAAAAAAGAAAGAAGAAAATCAAATTACCAGTATCAAAAATGAAAAGGATTAATTCACTACCAATGAAGAGGAAATTAAAGCAATTATTAGAAGCTATTTTGCCCAATTATATGCCAATAAATCTAACAATCTAAGTGAAATGGATAAATATTTACAAAAATATAAATTACCTAGATTAACAGAAGAGGAAAGAGGATACTTAAATAACCCCATCTTAGAAAAAGAAATTGAACAAGCCATCAATGGATTCCCTAATAAAAAAATCTCCAGGGCCAGATGGGTTCACAAGCAAATTCTCCAAAACATTTAAAGAACAATGAATTCCAATACTATATAAACTACTTGGGGAAATAGGCAAAGAAGGAGTCCTACCAAATTCGTTTTATGACAAAAATATGGGGCTGATGGCTAAACCATGAAGAGCAAAAACGAAGAAAGAAAACTATACACCAATTTTTCTAAATGAATACTGAAGCAAAAATTTAAATAAAATACTAGCAAAGAGATTAAAGCAATATATCACAATGATCATACACTATGATCTGGTGAGATTTATACCAGGATTGCAGAGCTGGTTCAATATTAGAAAAACTATCAGCATAATTGACCATTATCAATAATAAAACCAACAAAATCTTATGATTATATCAATAGATACAGAAAAGGCCTTTGACAAAATACAATACTCATTCCTATTGAAAACACTGGAAACCATAAGAATAAATGGAGCTTTCTTTAAAATTATAAGTAATATTTATCTAAAACCATCAGCAGTTATTTTCTGAAATGGGGCTAAGCCAGAAGCCTTTCCAATAAGATCAAGCGTGAAGCAAGGATGTTCATTATCACCATTATTATTCAATATTGTACTAGAAATGCTACAGTCGTAATGCACTAATGCATTGTTGGTGGAGTTGTGAATTGATCAAACCATTCTGGAGAGCAATTAGGAACTATGCCCAAAAGGCTATAAAACTGTGCATACCCTTTGATCCAGCAATTACCACTGTAGGTCTGTACACCAAAGAGACTTTTTAAAATGGAAAAGGACCTATATATATATACAAAAATATTTATAGCAGCCCCCTAGTCTCCTCTGATACTACCACTAGTTTAGTGCAGGCTCTCCTCATCTTGTACTTGGACTATTGCAATAGCTTGCTGGTGGGTCTTTCTACTTCCAGGGTTTTCTCCCCTTACCAATCCATCCTCCAATCAGCTGCCAAAGAATTGGAAATTGAGGAGATTGCCATCAACCAGGGAATTGGTTGAACAAGTTGTAGTATATTATTGTAATGGAACACTATTGTGTTACAAAAAAAATGGTGAGCAGGATGCTTAGGAAAAAAACCCTAGAAAGATGTATATAAGTTATGCAAAGTGAAATGAGCAGAACCAGGAGGACATACAATAATAGCATGGCCTAGCTATTCTCAGCAATACAAAGATCTGAGACAATTCTGAAGGACTTATGATGAAAAATGCTATCTATCTACTTTCAGAGAAAGAACTGATGGAGTCTGAAGGCAGATCAATTGCCAAAAATGAACAAACACCACATATCTTGAGTTTAATTTTTAAAAGGTAAGGGATTAGTACAGGTTTAACCCTATCTCACAGCTGTACTACTCTACAATGAAAACTAATATTGATAATGCTATCTCAGAGGCACTGCAGCACTCTTTTTTTTAATTTTATATTATGTTCAGAATTCCAAACTTAACTAAGCCACAGAAGTACACTAATGAGTTTTTTAAATAAATTCAATATCAAAAATAGCAACTAAAAAGCTTTAAAAATCATCAAACCTCAATTAACCAGAACACTTGGTTCATTTATTGCATATATATTCTCATTTAACAGCATTATTTTGCTTTGTTTTGATAGTGCATGGACTTAGTGTTAATTCAAATAAAAAAGTACCATATAGCAAACACCATCCATTCTAACACCAAACAGATCTGAGTTAATAAAAAATCCAAAGTTCATTGCCTGAGGCTGCAGGGGCTTCAGATCTCTTATTTAAATAATCTCAGACAAAGACAGCTTACAATATGTAATGGACTCATTTCGTAAAGAAAACAAACCAGCTTTAATTTCATTTAGGAGTTGATGATTCATATAAAGAAGTAAATGCTTGAGAATTTAAAGAGAAATGGCTCACCCAATTCTCATTGACCAGAAGCATTAGGCATTGATGAACTCATTTAATTATTGACTGGAAAAGGCTCTGAGTAGGTCTAAAATACATTTTTTAAAAAGATGTTTGTCACGTGGCCTTACTTCAACATCCCTACTAAAATGGTACCTAGAAAAAAGAAATAAAAAGAACGAATTCCAAACCCAACCTTTTGGTGATTAAAATTTGAATTAGTTCACTAGTAGGGGAGCAGGTGGAAGAAGAAGAGACTGAAGTTTTCCTCTCAATAATAAAATTTTTTTAAATTTTTAAAAAATTCATGGACCTTTTTTTTTTTGCTTTTCATATCACTTTGCTTCTGCCTTTCCTAAACTGTAAGTCACTACTTTGGTTTATAATTATTTACGTAAATGTCTAATCTCTCTCTCTCTCTGTCTCTCTCTCTCTGTCTGTCTCTGTCTCTGTCTCTGTCTCTCTCTCTCTCTCTCTCTCTCTCTCACACACACACACACACACACACACACACACACACACACAATTATGGACTCTTCAACAGATGTCTAACTCATCTTTCTATCTCCAGTAGTGTCTAGCACAATGCCTGACACATTGTCATTGCTAGGTAGTTTCAGCTGTGTCCACATCTCCCTGACCCCATTTGGGGTTTTCTTGGCAAAGATACTGGAGTGGTTTGCTATTACCTTCTCCAGATCATTTTACAGATGAGGAAACTGAGGCAAACAAGGTTAAGTGACTTGCCCAGGGTCACACAACTAGTAAATGACTGAGGCCAGATTTGAACTCACAAAGAGGAATGTTCTTGACTTCAGGATTGGCATTCTATCCACTGTATCACTTAGCTGGCCCAGCACATAATAGGTGCTTAATAAATTTTTCTTGAATGCAGCCAGCGTACTAAGTGCTTTGAAAAAATATAGTTAAATTGAATGATTTCTTCCTAAATTACATAAGATGTTAAAACCTCAGTTAAATTACCTGGGAAAAAATTAGTTTGGTGCTTTTTGCCCTTCTTCCTGCTTACCCTCCCCTCTCCCCCCAAAAAGTAAAAAGTAAGATATTCATTAAAATCATAACTAAATCAGTATAGTCAAGATATACGCAGATACTTGCATACTTTTTTTGACCTGCCTGTCACTTTCTACACTGAGATATTTAAAGCAATATTGTGGCTTCAAAAGCTAATACTACATGACAATTACTATACGGGAAAGTAAAGAATATCCAGGGGGACTAACTTTTTTCCTATTTTTTCTATTCAATTATTATTATATGTCTTCATCTTTATATCTTGGAGGTCTCTCACAAACAGCGTGAAGCAGTTAGAAAGGCACTGTCCAGGAAGTTAGGATGCCTAGTTTCTAAGCCCAGACTCTTCCACAAGCCAACTGTGTGATTCGGGCCACATAGGCCCCCTCTTTGAAGCTCAGTTTCATTATATATAAAATTGGGGAATTGATCCAATATCCTAGGACTCCACGACTCCTAACACACTCTCCTCCTAAGCATGAAAGAGAGAGGAGTTTCCTCCCCTCCACATTCTCTGTTGCATTCCTTGTTATCACCTTCAGTCAGACTCCTCATTCTCTGTCAGCTGGAGAAAGTTTAAACTACTTACACTTTAGTGTTTATAGCTGAGTTCACTCTTTTGCCTCCCCTTGCCTGGTCCCCCTGGAGCATAACTAAGCTGTGAACAAGCTCAGAAAAATTGTTACAGGAAATATGTATCTGTTCGACCCCATTCCACCAACAGACATACAAAGATATTCTTTGGTTTTACTCTATGGACATATACTCCCCTCCCTGTTGCATCCTATGCAAAACACACACTCTTTAGACATGAAAAGGAATACCAAGGGTTTATCCTATCCATGGAAGAAGGCCAGCAGAGCCAGTTGGAGTAGGTCAGTGGGCACTAGAGTATACACTCTGGGTGACCTGGACCCATCTGTCATCTATTGGCATGGTAATGAAAAAAGTGATAGGCACCAGACCAGCTCCTGGGCTCTAGTGCTGGCCTGGTATCTAACCCAGCAACTCACTTCTCAATTTTGAACTCGACTGTCTTCACATATAGAATGTGATTGATCTTTATATCACTTAGTCTCACAAAATCATGGGAGATGAGGTGCCTAAAGCATTTGGCATTCATAAAGTGCTATAAGAACGGAAACTATCAGAGCAATGAGGCCACAGGGGTGCCTTGCAAAATCTGAAAATTATGCCAGCTCTGCCACTTGTGGTATGCACCAGTACAACCTGTTGTAGCCGTGTATATAGCAGGAGTAAGTGACCTTCAGGCACAGACGCATGCATGACTGTCCGTCATACTATCTGGTTTTTTTTTTGTGTGTCATACCATGCATGGTGGATGTGAGCTGGCTGCAAAAAAAAATTACTAATTAAGTTTGAAGGGAGAAAATAGAGCTTAAGAAGGGGTTATGAGAGAAGTATGTGACCAGGAAAAGATAGATGGGTCAATCATTGACCAAGACCAAGGAATAAACTGATCGATAGCATCTGTACTTTACTAAGATACACACAATTTCCAGAGAACTAGAATACATGTGTCATGGACTCCTTTGGTAATCCAGTGAAAGCTATGGACCTCTTCTCAAAATAATATTTTCAAATGTATGAAATAAGATACCAAAGATCACAAAGGAAACCAAGCATATCAAAATAAGGATGGATTTTTCCCATTCAAGTTCACAGACCATCCCCTGAAATGTCTTAATGGAGGGGTCTGTGGAACCCAATTTGAGAATTTCTGATCTAGAGGAAAGCTCTCAGCATATGAAGCAGACCAGGCAGAAAGGATTCCTTGATGGACAGACACCAGAATCATGTGAGATAGGCAGCCACTGATTAGTCTAACTGGAGCCATTAAAAGGAATACTTCTATCCATGAGGTAACAGATCCAACCAAGGACATTCCTCCGTGAGCCTATAAGCTCCATGAGGGCAGAGGTCATGCATGACTTATCAAAATTTTTCTATCTCATATACCAAACAAACACGCATTTACCAAGTTCTTACTAGCTGCAGTGAAGTACTAAATAAAGGTTTAGTGAATTGAAACAATTGGTGTACCTCACACACAACCTTGTGCCAGCTTTGTCCAGGCTTTCTTCCTTGCCTGGAATGGACTCCCTCCTCTCTTCCTCCTCCTCTTAAAACTCCTAACTTCCTTCAAAGCTCATCTCTAACATAAGGCCTTTTCCTAATTCTCCCTATCTGCTAATGGATCTCCTAAAAATCTGTTGTTGTTTTCATGTTTGACCCTTCATCAACCCCATGTGGGGTTTTCTTGGCAAAGATATTGGAATGGTTTTTTATTACTTTCTCCAGCTCATTTTACAGATGAGGAAACTGAGGCAACCAGGGTTAAGTGACTTGCCCAGGGTCACACAGCTACTAAATGTCTGAGGCTGGATTTCAACTCGGATCTTCCCGACTCCAGGCCCAGTATTCTATCCACTGAGCCACTTAGCTGCCCCTAAAAATGACCTCGCATCTACTTTGCATGTTTTTAATTTACTTATATGTGTATATTGTTTCTTAAATAGAATATAAGTCCCTCAAAGACAGCGACAATTTACTTTTTCTGTCACCAGTAACTAGATTGACTGATTAATGCATCGAGGGAGAGAAACTATCAGCTGTGAGAGAAATCAGAGCTTCCAACTGCCTCAAGCCGCAGCAGTGATAAGAGACTTTGTTCAGGAAAGCAGGCTCCAGCAGGACCAACAACTGGAACCACGGCCATGGGGCAAAGGGAATGGCAAAGCCAAGATGGGGCTGTGAAGCAGGAGCTTCCTTGGACTGCATGGGCTCAGATGGAAGCTCAGCCTGTATCATGGCAGTTCAAACCACAGTGGGCTCAGCTCCCCAAAGACCATCTACTCAATCCACCTACCTGAAGCCATGGCAACAGAGTTGACATTGAGGCAATGCAGATGTATCATTAGGACAGCCAAACTAAATGGTTTGGCCCTGAGACAGACCATTTGTTTGACCACAGATAGTGCCTTGGAAAAACAAAGCAAAAAAAGCCTAAAGGCAAGACAACTTAAAAAAAAACCCTGAGCAAAGCCAACTAAGAGTTCTAAGTGCAGCAGTCACTGAAAAAATTCTAAGTATAGTAGCAGTCCTTGGCTCCCTCTTCCTAGGAAAACACTCCTTGTATGACTGTAGGCACTTGATTTACAATGAAGATATATTCCAGAAAATTTATTTCAGGAATGAGACACATACATCATATGTACATTCATTCATTCACACATACATACAAACATACATACATATACGCATACATATATTTTACAGGCCATGAAGAAAAAATCTTTACTACCAATGAATTCATATTGCATGAATATCATTGCCTTGCTAACCAATAAACTCAATTCAGAAATTATTCCTATATCTACCTATTCTGTACAAGGAACTATACTATGTACTAGAGATACACACAGACAAAGCAAACAGTAATCCCCCCTCTGAAGGAGTTTATATCACAATAGGAGGAGAGGAGAAGAAAGGAGAAGAGAAGGGGAAAAAAGACAGGAGAGAGAGGAGAAGGAAAAGAAAAGAAGAGGAAGGGAAGGGTAGTGGAGGGAAGGGGAAGGAAAACAAAATAGTCCCTGCCTTCAAGGAGTTTATACAAATGTTTGATACAAAGGAGAATATAATAGGGACATTGTTAGAAAAATTATTGATATAATTGAAAGTTGTCAACAACAAAAGATTGAGTTATTTATGATCAAAAGAGTCAGAAACAATTTTTATAAGGAAACTCCTACCTCATATTTCTTGTGAATTCTTGCTTTACTTTTAGGAAAGTTGAGAGAGTACCTAGTAAACAATTTGACTTTACATTAGAAAAAGTTAAAAAAATATCATGAGAAAGAAATGTTTAAAACTCTCATTTCTAACATAAATAATAGTATCATATTAATTTAATAATGATAATAAGGCTTGTACATTTTCACACGTTGTATTTGAAACAACTGAAGCTATGAACACAACTAGTGTTCAATAACCCTGCGAGAGAATATTAAATATATTTGGGAGACTAAGTTCTCATAAAAAAAGATTTTTGTTAGATACAAGATGTTAGATCTAGAAAAGAACATTCTTACTGAAAACGTGCTTATAACTCAAGGGCTTCTCAGCAGTAGTTAAAACAAATCCAATAGAACGCTCTCCAAGTACGGTACACGTAAGCAAGTGAGTGACAAGAATAATGCCACAGGACAAGAGAATGGCTTCAGAATCAATGAAAGCATTAAAAATCAAGTGAAGACAAATCAGACGCATTCTTCAGGGCTTTAGTTCATGAACCAATAATTCTAATAACGTGCAGAAAATCTTACTAATGGGTCTATACATGACAGTAAAAAAGAGGAGTGGGGGAAAATCTTATTAATATATACATAACATTAACTAAAAAGTTAATGTTACAATTTCCACCTCTCAGTGGTTAGGTGAGAGAGCACGTGTGGAATGTTCCATATGCTCCCTGGTCACTATGTCTATCTTAACTTTTTATTTGTTACAAAGGAGGATACTAGGAGAGGTGGGGACATATATAAAAATGTAATTTTTGTGTAAAAAGAAAAAAGGTAGTATTAAAACTTTGAAAAGCTAATGTCATGTATTAATGGATAAAGTCATTAAAGATGTCATAGCAAGAAGCAAACCCGGGTTAAAAAACTGGTGATAACATATTATTTTATAAGAACAAGAGGGGAAAAAAAGAAAAGAACAGGAGAGATTATATCCAATTCATCTTTTATCATCCACTGTAATATTGAATCTTTGAGTTTGGCTTTTCAGCTCAATTTTCCTCAATACTAACTTTTCCAAAAGTTTAACAACTTAGAGAATTAGTGGAACTTTTGAATAATTTACTAGAATTACAATCATTATGGGTAAACAATAAAAAGGAAACAAAAAGGAAGAGAGTAGATGATGGAAAAGAAGACATGGCAGCATTCCCCCAAAACATACAGCCATTCACACAGTCTATATGATGCTATGGGTTAGTTAGCTGGTTATATCAAAATGTGTTTAAATGGTACAGGATGAATAATCATCTTCTCTGAAAATCTAATCTCTCCTGGAAATGCAGGCCCACGAAGAGAGTTTCTGTCCCATACCAAAGTAGGAATCCAATATCTGACTTTCTGATCTAAGTTGATCTGATTAATGTAGATTAAGTTACATTTCTATAGACAATATATAAAACTAGATCTGATCTATTATTGTGTGGCAGAATGAGAAGACAAGCTGGTGAGGTATGTGATGAGTGGACAGGAATGTGACACTTGCAACATTGGGGAGAAAATGACAAAAGCTTCCAGCTAACTGGGTGGAACCTCTGTCATAAAATTCTCAGAGGAGAAGAAGCAGTTGCACACAATGGGCAGTCATGAATCAGTTGCCATCTGTAGCTTTGGAAGTAACTTTCCTCAATTGGTGAGATCACAGATCTACTTGAATATTTGAGACCAATAGGGGTAAGAATAAGTATTGGACTTCCCAGGTTGGCACTTCCTCGGCAATATATTCTTAGAGTCATCCAGAGCAGTGAGAGGTTAAGTGACTTCTTAAGGTCACAAAGCCATATTCGGTGTTAGAGGCAACAATTGGAGTCGGGTCCTTGTGGCTTGGAATCCAGCTCTCTATCCATTATGCCACACTGCGTCTATGATCAGGGTCAAAATGCCTAATTTGACACACACTCTTCTCGCACTTGTCCATATGATTCGTTATTTCTCCAGACTAGCATGTTTGAGTCCCTGTGCTAGACATGGGAAGGTACAAAGATGAAAAACATGTTCTTGTCTTCAAGGATTTTGCCATCTAGCAGGAAGACAAGATACATACTCAAATGAATATAGCATGTTAGAATGTGATTAAGTACAAATTAAGTACAAAAATCAAGGAGAAGTAGTAAAGATATTTAACGAGAGTTGGATTACTTCTGGCTGGTCATTAATCAAGATCATTCCTTCTGACTAAATGACTTGTAGCTCCAGAAGATTCTTCTTGACATCATTAGTATGCTGTTACCTAGGATGAATAAGAGATGACCTATTGCCAAAATTTGTTCTCCGAACTTTGCCTAAGGAGAAGCTACTTTTCGTCAACAGACTCACGAAGGAGGAAGAGATGTGCTGATGAAGATTTTGCTTAATAGAGAAAGGGTCCACCAGTACCAGCCATACTCTCCTCATTTCTGGAAATCCTGGCTATTGACAGAAGCTGAATGTGCAAAGCAAAACCTGGAAAAAAATGGAATATGGTTGGTCTTCCTCCAATTTCTCCCCATTATACTCTGTCTTTTACTGAGGACAAAAATTGATCTATTTACAGTGCAGGTCTGATCACGTCACCCCTGACCCTATTCAATAAACACCAATGGCTCCCTATCACGTCTGGAATGGTATATAACATGTTGTTTGGCTTTTAAAGCCCTCCATTACTGGTATCTTCCTATCTTTCAAGTCTTTTTACAAGTCACTCCCCTCCATATACTCTACAATCCAGTGGCAATGGCCATCTTGCTGTTCCTCACATAAGATACTATATCTCCCAACTTTGTGCATTTTCACTGTCTGTCCCGCCCCCACCCCCATCCTGCATCTGATCCCTCTGAGTGCTTTCCAGGGACATGCTACAGACTTTTAAAGAAATATTTTGCACCAACTGTCCTTACTAAATCACCTTAATTAATATCCATTCGTAAAAGCTAATTAAATCTAGATGACTAATTGATATCAACTGATAATCAGGGAGGGCCAGCAAGGGGTTTGTGATCTAGACTAGAACATTAAAAAGATAACCCCCAAACTCCACAGGGATAAACCTAGAGCCTTGATGAGATATACTGGCCACGCTCTGGTGACCCAACTTGTCAGCTAAAATGGGACTTGGGATAGTGGCTCCGTGGTATGTGGTACTATTTGAAAAGTGAATAAACATCTAGCCCTAAATATTGTATACTTTGGTGATATCTTCCTTCTAAGAATCTAAAAGCCGTTTTGATATCATAGTTTGTTTTTTTTAAAGTCCCACTTGTAAGTAGATAGTATTAGAGTAGTGTCATAAAGAGGGGACATGAGTTGCATTTTCCCATTGTTTTCCAGTTTAACGTAGCAGACCAACAATTAAAAGCAAGTTCTAGTGAAATCTAGGAGTGAGTCACTTTCATCTCCTATTAGAGTTCGTCTAACACTGTAGACAGTGGGCTCCTAAGTTCTTTTCCAGTTCTAAATTTATGATCTTGAGAGCCTTATATTGAAAAGCACAAAGAAATTTAACAGATTTCTGCATCAATCTTCTAAAGTATTATCATAACAGCTTTAGTCAATTATAAATAATATCTGGAAGATGTCTGTTGGGCAGAATTTTTTAAAAGAACTGGGAGTTATTAGGAATGATAAAATATTTGAATGTAAAAACATCTTACCACCCCCATGTCATATTCTTTATAATAAATTAATCATTTTGATCAATTTCACTATAGATGAACAACAGTATTAATTTCCAAAGTTTCCAGGCTATAATTTTCCCCCAGATTATAATTTTTATATACTCCATCTAAATGTACCAATTCTACTTTAGAATAGATACCATCTCATATAAAGAAAAGTATCTTACAAATTATTTCTGGAGTGGGCATAAGAGACTGCCTAGAGTATCTATGTCTTAGTAAGTCCTTAATTTATACAGTTCTAAAAGAGTTTTTTTGCATATATCCTCATTTGGTCTTCACAACTCTGTTCAAAGACAATGTAGGTATTGCCATTCCTAGGTTACAGAAGAGGAAAAAGGCTCAGTGCCCATTGTCACATGCCTAGTAATTGGCAGAACAAATAAAAATACAGGCCTTTTGATACCTGGGCAGATTTTAAAGGTATAATGAGTCATCTCAGATATTCTGGGAAAGCTGTTACCTACTTTACAAACGCAAATTCCTCTCGAAGATTCACCAAACCCAGCATTGAGTTCTTACATTATCTCATTTTTAAAAGTTCTACTTTTTCCATTTTTTTTCTGTCAGGTGGTCAATTTATCCTATGTTTCTAAGACCTTTCATTTCATACACAATATTTTTATCATAAATCACTTTTTTAAAAACAGGATAATACATTGATTAGCCTTTACAAGTACGCTATCACTTTTGTGAGGATTACCAAACTTCCTAAGTCAATAACAAGGCATGAGCCATAAGGTAGTCCTTGGGAAAACATGCATTTATTACATGCAAGAAAATGAATATTCAAGGACAAAAGGGTCAATGGCAATAATTTGTGGTGAAAATATATTTTGTTCCCATGATATTTTCAAATGTAGCTCAGTTTCTCCTTTATCCTCTCCTCAAAAGGTATTTGATATATTTCTAAGAAACTCCATCCATAAGACTTCAGGGAAGCAAGATGTTTTGTGGATGTCACTGGTTAAGCATTATAACCCTAAATGATCACTCAGTCACATACATTCCTTGCCTAGCTTAGAAAGACATTAAATTGGGGCTGGGGTGTGGCTAAGTTTGGCACTTAATACATCAGAGTCTTTTTGCCAACATGCCAAAACAAAGTCAGATGCCTCACTTAATTTTGTCTCAGAGATAACAAAGATAAACTGTTCTCCTATCTTTATTGAGTCCTTGATCTCAGAGAAAGAATTTTTTACTTTAGGTCCATAAACTCTAGGGGCTCCCTATCCCCTATAGATCAAATACAAAATCCTCTGACTGGTGTTCAAAGGCCTGTCCCTATCCCCATCCTACTCCACAACCACCTTTCCAGTCTTCTTATATTTATACCCCATCAAGTACTCTGTGGCCCAGTAACATTGGCCTCCTCCCTGTTCCTTGAACAAGACATAGCATCTCCCCAGTCTGGATATTTTTACTAACTTTCCCTCATGACTGAAATGCTCTCCCTCCTCAACTCTGCCTCCTAGATTCCCCATATCCCTTCAATCTGACTTTCTACAAGAAACCCTTCCTGATCCTACTTAATGCTAGTGCCTTTCCTCTGTTGATTAACTCCAATTAATTCTGCATATATCTTGTTTGTACATAGTTGTTTGCATGCTTGAGTTCCTTGAGAGCAGGGACTGTCTTTTGCCTTTCTTTGTGCCCCCAATACTTAGCACAATACCTGGCACATAGTAAGTGCTTAATAATGCTTACAGACTGACTGATTTATTCTACAGTGATTTAAATCATTCTATCTTCAAGGGACTTACAATCATTCCCCTTTTTTCAAATATAGGTTCTAACTAGGTGCCAATAAATAGCTTCTGCAACCTGTCCTAAGACAAATAATACTGGAACAGATATAGTGGAAAGAGGGCTGGCCCGGAGTCAGGTTTTGTCTTACTAGCTGTATGACCCAGGGAAATCACTTAACCTTTCCAATTCTCATGATTTCTTTTTTTCCCTCTTCCATTTTATAACATATTTTTGCCTTTTTTAAACATCAGGATTGTTTTTCAACATATCCTTCCCATTGAATCCTGGCTTGTAACAAAGAAATTTTTGAGCAACTGCTAACCAATTAAGTGACTGTCTGCCACTATATACAACTTTCCACACCTGGAGTCAGTCACCCAATTCTCTTCCAAGAGAAAAGAGGCATGTTTCCTTTACTTTTCTCCGAGACTAAGATTAATCAGTGCAATTAGTCTAAACTAGTCGGGCTTTTAGGGTTGATTTCAATTACATTCTTGCAGTCATTGAGTAAATTCCTTTAACGTTTATACTTTTCACTCTACATTGGATCAGGAAAAGTATTTGCATGTTTCTCTCAATTCTTCATATGTCACTTCTTATGGTGCAATATTATATTACATTCCTATATACCATAATTTAATCAACCAGTCCACAGTCAATGGCCACCCATTTTGTTTCCATGTTTTTGCTACCACAAAGAGCAGTATTTTGATCTATGATGGACTTTAGTTTTAGTCATTTTACTTATTTGGTAAAATGATCTAATCATAGTTATGTTATGTACCTTATGGGATTGTTACAGAGGTCAAAATACATAACATATAGTTATAGACCATTTTGCAAATAATAAAGCACTATATGAATGTCAGTTATTACTATTTGTAATTCTTTCAGATAAATGATGACTCATAAAATTAACTTAAGTGTCCCCCAAATACCATCTTCAATAATTTTGAAACTCTAGAGCAGGGGTCTTTAACCTAGGGTCCGTGGACAGGTCTATGGTTACATTCTAAGGGATCCAATGAACTTAGATGAGGAAAAAATTACATTTTTACTTCTAATTACTTCCAAATGGAATTTGGTATTTCCTTGAATTATACAAAAACTTTATTCTGAGGAAGGGTTCATAGGTTTCACCAGACTTCCAAAAGAGTCCATGACAAAATAAATGTTAAAGACCCTTGACTAAAGCCATATTTATCTGTACATTCCTATTTTAAGCTTAGAAATCATAAAGATATTTAGACTAAAAGTCGATATAAAGCTTTAACTGGAAAAATAGGTCTGCGAATAAAATGAAAAGATAATTATCTGCAAATTAAATAGAGTGAAAAAAATCTTATTTTAAAAAAAAATCTCACCATAGCCCAAAGGAAGAAAGAAAAAGTCTGAGTTAAGGATGATTTTCAAAACAAGAAGTAATTTAAGGGTACAATGTCAAAGCTGTAAACCTAAAATTAGACCTACTAACTATTTTGGTTTGCAGATGTACTCACTCAAAATTGCAAACAACCCTAAGTTTGTTAAGAGTGAACTGATTCAAGCCAGGATTTTATTCATTAACATGTTTCTGTTTTATTTGTGTTATACGGAGGAGGTTTTTGTTTTGGGTTTTTTTTTCCTCTCCTCCTCCTCCAGTGGCAAATGGTTAGCAATGTAATGTAATATACTCTAGAGAAGAACTCTGAAGAGAGAAAGGCATTAGGTTGGGTAGGATTTAAGCAAGGGGAAGGAGGTTTTCTCCTAATGAAAAGAAAGTAGCATCCTCTCCTTGTATCAAAAGAAAGCAGACTTTGGAGAGTGGAACAAGAATTATAAGAATTCTCCTGAGATCTAAGATCCTAATTCATTACATCAGAATTTTCTCTACATAAACCTTGGAGAGGTTAAATGGCCAGAAAAGTGTATTACTTCATTGTGAGAGGAATTAGAATGTTAGTAGAACTACTTCTCAATCATGGATCTCAAAGAGCAAAATCAACCCAGTTTTAGTATTCTCTTCCAACAACCAAGTTTCTTCCCCTCACCCTTCTTTAGATTTTAGAACAAGCAAATTCAGTGAGACTATCCTTGAATCCTGTTCATCAAGGAGTATCAAAGGCACATGCCTCTCTCAGTAGGTGTCTACTTAATTCATTGTTATCATTAATACAGTTTTATTAATAATACACATATAATGTAATTATAATGTTATTGGGTTAATTAAAAAGTCTCATCCAATAGGGTGCGATTATCACAATGGGAATAAATCACTACATAATTAGCATATTCCCATAAATGAGAAAAGTAAAGCTCTCTGAAGCATGCCTCAAAATCTAGGAGGCACAAAGTCCCTGATGGAAAACATCTGAGAAGCAGGCTTTGAGTTGTTTACTTATATCATTCTGGAAAGAAAAAAAAAATTCTGATACTTTCAAATTGGTATTAATAGTAAGGATCTTGCTAATCCCAATGCATGCTTTTTCAGAACCAGGAAATCATCTCCTGGTATCCTGGGGAATAAAATGCCCTCTAACAGAATTTGGTTCTTCCCCCACCCCCCACCACCTTACTACCTAGCCAGAGGTCTTCCTGTCCTACCTCTGTCATCACATCCATCTTTTCCCCCTGACTTCTCCCACAATCCTGTGGTCCTTATCTGCTAGCCGTATCCCCAAATCCAACTCCCGCTCCCTCTTCCCAAAACTCAATATCCAATTAGCAGCCCCATATACTCCTGCTGCTACTTCCCCTTTATCATCTTAAATTTATTTAACCTTATAAAAGATTCTTTCTCCAGTGGGGAGTCCCCACCCACCCAGAGAAACCCACTAGCCCCAAACCACAGACTGCTAAAGCTAGACAGGGCCTTACAGGTCCTCCCTTTAAAGATGAAACTGAGACCCAAAGTAATGGGAAGAAGGAAGGGGAAATGACTTCCAAAAAATCCCAGAGTCATCACTCAACCTAGTTTAATCTTTGGGGTCCAGCTTTCTGACATAACCAATATGTTTGCCCACATATTAAGCTTCCCTCCCCTAGACATTCTCCCCCTCTCAGATTCCTGTTTTCTCACACACAAATGGAAGAAGCAAAACAGAGAAGAAGGCGCATTCTATTAGGCATCAAACCATCCTCCTCCTTCTACATATCTTCATTTAGAGTTTCACATCTTTTTTTCTCCCATCCCCTCATGCCCCCTTGCTCTACAACTGATCACCACTATATCTAGAACTTCATCACCTGGATCAAATCATTCCTCTTTGCCACAAATCATGCCTCCATAGAAGTCTACCTTTATTTCCTAGACGAATGATTACTATGTGTACTGTTTTGCAATGCATTATGTTCTCTAAGCATGGGACTCTTCTAAAACACAGCTTGGCTTCCCCACCATATTGTAAGCTCTGTGAAGACATGGACCAAATCTCATTTTTATTTCCGACAATACTTCTTGCCCTAATTGAAAAAGCCATAAAGTAGGTTTTCCAACTCTCTTTTCCTTCGTTTTCCCCTTCTTTCTCTCTTTTCTCCCAATGAGCCAGCATCCTGATACTAGTCTGCCCAGAATCAAGTATTCTCGAAAGAGTCATCATCAGAACACTGCAAGGTGTTGGGCTGGTGGAAAATTATACTATTAGACAATCTTTGATGCTGGTAATTTCTGATGTTAACTCAGTTAACTAAGTTTCAGTTGTTTCTCATGTCATCAGGACACAAAGGTAAGAAATGTCATTGAAACAGCAAACACTCGATCAGGACAGAATGTAACAAAAACAATATCAACCACATTTCTGAATGAATATCACGTCCTTCCACCTTCCTTCCTCCCTACCCCCAGTGTAGTTCATGACTCAGTCTTTTCCAAATTCCTGACTCGGGTGGTGAAAGCATGTGTTCAATCTCTCTTTGTAGCAAGAAGTTAATTCTGAGTGGTCCTTGGGTTGCTGTCTTCAATACAAAGCTAAGTCTGCACCCTGGATAGAGGACGACCTAGTTCCTCTGCTCATCTCCCCCAGTGCATCACCACTGTTTGGCTCCCTCATTCATCGTTCCACTCTTGTTTCTATGATTCCTGCCGGAATTCGTACAACGGCCAAAACGAAACTTCCGCAAGTACTGACTCAAAAAATTCTTTACTTACCCCAATGTGAACAGGCAATGAATCTTCATCCTTTTCTTGCAGACACATGGCCCCAGTTCATGGCAGCACATAAGCTAACCCCACTGACTAGACACAATTACTACATAAGCACATTCAAGAGCTATAAAGAATTAGGAAATCCAATGAGCAATACCATAACCAAGACTGGAGAAGCAGGGAAGGCTTCACAGAGGAGGTGGTTTTTTAGATGAGTTCAAAAGAGAAACAGCAATTCAACGAGCAAGAAAACATTCCAGGCACAGGTACAATGGAGAACCGGCCTTAACTTCAAAGTACCTAGTTCAAGAGGTAGTCAATCAATGCTTTTTGAATGAATGAATGATGAATAAATGAGTAAATGAACTGGATTTTTCAAAGACCAGGCAGCCTAAGCCTTGACAAGGAGTGATCCATCGGCTTTAAACCACAAGGATTCAGGTGTCCAACGAGGAGATTCTATGCTGCAGAGAAATCTGTATACTATTCCGCCCTTAAGAAAAAATACAAAGTAAACAAAAGACAAACAAAAGGTCTCTGCCCTAAGAAACCTAAAATCCTATGGAGGAGACAAGACAGATGTATAAGATCTCCAAAAGAAAAAAAAAAGTCATGAAAGCTTATAGAAAAGCATAACAAAATATAAGGATCTATAACTAAATGCTTACAAAGATCCAGATTACTGCCTCCCATACACTTCTTACTTCCAGTCTCTTTAATCGAGAAGGAAATTTGTAATTTGTGTCCAGGGCTAGTCAATAGTGAAGATGCCTTCTGTAAGCAATGACATCACGCACTGATGTCTGGACACAGCAATGTGGCACGGTAGTAAGTCATAAAATAATATAGGATCCAAAACAAGAATTTAAGCTTCTGTAGAAAGGTTTGACCCTTGGCTTAAAGTAATGATGCCACAAGAAATGTACTCGGCTCAACAGCAGAGCCTGCCACATTAAGAAATTAGGCCTACAGCATTCACAGAGACCTTGCAGGCACAGCAGGATAAGGCCAGAACAGGTCCCACGAGTAGTGGGAAAACATGGGTACTCTGCTGTACTCTCAGATTAAAAGAAGTACTCAAAGTCAATTCCAATAAGGAAATTAATGGTCTGATTTCTCTTAGGTTTCAACTGCTGTGTCTTTAGTCAAATGAAAAAAAAAGTTTCTGAAAATATGAGTTCAAAATTACTGAGTAAAAAGAGAGGTTTGAAAAGTTGATTTTCCCCACGATTCTTTTGAAGTTCAGTAATCATATATAAATGGTTTGGTTTGATCCAAGGGCATAATTAAAATTAAAGGCCAATCTCGAAATCCAGCCTGACAGCATCTTTATATGGAGAGGATATACACAGGTAGAATCCATAGGGGTTGAGGGCTTATTGGATGAGGGGAGTAGGAGGGGTAAGGAAAGAAGAATGAAAAATGACTAGAATTTTGAGTGACTGAAAAGTAATCACTTGTTTAGTCTGTTAGTCCTGTTTGACTCTTTGTGACACTGTTCAGGTTAGGTTCTTTGTTTTGTTTTGGGTTTGGTAAGCTTTTTGTTTTTAGCAAATATACTAATAGAGTGGATTGCCATTTACTTCTCCAGCTCATTTTACAGATGAAAGAACTGAGGCAAATGGGGTTGAGTAACTTGTTCAAGGTCACACAGCTAGTGTCTGAAGACATATTTGAACTCAGGTCTTCCTGACTCTAAAGCCAGCACTCTATCCACCGTACCACTTAAGAACAAGTTCACATGATTAGAGCTCAAAGGGACCTTAGAAATCATCCAGTCCAGAGGTGTCGAACACATGGGCCATGGGCTGCATGCAGCCTCCAATACTGTAAAGTATGGTCCAATCCAGATTAAAATAGAATTGGGAGATATTTAACAAAATAAATTTAAAAATATAATAAAACATAGATAGTTTTTCACTTTTAAAACTAAGTCAATATATAGCCTACAGGGTTCCTTTTATGAACATTAGGAGCCCCTTGATACTTGAGTTTATTGATTTAGTTAATTTCTCTCAATGTATGTAGATAAGGAGACAGGCTCCTCAAAATAGTGACTTACTCAACATCACACAGATTATTAAGGGGCAGAGACAGGATTTAAACCCAGGTCTTCTGACTACAAATTCAGTGCTCTTCCTACCGTACCGCAATTTCCCAGACATAGATAAGACCAATACATTGTTAATACAATGTGATATTCAAAAGAGGATACTATGGAAAACAAAAAGGTACAATGGACAGAGTGCTGAGCTTGGGGTCCCAGGACCTGAGTTCGCATCTCAGTTCAACCACACTACCAGTGTGATGCTGCTGAACCAGTTACATAATCTCTCTAGATTTCAGTTTCTCTATCTGTAAAAGGAGGGAGCTGGAAAAGATGGCGGCCTTCTAAGTCTCTTCTGCTCTACTTCTATGGTCCAATGATGGATCAGGAAAGGATGCATCATTTTCTTGGTCTCTTACATGATATTTGGGTACCATTGCCAAATACTATGATTATTTTTGTCTTGATACCAATCAGATGGTGACATAAATACTGTACTGTTTTTTCTAAGATTGCTAATTTTTACTTTCACATTTTCTATATTTGTCATAGTAATCAGGCAAGACAGAGAAATCTTAAAACATCTATTACCACTTTAATTTTGAGGTTACTTTGTGGGTTTTTTTGAGTTTATTTATAACATTTCATTAAAATTATATATCCTTAAAATTGAATCATATAATTGCCTAATGAATAAACTTTAATTCAGAAATCCATGGCATTATTTAGAGATAAACAGTAAAGTTTAGGGCAAAAAAAAAACCCCAAAAACCAAAACCAATTTTTAAAAAGGTCAAGATGCCAGTCTCTGAGTTTTAGTTGAACTAAAGTATTCTATGTCCCTTGAACATGTCTCACACTTTCCTACCTCCATGCCTTTGACCACATTGTTCCTATTGCCCTAGTATACCCTCCCTCTTCTTGACCTGCTGAATTGCTACTCTTCTTAGAGCCAAACTCCAATGCCACCTTCTTCAGGAAGCCTTATTTGATCCTTTCTTCTCAGTAACAAGTTTCCCTTTGACTCTCACATATCTTGGTTTTGTATTTCAGGGCAATTATTGTGGGATGTTAATAATCATCTATATTTGTGTCTTATTTCCTAAACTTTGTATCTTCTTCAGTGCTCCATGAAAGCACTATAAACTCAAAGGGCATTTAATAAGTTTTTGCTGAATGAATGAATGTGGTTCTTAAGAGGTCAGTGATTAACAGGAACTGTATCCATGGACTGCTTTTTCCCAAGAACAAGACATTTAAAATGATATATTTTTAAAGTAATCATTGAAGTAGGACTAGAAAAAAAAAGTGATGAATTGTGTCTAGGGTTTTGTGGTTTAATGGTTTTAGATTTATGAGGAAATTCTGCTTTATGAAAAACAACATGAAAAGACCATCATTGCTTATAATATTAAAAACTGATAAAAAAGAAAAGTAATAAGTTTTCCAGAGGTAATGAGCAGGAATTGTACTAAAAGGCAGGCCCTGCTTCCCACTATCATTACAGGATGCATTTCAGATATTATTGGAATGCTGCCATGAAAATAGCCAAAAAATACAGACCAAAATATTTCAAGATATGTGCCAGTGTTTGGACTATTCTAAATGGATTCAGTACATTATGTTTATCGCAGACAATCATTTTTCATTCTAGCAAAATATATTTTCTTTCTTCTGAGGTGGCATTAAGTGAAGTTAAGTAAAATAATTATTTAAATAACTGGTCAAGGAGAGTTTAAATCAACAGAGAGTTTCATTTTAATTCTTTTTTCCATAAAATGTGAATTTTTGCTATTTAATACAATCCTGATAAATATGAATAAGTTAGAAATGCACATTTAATTTTTAGAAGGTACTAATGATGTATTTTTAGAATTTTTATTTATTTTTCAAGTAAATTTGGTTTCCAGATAAGCAAAAAAGCGATTTATGATTTAGCATTTTTAACTGATAAAAAATACTTGAGAAGTCACAAGGAGATAAACAATCCTCAATTCAATAGGTTAATCAAGGATATTTAAGAAGTGTTTTTGCCATGACATTGAAGAGACTGACAATATTACCAAAACCAAATTACTGCTATTACCAAAAACATATTTATATTTTAATTTTATTTAAAATAACAAACTTATGTGTTCTGTATGTTTATCTTTAACAACCATATAATTATTTAAAATAATAATACATAATTTGAGAATTTTTCATCATTTTAGCTATCATATGAAATGTATTTTTAGACGAAATTAAACTAGTTTAGCAATGTCAAAACAAGATATTTAAACCATTGGGCTGGATCTTTGCTTGTTTGTATTTATTCATAAGCTACGAAAAAAATAAGCCTTTCTGATTTTTAAATTTTCAACTGGTTTCTCAATTTAGAATTAACCAAAAAGAAGATATACTTCTATATCTAAAAAACGAGCTACTATTTTTAAAAGCTATTTATGACTTGACTATTTTTTTTAATCCAGATACCTAACTCATTAGTTTTCTAGTATGTCTAAAACTAGAATACCTAAGTCATACCGGCTTTCTAATATAGTTTTATTTAATATCTGTTTATTCTTGAATAGCCCACCTTAGTCCTGAAATTTATTATAATTGTCATTATGAGGACTGCCAAAAGTCCACATCATGGACAAACTCTTTTTCAGACATTAGGTGTTTGGTGCTAAGTGTTGTGCCTATTATGGAAGGGAAAATAATACATGGTCTACTGTGATACGTGTATGAAAACAAACTTGTGTTGTCTCAAATAGAAGTTATAAATCACTACTAGATTGTGATATTTTCATTTAAAACCATATTTATATAGGTTGATTTGTTGTTTACAAGCAGTATATTAACAATGATTTTTCCCCTATTCCATAAATTAATTTGGAAGTATGCTTAAAAAGTAATGGGAGGTGGGGGGGAGGGGGACTAACTAAAATGCCATACCTTTTCACCCAGAGATCCTACTGCTAGATAGGCATGCTAAGGATATCAAAGCTTAAAATAAAAGTAATAAAGTACCAAAATATTCATAGTAGCACTTTGTTGAAGCAAAGAATTGGAATAAAGTAGATATCTACCGATTAGGGAATGGCTAAACAAACTCTGATATATGAAGGTCACATAATTTTACTCTATCACAAAAACTGCCAAATAAAAATGATTCAGAGATATATATGAGAAGACTTATATGAACTGATACAGAATGAAATAGATAGAACCATGAAAACTATGCCAAATAATTACAACAATTTCAAAGGAGAAGAGAAAAAATTGAAACTAAACAATTTGCAATAATCATGATCAAGCTAGACACTGCTAAAAGTGTGAGGAAAAAATGCACTTTCCTTCAGTAATATAGTTGTGGAATGTTACATATCACTGTCAGACACAGTTGATAGATTGGTTGGTTTTGCTGACTTGCCTTTTTCTTTTTTATTCTTTTCTTTTTAAACAGAGATGGCTCCCTGGGTAAAGGAGGGAAGGTAATATAGAAGCAAAAGATTTCAATAAAAATAAGATTAAAATTTTTAAATGAATCTTTTTAAATCCCAATTTCTTTTGTTTTCACCCATATGCATTAATTTTATCTACTCTTTCTGTCCCCTAAGAGCATTATCTTTTGTTGATGCAATTTTCCTCACTATCCCAAACTATTTTCTTATCCATTTTACATGTCTATCTTCTTTATTATATCCAGTCTCCTCCCTTATTGAAATTTTAAAAAATAATACTGAGACAGATTCTGTTTTTGAAGGAGAGCATGGTATAGTAGATAGAGAGCAGGCCTTAGGGCCACGAAGATCTGAGTTCACAGCCCTACCTCTGGGCCATACTGACTGTGTGACTCTGGAAAAGTCACTTCACTTCTCAGTACTTTGGGCAATTCTCCAAGATGATCAGTTCCAGAGAGGTGATCACCAGTATCAATAGAGGGAGTTACCTCATCCAATGAAATCACAAGTCCATTCCTTATCTCTTTTTTTGAGATTTGAAATCGATTTTGGAGATGTGGCACTGGATTTGGAGTTGGAACGCTTGGATTCCAAACTCAGTTCTGTCATTTATATTACCTGTGTATCTGTGGACAAGTGCCCTAACCTGAGTCTCGAGTTTCCTTGCGTAGAAGAACTATTTCTCTAACATGTAACTCTGACACCCTTTAAGTCTGTTAGGTCACCTAATCCAATGTCTTTATTTTATAGATAAGAACAATGAGATCCAGAGAAGTGACTTTGTGGTCACTCAATAAAGGCTAGAATTGAGTCTCCTAATTTCTAGTCCAGTATTATTTCCACAGCATCACACTGCTTCTCACACATTCTTCCTCCCTGGGACAACTGAAAATCAGAAATGTACAACATTCAGGAGTCATAAAATGACAATACATGCTTCTCTACAAGTAAATATGAAAGGGTAATGCACCAGATTGCTGAAGAAGGATAAAAAAATGAATGAAACTAGATGAGAAACACACATTAAGGGCATTAGGCCCCAGCCTGAATTGAACTTTACAATTATCAATAATAATTCCCACATCCAAGCTAAAGTTTCACTGGAAACTATATGCAGAAACCTACTTTCCACTATCCCTACACACACAGTGTTAATAATCAAGGAAGGAAAATTTGCAAATTAAAATGTTCATTTCATTTCTTTGGGATACATTAATTATACAAAAATTCATATTGCTTGGAAATTAGTGCATGTTTTTAAAACATCCTTTGTTTTGGCAACATTCCAGGGAAAATCTCTAGCCTTCTGGTGCAGCCTTTGCCATTCCACAAAAAAGGGGGGACTTGGGGCTTGGCTCTCAATTCATAATTGAGCAGATGATGGCTAGAGAAGCAGTTGTTTCTTCTTCATGATTATGTTTTATAAAACCTCATTAAACAGAGTCATTCCTAGTTTAGCTTTCTTACTAAGTTTTATATCATGTTTTTGGGAGAATATAACCAACAGAAGTAACAATATTTTAACTCCTCATGTACTGTGAAAAGGAGTCCTAGAACAATGGTGTCAAACTGGAATAGAACGAGTGCCATTAAATCAAACATAAGGGTCCCTGTAGACCACACATCAACTTAGAAAACCATGTTTATAAGTTTTCTTATTAATACATGAATACATTCAAATCAGATAGGAACTACATTTTAGTCTGGTTTGGGAGCACTGTGGGCTGCATGTGGCCAGATACCATGTCCTAGAGATTCCATTAAACTGAATAGTATTTATTTTATTTAAATTCATGAACCAACAACGTAAAACAAGGTTATGTTTTTAAAGTCCATTCATGTCAACCTGTTTCACACTCGAAAAGTATCTATCCCTAAAAGCAAAGTTATAAATGATAGTTAAGTTAGGCTAGCAGACAAAACTCCTAAAGTCTGTTTAACCCAGAATGTAGCAGTAGTACTGCTAATACTAGCCCAAGTTCTGGGTTCTAGGAACAGAAAAGAAGAAGGGGAAGAGGAAGGAAGAAAACATGAGCTTTCCCCCTTTGCTGGCTTCTACTAAGTTAATTTCCTAAATAGGTAGTTTAACTTTGGAACCCTTTTTCTTCAATCTTTTCCCACCAAACGAAAATCCTATTCTCTCAGATGTCTAAATTAAGTACTAGAAAGAAAGCAATCTAATTATGAGTTCCTTGAGGACAGGGATTATTTTTTGACACCTCCTTTTTTGTTTCCCTAGTAATTAGTACACAGTAGATGGTTAATAAATGTTTATAATTGAAGTAATTTAGAGAAAAATATGAATGGCCTGGTATTCAACTACCCCATGCTTATCAGTATAATTTTGGTTTTGGTTTTGTTTTTGTTTTTTGCAGGGGGGAAGGCAGGGCAGTCGGGGTTAAGTGACTTGCCCAAGGTCACACAGCTAGTAAATGTGTCGAGTGTCTGAGGCCGGATTTGAACTCAGGTATTCCTGGCTCCAGGGCCAGTGCTCTACTCACTGCGCCACCTAGCAGCCGCTATCATTATTTTTAAAAGGTGTTCATCAACACACATGAATTTCCAGTTGGTAGCATTTCAGGGCACCTTAAAAAAAAAAGTGAAGGGAACAATTTATGATGTGAGGCAAAAGATATTATGGGCTATGGAAATCACTGCCATATTGCCAGGCCAAATCTGATCAGAAGTATGCCCCTGGGATAAGTTTTCCTACCTTACACCTACTTTAGATAGCTTCCTCTTTAGATTGTGAGCGCCTTGAGTGGAGGGATTGTCTTTTGCCTCTTTTTGTACCCCTAGCACTCAGCATCGTGCCTGACCCATGGCAGGTGCTTTATAAACGTTTACTGACTAACTATTCTTCCCTCCTTCCACTTCTGAACTCAGTCTTTAAAAACTCCAAATTTTTTTACACCAATGCTCATGGCCGTAAAAATGGCAGTGAGATGATGACGGTGAAGAATGCTGCATGTAGTACTTGTTTCTAAGTAAAGTATTTCTAAGTTGAGAACCGTCTTTATTATACATTTTTTCCTTTAGACCAGACCGCGATCTTCCTGTAAAGGTTTTACAGGAAGATCCTGAGAAGGAATTAATACCTTTACCAATGTAGGCCTTCACTTGCTTTACAATTTAAGATCTTAAAGAGTGATCTGAAGACACTAAGTGGCTAAGTGACTTGCCCAAAGTCACACAGACAGTATGTGTCAGAGGTAGAATTTAAACCCAGATTCCGAGGCCAGTTCTCTATTCCCCAAACCATGCTGTTTCTCCTTATGTGTTACAACCAGTAATTAGATACTTAATAAATTTACCTCCAAATGAAATTATTCCCTAAAAATGAAAATCATTCTCACTGAAACTCATTAAAAACTTCAGACTGCTATCTGAGCATGACAGGGTGGTTTATTAAAAGAAAATCCTAAAAATAATTTTGGTTTGCTCCTGCAATTTTTTTTATTGTTGCTCTTGTCAGTGAGGTTGACTTTAAAAGAATGGGGGATTACACATTTCAGTGTTCAAGGGTGACAGAGAGAAAATGGAGCTGGCAAAGAACAGGAAGGCCAATCCAGCTTGAATAAAACACTATGTGTTTCTGCAATCCCTGGTACTAGATCTTTTATCGCAAACTATTTTGATTGCATGGAAAGAAAAGCCCTAAGTGAAAATTATTTACTCTACGTCTATTATGAAAAGAACAGATTAACTCCCTAACACTTCGTTCTTTTTGAAGGTGTATTTTCTACCTTCCTGGTATGATTTATATTAATGAGAGGTTTAAAACAGGTTTTAACTGAAGAATGATTGCTGATGGTGAAGTGCAGTAATTATACACCTTATGACAGGACACGTGAATGGTTCACACAAGAGAACTGCCTAAGATGCCAACTTAATCCCCCTTGCATAAAACAGAATACTTTGCAAGCTGGCGGATCTTAAGCTCCAGTTAACAAAAACCCTTTTTGTTGGAGCCTAAAACAAGAATGGGTTAACAAAAGCAAGAAAAAAAGAATCTCATTTTTTCCCCTTCTTCACAAAATATAGTATTACACAACTTAAAGGTTCTGAAATGCCACAATATGGCTGAAAGTCTTTGTGAAAGAAACAAGGTCTTCTTTAACAACAACAACAAAGTCAGGAGATTGCAAAGCGAATCATTACCTATTACCAATAAAGACCTTTTCAACATCACATTTACTGCACTTTCTGTGAATTTAAAGGTGTAGGAAAATGACCCCATGCCTAGGTAAGAATGAAATAGGTTCACGGGCACAAAGGGGGGAAAATGAGTAAGCAGTGGTGGGCAAGTCAATAGTGTTTGTACCGTTTCTGCATGGCTGCATTTTCTCATACAAGAGCCACTTCTGGACAATAACAAGATCCTAGTAAAGCATCTGCTTAGGGATTAGAGGTCCTGCAACACTGAATGTTCAGTTAACATAAACTGGTCACTTGCTTAACTCTGTATTTGCCATTCTTCTCATTAAACAGTAGATAGTGGTCCCAGTTATTTTCTAAATTATTTGCCACCACACTGAAGAAAATATTCAGTTGCCGGCAACACCAAAGTCTACATTGAAATACATCCTTAATACTTACAATGGACTGGAGAAATTGCAAAGGAAAGTAAGACCAACACAAAGACTAAATAATGGAAAAGAAAAAATAAGAGATTTAGAAATCCCCTCCTGCTCCTTTTTGTTTGTTTTGGTTGAAAAGTATTGAGAACTAATCATCAAAAATCACCATCTTTAAAAATGCACATGCTATAACATGCAAAAAAATGAATTAAAATGGTAATCTTTTCATCTATTAATATTTTCAAAAAATTTTTAAATACCATATTTTTATAAAACAATAATGTCATAGGCTGAATCATGAACACAGGAAAAGCACTATTGGACTTAAAAGCTTCTTTTAATTCTGCCCCAATTTTTGACCTCCGAAAACCATTTCATCATGAAGTAATACTGCAACACAACACAATTGCAACATTCCTTTAAGTGAAGTTCAAGGTTGCCAATTCTTGCCTGACATGCTTGTCATGAGACAAGGTCAAGAGGACATCCTACCTCTGCTTTTTGCCTTCTTCTAATACATGTATTCTGGCAGGATATAGTCAAAAGTAACTCCCTTTGCAAGAAAACTGAGTCAAAGAACAGGAAGCTCCATTTATGGCATTTCCTAAGCTATCTAAAGAAGCACAGTCATTCGAAAGAGCCTTGTTATCAAGGATTCTATCATTAAATTTGTTTTAAACCCCCCCCCCACAAATGTTTGCAATATATCATCATATAATACATAAACAAATAATATAAATGTGTTGATATTTAATGCATTCGATATCCAAATTAAAACAAATATGATACTTATCATCTTTCATATTTACTTGAAAAGAAAAATTATCTGTGTAAAAGATGAATAACCAGAAGATGATTTTCAGAATTTTAAGAGAAGGGTCATTTTGTTAAAACGAAGAGTACTGAAGTTTGAGGAACAACCAGAGGCTCTTACTTTAGGAATTTGGAAGGTTTGTTTTCTGAATTTGGATATCTATTTCAATGTAGTTGGTTTCCTTTGAAATCCTATGTAAGCTTATTAAAAACATTATTCTGAGAAGGGGTCTGTAAGCTTCCCTAGACTGCCAAAGCAGTCCATCACACACACACACACACACACACACACACACAAACACACACATCAAGAACCCCTGCTTTAGAACTTCTGTCTTTCACAGCTATTTGCAGAGCATTATAAAAGGATGAGTGTTCCAATTTAAAAAAAAAAAAACCTGAGCTACAATATTTCAGTTCAATTCAAAATTATTTCTTAAGATTTGAAGATAGTGAAATATGAAAAGAATGTTAGCTATATCATCAAAATGTTTTCCATAAAATGCATTAAAATGTCTAAAATCATCATTTGTATATGGCCTTTCAAATATGAAGCCTCTACTAATTATCATTTATCTCATAATAGATCAATAGGGAAAGAGGAGAAGGAGGAGAAAGAAGAGGAAAAGGAGAAGAAACTAATATTTTTATAGTGCCTATTATGTGCCAGGCACTGTGTTAATTGCTTTATAATTATTATCTTGTTTTAGCTTCACAACAACCCAGGGAAGGAGGTTCTATCTGCCTTTTACAGATGTAAAAACTGAAGGAAAGAGTGGGTAGGGGACTTGCCCAGGGGCACGCAGCTAGTAAGTGTCAGGCCATATTTGAACTCAAGTTTTAGCTGCTTTAGTGATATTTGTTTCAGGGAGGGGGTTCCTGAACCTATGATTTTATTGGTGGTGGCAACTTCTGATAAGGAAATGCGCTCCATCAAAGTAGTTAATTGACTCTTTAGCAATTTATATTCCTATACAGTTGCCTGGGGGCACTGAGATATTAAGTGATTTGTGCAATCATACATTGGCAGTATGCTTCAGTCATTCCATCTTCTTCAACCTCATCCTCCTCGTCCCTGTCCCTCTAGAATCTTGGACATTGCCCCTCTAAAATCACTCTGAAATGTGACAGATGAGCTTTCACTTTACCTTATCTTGCCCAGAGCCAGGCCTCTCACCAAGTCAAAGAGTGACCATTTCCAAATCATGCCCTACCTTTCCAGTTCCCTTTTACATGTTGTCTTTTTCCCTGTTAGAACAGAAGTTTCTCAAAGGCAGGGACCATCTGGCTTTCTTAAACCTATATCCCTGGTGCTTACCATGAAGCCTGCTACATACATTTAGAGATTCCTGACATTGAGGTCAGCCCCTTCATTTTATAAATGAAGAAACTGAGGCCCACAGAGGTTGGGACTTGCCCAGGGTCCCATAGCTAATAATAATAAACAACTAACTAGACCACTTCACAAATGCTTTCTCTTTCATCCATTTGTCCATTTCTAACTCTGAGGCTAGCTTGCTATCCGCCACGCTGCCTTGCTGTTGTAATGGGTTGCCACATCTCAAGAAACTGATTGCCAGAAAAGTTCAGTGACTCAGCAATATTCCTTTTCTTCAATATCCGAATGTTTGAATTCTAAACTTTTTCTGGGTGATGTATAAGAGTCAATTAAATGGACTGCCAATGTCAAATCCAGGATTAGAAAGAAAGCTCTTTGTGGCAGGGATTGCCAGGCTTGCTAAGGAGCACTCTTTGTCTCCTTCATGTCAGAATGTACTCTCCAGATTGAAAAGTACTCTCCAGAGTTAAAAAGGAATCTTAACACTAAAAAAAAAGATCCATGGGAATGAGAATAAGAGTAATAAGGATAAAGTATTTGAAAAAGGTATAGAGGAGGTGGTAAAAATCAAAGGATAATCCCAAAGGCATGTGGAGACTTGGTCTATTGGCAAAAACCTAAGAAATAGTCAGTCCCCTATACTTTTCTGTGTGGTAGATTTGGATTCTAATTCTCTGACACATTAACTGTGTGACCATGGGCATGTTACTCAGCTTTTCTAAGCCCAAATCTATGCATTCACAAAATGTGAAAAAGTCTTCACACTATCTACCCTCAGGGATATTGTGAGCAAAGGACTTAATTCACTATGGAAATATAAGCTAAAATTATTGTTATTACTACATGTCAAAAGTCATCAAAGAGGGATTTAACACACAGTGATTCACAACTAGTGAGGGATTAACAAATTTCTGTTTATTAATACTGATGACGTCTAAGTAAGATACCCATGCAGGGCTGTGGGACTATAGAAAGTGGTATTTCACTGGATGATATTTCAAACTAAGACCTCCACCCATAGGTGCAATGCTTTTCATGGACTCGGGACATACAACACCAGGCCAGTTCTTTCCAGTAAGCCCTGTAAGAATCTTACTACCTTAAAGCCATGCCTTGGCCACAGGACATGGCCACAAATTCCACTTCCGTATTTTGCCAATTGAACAGATATATAAATCCCCTACTTCTTTTTTCTTCCTCTTGCTTCACATATTTTCTATGTAAAGAACCTTCTCTATCAATGCAAGTCTGCATTTCTCTAATTTGTTGTCTCAGAGAGTCATTTTAAATTAGAGCATCATTTTAAGTGACTTTGTCCAGGGTCACATAGCACGTATATGATCAGGGATGGGACTTCAACCAAAGTCTTCATACCCCTGAAGACAGCTTTCAATCCCTATGCCAATGAAGCTACAGTTCCGTTCCCTATCCTCATGTGCACATCACATGTGAATGGATTAATAGTACAGAATACACACATACATAGGAGTAAGGTATTTTCTGTATCATTTCATAACCACTTAACAAAATGTATCCTGTCAGAGTATAAAAGATAATGATTACGGGTGACAGCATGGTATAATGGATGGAGGGTTAGCTTTGGAGTCAGGAGGACATGGGTTCAAGTCTCGCTGGGTGACAGCAGGCAAGTCGCTTAATCTACCCTGTATGTGTCCCCCAAGAGACTCTTCTCAGCTAATCAGTAAGCAATTATTAAATACCTACTATGTTCCAGGCATAATCAGGAGAACAATTTTGACCACAAAGGAGAGCAACTTGAAAAATTTCAGAACTCTGAATGACTCAGTGAGTAAGGATGACTTCCAGACTGATAACGAAGCATGCTTCCCGTGTCTTAGCAGAGAGTTAATAGATTAAAGTTATGGAACGAAAAATACATTTTCAGACAGAAACAATGTGCTGACATATTTTGTTTTACTATTTGTTATATGAGAAGACTTCTATGGGCAGGGGCGGAGTGGGAGGGGAGTGATAGTGATGCAAAAAATGGGTATCAATAACATTTAAAATCAATAAAAGAGGTCAGAAGGGAGTTCATAAGGGGGCACAAACAAGCAGGGCAGTTTTTTCTTATATTAAATTGAATATACATCTTCAAAACGTAGAACAGAAGTTCACAGTTTCATAAACAATCTTAATTTTTGGTTTTTTTGTATTTAAAAATGTTCACGTCTGTCGATCTTTGTTAAACTTGTAATAAAAAAGATATTTTTTCGAAAAGCTCACCAACAAAATGCTGTCTTTTTCTCTAGTAGAAGAAGGTATTAAACCTGAATTTCTGTGACTTTTTACTAAAGTGGGTAATAGCATCTGCCTAACACAACCTAATAAGCTGTTAGTTGGTTTATTCTGAAAAATTATTCTTGACTTCTAAACTGATGCTTTATGCTGTTGACAGAATAGTTGACACATTCACTCTCAGAGGTTTCTGAATTTCAAGTACAGGATAGTAATGACTCTAGAGTCAATGTTACCCATTCTCTTTTGTCTCCAATTTGACAACTCAGTGGCATAAAGTTGAGTTACTCTGTATGTCAAGCCAGTCAGTCTACTGCATAAGTAGTATAGGATTCCTAATAACAATAATAATAAAATTAATTTATCCCTTTAAATTTGCCAGGTGCTTTATATACAATGTCTCAAAGTTAACAATTAATACAACCTTGTTGATTGTTTGATTACATATCTATCCCAAGTGCGATTTCCAAAATGACTGAAAGGACTTCTGTTGCTACATCCCTAGCTCCACCTCTCCCCAAAGACCTTTCCCACAAGATTTCATGATCCTTAAAATTCCCTTAGTAGGGATAAGTCTTTCATTCTACAATCAGACATAAGACTTAGACTGTAATATTTTCAGAACTAATAGAGTAATAAATTCACCTCTAAGCTATAAATACCTGATATTTCCTTTCCAAAATGCAGGCTTGATAATGGGAGGGCCCTACGTACTGTTTAGTAGGGCATTAAGCATTTGTGAGATGGTCACAGCACCTCTGGAGTGGAGGAGGGGCAGGGGATACAGAAAAAGGAAACTGTGGGTATTCAAAGACCAATTTTTAACTATAATAGAATTATGAATAGGAGAAACCACAAATTTTTTAAGTACAGTGGCATTCTCATGAACCACAAGGTTTCTGTAATGTTCATTATTATTCTTCTGACATTGGCTATTTGTTAAATATAAGCTTCTCTTCATAACTATTCTTTGCCCTTGTGTTTGCAATCTCCAGAGGAAGCACTCCTTAAATTCAATTTGAGGGATGCTGTTGGTAACCTTTAGTGATTGAGACAGCAATTAAAATTGATTATTTGAATTCTACAAGCTGCTTACTCTTCTAATTAACATAAAGCTAAGCAGTACCCAAAATGCACCAGTCCACTGGGAACATGGATGGAGAGGTTGATACAAAAAAAAATCAATTTTCATCACTCTGGATCAACAGTACTGGTTGTGTTGCCATTTTAAAAAATATTGATTCATTTGGGGCCAACAAGGGGAAAGAAATCAGTAGCTTCCTTAATAGTCCAAAGAGCCCATGTGACACACATTTCACTGTTGCAATTAAATTCCACAAAAAAATATCTTGGAATCTATTTAATGAATGAGGATATATTTTCATGTGGTGTCATTGTTTTACTCCTTCCCATGTTTATTTGGACAGATTCATAGTGCTGGGTAGGAAATGTATTGGTTGGCAACTTCAGTTTTGGAAGAGAAAGTAAACACATGCTGATTAGCAAACAGTAAAATCTACTGTGTTTAATTTTGGCTTCTTTAAAACACACATACACACACACACACACACACACACACACATCACTTTTTGGTGTTATATTCCAAGCAAGAGCATTTGTCCCTAAGTTATTCCCTAACCCCTTTCTGGAGGTTTTCCAGAATTATACTTATATTTTTCCCCTCCTCTTCTTCCCCTAACACCAGTGGCAAACGCCAACAGAACACTATTTTTAAAAATACTCGTGCATATGGTACCCTACTAGCACAGATTTGCCTCCGAGTCGAACAGTAGGGCCACTAACCCACACAAACTAAACTGCAAAATTGTGAACTGCATAAACATAAGAATAATTGTTTCCATCATTAATAAATAAAAGGTAAAAGCAGTATTTATTAAGAGTCTGGAAAGATTACCTGTGTGAAGAGAAACAGACCCAAGAATTAACAATCACAAATTGAAATAATTACGGAAGTTTAAATTTGCATTTTGGGAGTGTCTTTCTTTTCTAATCACCATCTTGTTTTGCAACTATTTTGCTCACAAATACCCTTTTCAAGCTTCAAGAATCCTCTCATTCATATATGATGTATAGATAATGTCATAGTCACCATCTTTATAAAATCCTAAGTGTCTTTAAAAAACTGATAGAGCAAAAAAATAAATTCAAAAAAAAGAAAGCAATAAATACTATTTGTTGATATGGTATCTAGAATATGACTATATGCAACACAACTATTCCCCACAAGGCGAAGTGAAAAAAGAACTGGATTTGGGAGTCACAAGACCTACCCCTGCTACTTATTAGCAATATAACCTTGGGCAAGTCATTTTTCTCAAGTCTCAGTGTCCTCATCTGTCAAGTGGAAAAAACAATATATGCACTCTCTGTCTCAGATGGTTATTGTGAGGGAAATGCTTTATGAACAGTGAAGTACTATGTTAAAAAGAGCTATTACTCTTTCTGGCTCAACGTCTTCAAAAGAGGGCCCCGCCCTACCATTCTAACCTTCTTTTCCCCCTCAGTCCCCTCCATGAACTCTCCACTGCAGGCAAACTGAACTTCTCTCTGACACCCATCATAGGTATGCCCTTTCTTGCTACCTATTACGTGGAATGTTCTCCCTGTGCTGTGCCTGCTAAATTCCCTCCCCTCCTTTGAAACTCAGTTCAAATGATAGTTCTACCATGAAATCTCTCCCATGCCTCCCAATGGGAAGTCTTTCACATCAGACATCACAGTTCCTTGTTTTTCATTTAATTATCTTACCATGATGGACTATTAAATTGTATACTATTATAATTATCTGTGTATGTATCAACACCCTCTGAGCCTCTAAGTTATATAAGGGCAGCTGTGCCTTAACTAGACTTCATAATGCCCCCAGTGCCTAGCATAGTGCTCTGCACACAGGAAGAGCTTAATAAATATCTAATAGACTGTATTTGAACTTAATTTTCTATGATGACCATTTATGCTATTCATGATTTAACATCATTATAGAGAAATATGCTGAATAATGGGATTATTCCCATGTAGGTACTTATTTTCCAAGTATCTAAAAATGGTTACCATGTTAGTTATCAGCAATGTAATCCATGGTACATATAAAATTATATCCCACTTAATAGATAAGAAAATTGGGACAAAGGAGGCCAAATGGTCTGACTAAGGGCATGCAAGAAAGTGCAAAGAAAGAACTGAAATCACAAGCTGGTGGGATATAGTGAAAAGAGCACTGAGTTTGGAGTTGGAGAACACAGGTTCACATTCTAATTCTTCTGCTTACTATCTGCATGACCGCAGGAAATTCCCTTAACTTCTCTGTTACTCAGTTATCTCTTTTGTAAAGTGAGAAGTTAGAATGAGAAAATCTTTAGGTCTTTTCCAATTGAAAGTCTATGAACTAGCATTAATAAACTGACTATTGGGGCAGCTAGGGCACAGTGAATATGCACCAGCCCTGGAGTGAGGAGGACCTGAGTTCAAAATCCAGGCTCAGACACTTGACACCTACTAGCTGTGTGACCTTGGGCAAGTCACTTAACCCTGATTGCCTTACCTCCTCCCTCCAAAAAAAAAAAATAAGCTGACTGTGGCGAAGAGGTTAACCTCCAATGGCTAAGTAAGGGGGCGGAGGGGGGGAGGCATGTAAAATGGACCATGTGGATATATGTTCACATATAGGCAGGTACAAAAAGACATGTATGCACAGAGGTTGAAAGGGTTCACGTATCCAGTGAAGCATTTTATATAGTGGTTGATCCGTGTCAAATACAAATACGTTACTAAACAGTATTCAGTACCCAATAAAGACCAAAAGCATTTCCTTCTGTGAAGCCCTGCAGCTGAGGGCTTACATCCGCCAGGTCCAATCAGTTCATTTCCAAACAAAGGTAGGAAATAGCTGTATCCTAGTATTTCATTGTAGACTCATGAGTCAGTGCTTTGGAACTCAGAATCTTTGGAACTGACTATCTGTTCTTCACGTCTCTTGCGGCACACACACAGAAAGTACAGATAAACAGTAACACAGTTTCACAGACCACTAATTCCGAGTTACAAATATGAGCTTGTTTTTTAAACAAGCACTCTCTCTCTCTCTCTCTCTCTCTCTCTCTCTCTCTCTCTCTCTCTCTCTCTCTCTCTCTCTCTCTCTCTCTCTCTCCCTCTCTCTCTCCCTCTCCCTCTCCCTCTCCCTCTCCCTCTCCCTCTCCCTTTCCCTCTCCCTCTCCCTTCCCTCTCCCACGCTCTCTTCCTCTCTGATTCTCTCTGTTTCTTGCTCTCACTCTCCTTCCTTCTCTTTCTTTCTCTCTGTCTCTTCCCCTCCTCTCAATCTCTTTCACTCTCTCTCCTCTACTTCTCTCCCTCCTTCCTTCTCCTTCACTTCCTCCTTCCTTCCCTCCTAATCTCTAGCCCTTCATTTTTTATGTATCCTCCCTAGAAAAAAAGCTGGCAAAAGGCTCACATGTTTCAACTAGAGTATCACCTCTCCTAAAATAGAACTTAAGTTATTTAAAAGCTATTATAGTTCATTATCCAGCACTAAAGTCATCCTCCAATTCCTGCAGTGGTATGGAGGTGATCCTTGGTTTTCAAAGACCATACAACTAGAGCCCAGACTCTGGACAGGATATGCTACCTACCAAAGTGGAACCTGAAAGCTGGCTACCTGTTGATGATCGCTTTTAACCACCACAGCTCACAAAGAAGACCAGCTACCAAGTTACGGAAGTAATTGCAGTACATCCTATGAAAAGATGAACAATGACAAAACCGGGCATTGTTTCTTATATCAAAGAATCATTTACTGTGGGAAAAGAAAGACTTGTATTAGGCTACACAAAATCTCTCACTAACGTGTAGTATAAGAATCTAGGGTGTTTTCTTACAAAGAGGAAAAAAAATATTCTCTGTCATTTACCCAAAGAGATTGGTAGCATTATGAGTACAGGATGTCACCCAGCAGGATATCAGGGAGTAAGCAAGAGGAAAGGAGGGAAGAAGGAGGAAGGAAAAAGGGAGAATCAGTAACACATCACTTTTGCAGCACAGGAAAATAGACTAATAAGGATTATTGGTGGGAAGCATATTAAAATTACCAAAAATTAAAAAGTGAAATCATGACAGAAATATAATATTGAGGAAATAGCTGAAAAAGTTATGGTATGTGAATGTAATGAAATATTACTGCAGCAGTCCAATATCAACTGAAATATAGCACTGTTGTTCAACTCTAAATGACACGTGAAAACAAAGGTAATGACTCTATACTCTTCTGCCAATATCTCAAATAACACATTGGCAATGTTCCAGTGTTTGATTATATATACAAATTGGGGACATGAAAATTGCTATGTCCTTTAGGGACAGTTTGCATGCGTTCCATTAGTATTATTTCTTTTAGTACATTAAAACCTAAAGTTGTGAAATATTCCTGAAAAGGTTGCTATATAACCGCTCATACACATGATACTTCTCTTTTTTTATAAGGATCATATTATTCTCTTATATATACTTTCATGTACCTCGATGAGGTAATTTCTTACCTATTCTTCTCTACTCCAAGATGTATAATGCTTCCATTTTAAACCATATGGTAATAGAGCGAAAAGAATTTAAATTGCCTTCCAAATGTGCATCCCATTATAAATGGTGTGAAAGAGATCTTACTATTCAGCACTTAACTTGGAGCATAAAGAGGAACCATCATGAGACTGCTTCAAACTTATCCAGAAACTCAACAGTTTCATTTGTTTATGGAAGTACCAAAAAAAAGTATGCAGCACAGTTTATAAAACAAGAGTAATTTACTGTATGCAAAAGTGAAGTTAAAAGCAAAGGATAGTAACAGCACTATCTCATTACACACACTTGGCAGTGTGTCCAAAGCACTATGGTCAAAAGCATGATACAGTCTGTGTTGTGCTTCTGCCAGAAAGCACTCCCTAACTCCAAGTCTCTTCAGCCATCATCGCCACCTCATTTGGCAATCCCTCCAAAGCCTCAGTTCATCTACTCTCAATTTACTCCATCCAAAGCAGACACAAACTTTCTAGCTTTGTGGGCTGCAAGGATCACAAGAAAGTAACATTGGCAAGTGGTAGTGTAACAGAGTTGAATTTATGAAGCCAGAAGTCAGTTAAACCATGTCATTAAAACTTGCTTGTATATTAAGTTCAGCATGTTATCTTCATTTCTCAGTTCAGGGTTTCTTTGCCTTTCATTACAATTCCAAAGAGCATTTCTGAATCTGCAGCAGCTTCTGAAGCTGAAGACAGAGCATACCTGTTGAGAATGCCCTTAGGTACCAACTGCATTTTTTAAGCAAATGAGAAGGTCAAAGGACTCAGTACTAAGTTGACATTTAACAGTTTCTGGGCTAGAGTCAGATGCCTTAAATTGCTACCTCATGCTAGTTCCCCACAGTCTATTAGGTCATTCCATGATCTAGCATTCAAGTATATCTTTATTCATTCACTCATCACATTTATTGAGTGCCTACTGTGTTCAGGGTCCATGCTCTTTGACCTTACTTGCTAGTAAGTTGATGTCCTAGGACCTACGTAAATATGTACCTGTTATGTTGTTGTCGTTCAGTCATTTTCCAACTCTTCATGACCACATTTGGTGTTTTCTTGGCAAAGATACTAGAGTGGTTTGCCATTTCCTTCTCCAGTTCATTTTACAGATGAGGAAACTGAGACAAACATGGTTACGTGACTTTCCCAGGGTCGCACAGCTAGTACGTATCTGTGGACAAATTTGAACTCAGGAAAGTGAGTCTTCCTGATTCCAGACCTAGCGCTCTATCCACTACACCGCCTAGCTGCCCTAAACAGATAGGTAGATGCATAGATAGACAGATAGACAGATGGATATAGAGAAATATATTGATAACTTTATATAGCCTTTATCACCCAAATAAATATGAAACTAACTCTGGAATAAGATGTGGTGTTAGCCAAAGTCTCCAAAAGCACACTACAGCCTTTGACAACAGATACTCGCATCTTAAGTTTACAGCTTGCCAGATTTCTTTGAAAATAAACAATAATTAATGACAATTTCCATAGATTTCCCCCTCTCTATTCTTCAACAAACCTTACACCTAGAAATGGAGCTACATAAGCTCCTTTTGGATCAGCGCCCACAAACATATGTTTCAAAATGAGTAATATATACAGGTTAGTCTGCTGCGTACCAGATGTAAGAACAAGCAAATCCAGAAAAAGTAAGTTATCGCTGTTAGATGAGGATATACATATGCATGTGTATATACATACATACACATATATACACACATATATGTACCCCCACACACTAGAAGAGTCTTCTAAATTTCATAAATTTTTCTTAAATACAAATCTTTAAGGGGTTCAACTTCACTCTTCTTAGCTCTCCTACTCTTTACACTTATTAGACTAACAATGAAGGGAGGCTGCTCTCTTTTAAGGTTTTCCCATGAGTCTTTCTGACTAGTCCTCCTAACATATGCTGGCATTCAATCAAAGGACTCGGTATGAAAGCACAGAACAATTCCAAATGAAGAACCTGTTAAGTAATGCCGTCACAAAGAGGTCACAAAACCCATGCCTCCATGCAATCAGATCCCCAAGATATTAAACCTACACTACTTAGAGCTTCAATTTGGAATTCTTTGAAATAGCAAGTAAGTTAGTCAATTTAAGAAAGATAGGGTGGGTTTGTTAAACCATTCCCAGAGCAAAAGGAATATGATGCTACCTGCACTCATCTTTAGGCAGTTTATAAAGTTTCTCTATAACCAAAGTCAAGGTTACAAAGGAACATGAATGTCATTATTTTAAAAGAAATTGCAACTAACTCTATCAAAAGAAGACGGAAGGATTTCTAAAAGTCTAAAGAGACTAAGGTTCAGTTTTAATTGCAATCTGCTTTGTAAATCAACTAGAAACTAATGGACTTCAATAAAGTTACTTTTAGAAAAAGTTACCCAGAAAAGCCTGGGTTGAAGAAGCATAGATCAGACACTGTCCCACCTATGCATAACCTTTTCAGGCCATCATGATCTCTTTCCTTGGTCTATACATCAGAGATGTCTACTGAAGAGGGAAGGGGGGAAAATCTGCAGTGAAAGCCAAGTTTTAATTTAGAATTTAATAAAAATTGATTAAGCATCACAGAGCACAAACAAAGCTGCTCCATAAATCTTTCAGCTCTTTTTGTGCTGGAATGAAAGAAAACACTGTCTGCTGAAGCAGATGACAGATGCTGGCTTAAAGATAAGTATTATTTATACTTCTGTACCAGATTTCTTCTGATGCATCTCTTATCATGCATGGGTATATGATCAACAAAGCAATTATTCTATATGAGTCAAAGACATTACAATGTACCCTTGATCCACAGGAATGGTTTTTAAGGAGTTCAAGTCAATGGTCCAATTAAAGCAAGATGGAGAGTGTAGAAAGTTCTGAGAAAATATTGAAAGGGCTGTTATTGGAAACATCCCTTTACACATGTACTAATGAATATATATGCCCTGAAAATATACTCTTGCTGTAAACATATGCTTATGCATTTCAAATGAACTATGCATGTTTGGAACACAGAAGCTTTATCACATCTAAATACATGAAGATGAATCTGCATTAGACAATAGTCATTTATATAGCATGTAATGGACAACACCTTAAAACAATTCCAGTTGTGATGTCAAAAAGCATCCAACATAAGTTTCTTTGTGAACACTTTTGGCTATCATGTCTACTACACTTTTAAATGTAGCACTTTAGATATAGAATATTTTTGAGTCAATAACAATATGAATGATTTTAGGCTTTTTTAAGTCTTACAAAGAGAAAAGAGATAACCAATGATACTTCAAAAATCTAAAAATATAATTATACATTTCCAAAATTCTAAACTAAAGCTCAGGCATCTAAAGGTCAAAAATGAAACTTGAACTAGTGAGTTTGGAAGCACAGCGGAGTTTTGATGTGATAATGGTAACAAAACTAAATGTTATTGGTTTCTCAGAAATGTGCGTATTTCTCTGCATTGTTTAAAAATGCAAACACAGATATACAAATTAACATTTGATGCTGTAATTCTAGATGATAATATGTAATAATTCTCCTGACTTGTACATGAAAATACATTTACAAGAGCGTAGCAAGTATGAGTAAATATTTCCAGGAATTGCTATCATTCATGTCTTTTACGTAGCTCTACATAGCAACACCCATCTTATATTTCATAGAATCGTAGATTCAGAACTGAAAGGGCCCTTGGAGGTCATCCTGTCCAAACTAGTCATTTTACAAATGAGGAAACCAAAGTTCAGAAGGTTAAGTGAGTTGCCCAAGGCCAGACAACTAGTATATGTCAGGGCTGGGGTGTGAACCCTGGTCATCTCACTCCAAACCTCGGACACTTTCTACTATACTACATTGACTATAAAAAAAGAAAAGAATAATGATTTTCAAAAATCTTTAGATTTTTTTCTTTTCCAATTTAATTAATTTTTCTTATTACAAGGATATATACATAGCAGCAATTTACAAATACTATAGTATCTGAATTGGAAAACAGTCATGGAACAATTATTCATCGTCTTGGAAAAGAGTATGAAGGCCATTTTTAAATAAATTTACAAAAAAAACTTAAGTATCTACTGCAAATAGGAACATTAAAATATTTTACAGGAGTCAGAGTATTTTGTATCAATGGCCTCAAGAGAAATTTTAAAACAATATAACTCCTAAGCTACAATTTCAAGACTATAGACTCCATGAGGGCTAAAACTATTTTACTTTATCTTCATATCACCAATGCATATAATAGGTGTTTAATAAATATTTGGTGAGTTAAATTAAATTTGAAAAAATCTGATTGTAGGTTGATAGAAATACCCAAAATAAGCTTCAAAGATAATGTTAATCTTCATCATCACCATAAGGCCCCCCCAAAAAAACAACTTTTAATTTAGTCCTTCCCTCAAAAAGAAAAACACCATCTGCCTGGACCAATTACCCCTTCTGTCTACTAACTTCACTTCATGCTTACCTTTGGAATTTTATTAATATAAAGTCCAGTTTGACAAAACTGTTCAAATTACATTGCATACAAATTGATAATTGGTTTCATTCATTTTTATGAGTGGGAGGACTCGGGGCAGTGACTGGACCTATGATTCCATTGGCATAGGGAGCTCCTGGTGAAGAGATTCCTTTCTCAATGCAGGTCTGTCATCTTTTTCTACAACTTAAATAGTGTAGCTAAGATCACTGAGAGGTTAAGTGAATTGCTCAAAATCACACAAACAGTGTACAGCATAGATGCAATTTGAAGCCAGGTATTTCTGTTTCCTAGGCCAGTTCTCTATCTACCATGCCAAGATGCCATTTCATCATTTTTGTGATGTAGCACTATCCCACCATGGAATACTGAAGCGAAAATCATTGTGAAATTTCTCAGGGGATAAACTAAGTTTCCAATTTCTCCTTTATAAAACAAACTCTCTCTCTCTCTCTCTCTCTCTCTCTCTCTCTCTCTCTCTCTCTCTCTCTCCCCCAAACACACCCCTGGTATGTATTCTAAATCCCATTATTAGACATCACTAAGAGGCCTGCATAAGAGGGCAAATATTTCTGTGCATGTGTGGTCCTCATAAAACCACTAATGAAATGCCATGGTAAACGGTGCTCAGATAGTCCTCAATTAAGTGATGAAATACTTTTAAGATACTCTGGTGTGATGCCCAGTGCATACAGTTTTATGAACAGACTAATTAATCTCCCAGCAGCCTAACTGTATTACCACCATTTTACAGACAGGTAAAACTGAGTACAAGAAGTCTTTCAAGAGTCATCCAGGAATACATGGTGAGTCAATGTCCCATCCTAGAATATGACTCTGCCATTCTGGCTTTCAAATGCCTGACTTGTAGTAGAATCCTACTCAATTTCCCACAGGAAAATGTGTCAATCATCCAACAATAAATGTCACTCTGTTCATATTTCCAAAGGTAAGGGTTATGGAGCAAAAGCCAGACACAGTGCTGCTGGGCAGCATGTCGGTAAAACACACTGAGGCACCTCTGTGCCTTAGTGTCACCTCAGAGAGAAGCTTAACTTCTATCCAAGGCTAACACTGTTCCTCGAATTGCCATTTCAAACATGATTTTCTACATCATTGCCAAATTTCACACATATTAATGACCATATAGGTCACAAAAATAAAAGAAAAAAATTATGAGAGCCATTATGAGAGCACTGACATTCTTTGCCAAATTTTCAGTGTGCTCTCTC
>CM053624.1:292189478-292268844 GCA_028646595.1 Phalanger gymnotis
TTTCATTTCTTTGTATGGGGGGGGGGGTGGAGGATGAGAACGATTATTTTAGCAAATGGCTGTCTATAGTTCATGAGAATAAGAGAAAGAGAGGAAAGTGAGAGGGAAAGATGGAGGGAGAAACAAAGGGAGTGGAGGGGGATGAAGGACGGAGGAGAGAGGGGGAAAAGAAGAAGTGAGGGGAAGGGAAGAGAAGTGGAGAGAGAGAGAGATTTGAGGGTTTCAATGAACTGTAAGTGCAATAAGCCAACAATGCAACATGGTAGCCAAAAAAAAAAGGATAACACAACCTTAGGCTGCATTAATAAGGTCACAGTACACAGAAAAAGAGAGGCCACTGTACTCTCTCTGTCTTGGTTAGTCCAAACCAGGTGTTCAAGTGTTCAGTCCTAGGGGCCATGTTTTGGGAATCCATTGATAATCTGGGGAGTGTCTGGAGGAGGATAAATAGGAGAATTGAGGTAATTGGAGGCATTTAACCTGGCGACAAAAACAGTCAGAGACATTATAGATACCTTTGAGTATTTGAAGGGCTATCATATGGGAGAGTGATTAGGGGTTAATTTATTGAGCCCAACCTACTGAAATCACAAAGAATGGATAACAGTTATAGGAAGGCATATTTTAGATTGATATAATTAAACCATTTTCCAATAACCATTTGTGGCACCCAAAAGTGGAGCAGCTAGGCAAGGCAGTGGAGAGAGCACCAGACTTAGAGTCAAAAAGGCTTGCGTGTAAATCCCGCCTCAAAATTTTACTAGCTGTGTAACCCTGGGAAATTCACTTAACCTTCTCTGCCTCAACTTCCTCAGCTGTAAAATCATGAGGTTGAACTTTGATGGTTTCTAAGGTCCCTTCCAGTTCTAAATCTATCACCCTAAAGTAAGCTTCCTCAAATGGTAGTGAATCCCCCCCATCACTGGAGGTCTTTAGAGTCTGGATAACCATTTGGTGGAAATGCTGTGAGAAGATACTGCTTTTGCAACACTGTGTGATGATCAACTATGATTGACTTAGCTCTGCTCAGCAATCCAATGATCCAAGACAATTCCAAAAGACTAATGATGGAAAATGCTATCCGCATCCAGAGAAAGAACTATGGAGCCTGAATGCAGATAGAAGCAAACTATTTTCACTTCTTTGTTTTTTGCTTTTTTTTTCCTTTCTCGTGATTTTTAGTTTTTGTCCTGATGTTTCTTTCACAACATGACTAATATAGAAATATGTTTAACATGATTGTACATGTATGACGTATATCAGATAATTGCTTGCTATCTTAGGGAAGGGGAAAGGGAGGGAGAGAGGGAGAAAAATTTAGAACTCAAAATCTTATTAAAATGAATGTTGAAAACTTCTTTACATGCAATTGGAAAAAAACTGCTGTTAAGTGGAATGAAAAAATAAATATTTCTGCTCATGTACAGGCTGCCTCTGAAGTCCCTTCCAATTTTGAGGTTCTGATTTCAGGATAAAATTAATCAATGTTTCAGCAAATATTTTGCAAATAATAAAACATCAGGTATTATGAATTTTCTGCTTTATTTTTAACCCAAAAGGGTTAAGCATATAGCTTCCCCCTGTCATACACAGATTATTCTAAACACTTCTTCAGTCTATTTGTTAGACTATACAACCTCTCAGTTTCTATAGATATAGGTTTATAGAGGAGCATAGACAAGCTGAATAATTCACCCCAGAGAAGGGCTCTGCATCCTCTCACACAATATTCCTTTAAAGGGTCTCATGCCCAGGCAAGAGGGTACAATGATACTGTTTAATGTCAGACCTACATAGGGATAGAGAGATATTATCCTTTTTCCTATTCATAAATATCAACAAGAATGACAAACATCTTGTGCCTGTTCGAAGCACCCAGCCCCCTCCTCAAAAAAAATCCCACCTGGGAAAAGTAGGTGTGTGGAATTTCTGAAATCATTCATACATTTACTTCAAATCTTTAAGCTTATTCTTATTTATTTTTCTCAGGTTCTAGCCAGTCAAACTAAAAACTCACCAATATCTTTCTATCATAATGTTTGTTTTTTATCTGAAAGGTTTTGAGATCGGCTGCTGATGGAAGTGGACTTTCTCACTACAATAGAGAAGTCTTAGCTAGAACTGCGTCAGCTGGAGTGACAGGGGTGGGGGTGTGGAATGGAAGAGGAGAATGAGTATACATTTTAAAGAAAGTATGCAATATAATAAGTTTCTTGCTTTCTTGCTTTCAAAAAAAGTTCTCAGATTGCTATTTGACCTTGAATTCCTGATGACAAGTAGCTTTAACTTACAAAAGGAATATTAAACTAAGTTTCCAAAACTTAAAATGGGATCTCACAGCACCTAAAACATGGCCTTTTTTTTTCACAGGTTGGGGGTTAGAGGGAAAAAGAGGAAAAGTCTGATGAACCTACAGCTTTTGCTCAAGCTGGAACTCAGAAAATCTCCAACCTTTTTCTAACCATTCCTAAGGTTTCCATCTGAAATATTTAATCAAACACATCTTCCTCTACACCCAAAGATGAAAATCATATAAGGACATCACTTACTAAATTTGGTTTTAAGAAACGATCCTGAATAATCTTACTGGATCCTTGATTTCATATTTCTGAAACTTCAAGCAATCATGGACACCCCTGATATCTTAGACCTTAGGGTATAAGGCTGTATCTTAGAAAAAAAAACCAAGCATCAAACAAGATTAAACATGCCAGTTTTTTATTTCTCTACTGATACTTAGGACATTTAAAGGGCCTACTTTCTTCATTCATTAACAGCATTCAATTTTAATTATTTTTTTACGTAGCAGAAGAAAAACACTATTGCATTACCACTATTTCCACTTAAGACTAACTAGATAAGTAAATTGGGAAGTAAGCTTTATTCCTGACAATTTATTCTTCTAGAATTTAATAATAACCCTGATCTTCTATTTCAATTTCATTCAAAATACTGTGTGTGGTAATAATTTTACTAGAAAGAATATTCAAAGCTAATAATAATAATTCCTTACATTTGTATAGTGCTTTTAGGTTTGTTGTCAATAATGAATAAGACTGAATCTTCTATTCCCACTGCCACTCCCTATTCCCACTGACTATACCTCTTCATTATCTGCACTGCCCCCCCTACCCGTACTGCAATAATCTCCTAATAGATTATCTGGTTTCTACCTTCTCTCTTATTTTATCCATCCTCCTTACCACTATCAGACTGACCATGTGGGAATAAAAAAGAAAAGAAAAAAGAGATAGGAGGTTTATTAGTACCTCTCTAATGGCTGCTGAGTGAAATCCTAACTCCCTGGCTTTACGTTCAAGGCCCTCGAAGATTTCATGCCAAGCTACTTCTCCAGATTTAAGATTCATGTCCACATACTCAATGCTCCAACTAATCTGTCCTCCAAATAATTCATGTGCTTTCCCATTTCCATAGCCTTTGCTCACAAAGTTTCCTATGTATATTCCCACCCCATTTCACTTGTTGAATTCCTACCCATCCCCTAAAATAGACTGTCTATTTTCCTTCCTGGAATTTCACAGTGAATTTTTCGGTACTTCTCTAACATATTTATATTATTTGGAATTCTCATAACCTATTTATACAACATCCTTTGATAAGACTGCACACTCCACAAGGACTGGAGGGCCATGTCTTATCTGAATTTTCTATCTCTTCAAGTGTTAGGATGCAAAGATTTAGTTCACAAGAAGCACCTAACAAATGCATGCTACTGAACTGAATTATTCTTATGCCATCTAGTTCCATGGACTGCCAATACATAGCATTTCACAATTCAGAAAATTATAAGATGACAATAATTTATTAAGAAAGAAAAAAATCCAAAACTTCAAGGAAAAACAAACCACCAGCATCCCTCTGAAACACATAGTGATGAATATGTATATATTTCCCTTTGTTTTTGATGTTAGTGGCTCAAGAAAGAGGAGGGTCATAGGTTCAAAGTCTTAGATCAGAGTCTTTTAAGTCCAAACTTCTCATTATACGGATGAGGGAACCGAGGCACAGAAGTTAAGTGACTTGTCCAAGGTGAAGCAAAGGAATGAAGCCTTCCATCCAAGATTTCATCTGACTATATAACAATCAATAACAAAGTATGAGATTGATGCATTGTAGCTAAAGAGTTAATCTTTAGCAACTTGAGTAAAGAAGACTAATGGCAAACTGCCCATCATTCTTTTAGACAGAGCTTGTCAAAAAACTAGGGCAGCTTGTCCATCCAGCTCAGCAGTCAACTGATTCCTAGTGAGCTCAATGGGGCTCCCAGCCAAGCCCTGAGATTGCTGCCAGCCCCTTGGGTATTCAAAGGCCAAGTTCCAATGTGGTTTACTTTGCCAGAATCACATGGTGTCAGTGCTATTTTCTCCCAACCAGAATAACCAGTCATTCAGGTTACTGCAAATGGTATGCAAACAAATGGTATCAGCTCAGCAAGGCCTGCACTTCACTTTAAGAGGTTACACACACACACACACACACACACACACACACACACACACACGCACAAAGGTGCTGCTCACCTTTACATTGTGTGTTCTAGGGGGTCTTTTGAGGCCTACTGCCACAGATAAACTAATACTGACATGTCAGGTAGACTGACCCAAATCCTGTTTTGGAAGGGAACTCTACAGACCATTTTAATGAGCAGGAATTACCCTGACTCACTGAGACTACTAGTACACTGTTCCTTCAATAAGAAGAAAAAACAATCCAATACATTTAACTTTCATAAACACTATTTCAGCAACCACAATTCTGCTACTAACCCATTATCCAACCTCCTCAAGTGAGTCAATTCACCTTTGGGTCTCAGTTTCTTTAACATAATAAATACGGAAGTTGGATTAGATGATTTCTAAGGATCTGTTTCTTCTCTACTAGTTATTAGTGTGTACTTCCTCCAAAGGTCTTAGATATTCAAACATCTTTGCTTAAGTTTTAAGAAGGGATCTTTATGCACACATACTCCCATTCTTTGCACTCTGGTAAGGCATACATCAACATCTGTTGCTATCAGGAGATTTTTCTGGTGTTCTTTATCTTCTAGATTATAAGACCCTGAGGGCAAGAGACATGTCTTGCCTACATTTCTATTGCCTTTGGCAGGCTAGCACAGTGCATTGCCTGCATCAGCCACTAAATGTTTGTTCTGTGGGACTGTACAATATTGCTAGGCTGTGTGCTTTTAAGAATGACCATGGTTGGTTTGGGGTTAGGTTTTTTTTAATGGTAATGCAGCTTATTTCCCTAAAAGATAAACTATTTCACTCATATCTCCTCAAATATCACGTTACAGAACTAGAGAGAAAAACCATTTTTAACAAGCCTCTTCTTTAGAGTAAAAGCAGGTGAACGTCAGAACAATTAAAGCCTGGTAGAAAATAAACTAATTTGCACTGACTTTAACTTTTCTTTCCACTGCTTTCTTCAGTATTTCCACTTTGTAAGTCCCTCTTTATCATCTTTTTTCCACTATGATTTTCTTATAATCCCTTGAGAACTAGTGACACAGAATGCATTTTTTTAACCAAAAAAATGGGCCCATCTCCAGGAATCATAATTTTTTAAAAATTAATTACTCTATTGCATTGTGTTTTCTACTTGATTTCTAAATACACAGAACACCAAAGCATTAACACTAAAAGGGATCACCAAGGACATGTAGTCCAGCCCTCTCTTTTTACAAAAGAGGAAAGTAAGACCCAGAGAAGGGAAGGGTCACAAAGCTGTCAAAGGGAGACCTGGGACTAGAAACCAGTTCTCTTGACTTGTGGTCCTTTTCCTTTTCCTTTGCAACAAAATGTTCATTTAAGTTTCTAGTTTCCTGTCTGTTATTTTTAACTGGCTTTTTCATATGGAAAAAAAGGAGGGAAAACATGTGCTCTGTAAGAATCATAACTGGTTTTTTCACCTGATAAAAAAAAGAGAGAGAAAACGTGCTGTGTAAGAACCATAACTAATTTCAGAACAGTATTTTTAAAAAATTAAGAAACCACCTCAGATGTTACACACAAAAATTGCATAACAAAATCTAATGATTTCAGTAGTTATACTAAAAAAAGATTTATTATTCTCTATTATTCACTCAGCAGGAGTCATTGCTAATTAGGATTTACAAAGATATTGAAGAAAATGGCAAGGTAACAAGGTTCTTAAATTTTGCTTACTTAAATTTACCTCTCTGTCTTTCTTAAATTATCCAGGGCTTTCTGTTGAAAACAAGTGACTTTCTATCCCCTCCCACCTAACACATAACTGCACCTATGATTATCATCTATATTCACCTCTGGTAAACTAGTTGTTCCTGTAGGCAGAAACAATGCAATAAGGAAGCGACAGTAAAAAGTAAAACCAAAGTATAGAAATTTCCTTTATAGCAACATTTAATTTTAGATATTATAAAAATACCTAACTACGAAAAAAGTTCAGGCCTTGTGATCACTAAACACTCTCAAAATCCAAGTTTATTTCCAGTCATGCCATCAAAATGAGGTGCTAAGATTAATCTAGATGGACAAGTATATTTCTTCGAGCTCTTCAACTTGCCTTTGGAACTGGGTAAGGGTTTTTTGATCTTCCAGATATATCATAGTCTCATGGCCTGAGTGTAGTAGCAGAAATGAACAAGAATATAAAACCTAGTATATGTAAGCATCTTTGGGTAAAAAAAGATCAAATCTTATACAATTAGTCCAAAGGTCACCACTAGTCAAAATATATTTGGACAATTTGGTGATTTCCTAGGTTGCAGTTCTAAGGAAAAATGGGCATGGTGTTGAGGAAGCACAAATCCATAAGTATGGTGTTTTGGGGTTTTTTTGAGTTTTTTTTTTCCCAGACTTAATAAGTCCAACCTGGTCCAAGAAGAAAACTGTACTGCATTTGGTGGTAAACAAATAATATTAAAATAAATCAAAAGGTATACAAATTGATACAGAACCTGCCGCATTATGCTCCTTAATATTCTGATAAGATAAACAACCTGGAAAGCTGCAACTTTCCTGCTGAACTAAGTAGCAATTCAGTATAAAGTAGTCTAATCCACTGTTTCTCCAAATGTGTTATGTAATTTCTTGTATTATTAATGTTTATAATAAAAAAAGTTTGATATTTATTTGTGGCATAACTAAATAACTTACCTATGATGTAAGTCATATTCTGCCCATTCATTCAGCTCATAGTTTAGGGGGTGAGGTGGGGTGGGGTAGAGAAGAGGAAAGGCTAATAGGAACCACTGGGGTATATGGTTAGAATGGTGAAGTAGTCTTCACAGTGAAAATATTTGAGGTACTACCTAGCTCTAGTGGTCTTGAAGAGTTAATTCAATATCTAACAGGGTTAAAAGTAGTTCTAACTTTCACAATGAGAAAATCTGGAGAAACTTTGGAATTTTAGTCAACAACTTGAACAACTGCTGTTTTGCTAGAGAATGTAACACTGCTAGTAAAATTATCCAAGTAGAATAAATGTTTGATCTCTAACTGGATATTTATGTTTTTAGCTTGGTACCTCCTCAGGCCTACAGCTCCACTATGGCAGCAATGACTGCCCACAAGCACACAGTCATGGTCTGGTGAGTGTAAGCTCCTGGAGGGGCAAAGACTATATCCCCACCTTTTCTATCCCATTCAGGGATAGACATCTAGCACAGTGCTTTGTATATAGTAAGCACTGAATAAATGTTTACTGGATCTTTTTTTTTTTTTAACTGAAGTGACAGCTTTGGTTTAGTACTCTTGCCAAATAGCCATAAAGGTTTAACAAAGCATGATAGAAAAGTCTGCATGCTTATCACCAGGAGTAAGAGTGATACGTAACATAATTAACAAGAACAGTTTGTTCTTGTTTCCATTTATATGAAGTGATTTACAGGGAGTAACTGATTAATCTTCCCAACACCCTTGCGAAATAGATAAGAAATAATTACAACCCCCTTTTATAGATGGAGAAGGTGAGGTGTGGGGAAGTTGAGTATTTTCTCAAAGTCACAATGTCAATCTCCATAAGACTAAAGTAGTCTTGGGTGGCAGATTAAAGTGCATCTGTGGCCTTGAGGCCACATGTGGCCCTCTAGGCCCTCAGGTGCATCCCTTTCACTGAATCCAAATTTCACAGAACAAATCCCTTTAATAAAAGAATTTGTTCTGTAAAACTTGGACTCAGTCAAAAGGCCACACCCAAGGACCTAGAAGGTCACATGCGGCCTTGAGACCTCAGATTCCCCACCCATGCCCGCATATTTTGTGCAACTTAACATACGATAAGAATTTAGTAGTAAAAAAATATAATAAAATAATATAATGATTGACAACTGTATGATATAAGAGTTGATTCAAGATTTCTAAATTGCCTTTGATTTTCTCCCAATTATTTTACAAAGAATCTTGGATTTTAACTGCTTATAGTTTCAGGTCAAATCTAGAAGCACTTATTAAGTACCTACTACGAACCAAGTATTGTGGGTAAGTACAAGGGATACAAAGAAAGACAAAAACAGAAGTCTAACTTAAGAGACTAATTCTTCTTTATCCAAAGTTCTCCTCTTCAAAATGAGGTAAAAACTCAGTGATCTCTAAGACTCTTTCATCTCTAACATTCTATCATTCCTATCCATCCCAACATGGAAAGAAAAAAGGTAAAGGCCCTCCAACCTCCAGGGCAGCTGAAGAACTCTTCTAAAACACAGGGGAAAATTCCACGATTGTGTGCTTATTTCTTTGTCCTCTCCTCACCATCCACTCCATCTCCAATTCTCAGCAATAGAGATAAAAAATGTAGCAAACACTTTTTCCACACATAATTATCTTTTTATAAAACTATAAACAGCAAATACACATAGATTAATGTAGAAAATAAGCAAAATAAATATTAAGCATATGCTATATGTTAATATATTAGGCACATGTGTCATCTGAAGTCCCAAAAAGTACAATTACATATGTTTTGTCTCCTAAATTCAAAATGAAAGAGTTTCTTTCAAAACGTTTAGACCTTTTTTGCATTTTAATAAAATGCAGAGCAAGTTTTGAAAACTCTCTTCTCATTCATCTCCTGCTTGCATTGTTTTAACTAAAAGAGGAAAGAGAGAAAGGAAAGAGAGATTACTTGGGAAATGGGGAAGAAGGAGCAGAGCTAAACCAGCTGGGTCTCCTAAGGGAGTTCAATTATTTTTTTCAATGGAATAAACATTTATTAAGTACCTACAAAGTTCCAGGCACTATGCTGGGGATACGAGTAAGAAAACCATAGTCCTTGCCCTCAAGAGGTTTACAATCTAATGGAGGAAGACACCACACAAAGGGAAGTTGGAAAGGGAAGAGTAGGAGGGGGGCCAGCAGAATGATGCAGATGGAATAAAATCCAAAAAATGCATCTCCTAGGAAATGTCTGGCCAGGGAGTCCTCTTTAAATGGAGGCTTTGGGAGGATTTTTTGCTCTTCCTTCCACCCTCTAATCAGAGGGGTAGCGGCTACTGAGGGCACTGATAATATGTGAGTACCAAAGCTGATGCAGACTCTGAGAGGATAAGTTTTCCTAGTGATGAGCTTTATTTTCTGGGTGCATGAGGATGGTGGAATCAAATTCAAAGAGTATAGCTGGTAGCAGAATTTGAATACTTTACCTAGGGAGAGTAAAGATAAGATGACTAAACTGCAAGTCTTCTAAGGAGCATTGCGGGGGCGGGGGGGCGGGAGGGTAGAATATAGAGAACTTTATGGTAAGAGAGGGGAAGGAGATGACTACCACATCTTCTAGGGGAGGGGTTCTTCCAAAGAGGGCTGAAGAGGGTCGGGATAGTGGCCAAGACTGGCCTAGCCAACTATACCATGTCTCAGGGAAACAAGAGAAGGGGCTGGATATACCATAAGAGAAAGAGAGGGGGTGTGAGGGGTGTGTGTGTGTGTGTGTGTGTGTGTGTGTGTGTGTGTGTGTGTGTGTGTGTGTGTGTGTGAAGATATGAACTAGGAGAGAAGAAGCAGGTGAAAATTGCAGTCAACTAAAAATGTTTAGGGGCAATCCAATTGCCAAACAATACTAAGAACAATTTTTCATTCTGATAAGCACCACGGTAAGTTGTTGGCCTAGTGACTCCCTTAGGAATGGCTAAAAGAGAAGGTAGAAAACCTCAGGAACCTTTATATAATGAAATCGTTGATTCAAAGAATGAAACCATTAATGGGTCCCTTACTGCTTCTTTGTTTTAGAATATATTAGCATGAGTAGGCAGATTTGTCTGTTATAACTATAAAGAAATATGATGTGTTGCAAGCGAAATGAGTTTTGTATTTGTTTTTTAAGTACATAATACATCCTATAATTAGGTTCTAATTAAACAGTGCATTTCAATAAACTACATGAATATTATAGTTGGGTCTTTTGGGTCAGGCATCTTGAATGTCCTTTTATGAACACGCTAAGCCTTCACCGAAGTTAATAGGGCCTCTTGATTACTCATTCTCTAATACAAATTCAGAGGAAAGGACAGCACTGTTTATCATCACTGAGAACCAAAAGTGACTTTCATTCAGATCTACTACTTTTATAATTGATCTGATCTAACACAGCAATTTATTCCAACATAGCAATTTAACCCACAGGCTGTTTAACCTTGGACGCTTATTAGTAAAGGAACAGTGATTTCAGATCTAAGCTGAATAATTTAGTTCTCCTAGTCAAAAAACTTTGTTACTGAGGGAGAAGTGCATGTAATCTATGTGACCAAGTGCATTTCTACACTTGTTTAGACCAAGTGGCCTTGAATCACTAAATCCCAACTTTTCTACAGTGAAGAATACCTTCTACCCTTTGGGGAAATGATTGACCAGCAAGTTTCCTAAGAGAAGCAGTCTGGAGATAACTGTGTGGGGAAGAGGAAAGAAGGAAAGAGGAAGAATGTAACATAAACTTTGTTCAGAAGTGTCTGTGGAAGGGTAACCATTTGAAGGCTGTAACGATTTGGATGATATGTTTAATAGTGATACCCCATGACACTTCTACATGTGCTTTAAGAAGGATTATAACTTAGTAACAGACTCACCAAACTGTCACCGTTACATAGAAATAAACCAAAAAGATGCTTTATTGGATTCAAAATGAAAGAATTCATGACATAATCTGAGTTCTCTCCACCCTAAGCCACCAGCCACTTGGCAAAAATTAAGGAAATATTTTTAATATTCTGTTTCCACTATTTCCATTTATGCTATTCCTTTATTTTAAACACTTTTATTGAATAGTCAAAACAATCATATTATAGCAGAACTAGAAAGGACCTTGGAGATGATCTACTCTAATGTCTTCATTTCACAGTTGAGGAAACTGAGAAGGTGCAAGGTTAAAACTGACTTGGTCCAAAGATCACAGAATTAATTAGTGACAGAGCAGTTACTTGAACCCGAGTCTCTTGAAATCAAAAGTTTCTTTCCGTTCATCACACTGGCTTCTATAATGTCTCAGCTGGAGAACGGTTGTGGGAATGGGGAAGGAACTTTGAGTTCATCTAATCTCCTCATTTTATTCTCACAATAACTTTTTTTTTTAAAATAGGGCAGGCCAGATGTCCCACACACCCGTTTTACAGATGAGGAAACAGACCAAAAAAGATTAAGTGACTCTTCCAAGGCCACACACTAAGTTATGGCCAGATCCGGGATCCAGGTCTGTTTCTACTCTTTCCACTAAATTATCTACATCCTTCTAAACTCAGTTCTGTTGTTTACAGATAAAATACCAAATCTTTCTTCCTGTATTGAGGCACGATGATGATACGTGCTACATAAACACAATAATAGTGATCTATTTAAATGAAAGATGTTTTAACAGTCATTTTAACTTTATTTTAATTAATGTTCACATATTTATCCAAGTTCTTTTATCATCTACCAAAACAGTATGTTCACTAGAGTCCTTGAAAATCCACAAGATTTTCATTCTCCAAATACTAGAAATACTTTCCCCCACCTCTGGAATTTTGCTTTCCCATAAAACTCAGCCACTTAGAAAAGCACTTATGTATAGACATACACAGCTAAGGTTACACTGGCTACATGAGAAAGTCAAACTATAGGTGTGTGAGTTGGCGGGGTAACTTGAGTGGTTGGCCTACAATCCATTCAGAACTCAACCAATGAAAACAGAGTCACAAAACTTCTAAAGTATTGCTACTTGGAAGGCCAAGAGATGATCTGTGTCTCATGACCAAGCTACATCTGCACGTGGCAGAAGCAATGGAGTTATTAGTATGTACATGGCAAGGCCCCAGCTGCCTTGATCTTTCTACACTTTCTTGACAGTCAATTCAGGGAGCCACACAGATGCTGCTTATAAAGGTAGCCTGCATTCTTGCCTCTCCATCATAGTGTTTCTAAACCTCTTAGCAGCAAGCAAATTTAAAGCTAATGGTGGGATCAAGTAAAGAAAGAAAACCTAGGGACAGAAGAATTCAATACAGGAAAGGAAAACCCAGTCAGGGGGAAGAAAAAGGAACTGAAAGGCAGTCACATCTCAAACTTTTGTTTGAAAGTAACTATACACCATTCATATTACATTACAGTCCTTAATGAGGCAATTTAACTGGAGTCTATCATGTTTGTCATTTTTCATTTATCTATGCAGTTCACTGGGATGAAATGCACCTGCCTTCACAGCAGCTCCCTCCCCTCTCCCCCACGTAAACACACGCCACCTATTTGATGGGATATTTCAATCCCTGCTTTGATGAAGGGGGTCAGCTTGGCATACAGGTGATTTCCTTGTAGATTAGGAACATTTACTTTCTTCCTGCTGGATCACTCCCAGAGATACCATCAAACCTCTACCTACGCAATTAGTTTTCACAGGTGGCTGTTTCGCCTGCAGTAAAACTGCTTTCTTTCTCCGTCTGCAAGTCAAAGCAGAGCAAATGTATATAAAAACATTTCAGATATGAAATAAACACTTTCATAAAAGCAGCTGTGATGCAATGCATCATTTCTGACTGACCCAAGCAATGGAATGAACTCTTCATGCCAAGATCAAAGTTGGTAGCAATGATTTCTGGGAGAAGGAACATAATGAAGAAGGGAGGGGAGGTACATAACACAATGATATCAAACAATGCTACACGACACAATACAACAAACTTTCATTAGGTGGCTTCTTTGTGTGCTAGGCACCGAGAAAAATGCAAAGTTGATACAAAGCCCTACCTTCAAGGAGCTTACAATTCAGTTGGAAGGAGGAACAAAATACTGAGCACAAAGGGGCAGGGGTGAGAATAATAAGAAATAGCACACAAGTTTTACTAGTTCACAATCTCAAGGGATTGTTTCATAGCACTTCCTCCTTTAATAAATTCTGCTGGTCATTTAAATGTTGTAGCCTGATTACAACAAAAAGCATGAGATAACAGCAGAAAAAGAGAGGCTATACTATTACACAAATGGGCAGCAATGAACCTTTTTAAAAAGAATGTGAACAGAATTAGGATGTCATGCTAGGGATACTATTGATGTGTAACAAACAAAATATAAGAAACTATCTCCCATTTTAGAGAAAGTTATTTCCAAAGGAAAAAATTTTAACATCAACTACATAAATCCCTTGAACTAAACATCTGTTTAAACTGTTTCTAGGTCAGGGGTCTGAAACTGTTAAACACTAGGGGTCCAGACATGATTTCTTTCCCAAGGTCTTCCAGTACCATAGCATGTAGAGATTCTGCCATATTGTTTAAACATCTGGCATACTTACTCCCCAAAAGAAACTTGGTAGGGTTTTTTTGTGGGGTTTTTTTAGATTATGCTTTTAAACCTATAATATGAATCTGTTTCATCATATAGACTTAAAGCGAACTATTATTTATAAAGATCTTTCATCCATTTTAAAAAGGTGAATGTTTCTAAGTCATCTTGAAATTCTGAAAGGTTTTATTTTATCTAGATTGTACCATTTCAAGGACATTAATGAATAACCGATCACTGTTAGTTCTTTCTTGTAAAAGAAATATCTGCTTTTCAAAGTTTTCTACTTAAAAATTTCTCTTCACTATTACCAAAAATTTTTAAAGCACCTTACCCATTTTAAAAAGTGCATTTCTTACCTTTATTTACTTGGCAGGGGGTGGGGTGTGGGGAAGGCTGTGTGTAAAACATTAAGATATGATCTCTGAACAGTGAGAAATAAATTCACATTAGATATTCTATATGTTGGTTTTCTGAGAACATGACTAAAAACCTCTTATGCACATGTAACTACTATGGTAGCAACTCCAAAAGGACATGTATACTTTGATATACATGTATACAAAGGGAGGGTGGTCATGAAAGTTCTTCACGTGGATAGCTTCAAATCTAAACCAACTTTTGTGGGTTTGGGTTTTTTTTTTACATCTATATAGGGAACAATCACAAAATTCTAGTACCAAATGTGTGCTTGGAGAAAAATGGGCCAGAGCAGGCTTTACAAGTACATCCTATCTATGTGTTCATTGGTCCCATGGAAATGTGGCTTTTGTGGATCATAGGAACTATAACTGGAAGGAATCTTAGAAATTTAGAGATGCTAGTAATGATAAGCTGACATTTATGTATCACTTAAGGCTTGAAGAATGCGTTATATACAATATCTCATTTGATCCTCACAACAACCTTGCAAGGTGGACGCTACTTTTATTCTCGTTTTACAGTCAAGGAACTGAGGCTCTGGTTCCATGATTAGACAATCTGATCTGTACCTCAGATGATTGGTCAAATGAAGTTACAGTAAGATTTCCCAAAGCTACAGTGGGATTTGGTTATAATATATAAATGATAACATTGGGAAATAATATTACTTGAGGTAAAACTGTTAAGATTATATGTCTACACTAAGTACTACAGTCACATAGATTAACCCAAACTATAGGTCATTTTATATTTGTCCAGGAATGTCTTCTACTGCAGACCACTTTTACTGTATCATTTATATGTAACATGCAAAACAAAAGGGGAGAACCAAAACAACAACAACAAAAAAGCCAACCTCCTGGATTCATTGAAATTGGATTGGACAATGTTCTATGCTTGTAAAATATAATAAAGGAGTGAGGATTTTGTTTAATTTTTATGTATAAATTAAGATAAAAGGAATACTTCAAAGGCTTTAACACTTTCTTCTCTAAACCTGCTTTCTGATTTCAAGGAAAAAAAACTTGTTTGAGTTTTTTTTCCCTAGAGTCTAATGTGAAGTTTATAGAAATTTAGCACTAGCCAAAAAGGAAAATGAATGTTCCTACAAAGAACCAGACACATACCAGCTTCCCAAAAGAGTCAGGAAGAGTCTTGAAATGTCCTTGTTCTCAATTATCTAGGCTCACAGGGGAGAAGCTACATTATTCACTCATTTTCCACCCTGCACATTTGGCCATACTTCCGAGGAGCTTTTCAAAATCAAAGTGACCATGAAAAGAGAAAGATTTTTAAAAAACTGCTAGTATATCTATAACCAAAGTCTTGGTGACATATTTCATATATTTGAGAATTATGACAAGTCTAATAAGAAAATATTTTCATCAAGTAATACAAGATCTCTTCCCTCCTCTACCACCTTTATTTTTTTATTCTTAGCACGATGCCTAGCATGTGCTAAGTATTTAATAAATCTTTTTTATCTGGGTCTATTTCTGAGTCAGAAGTGAATTTTCAGAAGTAGTAACTAAATTTTGTGCTTAAAATTTCAGTCATATTAGAGTACAACCGTATTGTACCAACTGAACCTTGAAAGATTATCTGGGGTAAGCCCCTGCCTTCAGGTAAAGACACACCTATACCAACTAGAACAGAGAATATTAACAAACAAAAACAGATTCCATGGCTTCTCTCCCTACCACATTCCAGATCCTTACAATTCTCATGATCATGAAATTCCTTTCCATACTACAGCCTCAACCTGTTCATGACTGTAAATAATACCAAGAAGGTGGAAGAACAGGTTCCCTAAAGTAGTCAAAATGTAAAGAACTGGTAGTTGAGCCATGAAAATAAATCCCCAAACATCTTGATCAGAACGACTTAAACTAGGTTAGCTTAAACTAGTTTAGCTCAGGTGATCTTAGTTATTCCTAGGCTATCTATGGGATGCCAGGAAGGCTTTTCTATTCTTCAAATTCCAACAAAGACTAGTGAAATCATACCATAGAACATTTTAACAGACGAAACAATAACAATTGTACTGAATTCGAACTACCCAAAGAAATAAAGTCAAAAGATGAGAGCTTTCAAAATGGAGTAAGACATACAAACATTCTTTCTGGTTGATTGTTGTTTTCCAGAGGTGGTCACACTCAGAGTTTTAATCTGTTAGATTTCAATATTAGTGCAATGACATCCCCATCCCTAAGGGGTAGAGGAGAGGACTGGCCTCACAGGCTAGCAATATTAGAGACGGTCTCTTTCTCAACATCATTGCTTTGTTTCAGGAAAAATATATCCCAAAGAATTACATAATGTGCAACTTTGTAATGAGGCATCCCAGTGGGAAAATTACTTAAAGTACTTTTATAGACTTTCTCGCTAACCTGAACTTTCATTTTAAATCTTGCTATGAGCCATATTTTCTCCTACTCTCTGTAAGGTATGTATATAAATACATTTATACATTCACACAAATATGCATAGAGATTTTTTTTCATTTTTTAAAGCACTTTAAGCAAAATAGTTTAATTTTTTCATGTCAAATACTTGTGACCTAATTTTGGTAGAAGGCTTATAATCCTGAATGATAACATGATAAGATGTCTCCATTTATAGTTCAAAGACTTGTGTTTTCTCTTGGTTCTGCTTCTTACTACCCTGTTCAGCTGACAAGTAACTTTTCCTCTCTGGGCTTCATAAAATGGGGAAGGAGGGAGCAAATTAAGTGATTTCCATGGCCTTGTGGCCTAGAGTTCAATGTCATAATTGTGTTTAAGAGTTTTACTACCTTTCAGACTAGACTTTGGCTTACCAGCTTAATAACTAACAGTTATATAATGCTTCAAAGTTTGCAAAGCATTTAACATACATTCCCTCATTTGAGCCTCACAGTGACCCAAAGAGGTAGATATTACAAGTGTTATTATACCCACTCTATAGATGAGAAAACTGAGGCTCATAGAGGTTAAATAACTAACCTATGGTCATGTAGCTACTAAATAGCAGGGATGGGATTTGAATTCAAGTCTTCCTTTCTCCAACTTCAACAATCCAGCCAGTAAGCAATGCTGCCTTTTTATTGTACAGGAACAAAAGACTGGTAACCAATAAAGACAGCAATGAAAGGCATAATGCACATTCATCTATTGACTAAGCCAATTATAAAGCACACAGAATCTGAGCATAGCACTAACACACGTGTGTTCTAGCCATCTGCACATAATGTGGTAATGCATTTCACACATGTGATCAATTTGAAAAGCTTCATTTCAGATGAAGTTTTAAAAAAAACCCATCATTAATGCCAACCATGACCGCAAGTCATATTAAGCCAGTGTTTCACAACCCATGACTTTAGTGCTACATTACAGGCACATGTATGTTCCCATTTGTTTCTTGTGGAAAAATCACCAAGAAACATAATCAAACATATCCATTGACTCTAATTTGAGAATGATGAAAATCTAGCCGTACTAGAACAGATCCTAGGGGAAAGTGTATGTTTGCTTCCTTGAGATTTATAATACTGCTCTGGTGACTGATTAGAAGACTAAAGAAATGAAGAAGAGGAAGTTGAACTGAATAAAATACATAATAGCAGGCTAAAGTATATTGATTAACTTTATGCTGCATATTAGGACAAGAATGCACTATTTATACAGGTGTTTGGGCTTCTCTATAGATGATTATTCATTTTAACCTATTAATGAGGACACTATAAACAGCAATGAAAGTTATGTGACCTTGCACAGCTGCCTCAAGCCACTGTACTTCTATCATTAAGGAAGCTGTTAGATGACCCTGTTGTTCAGAATACACTAAATCTGTCACAATAAGGGTAAGGGAAAATGAAAATTCAGCTCTATGTAATAAAAACAAAAACTCAGTGAAGAAGTATCAATAATGTCATACTTTATAAGGTATAGCTAGCTACCATTATCATTTACTAGGTTTTCGTATAAGTCATGCATAAAGCCTTTATGTGGCTTGTAGCGTATAATCAGTTGCTTACTGCCAAGGATGAGAATTGCTCCTCCCTCCCTTCTCTAACCACCTCCCCACACCCCCCCCCCCAAGACAATCTGTGCACATACTAATTCGAAAGACAGGATAGAAGCTCCAAGTGTTTTAATAGCCCATTATCAAAAATTATCCCTTGGCTATAAAATCCCCAGACCATTGGCTTGAGATCAGCTCAAAGAAAAATGAGATTACAGAATTTAATCCAGTGAAAGAGAGAGTAAAAGATGAGTTTTTAAAAGCCTTAGATCACCAAAGAAAGAAAACAGTACAGAGTTCACAAGAGAGACCAGCTTAGATTACAGTCTACTACCATGTCTATCTCATGAAAAATCTTACTATTTCTTGAATTATTTGAAAGAGAAGAAAGTATGCCATTACTTTGCAACATTTTAATAAGAAAGAAAAAAATTCAGAGAAAAATTACACAGGGAGGTGACAGGAAACAAAACAGCATTTTGTCTTAAATTTGCACAACTTAATTTATAGCAATAAAGCAGATCCTACGAGTTCTGGTAAATGTCAGGGCAGTCGTGTTCATTACATATGTTGATAGGTATGAAGCAAAGTCTCTGTAGGCCCTTCAAAAATTGCACACAGCCGATCTAATGCAAACCAGAAGTCACTGACTGCTGGATGAACATTCAGTTTCATTCCCATATGGATATTTAGAGAGGGTTCCCCCCACCCCCCTTCTTCTCATTTATTTACAGTTAAAGAGTGGATCTTAAGGGATGAGCATGAGGCCAGCTATGGATTTAGTTTATGGAAAGACACCTCTCACCCCTACAATATAGCCCAGCCACTACAGAGAAAGCATCTTTAGTTGTGTATAAGTTCCCCCAACCCATTCCCTCCTCCTCCTCCCCCTTGTCTTCCAACCCCCCACCACCACCACCACCAATAGCATCTGCCTTGCCCAATCTCGCCTGGGCCAGCTCCAATAACAACATCTGCTTGGCAGCTTTTCAAGCCCATGGATAGTTATCTAACTGAGGCTTTTGTGCTGTACTGTTTATTCTATGTGAAGAAATGCCTCCTTAGTTGAAAGAGTACTTTAGAAAAGCTGTGCAGCTATTAGCAAGTGAAGCACAAGGCTAATAACCCCCACCTGCTCATCAAATTAATTATGACATCTGAGTCATTATAACTCAGAAAGAAAACCCGACTGCAGATTTGTCACATGTAGGAATAAACATGTATCGGGACCAGGAAAAAAAAATTCAGACCCAGAGACCCAGCTGGACAAAACACACTCTGCCACCTTTCCGATATTATCCATGTGGTTTTTAATCTTTTCTAAAGAATATGAAAGAATAAGAAGGACCAGTTTGCAAGACATCCGCACAGCTGACCAATGGCAGTACACAGAGGAGAAAAGCCAGGGAAGAAGGAACCAAGGGAAATACCTTTATAATCAAGAACGTGCCTTAAAACATATAGTCTTGCAATAAGTAAGTCTAGGATAATGTCCTATCCATAATGAGGTATGGACACCCTGTGCTCTGATCCACTTCTTTCCCACCTCTCCCAATTCTCATAATGACTTAAGACCAAGGATTCTTTTCTAGACACAGGAGTATACTTAAAAGTAGCAACAATATTTTACTAACAGAATGCATTAAAGATGAAAATAAAACAAACTATAAAGTCAGGATATTTCCTGAACTCCCAAGAAAAGAATAAAAGGGTTAATAGATGACATTTTCCACTATGACTCCATAAAACTAATGTTGAAAGGCAAATTCCTTGACCACTGAAGAAAAAACATCGCTACATGTAACATTCAGACATTTCATAGAATAGCTGATCAATGCTTCTGTATTAACATTTAGTCATTTTGAAGGAGGCCTGTTATCACTGCATGAACTGAACAATGACAAAAGTTAGACTATGGACTAACTTGTAAATCTTCCACTGATTCTGGTGTTTACAATTATAGCAAATTCTATATTTAATAACTTTTACCCCTACTGTATGGATTTTGCCGGATATTTATGATGACAGTTCCTAGAAATGCACTCATTTAATTTTGATAAAAGTGAAAAATCTTTAAGACAAGAAGTGTATTGACAGGCAACTGATCTATTTAATACCATCACCAACATTTTGTTTACTTTAGTGGGTAAATTATGAAAACATAGGGCTGCTCGTTGTGTCTTTTAAAAGAGAATTTCACTTTTTTCCCCACAGCTAGAAATTAACACATACCTCGGTGACCCTGTTTGCAAATCTTTCTTACAGAAAATTTTTTTTCTTATTTTTTGATTAATGAATGGCAATTTCCAGATAGTACAGACCCTACCAGATGAGCTCGTCATTCCTTGCTAAATAGCACCACCTTTACATACGCTATATACGATCTCCTTCTGGCAGAGTCTTCCTGTTGCAGCAACCACCACTAATGCATTCTTTGCAAATAAAGCCTTCTAGTTCCATTTTAGAGGGGCAAAACACATTAAAACAAACCCTTGTACTTATAAAGTCTACATTTTAAAATACAATGTGGACAAATTATTAGGACAGCATACAAGTTAGTTTTTTGTGTCTCTATGAGACACAATTCTTCATTCAGGTCTAGTGCTTGGTTGAGTTATGTAAATGCGTTACTTAACCCCAACTTAAGATATAAATCCAGAGTAAACATAACAGGGGAAGTCTTAGCATTCTGCCAAATCAAAGTATATATATTCAGACTAGAAAATAAATGAGAACAGTTTACATTGAGAGTGTCAATTTTATATCATTAAAAACATACAGAATCACAAAAAATCAGAAGCCTATTACCTATAGACAGCTTCTATGTCCTGGGTACATATCGCACAGTGAACCTGAAACCTATTTCCAATGGGCCAGCTTTTATATTTTGTTTTTCTATCTCATCAATCACATTAGATATCCAGGGTTCCCGGCTCTTATCTCCACAATCTTCCGAAATTGTAAAAGTCGATATACTTCCTCTTAAGGTAAAAAATTATATGCGTCTAATTTAGAATGGCATATGTGAGGTTTGCGAGGAGTTAATGCTATGCTTCTGAAAATATTCCTCAAGTTGTTTTTTTAATAACCAGTTCCCACAATTATTAAATTCCTTTACCATGATGGATAATGGCTATGGAGTCCAAAGAAATGCAACTTTGGAATATCTATAATAAGTAATACGTGCTTATACATACACACACAAATACACATACGTGTACACATTGCATGAACCAAAGCGCAGGGTGGGGGTGAGGGTGTACAAAAAATGTTATCTGTCTATACGAACCAGAAAATGAAAGGTTATTCTGTGAACATTTTTCTTAGCAAGTTCAGCATTATTGTCAGTTTTAGATATATGTCTGGGTATACATATGTATACATATGTGTGTATAAAACCAAAAGCCATTCCTGAAACAGACCTACATAAAATTGAGCAGTTCCTGGATCATACACAGTACAAAGATTCTCATATCCACTTAATCTCAGCACACATCTCCACCCCTACTTCCTTCCCAATGGTATGCGGTCTTGAAAACACAAATGTTCAAGTTTCCTGGAGCTGAGTTGCAAAGGAAAAGTCCCACTCCCAAGAGGCAAGGCTGCAGGCTTTTGGCGCCCCTGAAGTTGTTAACTATAGTATAACATAATGTGGCACTTCACCACAATTAACCATAGGGAAGCAGCCTTTTTTTCACCACTGATGACACTTAATAGATAAGACCATGATGATTCTAGATCATATCTACAAGCAAAGTACAGCCAGGATACCAGGAGTTTTAGGAAATGTCTCACAAGAGGTCTTGTGAGGCAAGCTGCAACTTTAAAAGGCAAATCAGAAAGCTATCTAAATGTCTAATGTTCTCCTAATTTTTATTTGGAAGTATGAATACTTTCTAAAAAATGACCAAGAGCGTATCATTTTTTTTTAAATTGCATCTTTAGGAGTAATTTTTCATTCTATGCAGTCCTGGGTGTCTATCCATTTGTCTATTTCTCTCGTGCATACACATGCACACATATATACACAGAGGAAGACATCCATTAATATGAAGAGCAGTCTTCTGTAATGTTTTTCAGGATTTCTCAGGGGCTTAGGAGGGCTGCAGTGATGCCAAAATTACAAGCTGTCCTCTAGTCAGAAGGGAGGTCTTTTGAAAGCCCAGCCCTCATTTTTCAGTCTGATGTAAGTAAATTTACCTCCATGTGCTCAACCGAGCTGCTTTTCCTTTGTCATTTTTGTCTCTCTAATAGCTGCTGCTCTGGCACTGCTATTCATTTCAAAGAGAAGTTAGAAAGATTCTTCCCTTTTCCCCTTTATGATCATTTGCAGGGGTACAGATTCCTCCAAAATTTTAGATTTGACAAGGAAATTTAAAACATGGCACCATTTTGAAACAGCAAATCACTAGCATTCCTAGGATCACATTTCTCAGCAACAACTATCCAAAATCAACCAAAAATACCATGGCCAACTACACTAACTACAAATCTAAAAAAGAAAGAGAAAAATATAAATGCTGAAAATTTAGTCCTGCACCACTCTATTATTTTGGGGCTATATAATATCTGGGAGAATGATGTAGTAAATAACCAAGGGAAGGTGGTGAGGGATTTTGTGCAGTTTGTTGTGGGGGGGGGGTTCCATATTAAATCATTTTGTTCCTTGCAAAAAACAAAAGTGATGATGCCACGTTATCTCAGACCAGATATTCAGACAATCTACAAATAAGACAACATAAACAAAATAGCCATTAAAATGTTCACCCATTATTTACAGGCTTCAATCTTGTTTCATGGGATTCACCTTTAAAATTGAAAAGTACATAATTCCAAGGCCTTGCTAGATAATTTTATTAGATACTTCCAATAAGAGTAATAGCTAATCTAAAAATATGGAAATCAGGGCAAAAATCACATCACCAGTATGTGTGCAACTAATTCTGGAAGCAAACGTATGTAGCAAGTAGGTCTAACGCTGGATCTGAAGCCAGAAAAGGAGGGTTCAAATCCTGACTTTGATGTTTCTTAGTTGTATGACCATAAGAAAGTCGTTTAACCTCTTTACACCTCTATTTCCTTATCTGTAAAATGGAGATAATCATACATACAGTACCTATGTCACAGGATTGTTGTAGGGATCAAATGATATTATATATGTAAATCATTCCGTAAACCTTAGACTGCTGTGTAAATGCCACCTATTATAACCCTCAATCTGAGTTCCATTTAAACCGGTAATGAGGCCACCACCTTACTGTTTATCTAATGTACACTTCCTTATGATTTATCAACTAGAATTAACCTCCTCTAATTGTGTGAACATGCTCGGATTCATGATGGAGTTTGAGTTTTGGCAAATGTCAATCTCAAAGTCATACTCCGGTGAATGGTAATGGAAGATCAACACAGCTGGACCTAACTCAGAGAAAAATACACATACCAAATGGTTAAGACAGCCCAGCCAAGGAAAGAGGCTCATTACCTATCTCCTGTATCATACTCCAACTTCCCAACATTAACCTGAAAAAAACTTTTATGCCTTTTAACATTTTAACTTCCATTATGGAAACTCATATATAAGACAACGATTACAGTGTTACCCTTAATGACCTTATTAACAAATTCATATTGAATAAGGAAGCAGCAAAAAACAAACAAATTCACTTTTCAGACAATTTTAAAGCTAGATATCAAAAACCAAGAATGATTAATATATTCTATGTTCGTTGTGGGCAAAAGGATTGTATCTGAGATTTTGGAAACTCCCTACACCCTTGCAAACCACCAAATCATATTTTTACAGGGTTATGGTTGTCTAGGGCACAAAAAGGTTAATGATTTGCCAATGGTCATATAATTAATATGCAGCAGGCGAAGTACTGGAACCCAGGTTTTTCTGACTCCAAAGCCAATCCCATCCACGATGCCATACTGCCTCTCATGTTCTACCATGCATACACAGAACACAGAACCTTGGAGTTGGAAGGGATATTAATTAATTTCCTCCCTCCCTTATTTAATTAGTATGAATTTGGTAACCACAGAAGTCACAGCAGCTAGAGCTAGTTATATAGGAAGGCACGATATGTAATTCAAAAAAATTAAAAGATGCTGATGCTGTAAATTAACTTTACTAGGAACTTCTCCGAAACAAGAATGGATTCTCATGCACAAATTGCTAATCTAATCAAGCTGCACTTTCGATGTAGAAAATATATTCACAAGGAAGAAGCGGCACTTCACTGCCAGTGACTTCCCCTCTGTGATTACATCTCATTTCCCCTGTATATATCGCGTACATACCTAGTTGTTGGTATGCTGTCACCTCCATTAGAATGAGAGCTCCTTGAGGACAGGCACTGTGTTTTTGCCTTTCTTTCTACCTCCAATGCTTAGCCATATGGCTAGCATTAAGCAAGAGTTTACCAAATGCTTATTGACTGACCAAATGACTAAAAAAATGAGTGCCAAGGTTCTGGGTTTAACAATCCTCCTTGGCATTTTCTTTTGCATGAATTTTATATATTATGTACATAAATCCATAAGTTCTAAATTAGGTAAACTAATTAATATAATCAAATACAATTACCTTCCAACCATTATGAAAGACCTTCTGCATATGAATTACAAAATAGATTTTTAAACTAAACTAATGAATTAAATTACATCCCAGGTTAGGCATGACAGGATCCAGCTGAAGATGGCCGCTCATCAATCTTGTAAGTGAAAAGTCTGATATTCTGTCACCCACTCTAGATGGGAGCACCCTTCCCAAGATCCAATGCTTGCTTACTTATCCTAGCTCTAAGAATAAGACAACACATCAGTATTTCCATACGTAATCTGATGAGATTAATTCAATTCCTCTACAAAGAAATCATTTAATTAAGCACAAGTTGGGACATTAAAGAAAATGGTAATGCTTAACAGGAAAAAGATTGGTGGCCTAATCAATGAGCTACGGGATCATCTTGATTTCTCCTACTGTATGACTATGGTTACACTTTCAGAACAAGAAATGTACACACAACCTTGAGCAAGAGAAAGTCACTGCCCCCAAAAGTTGCAATGCCCTGGTAGAAACAAAATACATTAAAAACAGAGCCCCCTTAAAAATTACTATTGGGAATAATAAGAGCTGCCTGATGATTTTCTGAGACCAAAGTATGTACTGATTATTGCACATATAATAAAGTGTTAATTATGTTAATCCTGGAAGAATTAAGCTGTTTTCTTAATGAACTCAAGGCATCTAAATATTTCCCAAATAAAATTAGGAACATTTTTGAAACATATGAAATCGTTATAATGTATTATAAATTTTATTTGTGGCTTACATATGTAAAGTATTGAAAATAAGAACAAATAAGAAACAAGAAATTTATATGAACATGGTAGCTGTCTTCATGTATTTAAAGAACTGGCACAGGGGCAATGGCTTGTCTTGAGAGCAGAAACAGAAGGATAGGTAGAAGATACAATGTGGTAAACTTGGGCTTTAGCTAAGGAAATATTCCTAAACAATTAGAATTATACAGAAATAAAAGGGGTTTCCTCAGAAGGGAGCAGATTGCCCCTCACTAGAGGTCTTCAAGAAAAGGCTGTATGATCACTTCATGATTGTATTGTGGGGAGTTCAAGGACTGGTTGGACTACAAGATCTTGGAGGTCTCTTCCACCACTGAGACTCTAATTCTATGAATTGGAAGTTTACAAAACTGCTGCTTATCAACTAGGGAGATGAGGTCCAAAAGAAAGAGCATTAAAACCATTTTTTAAAATAAAGAAATAGGAAGTATGCATGCTTAAAAGTATGCTTTTCTTGCCAAAAACCTAAAATTTTAACATCTAAGGAGGGAAGAATGTATTAACCAAAAAAAAAAATTGCTCTCAGCCTGGTCCCCTTTTAAATGTTTTTTTACATTACTTTATTCAAAAATATACCCTATTGGGCCTGATAATAAATCTAATACATATTTATGTAGGCTTCTTTTTAAAATGATTTATTTTAATATTTGAATTGACATACTGTTTAGTCTAGGCATAAAAGTTTCATTTCTCTACTAAAACAGAATTTCCTCCTACCTAACATGGCCAGGTGGGTGAGCTTCATCAACATTCTTAAGTAATGTTTCTGGCTAATTGAATTCAATTCAACAAACATTTGTTAAGCATCTACTATGTACAAGTCACCAGCTAGATAATAAGGATACAAATATGGAGGAAAAATCCTAGCCTCCTTGCCCTCAAGGAGCTTACAATCTAAAGGGAGTAGAAGGATATGACATGTAAACAGACACATATGCTATGACGTACAAAAGAGAAATGAGGACAAAAGAAAGAGCTGAACAAAGTGAGCTAAAAATTTTTGAGGAGGAAGAGATTGCCTTCCTTCTATGGATCAAGGAAGGCTGACCTAAACATACATGAGACTCTCATAGACTACAGAGATTCTTATTTAGTATGCATTGGACTCCTCTAAGGAGAGCTCCAGCACTGAGGTTCTGTAATTCTGTGTTCAGGTCTTAAATCCCTGAAAACATTAGGTAGTTCCTTGCAGCAGGGACAAAGTACTATTATTCATCTTGCATCCTCCCAGCTTCTTGTACATAGGAGGCACTCACAAAATGTTGGATGAATAAATAAACCCATCCTTCTGGCCTAGCCAAGCTCAGAGATCACTGCATTTGCCTTTACTTAAAATGGCTATTTTGTTATCTTTATTGATAGAAAGTAGAATTTGTGGTAATTCATGGTCTGACCATGTCAGCCCCCTGTTCAGACTTAAATACCTGTAATACAAAGTAGAATGTCATCATGCACAAGAAAAATGTAGTGTCTAATCCAGAAGAAAAATTTCACTAAGTACTATAGAGTCAATAACATAAGTGTTGTGAACATGGAAAAAATGAAAATGGATTTCAGCATTTCCTTTTTCAAAGAAAATCAAAATACCATGAATATAGGGAGAGAAAAAAGGAATACGTGAATTTCTCAATGCTCTTTCCCTTTCACTCTATTTCAGTAGAATTTTATTTAGTCTTCTCTTAGTCATCTCAACTGAATTTGAATCTTATCCTTTCTTTTTAAATTTATGTCCATGTTTCCAACCAATATAAGCTAGGAGGTCTGATTCATTCTGCCAAGCAACAATCCTCAAGATTTTGGATCTGGCAAATGAAGACAGGTTTTTATAAATAGTGTGGATCAGAATCATTTATCAAATGTGGTGGATAACTTGATGGTCTTGCTATGATTTCTGAACCACTCTCTCTGTGCTATGGAGTGCTTCAATGATCCAGTGAGGAAAGTAGAGGAAAGGAAATATAATAAAAATTAAAATATTTTATGGAACTATCCTGACAAATGATCAGTTCTTATAGCACCAATCTTTTCCTATAAAAAGGAAAGGGGTTTCTGTGTCCCTATGTGTTTATATATTTATCTTCCACTAAAGTTTCATCAGACCATAGAGGTCATCATCAAATCACAGATTTAAAGATAGAAGGGACCTTAGAGGCCTTCTAATCTTACTGTAAATAACCAAAGCCTCTGCCACCCTAGCAAAAGTTCTGGATGCTCCAAAGGGTTTTAATATAAAAGCAAGAAAAGACTACATATCTGTCAGCTAAGAACCAGTCTTCTCAAGTTCAAAGACATTCATATTACCAATTGATAAACTGGGAGATGGCGGGAAAGAGGGACCTAGAACTCCTTCTAACTATCCACATGGAGGGATTATGATCCCAACTGGCATCCACAGCAGTGAACTCATATAATTATATATATATATGTATATGTATATGTATATACATATATATGTGTGTGTATATGTATATATGTATGTATATACTTATATATGTATATATACACATACATAAATATATATATATATATAATAACATATATTTAAATGTGCATGGTGACATAGAAATAGTACTGGTCTTAAAAGCAGAAAAAAAAGGAAACTTGGGTTTTAGTCCCATGTCTGATATATAGTCATTTCACTTCTGCAAGCCTCAGTTTCCTCATCTGTAAAATGGGGGCGATGATATGTACACTATGCACTCATAAGGGTTATTGTGAGGAAAACAGTAATATGATCTGGAACTACAAGGTACTATATCTCTTGGAAGTTTCTAAACCACTCAATTTCATACTTCTCCTGAATATAAACCAGGAAGCAAATATCCAATAAATAACAAATCTTTTTGCAGTTCTGAACTTTGACAGAGAAATATCAAATGTGATACACATGGTTTTGCTGGCAGAATTTGTTTTCAGAATCTCAAGGCAATGTATACACTCTCTCTCTTTCTCTCTCTCTCTCTCTCTCTCTCTCTCTCTCTCTCGCACACACACACACACACACACACACACACACACACACAGAGTCAAATTTTTTATTCAATAAGTCATTTGGAAGAGTCTCCAGAAGTGTGCCGAGGCATGTTTCTGGTGTTTTGCCAAATTATGTGCTTCTGTTTGTGGCTTTCAAATATGGATCAGACGGATGCACAAGCATGTACAGTTTGGCAAGTAGTGACAATGGTCTAGTCTGATTTTAGTAAATGAAGCTTTTCATTAGTCCTACTAGGTGAAAGAAAGAATTAACAACTTGTTTGAGCTCTATCTTTATATCCCCTTCATCATCCATTCTTGTTCATTTGCCATAGATTAGAAGCTGTTGGATTTTCAGATGTCCTCAACAGATAAACCTAAAGCAAGGGTTTTGAACAAGAGGTTCAAATGTCAAGTACATTTATATTGGATCCTGAACTTTTGTTCATTGTTATTCTAAGACTAAAACACTTATTTCCCAAATTCCCTATTGGGCTGAACCCTCTAATGTGTCATTTGTCCCCCTCCCCACTACTGAGAATAAAATGGAAATTAACTAAAGAGGAAAAATATCTTAGTGTTTTTCATGTCTTAAAAGTACTGAAATGTACTTTTCAATGCTATTTTGCTCTCACACACAAGTTTGCCTGCCTTCTATAACTGTTCCCCTGCAACATCAGTCTGTGCTCTCCTGCTACATGCATCTGAGCTCTATATTTCCAGCAAGTCTCCCTAAGACGTTATGGTATTTTAATAGTTCAGCTTATGAACATCTCCAGACAGAGCTCTTAGGACACTTTGCTATTGAGAAAGTTTTTTTGTCCTGAAGGAAAAAAAAAAGACCTTTGATTTTGAATACAAACAACATTAACAGTAAAAATAATGACTCATATTTCTCTGCTGCATTGAAGTTTACAAGCACTTGCTTTCCTTCTAACTTGCTTTCTCATAAGGCAGAATAGTTTAGTGGAAAGAGTGGCAAACTTGCCATCAGGAGACCTGGGTTTGAATTCTTACTTTAGTATTACTAGCTGTACAAACTTAAGCAAGTCACTTCATCCATCTTGGCCTGAGTTTCTTCATTTGTAAACTTGGAGGGGTTGATTCAAATCATCTAAGTCCCTTTTAGTCCTGGATCCTTTATTAGTCTAGATTTTATTAATCCCATTTTACAGATACAGAAAATTAAAGTTGAGACAAGTGAAGTTAACCACAAATGAGAGTTGCTACATCTTTCCAGGTCATCTGTAAAGCACCAAGGAAAGATCAAATGTCTTTCAGCATTTAACATTTTCTTCTCTCTTTATGGGCAGGAATAATACTTGAGTCACACTTAGAAAAGTTCACAGGAACCAAGAGGTAAAAAGGATTAGATACTGACAGTGGTCCATTGTTAATTGAGTCCCATGTGTGAAAGCTAAGGAAAGATTAGTTTATACAGCTGCTGCTATTTGTCATAACACTGCTAACAAGATACACATGTTTAATTCAACTCTTACTTCAGACCCTAAAAGTGGACAGACCAAGGGTGTGAAAAATATTCACTGAGGGCAGTCAATTTCATTAGAGAGCCATGACACTAGACAGCAAATCACCTCTGATTTTCCTACTGTCCAATAAAAGAAAAACTGTATCTCACTTAGCCCAACTACACCAAAGTTTTCAAGGCAGAGATTAGGAAATGAAGGAGGAAGTCTGAATGGAGAAGATCAGAACACTACCCTGCGAAGGCTGAGTAAAGGACTAAAATAAGGCACCATGTGTGGTCTTGTCCAGAGTCTCAGGCCTTCAGGCACTACTCACGAAAATATGACTTTCCCTGTCAGAAAAAAAATGTTTTTTTTTTAAAAAAGTGACAGGAAGGATTTCCAGCTTGGCCAAAAAGTGAATCAAACTATTTGGCCTTTGTAGTTGGAGCAAGTCAACAACTTTCTTGCCATCCTGTTCTGTAAACTCCTAGAAGGCAGAGAACACAACTTTTTTAAGCCAGGTTTATACAGTATCCAGCATATTGTTTCCTCTTTGGATTTTCCTCAAGCCAAGTCAAAAGGCAGAAATTAGAAAGATGATTTTAAAATGGAGGCTTCTAAATTACTTATTTGGGCATGTAAAGAATAGTCGGGGGAGTGTGTCTTCCATCCTTCCTGTATTTGTTCAGTTGTCACATGACCATTTGAGATAGCTTTAAAACAGGTTCTATGGCACACACTGCAACTGCCACGTAAGGTTTCAGGGAAACTGGCTTTCTGGAGATGACCTTTTCATTTCATTGGGTCATCAATACCAATGTTGACAAGATAGTTTCCTGAAGTCACTCTACCATCTCCCCTATCAAATGGTATCTTGCAGTCACAAAATTTACAATGTATTTAAGCTTAAGATGCAATTTGCAAACCTGAATAGTAATATGGGATGACATTTGAATGAGTTGTATTTCAGTTACCAAGAAGGGACTTTGTAATCAATAAATCCATCAGCCTATGAAAATTTGAATCTAGTTGAATTATGTGCCATTCAAGGTATTTAATGATGTTTCCCTGGGGGAGTGTTCATGGGAAATAACACTCCCTTCATACTCCCTTCCAGTTTGTTCCCCTTCAATTATTAGCTAGTTGGAGAGACCATCCTGAACTTCAATTAAAGCTACAATCATAAAGATGTAAATTATGATAGTAAAGCCCCACCTGAGATTTTTAAATGTTTCTGACATTAAATAGTACCACCCTTAAGTAATTTTCTCTTCTATAAGCAGTTTCAACATACAAACTATGTTTTGCTAGCATATGAAATGGTCAGCACAATTCTTTTAAAAGATCTAAGGCATCACTTTAGAACAATACATTTTATGAATGACCTATGTTTGACTTTGCAAAATATACAGTTCCAGAAAACCAAAACGAAAATCATCAGTAAGTCCCTTCATCTCTCTGGGACCTCAGGCATTTCATATGTAAAATAACAGGGTTGGACTAAATGATCTTTAAAGTCTTTCTTCCTTAATATGCTATGTTCTAAGATTTTTGCCTGCTCTGACATTCTACATTCTCACTTCCCTTTAAGCTCTAAATCCTATGGTTTAGTGTAAGAAAGGAACCTTAGGAATCAACTAATCCAACTCCTCAGTTTTACACAAAAAGAAACTGAGACCTCTTGAGGTTAGATGATTTGCTCAAGGTCACAGAACTAAAAATCAGCAGAGATGTTCAAATCCAGTTCTCTTTACACCAACCAATCAACAAGCAATAAGCTCCTGATATGTGACAGACACAGTGCTATTATTAAAATAACATACTGTTACCTTCAGCCTTTGAGACATATATCTAATTGAGTCCAAAGCCTACCTGGGAGAGCAGATCTTGTCCTGAATTAAACTCAGTTCATTGGATTGGCTCTAAGACTCAAAGAGGAAGTTATTTAGTAGAATGCCACTTGCCATCTCCCTTAAAAGAAAGTTGAAGAGGCAAATGAAATAACGTAAGTAAATCACTGAGTTTGGGGGAAGACGGATGCTTCTGGGTAATACCTGGGAGTTACAAAATGGAATACAATATCCACATCTTTCATCATAGATCAAATACATTCATTGATTACTTTGGAATGAAGTAAACAATATGAAATCAGCAACTTATGTGACAGTTGTTTAAGGCAAGAAGATAATTATAACAGCAGAGTGTCTAGTATATAATAAGTGCTTAATAAATACTTATTGAATTGAACTGAATTTCAGCTAATAATTTCTTACTTTCAACAGAGGATTTCATCTCTTTTTTGACTCAAATAATACCTTGAACTCACAGTTCTTTGTCTTCCTCAGTCCCATCACCCAACGTCAGCCTCCTACCACAGGACTCCTGTCTTTTACCACCTGACAGGACCCTCAAAACTTCACCTCTGAAATCTCCTACTTGATGCTTTTCACCTCATCTACACCCTCAGTCCTCGAGCCTTTTCCTGGCTTTCTGCAGGCTCTCCAATCATCCAACTTGTCCCCTTTGCTATCCCCCCCCCCCATTACATTCCCAACCCCTCCTTTTCCAATGACGACTCCTCTGCTTTTATACACACATTTCCCTACTCTACAAAATAAACTTAGTTTGACCCCACTACTCCCTCAGTCCTATTTCTCTACTTTCATATGCTACCAAACTTTCATACGCTATCAAAGTGTGGTCTATACCTCTTGTCTCTATTTCCTAACTACCAATTCACTCCTTAACCTCCTGTAATCTGGTTTCCACTCTCACCTCTCTAGTGAAACTGGGCTTTCAAAAGTATCCAGTGACCTCCTAATTGCCAGATCCAATAGCATTTTCTACTCATTCTTCTTGTCCTTTCTGAATTATTTATAGTTCAGTCATTTTTCAGTCATGTCTGACTCTTCATGACCCCATTTGGGGTTTACTTGGCAAAGTTACTGGAATGGTTTGCCATTTCCTTCTCCAGTTCGTTTTACAGATGAGAAAAGTAAGGCAAACAGGGTTAATTGACTAGCCCAGAGTCACATAGCTATTAAGTGTCTGAGGCCAGATTTGAACTCATGACGATGAGTCTTCCTGATTCCAAGCCCAGCGCTCTATCCAATGGACCACCTAGCTGCCCATCTCTGAAGTATATGACCCTGTAAATCAACCTCTGTTCTGCCTGAAACTCTCCACACCCCTATACTCGTTATCATACTACGCTCTTCCTTTCCTCCTAGTTTTTTTTTAACAAAAATCTTATTTCTAGTTCCTCAATCATGGGCATTGCCCAAGGCTCTACCCTTAGCCTCATCTCTCTACTTTTACTCACTTTCATAGCTTCAATTTATATCCTTTATTTGACTGATTCATGTCTCTGCCTCTTTCAATGCTACCATCATTTTCGTGGACTCCTAGCTTGAACCCTGTAGTCATCTCTGACTCATCCTTTTCCCCCTTCGATTCTTTGCAATATAACTTTTGAGATATGGAATAGTATATTTAATAGAGGGCAAGTCTTACAGTAAGGAAGACCTGAATTCTAGCCCTGTCTTTGATACATGCTATTAGTTTTGTGGGTTGTCGCTAATCTTCTCAGTGCCTCAAACAACTATGACTATGTACTAATGCACACCTAAATTAGATAAAGGGACATTCTATACTGGAAATTATCTACACACGAAAAAAATCACAGGTCGTGGAGGATTTGTTCTGTGAAGTTTGAATTCAAAGGGCCACACTTACGGCCTAGAGGCCACAGGTTTCCCACCTGTATCCTAGACCCTTTCCCCACCCCAATATATACCCCAAATCTCACAAACACACACACACACACACACACACACACACACACACACACGCATGCATGCACACACATTTTTTTATTCTATTACCACACCTGGCTTCATCTGCCAGAGGTCCCAGTCACTGGGACTGATTTCCAATCTGATCTCACATTATTCTTTGATATGAACCCTCCACTTCAATAAAGCTAGTCTTCTAACAGTAGCGTAGTGCAGTGGAAAGAGTCCTGGCTTTGTTGTCAAGAGATCTGAATTCAAATCCTGCTTCTGCTACTTACAATTTGGATGACCTTAGGCAAGCCACTTGCTAAGCTTTATCCCTTAAATGTAAAGTGAAGGAATTAGATGAAATGATATCTAAGACCCTCTGAATGTTTAAATTTGATGAGGCTGTGGTTAATTTTTATTTGCATCATGTCCATTTTGTTCATAAGTGGTTATTCATCCCTTCTAGCTTCCCCCATTACAAGTTGAGCATAGAAAATAATACCAGATCACCTTCTCTATCTGCCACAAAAACAATATATTTTTAAGTTTATTGCTGGAAAAGCCATATATGAACAACAAAGAAAAGGTGTTCTTCGCTAATATCACACAGCAATAGTTCAGCTTCAATGTAAGAAGTAAGATAGTTTCAGAGTCATTTCTGTTATACAGAGAGTGTACTGAAGTCACATAAGAATATGCAAATTATCACATAAGGAAGATGAACATAAAGGTGTCTGGACTTAATTATGTTCAGTATAATTCATCCCCTATCCCATTGAATATTTAATGTTTTTCATGTGTTCATTGACTCATCTTATGTTTCTAATGATGTATCCAAAGGTCTTTTACAAGCTTTAAAATCTACACTATTTCAAATGAAACATTTTATTTCACATTTTACATCCCTCAATGTATCTAAGAAGTGAAAAGGCTTCATAAGGCTTTCCTGGGGATTTATCAAATTAATATTAACCAACCTCCCCCCCCTCAAAAAAAAGATGATGTTCCTAAAACCTAAATTGCATCCCTCTATCTGAAAATCTAAGGAGAAGTAATTAAGATAAACTTCACCACTCTACTTGAAAAGTCTAATTTTTTCCCTTAAAAGAACCCAAAAGCCAACAACAAAAAAACCACCATACTTGCTAACTTGAACCATGCCAGTGAACATTCAAAAGATGAATCAAATGACGGACAGTTGCTAACAGTTCAATATGGTTCCCATAATTATCCAATTAAACATATAATGCAATGGGTATAAGTCTTATTGGTTCCATAGAGCATGAATATCAGTATACTTTAGAAAACTATTAAGTAGAATGTACAATCTGCTGAGTCAGAAGAAAGTGAAAGGAGAGCTGATATATTTATAGAGGAAGACAAGAAGAAGAAAAAAATAGAGTAGAGAAACACGTCACTTAACCACTCTTTATGTGGTCATATAAACACAACAGACAGTGGTAAAATCCAGAAAACAAAATTTAAGTAACAATTATTGTAAAACCAAAAGAATGCAAAGCAATGACTTTACCCTATAATTCCTACTGGCTGTCCTATATCCACTACATACCCTCAGCCTCATTTTGCTAGCTTGCTGCTAAGTTAGAAACATGGATGTAATTATAGTTGTTGGCTTTTGACTCTGTCTATAAACCATGCAGAGATAAACTGCTATTAGTGAACATACCAACTCCATATAATTGTGTTTTGACATTATAGGTAAAAACAGTGAGAAAGAAAACTAACCACAGCAATTATAAACAGCATGCTGGAGGGCATGTCAGGTCACTTATGACCTTGAGTAAGTTGCCGTACTTCCAAAGCCCCATTTATTGCACGTTCATAAGTACAAATTGTTACCTATACACAGAAGTAGCACTGGGAACTAATTTATCTCATGTATACTAAAATAATTATAAAATATTTGTATCTGTGAAACAAAAATCTATACCTTCTTAAATTCCTTATATTTGATGGAGTCAAATTTGAAGAGAAAAAAAAGTTTATATATTATTCATAGTCTTGGGACTTGTGTACCTGTGTACTTGAGTATATTTGAGAGAACATTTATTCTACACCCCCTCCCTCCACTTTACAGATAAGGAAACTGAGAACTGGAAAAGGGGAAATGACCTGCCTAATATCATGTAGTAAAGTAACAGAGATATTATTCACACTCGGGTCTTTGACTTAAGACTGTGCTTCTCCCAGAAAACCACTCTGTTTATCATTTGCATTGGACTAAGAGTATTCTATTCCAAATCTGTGTCTGCACAAGGAAAAAAGATTTCAGGAAAGTAATTAGACAATTCCAAGGGAAAAATGACAACTGTGGAAAATGCTAATGGATTGCGCTTGGGCCAGGTTATTTTGGGACAATGTCTTAAGCCTAAACCAGTAGTCTCCATGGATCCAATTTACTAGACAACTTTCAGTGGTCCGTTTTACCCAAAAGAGAAAAAAAATCTATTGAGTCCATGTCCTTTGAGTCTCATCTTTCCCTTAGGACCAAGGGTAGGTGAAAAATGCAGTCCGTGTATGTTATATAAATATGAATTAATCACGATGGCCAGATACAAATTGATGAAATAAAATGTGGGAAAATATTTGACTGCTTTTCTAATCAAAGAACCAAAATGATTTATGTTCCACAAGAGCCAATAAAAGTATGTAACAAAAATACAAAATTGACTGTCATGTGAAAATAAACAGACCAGACCGTTTTATACAGACCCCATTTAAACCCATCTTGCTTAAATAGCTCTATTTTTAAATAGTGTACAGAAAGATCTGACAATAGGTAACCTCACTGTGTACTGCTATAATTAAAGCTAGAATCTATGGACTTCAAGCAGTTTCTTTTCTTTAGAGGATAATAAACTAAACAAGAGATAGGAAGGGGGAGAAGACCTCTACAGAGGAGGTTATCTAACACACAGTAAACTACTTTGTAGAATAAATGTAACTGTATTCTAATAAATTAATAAACTTTATACATGTATGTATTTCAGGTGGAGGAAAAAGACAAGGGTTGCCTACATCGTTAGTTCAAAAGCTCTATAGTTAAATTTTTAAAATACAAAACCAAACCTAAAAAATTATAGAGTTCTTTTAACATTAAATCATTCCCCCATCCCTCTACAAGAAATATCATTATCAGGCTCCAAATATTTGAAACATAAAAACAAAAATTATAAATGTGAAAAATGAAATAGTATCAATATACATGTGTTGACTACAAGTGGTATTATGAATGTAGGAATGTAAGCTGCTTGGGGAAAGGCACAGCACCTTGCACGGTGTCTTAGATGCAATAGGCATTTAATAAACTTTCACCGAATCAAATGTAATTATGGTTAGGATCATCCCTAGGGAAAGGTCAGGACCTGGGCCAAATCACAGTAGTACATATGCAGATGAAATCTCATTAAAAGGAACACTAACAAAAGAAAGGGAGATACCACAAAATAGCAACATGTAGCTAATATAAAGTGTGTCCATTAAGGAAAAGAGAGCCTGGGCCAGGCAAAGGTCTACATATCTACCATATGTATCAGAACACAGACTTTTTTTTGCTGTTAAAGATACTTTGTTCTACCCTAAAAGCTGCTTCATTGAGCCCTTGCCCCCAACTCTGCATCATCACAGTTTCTAAAAAGTAAAAGACTGTGACTTGGTATACCCTAGGAATGATTATGATTACAACACTTAATTCTGACACTGTGAAAAGATAAGACAAATTATTATCACAGCCACATCAAAACAAAATCGTTAAAATGGGGGAAAATCCAACCCATTTCAAAAAGAAACTACCTAAGTTGATTAATTGTAACCATAAAAATGTCTACAGAAGGAATCCAATGATGTCCGTGTGTGTTTGGCACTGAGATGCTACGTTTTGAAAATTGCTTATTCATTCGTTCAACAGGCATTCATTCAAGAAACATTTACTAAGCATTTACTATGTACATAGAAACTGTGATCCATGTCAAGGGCAGGATAAAGAAGTCAGGAATGCTGCCCAGAGCTTACAATCTGATTATTATAAATGAGCCAGACTATTTTTGAAATTTCCTAGTTCTTAGATATCTCTTCACCTCACACCCACAATGCAGATTTAAGAAATTTAAGTACAAGCAAAGACTGACACGATTTTTTCTATTTGTAATTTTGCTTTTGTCTGTGAAGGGACTATTAATAGTAATAATGAATTAATATCTCTAACTCTACCCCTTATTTGCCTTGAGCATCAAAATATCTTTAGCTTAATCACTCTTTTCAGTCTGAAAATCTCAGTTCACATGCAGCAAATAATCTTTCACATATTAACTAAAAGTTCATCAATACAGCCCCAAGTATAGTTTCTTTGAGAAGTATCAACTTCCTACTCAGGCAAAAAAGGATGAGAAATATACTGTCTGTATGAAATCATGAGAATAATGCTCAAGACTTCATTGGGATTTTTTGTTATAGATCTGAAAGGGAAAGGAAAGAAAACTACCTATATTCATGTACTTAGTCAAATATATAATGTCAATATATTTAAGTTCAGTTCCTAAAGTCTGATAACAACAGAGAGAAGCCTCATTCCTAAATGAGAAAGGACAATATTCCAGTGTTTGTAGGGCAAACCGCATCTCCATATAGCAGAGAGAAGAAAGACAGATTGATGAGTTTTCAAAAAAATAATACATATAATTATTTCTCCCTACAGGTGGAAGGCCTTTCAGATTTGGCAACAGCTCTTTAGTAGTACATCACAGGCATGACAATATTTTAACCTGTAATTCAGATTCTTGAAAATGCATAAGAAAGGTCTTTTTTTCCTTCTTCAAAAAAGGGAAGAGATTCGACTGGCATTTCAAGGGACAACAAAGAATTGTGGACAATAGAGTTGCTCAGTTTCAAAAAGTGACTCTAAGAATGACTAGTGAAGGCCCTCCAGGATCCCTTTGTGTCACTGTGCTCCCCACTACAGAATCTGTTCGCCGCCTTACTTTCAGGGAATCAAACTGAACAGACTAACAGGATATTCTGCTATGTTGAGAATAGGAAGGGGAGAGTCACCAAGCATAAGTGTGACAAATCCTGATCAAGAAAAGAACCGTGCGCTTCAGAGGCAGGGTGGGGGGTTGAGTCTAAGGAAATCGCTATGAAAACACAAAACACATTTTTCTCTCATGCCTCATTCCAAGGGGAAAACCACTGGATTTAGACTCAAAGGACCTCATATCAAATCTTGACTCTCCCTTGGGCAAGGTACTTCAGTTCTCTAGGCCTCAGTTTCCTTATTTGTAAAATGAGGAGGTTGGACTGCATGATCTCTCAGGTCCCTTCATGCTGTGATCCTATGATCTTAGGTTAAGAGGAAGAAACAAGAAATATCATTGAAGTGTTGAGAAGCATTGCTAAGTGAACGAATGGGGAAATCTTGAAATCATCTTTAAAATCCTCCCTGCCCTTCACCACCAGCCAAAAAAGACATCACCAGGTTCATTTTTCTTTAAAGCATTGGGACATTCATAAAATGATTCAGATCTTTCACTTCTCTAAAACTTTTTGAACTTGATAACCTTGAAACTAGGTTATTCTTTCTCCAGAAAATCAAGACGTGACCTGTTCTTGCAAAGTCAAGCTAAATTTTGTGATTTTAGTTGCTTAGTCTTCTTTGTGTTTCTCTTTTCTTTCCTCTATGTTTGATAAAGATCACTTAATAGTAACAAAGGAGACTCTTGTCTCATATAAATTCTTAAGTCAAAAGACTGAAACTGCACTTTGTTTCATTTAGGAGACCAATTTAACTATAGATATCAACTTGAATTTGTATACATAGAAGAATGGATAGAAAAATGGAGAACTGGATCCTTCTACCATCTCTGTCCCTCTGTGATCCTTCACCCTTTGACACCTCAGTTGTTTTATCCATAAAAATGAAGGGATTGGACTCAGTTGCAGCTTAGGTCCCTTCCAGCTCTTAAAATCTATAAGGAAAACAGGAGTTTAAGTAACAAGGCAATATGCCCACTGGCTAGCTTAACCACAACAGCAAAATTTTTAATTCATTCTTTTTAAAATAAGTAAATAAACCAGATTCTTACCATGAGCCATAGCTTGCCCTTATAATGTGTAAAGGTTATGATATCTCACACAACAATTGCTTCAATTCCTTTTGTCCCATTTGTAACTAGATTCATATAGAAAGTGTGATATAACTGATATTTTGTAGTCAGAGGACCTAGGTGCCATTTACTACCTTGTATGACCCTGAACAAATTATTTTACCTTTCTAGTCCTCAGTTTACTTATCTGCAAATAAAGTCTCTTTTAGGACTAAATCTATGATTCCATGATCCTACCTGCCATTGTGCCAAATCATTGTCCTCATGCTAGTGGGAATGTTGCCCACTATTCTTTGGCTAATCCTTTTACACCTACTTCTAGTTTTTCTGTTTCTTGGAATCTCAATTCCCTTAACTTCATTTCCTCTCATGGCTCTCTATTCGATCCAATCATGATAGAATCACCATGAAAGAACATCTCAGAAGACACTGAACACGGCCTTGGAAGACCACCATTTCAGTTATTTGGCTCTTGTCAAATCATTTAACTCCTCCAACTCTCAGCTTTTTTGTGTGTAAAATGGAATAATAAACTCAAACTTCCTACACCATGGGGTTCTTGGGAGGACTAAATTCAATAAAGCATGCAGAGCACATTATAAATATAGGCTATTATGAAGTCCAAGAACTGAAGTTTTAGAGGCAGAAGTGGTCATCATTCTAGTCCAACCCACTGCTATTTTACTAATGAGGAAACTGAGACCTAGAGAAAAGAACTAACTTGCTTAAGGTCATTAAATAGCAGAGGCTGGATCTGAACCCAGGTTGTCTCCAAATCCAGCATTTCTCATCTACGTGCCCCACATGCATCACTATAAGCCCCACATTTCACACAGCACTAGTTTTCTGAATATCGTTGCACTTGAATGCTGTTGTACAATGTTATCAACTTTGTTTTATTTAACCTTAACACTGTTGGTCCATAGGTTTTTCAAGGCATTGCAGTTGAGAAGACCATGTCACAGCAAGAGCCACAGTATCACTTCACAGGCTTAGTACATTAGAACAGGAAAGGAACTTAGAGACCACCTAACCCAAGCCCTTCACTTTACAGGTGAGGACACTGACACCTAGGGATATTACATAGCTTGCCCAGGAACGCCCAGCTAGTTAGTGGCCAAGCCAGACCTGAGAAAGCGACCATGCTATACATGACTTTCTACAAGACTAATGACATTCCCCATCAGAAAATGTACCAACTTAATCTCATGTTGTATGAGTAGTTTATGTTGTCATTACATACAAAATCTAGGGATATTTTATCTATTAAAGATGAATAAAACTATACTGATTTTCCAGGTGCAAGACAGAATAGTCATGTCGTGAGCTAGAAGCAACTCGGTGTCAAATCCTAACTCTGACATTTATTAGCTATATGACCTCTGAGTTTCATTTTACTTATATGTTAAAGAAACCTAATTGTTGCAAAGCCTACCTCACAATGTGAGTATGAAATGAGGTGATATATGGGTCAACTCAGTCCGTAAGGGAATGGACCTATGATTTTACTGGTATAGGGAATTCCTGATAAGACAACTCCACTGTCCAATTCAAGGAAACATCTGCTCTGTAACAGATAGTCTTTAAAAATGGCTTGAGGTACTGAAAGGTTAAGTGACTTACCTGGGGTCACAGAGACATTACGTACCAAAAGTTTAACTTGAACTCAGGTCTTTCTGACTCTGAGGCTAGCACTCAATCTACTTAGGGTATACTGATGTTCATACTATTCATCAGAAAATGTCAAATCTCTATCCCATATCTCTTATGCTTTTACATCAGCATCAACAATATTTTAAGTATGATATTAATAACCATGAAAAAACAATAAAAATTATATAATGACAATTATTTCATGCCCCTCTGGTATCCACAAAAGACTAAATGAATCACAAGACAGCCTCTAGTACACTGGGCAGATTCTCTATGGAAGATTTACAGAAATATGGAGACAGCACAGAATAGGATAAAAAGGTATGGATGGATTGATGAGATTACAAAATGAATGAAAACAGCAGTATGAAAAATGTGTTTAATTCATGAGAGTTTCAATGAACTTCATTGAAATCTCATTGTGTTGAACAATGTGGTAAATACCCACTATTGGAGAAAGGGATTTTTAACATATAAAACACAAAGCTCCTGCTCTCCTTATAGTGAAAGATTCCCTTTACTTTCCTATTCAATTATAAAGTCATACTTGATTTCAAATGAGATCAAGTGGAGTCAAGAACATAAAATGAATTCAGCATACTTGTTGACATCAAACATTTTATTAAATACCTACTGTGAGTGAGCTAAAACAATTAATGGAACTGTTGAAAATCATGTTAGGTGCTGAGACACATGGAGCTTACAATCTAGTAAGGTAAAATATTACAAATAGTAACAATTCAAAGGAGGCTATACTAAGTGTAAAGCAGAGGTCCAAACAGAGTGCTAGGAGAAATTTTAGTAAGTAGAAATCCCTTTCAACGGAACAGGATTAGAGAAGGCTTAAGGGAAGAGATCATACCTGAGTTAGGACTTATTTAGACCCCAAAATGGTGACTGCAAAGGACCACTGCCTTAAAATAAGATTATTCATGACCCTCAAGGAAGCTGTTTCAGTAGAGAAGTAGAGAGTAGTGGTTTCTAGAGCAGTGGAGACATAAGCCAGATGGCAAATAGTGAGGGGGTGGTGAGAACATGAAGAAATTGCAGTGAAAACCACTCCTTCTACAAGTTTAGAAGTGAAGGGGAGGGAAAAGTACAAAAGGTACTTTGCAGGTGAGGGTAAGAACATTATGATAGAATTTAGAATATCCTACATGTAAGATAGTGGTAGGTTTGAGGAAAGTTTCTCCTTAGGACATAGAAAATCACAGGTTGAGTGGAAGGAGGCAATCGAGAGGAAAAGACTGATAATGTATAAGAAAGAGCGGATGGTGCATAGAGTAAAGTTTCTGAGGGGATAGTATTTAGAATACCAATCAAGGGTTTCACTTTGGCAAAGATTAGAAGCACCTCTTCCTCTGAGACTAGAGGGAAAGAGCAAAGGATAGGTAAGAACACAGAGTGATTTAAAGGCTTTGAAGGAATTCACCATCCAGAGGTTTGAATCACCCCAATAAATTTGGAAGCTAGGTTATGTACTAAAAGTGAAGAAAAAAATAGGAAGGTTTGGGTGTTTTAGGAGATAAGAAAGGATTAAGTTACTATGAAGTTGCCATGAAGAATGTGACTGAGAGTCAATAAGAGAAATACAAAAGAATAACAGAGCAGAAATTTATAAAGTGCCTAAAATTTGCAAAGCACCTCACATGCATTACCTGATTTGATCTTGCTAACAACCTTAAAGGGTAAGTGCTGTTCTCCCCATTTTACAGATGAGGCAACCAAGGCTCTGGGAAGTCATACAACTATTAAGTGTCAGTGATGGGATATGAATGCAGGTTTTAAGTACCAAAATAAATTCATCATAAGTTTCCAGAGTTACAGTATATATCTTTTAGTAAATTTAATTCCACAAACATTTATTAAGTGCCTATTATGTGTCAGATACCCAGCATATAAAATTTAAAAGAGTTCCAGTCATCAATGAACTTACATTCTACTGGTTCTAATATTTACTAGACATCTGACTGCTATAGGCAAGCAATTTAATCTCTCTGAGCTAAGTTTTCTATCTATAAAATGAGAATTGTAGTATTTTCACTGCCTACCTCACTGGGATATTGTGAGGAAAGTCCTTTGTAAACTGTTATTCACTAAATAAAGGTAAGCTATTATTTTGAATATGCACATATGAAGTCTCAAACTTTCATAAAAATTATATTTTGGAACTTAGAATTCATTTTCTGTAGAAATATTAAATATGATAGCAAGCTCTATAGCTCACAGAAACATATTATGAGAGTCTTATCTTATATTGGTGTTAGTATGTCCAATGCATGCTACATGCTCTGTATATAACTGTTTTATGGGGAAAATGTGTTTCATATTGCAACTTGTGACTCCAGGAAATCATAACCTCCAATGACCACAAGCTTGGGGATTTACCTACCCTCTCCTTCTTTCCTCTACCATCCATGTGGTGAGAGTACAAGAGACACTTCTCCACAATACAGGTTCTAGGTCTCAACCATTTGAATCATTACAGACTTTCCATTGATAAAGGTGGGGGTGGAGGCAGAAGTGGGTGTGCAGTGATAGAAAAGAAAGGGAAGAGACAAGGCTGGGGTGAAGACTCATAAAGAAAGATAATTAATCAAACCATTAAAAGTCACGAATCATACAAAAAAGGGACCAAGGAAATATCTATAACTATCCATATGTACTCATTTTCCATCCTCTAAAAATCATTACAGAAATAATCTATACATTCATCAAGGCTGTCATTGATCAAATGATGAAAAGGGAAAAGGAAGACTTTCAAAATTATATTCATATATCTGGTTGAAAGGTATAGAGAATCCAGGATCTCACTGTGATTAATGTCTACTTTTAAAAAAATTATTTAGTACAGCAAAATGCTACCCTAAGGACTCTCCTCCAAAAGTGTCTCCAAAACATGTTGAAATCATGCAAAATGCCCTGAAAATGCAGCAACAGATAACTTTGTTCAAAACCCCTTTAATTCACAATAACTTTGTTGTATATTTAAAAGGAATAGCAAGTTGTACATAACAGATCTGCAGTTTCAGGTGCAATTATCTTTTTTTATTACATTTCATTATGGATATATGCCTGTTTCATTTTTTAAGTTCAGAATAAAAAATATATAAAGTTGTTTAAAACCGTTTAGTTATCAATATCAAAGAAAATATAAAATAGAGAGGAGTGATTGCCAAAGTCGTTTGTAACCATCACGGAAGATGTCTAGCACAGAGTCCAAATGGAAGACAGGTTATCTACTGATAGCGAGGTCCTCTATAAGCTACCATTTGTGGATGATGCTGTACTAACTTCATCAAACCCCAGAACATTTCAGAGGCCCTTAAATCACCTTAAAAAATTCATCCTATCCACACAGGAAAAAACAGGTGGATAAAGAGTGTCCACTGTCCAGACTATGAAATGCAATTGGATGACCAATTCATAGAACAGTTGCATTAACAAAGAAACTGGGGATGGGCAATGACTTGGCTATTGATTTGAACTTAAAGGAGAGCACTAAATACCATATGGAAAACCATAAAGGGCTTTTAATGACCCTAAGGTTCCCCTTGAACCAACTGTCTTCTCGAACACCAGCATTCTTCTACTTATACTGTGTGGCTGAGTCACGGAACGCCAGAGCTTCCAAAGAAGTAGCAAGTCACCCAAAAAGCAACAGAAAGGTGCCTGGAGGATCTCCCTTCTTTCATGTCCACTCCTGGGAACAGAACCCTGCTATACAACTTCACCTCTATGTTCCTGTCCTTTTGAGGGTTTTCTATGGTGTGAGTATCCAAAGAAAACTAACTCTTCCTTTCATTTTGTGAAAAGCCTTCTCAAAAACTTGAAAGTTTTTGAGGGTCATTACTCTGACTACTGTTTTTATTATTCACAGTGATCCAATAAGCAATGACTAGTAAAAGTCAAAAACTAGTTAACTAGTCAACTATTTAAAAGTTAAAAACAAGATGAAGTCTCACAGAGGTAACTCATGTTGGTCCTTTACACACAAGGGACTTAAAATTTAATATTCACCTATACTTCAGAAGTAGACTCATGTTTTGTTTGCCCCAGGTGCTAGGGTAGGCAGGGTGAGAGCTCAGGGATGAAAATGAGGACAGAATCTCTAAATGGGTTTGTGAGTTGGTGAAGGAACAGGACTGTGGCGGCAACAACGTCAAGAAGACAAGCATTAGGGAACCTAAGGGAGCCACTACTAGAGGCAGAGGATGCAATACGAGAGAAGCAGATTTGCAAGTTTGTTTAGTCTCTCTTCTCTTCCCCTCTCCCCCACCCCCACTGGCTATCCTCATGTAGGATGAAGGGGCCAAAGAGCCAGTCTCAGGCAGTAGCCAGAAGAGAGAGAGGGAAGGAAATCCTGAGCAATGTTATATTCAGGGAAGAAGGGTTGTTAGTGCCAGTTGTATATAAGAACTTAAGCAAACCAGATATGCCTTACATTGCAGACTGCTTATACAGACTTGAGAGAATGCTTTTAAAACAATTATTTGGAATTCACAGCAGTGGGTTTTTATTTTATTTTATCAGAATACTACAAAAGGAAGAGAGGCTGTCTGGTGATAGCTATTGCAACTTTGAGCCTTTCACAGTGTAAGGTCAAAACTTTCCTATTCCTTTTTTAAGTATTTTTTCCCTTTTGAATAAAGAATGTACAAGTTGCCAAAATCAAAAATATTTTTGTTCCCTTAAGCCTTTACATATCATTACCAAAAACAGTCTATTGATCTAAATGTTTCTTCGTCAAGTTTTGTTTTAACTAACAACTCCTAAGAAAACTCTACTTTATCCTCACCTCCTTCATGAAACCACTGCAGACTAATCCCATGGAGCCCAGGATCCCTGAGAACTCAGCATTTATACAGCTTTCTATATGTGGCTGTTTGGATGTGGCATTTTTCCTTATTCATAGATACTGTAATTTTCATTTGTCTTATCTCCCCCATTAACGAATTATTTGGGAAACTACACCAGGCTTTCTTTGTTTCCTTCTTAATCTCACCACAGGCATTTTTGTTAAGTGTTCTGCACACAGCTCACATGTAGTAAATGCTTTCTCCAATACCTTCTCCCTCCATCTTAACACTCTGGATTTTCCTTTAAAATTAAAATGTTCTCAGCTTCAAAACAGTTCTACTCTTTTTTATGTACAAGCTGGGTCTGCCATATAATAGCACAGAAAGAATCTATCCTCCAAAGGCAAAAACATTCTTTTACTTAATATAATATATAGGCATACTAAGGTCAGGAAAGTATTATTAAAGGAATATCAGAAAAACCTCCAAAACCAAAATGCATTAGGCACTTGAGATATATATCCGGAAAAAACCCAAAAATAATACTTTAGATGTTTATGAATGAACTAGAGGGTGACCATATTCTTCAGAGAAGAATCCATATTGTGAAATAATAATCTGTTATGAAATAAATTAAGAGAACTGCCCCCTCCATATCTCTCATTTATGACTGCCATTTACATAGTATTTTAAAGTTTAAAAAGCACTTTTAGACACATCACCTCATTTAGCTCTCCTAACCTCATTTTAAACATGAGGAAACAGACTCAGAGAAGTTAAATGACTTGTACATTGTAACATAGTTTATAAGCAACCAAAGCAAGATTCGAACACAGGTTTCTCTTGACTCAAAATTCATCTCTTTCTCCTATTCCATGCTGCCTCTCTCATTAATTTCTAGTACTGTAACTTTGTGTCCCTCAGGAAGCCAAAGGAAAAATGAAATACTATGTAAAACACACATCCACACTAGTCCAACAAAGGGTTTTAAATTTTAAGTCTTGGTTTCCTCTCCTGAATGCTATCGCTCTGATAGTCTTCCCTTTTAAGTAAGAGCTATGGTTACATTTACTTTTGTTTCCAATTATGAATATGTTTGGAATTTTCTTATAACCCAAATGAAAGACTTTATGAAAAAATAGTGAATAGTAAAGTACACTACATTCTGACAAGGAATTTATCCAGAATTCATTTATTCCAGTATTTCTTTCTTCTTCTAGGAAAAACTATTTAATTTATGTTGCCCACAGATATTGAAAACAACATTATTATTTGCTTTTATTCCTTACCATTCATTTCTTCTTGGATAGTTTTTTGTGAGGTTTGCATTATTATATGGCAGCTAGAAAGTTTAAACTTTCCATATTTGTTATTTTTATTTTTTTTTCGCATTTGGCTTAACATTGGTCCTGACTTAATGCTCTACCACCCAAGATGCAGAAGTCATCATTTATATTCCATTCTCAAAACAGTCTTTCAGGAAAATCAAATGGCTTTACTGAGGTGAGAGATGGTAATTAAAAGTAAATGTTTTACTGCTTATGTGATTGTTTGAATCACTGTAGCTATTTTAATTATACTAATAAATATAGTCATGAAATTTAACCCACAATGACCTAACATCAATATCATCATATAAGGAGATACAGAGAAACTAATACAAACGTAAAACTTACACTACACAAGTGAATGAAGCAGAAGACTAATAATTAGGCACTGACTTTGAAGAAAGGCACTTAAGGCCAACCATATACCACTTTTTTGTCAAGTAGCTTTCTGACATGTGACAGTAGCCTTCAAAAATCACAGAATCTTGGAGTCAGAAGGGAAATGAAAGTCCAACATCTACCTGAACAAGAGTCATTTTAAGAACAGAACTGAAGTCTTCACCAGGCTTTTGCCTGAAGACATCCAGTGAAAGGAACTTTCTGAACTCCTGAAGCAGCCCATCCACTTTGGGATAGCTCATAAGTGTTAGGAAGTCTTTCCTTATGTCACATCTAAATTTGCCTCTCTGCATCTCCCACTCATTAGCTCCAATTCTGCCTCTTGGGGCCACAAAAAAAAAGCCTCATCACTCTTCCAGGTGATGGTCCTTTAAATGCTGGAAGATATAAACTACTTTTTCCCCTTTGTCTTCTCTTCTCCAGAATCTTTCCCATTTCCCATTTCCTCACTCCTATAGCATCATCTCAGTAGCCTGCTGTCTAATTCATGTGTTCACCATCTCTTTTTTTTCTTAAAAAAAAAAAGGAGGAGATAGGTACAAAGCAGTCATAGCAAAGAACTGAACTACTTTACTTAGCCATGCCTATCAATGGATTTCCTATGCCATTCTTCTATCAGGAGGAAATACTTGGTGATACCAAGAAATTTAGTCATTTCTCATCAGGGTCATTTTCAGAATCATGATTCTCTCATAGTAGCTTTTTTAAAAGTTAATGTTTAAGATAGTTACTGCAACTCACAAAGTACCATTTTTCACCAGGTGACATCTATCCTGCTCATTTCGTTTACTTATGTTTACATGATGATAATAACTATCACTGATATAAAGGGAAGGTTTTCATGTTTTTAGTATTTTGCATGCCAAGAATTAAGATTTTTTCTAGCCACTGGACTATGACATGAGCAACATGAAGACTCGGGAATCAGATGCCCAACATTCAACTTCTTTTTAGTAAATAAATTCTAATATCCTTTGCAACCACTACGAATTTGGCAGTGACATGTTGGAACTTTACATTGATGCCATTTTCCACCTTGTAATTTTGTGTATGGCAGGCCTATCCCAGAACAAATTCCTCCTGACAAGAGAAATTCATTATAAAATTCCCAAAAGAGGCCCATGCTAAGGTTCCAATGTTGTGATATAGATTATCTTTCAGTAAATTCAATTAAACACACACTTGTTAAGCACCTACTGTCTGCAAAGCACTGTGCTGAGCAGCAAGGACAAAAAAAAGAAAATTAAATAATGCAATAAATACCCAGATAATATTTTTTAAAAACCAAAGTAATACAAAGTCATTTCAAGAGGAAGACAGTGGAAATAACTGGACAGGGGCAGGAAAGGGAATGGGGATAAAGGATTTCTTCCTGCACAGGGAAGCACTTGAAATATGCTCTAAAGAAAAACTAGAGATTATGTGAGGCAGAGGAGAGGAACAGCCCATTCCAGATGTGGGAATTGAAGGGTAGTAGGTAACTATCATACCACTGCTAAACAATTTCAATTATACTTTTACTTTAGTAAAATAAAAGAGCCTTCACATTAAATCAATTGAAAAAGCAACACCAATCACCTTTACACTCTCAAGGCTACTAAAAGAATTCATGCCCACTGTACAGATGTGGCCAATCTCTCAAATATATTCTTGGGGAGGGAGGGTGTCAAGTAAAGAGGAAACAAATCATTGGCACCTAAAAAATAGCTATTGAAATTAAAAGAAAGAAAGAATGTGGTTTAAATATAGGTGGTGTTATTTTCAGGCCCTCTAAAAGGATTAAATAACAGAATTCTAAATGGTTTGTTTGTACTTTCCATGAAATGTGTAGATTAACCATGAAATTCTGTTTGGGACACTTTGACATCTGTTTTCAGTGCATTACAATGAAATCTGGGGACTTGATACATACATTTGCTGTAATAAAACTGTCACTAATCAGTGTTTTCCAAAATATTGCCCATAACTATTACTATTCAGTAGTCTCATTTGCATGATCTAATATTGTTGCTGCATCATGTTTTTCCCTGACAACATGTTAGTTGGTCCCAGGCACATTGTCTAAAATGGCTGCAAACCACTCAATAATCATAGTATTTCCAAGGTACTTCATAAAAGATAAGCATGCAATTTGTCCCAGGACTAGACAAATAGTTCATCATTCATTATCTATTTTTTCTTTATCTCATACATTTGAGGCTATAAGTTAATAATCATGATTAATAAAATCCAACATCGACAAATGAGCTCACACCGAGAAGCAAATTGTGTCTCACATTGCCAATACAAACGACAGGGCATGTGAACAGAAATTTGACTTCATAGACCAACCAACAAATATGTGGATATGTTATCTGGATACTGACTGTAAAGTCTACCATTAACGTTGGTACCACAGACTAAAACTGGACTAATCTGTAAAGAAGGGCCTTCCCTGATTTCCCTGGAGTTAACATGCAGTTCTATCCCATGTTCACCAAGTGCTATTGGAGGAAATACATTTCTTTTGCATACATAAACCTTAGCCTAAGTGGAGCAATGGTCTTGGAAAGGCACAAAATGTGAGCTGCCAATAATTAAAATTCATTGTTTGTAACATATATAATTTGTGTATATATGTACATACATATATGTGTGTATATACATATGTATTTATTGTCCACAGAGTTGAAATTTTTATTTTGATTATTTAATAACAATGTAAATTTTTTCCCTACCATGATATTCATCTTCAGCTTGAAATACAGTTTTCTGTACACATGTTTTACATTACATGAATGTTGGACACAAAAAGCAGATTAATTGCAGGCCTTAATGCTGTGTTTGTTAGTGCTAAGAAGTCATTCCAAATGTTCCAAAAGGGATTACTGCAGTATAACAAGTCTATTTAATTACTGTAAGACCAGTGATCCTCATATTACTATAAGCAGCTTTTCCCTTATTTGGAGTCTGTAAATAGAACAGAAATTGTTACATGATAACTATAAATCATGTCAAAAAATATTCAGGTTTTACCAATGAGAAATGTAAAGGAATGTGCAAGCAGCCACAGAAGTCTATGCAAGAAATATAGTACTTAACAAGCACATACACGTATGTGCTCCACTTCATGTTTATACCAAAAAATTTTCAAGTGTGCACTTAAGTAAACATTTTTCATTTGCATTAGAAAGAACAAAAATCATTGCTTTGAAATTTCAGCAGCAATGGTTTTTGTGTTATTCTCAGAGGCTTTAAGTTACATTTTAAGTTGGTTGCCATTAATTGCATTAAATTTTGGATCTTAATATGTACTTAAGGATTTAAAAATTAATTGATTCTGTAATGTATAATAAAAATATCTCATATTAGTAAAAAATGATCCATTCAACCTCAAAAGTACTTTCAAAAAAGATCAAGATATATAAATATAGAAATGCACACTACTTTAAATTATATGCCATGAGCCAAAAAACTTAATGGACTTTCTAGTTCTATTTTTCTGCTCATCTCAGTGATTCATTAACTAATAAACAAATAATGGGCTAACTTTTACGATTAACTCTTGGATAGTGGTAGCATAGCAGCAGTATGGCCTAGCGGATAAAAATCTGGGTTTAAGTCCTACCTCTGAAATATACCAGATACGTGACCTTGGGCGTAACTTCGCAGTGCTCTGGATAACCCCTAAGACTAAAGGTTGCAGAGATGGTGTCAAACAGCACAGATAGAGGGAGTTTCTTTATCTTAGAGTTCCTTATAACAAGGAAATCAGAGGTCCAGTCTCTGTCTCTAGTACCAAACCGTGTTAGTACCTGATCAACTGTTAATTTGTTCAATATATGAAGATGATGCTAAAGTGATGCCCTCTTTGAGCTGTTTCAGTAGCAGTGGTGATGGATTTATGCTAAACCATTGTCATTCTGAGATCAAATGTAATGAAATATAATGCATTTTAAGGCTTCGGGTAAATGGCAAAATCTGTAGCCATAAAGTAACTGGAAGGTAAATGGTCTATGAAGGGATCTAACCTATCATCTTGGTCTCATTATCTGGGTGCTCTGTCTGGTGAGGAAAGGGCTAGACAAAGTCAGGAGGGATGTCAGTTCAAATTACAGCTCTGACACAAACTAACTAGCTATTTGACTCTGGACAAGTGACTTAACTGGTACCTCAGCTCCCCTCTCTGCAAAATAGAAATAATATTTGTACTAGTTATTTTGTTTAGTGCAAAGAAAATACTATAGAACCAGGAATTTTTATTATTATTAACTTTAGCTGCCATGATTATTAGAGTACTAAAACCAGTCCCATTTGTTTCATATTGTGTTTATTCTAGGTGAAATAATTTGGATACATTTAACTTTTTCCTCTGGTGTTCATGTATTTCATTTTCTTCATATCATTGAAAAAAAGAAAGGAAGACATAATTTAAGGAGGAAAAGCTATTTATAAGATAATGTACAAATCACTCATATCCTTGATTAAATAATATTTTGAGAGATTTTGACCCAACTAAGGATCTTTTTTAAAAGAAGAGCCACTCTTAGGGCTACACGAGTCTATAAAATGAACGGTCTTCTCATCTTTTAAATCCAACCCATCGCATCATCACAGTTATTATCCAACCAAATCTAAAACATAAGCTTATTCCTCCCACATATTGCCAGTTAAATTTTTCTTTAGCAAAAGTCTTATACTTTTATTAGAGTGCTGGTATGAGTGCTATGAATCACAAACATATGCTTGAGTGACAGCATTCATTCCACACTAATTAAGGGGTTTTTTTTAAATCCATTACAATACTTTTCCTTCTTCCTTTCGAGATTTATAGAATGATCAGAGGAAATTATTCTTGGACACCAACCTAGAATTAAAAAATTTCCCAAACTGTACACATTTTTCAAACTGCATATTCCTAGATAGACCAGTTTATAGCCTTAGATCACCCCTATACAGGAATACTGACAATCGTGTTGCTTTGAAAACGTATTTCTTGTCACCTAAGTTTTCAGGACAGGGAATATTAACCTGTCCAAAGGCTCCTTATGCCAATCCTTTGCTCCCTCTCTGATGCTTTCCTTCTACCCATCACTAAGGTACTCTTACTCCTTCATAGAACAGATTGGTGCACTATGTTCTAATTCACTGTCCCATGTACATAGCTCTCCTGTTGCCAGTACTTACCACCAGCACCCTAAATCCCAGCCCTAAAGGATAAGACATTTTAAAATGCTTCAAACAACTGAGGAAACAGGCCAAATTTCTGCAAGCATTTTAACTCGAAAGTTTGTTTTTTTTTTAATTCCATCCCATTCCTCAAAGGTCTTTGAGCAACTTGGAAAATGCCTATGATAAAATCCATATACTTCTTCCCATCGGAGAGCAGTGCAACAATCCTCAGACGAGAATCTATTCACTTAGTATGGTATGTACACCTGAGTTTACTACTCTAAATGATTCCCATCCCCTACCACTGACAGGACCACAAAGACCACACCTTACTATAAGCTTATATAACACATTTCAACTAAAGCTATCAATGAGTGGGGCTGGAAACAGAGGCCCTGAATTCAAATCAATCAATTTATCTACTTGATTTAACCTTCTGATAAGTTTCATGGGTGGGACAAAGGGAGAAGGAAGCTAAGTCTATTGAGTAAAATGATGTTTGGAGATTATCCACAAAATTCATTTATCTATACTTTACCTATCTCCATCCTAAGATGGAATGAAGAAGTAGCTCTATCTGTTAAACACTGAAATGTCTTAGTCTTTAACATGGATGCCTGTGGGAAGATCAGAGATGGCAAACACTGCAATCTATAGTTTACAGGTATAATATAGAGGAGTGAAAAAGGCTAAAGTCAAGGGGTCAAAAGTGTCTACTATTTCATTATGTCTTCCATCTGTCAAGTATTCACATAGGTGTAAACAGTATATGGCATGTACTTATATGAATTATACATCCTAACTTCAACATTTTTCTCCAATAATTTTAGAATAAAACCTAACAGCTTGGATTTTCAATATTTAATCGGCAAACATAGGGGAAACCATAGGCTACAAAATCATATTTGGCATCTTTTAAAAGAAGGATTAAAAATATCAAAGTTTTAACATTTGCTTTAAGGCGCTTCAATATTTTCAACATAGTATTTCATTTTCTTAGAAGACACGACTCAAAGCAAAATTGTGTATTTCACATGTGAAATATTCAACGAGAAATCTATTCTTTTGTTTCTTGGATGGTGAGTTAATATTTTTCCTGACATTTAGTAAAATGAATATCTATATCTAACCTGTTCACAAAATATGACATCGCTTTTGCTCATGATCCTTTACTAAACCAAGAAAAATTCATTTAACTAATAAAAGCTGTACTAAAAAAAACCTTTGTGGTGTAACATTTAAAGTTTCAACTTAGTCTCATTTTCTTCCATTCTGTCTCCAACATTAACATGCAGAAGTAAATAGGGCTTCCAAATACTGTGTGAAATTTTAAAACCAACCTTTTTAAGAATTACATTTTAAAACCAAAAATATAAGAAAAACAATAATTTTTAGCACATGAATATCATCACATGGGATATTATCTCTATGAATCAGCTGAAAATAGTGAAAATCCTAATGGAGCAAACCAAAAAACGTAAAAAGTGAAATTTCAGAACCCAGAATTTGGAAATTGTACTTTTTTTAAGAAAGAAAAAATTATTATGTGTGCTATTAAAAAGATCAAAAATAAACTAGAAGCAGAAAAATAAATCAGTATCCTAAAAGCCAAAAAACCTTTTTCCCCCACCTCAAATACCAAGGAGGGCTGCCAATTTGTCCCCATCACTGTCGAGAAACAAAAGAAAACCCCTACTACAGCTAGACCATGTCAAACAGAAGACACAACTACTCCAGAGGGACGCCTTGAATCCACTGGGGTGTAAAGTCGGGTTGGGGCCTTTTTGTCAGTCATTACCATAAAAGAATAAGAGGAAACAGTGACATTACTAAACAATGGAAAGGTCAAATGGCTTGCAGCCATTTCATGACCCAGACAAGTCAAGGTCAAGGGATTCAGGTAGCAACTTTGCCTGGGCATAAGTTACAGCACAAATGAATTGTTTTAACACATCAGCTTTGGTCAATTAAACCTAACAAGACAAGTTGCAGGGTTCTTGACACTAAGGCCAGAAGCTGAGACAGACCTCATAAAACAAGGCTTTTAACATGGCATAGCAAATTTAAGGTAATCCATCCAGAAACTGCAGATGTCAGAATAATAAAATACAAGTTGACCTAAGTAGGAACATTTTTCACAGTTTTGACTCCTAGATACTGGGGTACACCCTGCATGTTGATACACTTGTATCATTACAATGGGCAAAGATAGTAATCCCCTGTATACATAAATTATGCAATGCACTCTATTATCAATAACTCTTTCTTCCAATCTTTGTGTGCATGATATTTTCATACCAGGCTCTAGGCTTCCTTGCTAACAGGGTGCTTAATGCTGCAAAAACATCCATACACATATTTTTTTCAAAGATTATAAACTCAAATGTTTTCAAAAATCTTTAATTTCATTCATCAGAATATTGGTCTGTCACATTGCATTTGTTGTTGTTTGCTAAATAACTACTTTTTAATGCCTGATTTTTTAATGTGCATAAATTTGAAAAATCACTTAGTCAAGTACTAAAGTGTCTCAGTGTTGGGACTGAAGCTAACTTGCCTTTTTAAACTGCATATATTTAGCATTAAAGAATTTTTCCCTAATCTACAATTCTTATTTTATTTTTCACTTGTTTAAACAAATCCCACTTTCTACTGATTGGTGCTTCATCAGAAACTTGCTACATGCTCTGAACTGCCTTAAATTGGGAGTCTGAAAATACACAACCTCCAGGCAACTCTCAGTTAACAAAATGACTTCATCCATCACCCCATATTTTCAATTATATTGTACTTATTCAGAGTTCTTTAATTTGTCTGTGATTCATCAATGCTGTCCTGTTTAAACTATCATCATAAGTGGAGGGGCTATGTAGCTCTAAGTGTGTTTATCATACATGATATGTACACATACAAATATTCCTGCTTCCTTATGTTACCCCACAGTTCTATTGCTTCATTCAAATTTTGTGGATACTTTTGCCTTCAACTCGGTTCCAAGGTTTTCCCCACCTCATCAATTAATTAGAGGTTGTTTCTTCCAATTTTTCTGAATAAAACAATAACACTCCCTAACCCTCCCCAAAATTAAAAAAAAAACCTCAATCCCTAAAATTGCATAAATTTAGCATCCTGTTACTTTCAGGCTAATGTTGGCTAATCACAGAAACACATTCCTCACTGCATTCATTTAGTTTTCAATATATTCCTCTATACTTTAATGATTCCTGCTTTATGCCCAACTGTGACAAGTGAATTCAGCTAAATTAACCACAGCACACAATTAAGTTCAGAAATATAAGATTAAAAAAAAATACTACCTTGCCACAGAAAAGAGAATCTAATTCTTTGGAAGTTTCTTGTGTTGCTTTGCTGGCACTGTGACATGCTGCTGCAATAACTCAAGTTTCTGATAGCATAACCACCAACCAGTCCTTGAGATTTCTAAAATTACTCATTTGCCACAGGGGCAGGAGTGGAGATGGGGGAAGAATTGTAAAACTCTGCTTTGACAATCAAGCTGTCCATTCATTCATTCTGACATTGCATGTACACTGCAAATCATCTGAAGTGTCTGAAAATTCTACTTTCATTAACTTCAAACTCCAAAGTGTATAGTTTTAATTCTGCAATATCTTCACTATGATTTCACAAACCAAAGAATAACTTTTTACCTAGAAGATTACTTGAGAAGGAACCCATTTTCTTTTGCATACTATAATTTTCACAATCTTTGTATAAAATTAAGAATTTTCTTGCAATAAAAACTTTGTACCCTGCTTCCGCTCTTTGCAAATTCTTGAGTGTGTACTAAAATAATAGCCCTTCTTTGACTACTTTGGAAGCTACTGTGATGTCAGAAACTAAAAGTTTATCTTAATTTTGAATTATTCCAAAGAATTCAGACAAAGGCTCCAATTGGGCCACATTCTGACCACATTTGATTCTAATTAGTCAATAAAATTCTGGTTTTCCTGCTGTACCTAGCATAAGAACCCAAGATTCCAAAGAAAATGATTTTGCTAAATTATAGCTGTGCTTGAAAACAAATTTTTAATAGTCTATCAAGGTTACCATGAGGTAAGTTATTGAGGGTTAAACACTGATTTGCCATATGACATTTTTTTCTCCATATTCTATATTTGACTTTAGGAATAGAGAAAATCCTGCAAAACAGTAATACACATAATATGCAAAACATATTATCTGGGCTTCTTAAATAAAATTTTAAGACATAGAATATCTAAAGAAATGAACTATAAAAGTACAATTTTTAATAATAAATGGTCTCTACAAGTGCGTTGGTTCCTTAAATCCTCAGACACAAACAGCAACTGAGCCTATCTGTGAGCTACTTTGCTTATAAACCAATCATCCAAATTAGACATCCTCCCCCAAAGAATGCACATGATTTCTATTCTTTCACATGTGGAGTCATTTTACTAAACTACATTCAGGCACAATGCAAAGTTCACTGAATAACCTAAATGAATATTTTTATTTCTGTGTATACAAATTTAGAGGAGGAGAAATGTCTTCCTTGTGCTGCTAACACAGTAACCACCTTTGCTGCCTTCAGTCTTCAGTTCGATCACTCAAAAATCATGTGAAGCGCCTACTATGTGCCAAGCATCTACATAGATAACTTTTAATATTTCAAAACCATAACAATAGAATGAATCAGCTGTATTCTCTCATTCTCCCTTTGAAAAGCGAGTACAAGGGTTTAGCTTGCCATATCAATGTGCCGATGCCAAACTTGTTCAACTGGCCCTGGCATTTTAACTCTTGAACTGTCTGGTAAATTCATTATGTGGATGGGATATCATGGCATGAAAAGAACTAACCTCTGGGCCCTTTGACATTGTTTTCTTCTTATCAGAAAGGAAATTGCTAAATATCTTATCTTTAATTATATGTTCCCTATGAAGGTCTCATTAAATCCATAAACAGAGGGATGGCAATAAGAGTACAACGTTATCTTATGAAGCAGACATAAGCTAGAGCACAAACAAATGTACACTGTGGTGTAAGAAGTTCAGCTGAGGACAGGACAATAAATTGAAAACTTAACTATGATCACCTAAATCACACATATGAACATGTATAGCCTTCCTATCATTGTGTGATAGGCAAAATGTGTGTTTCAATTTCAACATTTCACTGAGGAAAACTACCATACTAACACTAGGCTGGCTGATTTATTTTTCCCAAGTAGGAGAGTATTTTTTAAATAGTCACAAAACAAGCAATTCTTCAATAAATAAAAATATAATGGATTCTTATAAGAATAATAATAATTATTGTGAAGATACTAATGGATGCCCAAATTAGTCCACAAGTAAAGAACCAATTTAGGAAGGGAAGAAAAAGATTTTCTAATAGTTACTTATTCTCCAACAATGTGTGGCAAATGGAAACATTCATATTTCAAAACAGGATTTTATTACAATTTCTCCTAAAATCAATGATTAACAATGTAACAATATAAATTATTACACAATTTAACATTCAGAAAGAATGCCAGCCAACATGCAACGACATAGCCACAACCTCAGGTGCCCCAAATAGCTAAAGGTAACTTTAGTTTTAGAACACGTTCAAACACTGATGAAGTTTCTGTGCTTAAAAACACCTTTAATAAGAGGGCAAAGTACAATCCAATAAGCTAGCCTAAGTGAGTATAAACTGCTTTGTTGCATTCATGCAACCTGCGCACATAACAGTCACTATCTCTTGAAATCTATAAACTTCCTAGCAAGCTCAGTGAGCTAGATTACTTTTTTGCAGAACTCTTCCCTACTTAATGAAAACCCAGAGCCTACTCTGTCCCCTTTTTCCACCCTTACTACCTCCCCCTCCCCCAGACAGGACACAGTCTGGCGATTCAGTAGCTCACATAGGCCAGACTTCCTTCTGTGCAGCCCTTTGGGTAAAACTGCTAATCCTTCTTATTAATTAACGAGATAATAGTGGTTAACCGGAAAGCAATATTAATGCTAACTATCTAGGAAACTTCAACAAAAATGACAGCCTTTTTGTTGGTTTTCCTGGTAACAGAACTTTATAGCTGGGATCTTAAGAGCATTCTGATGCAGAATTTAAAAATTCAGGGATGGCTGGATTCTATCAGATTTAGGAAATATGTCTCTTCTTTGAACATTTGCACTGAAAAACACCTCTCCCAAATTTCTGATATTAGAGTGAAACATAAGGAGCTTTCACAAGAGTACTATAAAAATGGAAAGTGTAGAAACTAAGGGAAATATGACTAATATAAGAAATATGCTGTGCTGGGAGAGAAAACAAAAAAGCTTAGTAATAATTAATGCATTTCCCATCACTGTAGTCTATTAGTCCTCCACAATATTTCTCAAGGTAGGATGCTCTTCTTACACTGTACAGCCTCTATATTATAGTGACGTTTGTATGGAAAGATTTGCCTTTTGAAAAATTTCTGTAAGATAGCAACAAAGACAGCACAGAGAACAAGAATTCACTAGATGAGAAACATTGGCCCTCTTTAATCTGTTAGTAAAATGAAGAGACAAGATTAGAACAGTTGTTTCAATCTACTGCGGTCTAAAAAAATCTAGAAAAGGAAGGGATTTATTTTATCTAAGGTTTGCTGCAGCAAACAAGTACAGCAGCTTTCATTCTCTGATTGTCAAAAACTTTCCAATGTGCCCACTGCAATGCGGATGCCAACCAACGAATCAAAGGCATTCAGCAACTAGACAAAGAGGGTCTGATGCCAACCTCGGTGCCACTGGCAACCATTATTGGCATCAAGCACATTGTCTGCCTTTTTTTTCCCTCTCCTGGCACTTGACAAACAAAATGGCGGTTCTTTTAGCAACGGAACACAGTAAAAGCGCAGCACTCACAATCAAATACCATAAATGATTTTATGGACTTGTATGCAGTTCTTCCCAAATGATACATGCTCTCAATAGGCAGTGAAAAGAGAATGCAATTTTTCAATAGCTGTATTGAACGTGACCTTTTGCTAATCTAATTTTTTTTAAAAAAGCAAAAGTGAGGAAATTATGTTTTTTTTAAAAGGCTGAATAAAAAAGAGCTTGGACTTTCAAAAAACAACACTGCCCAGTGGTCATTTGGTGCTGAAATCTTTAATAACTTAGATTCCATGAGTAATTTTTAAAATTTCATAATTTCTTCCCCAAATCACACTAGCGATAGCCACAGCTTACAGTACATGTCAAATCTCCTTCTAACTTTTTCTCTGTTCTAGAAAGGATGCTGCGGCTACTATGAAAAAAAGGAAGCAAGGGCTAAACAAAAAAAAAGAAAGAAAGAAAGAAAGAAAGAGGGAAAAGGAAAGCCAAATGAAGTTGGTCAACGATGAAACTTTATTAGAAGCTGGTCTTTATTTCTTCTTCCTGAAAAGATGCAGTATGTGATCTTGTATAAATAACCAAGAGGACTATTGACATTTTCAGATCTGGAAATTGTCAATATATTGTAACATTACTCTGCACTGCAATGCGGATGCCAACTAACAAATCACAAGCATCCTAAGCTAAACAAAGAGGGTCTGATGCCAATCCTGGTGCCACTGGCAACCATCATTGGCACTCTAGCTATTCTTCCTCATGTTTTTCTCCTACTCATTTAGAGAGGGGAAAAAAAGTAATTTTCTCCCTTCATTCAATTTCAAACATTACATTTTTCTTTTCTGATTTTTCTTTCAGGTTATTCTTTATACTTCTATACCTGATTTATAAAACATAGTTAAGTGGGTTTTCATGTACTTACAGAAGAAATAAAAAGTCATTATGTGAGAGATGCAGCGCTTTGATTGACTACAGGCTTATCTTTTAGAACCTGGCTTCTTTAATCAATTGCACTGCAAAATGACATAATTAACCTACTCTTGACAAAGAAAAAGATACAAATTTTGAAAAAAGGAAAAAGACAAAAGCATCATAATGTGACTTTTTCAAATAAAGAACCAACAGATGTTAACAGAAGATGCACTGGAAGGTAGGAAAAGACACAAATTAGAATCACGGGGTAAAATAATGAAAAATAGCCTGATGGTGGGGTTTTTAAAAACAAAAGAAAAATCAGTATTTTCTCCAGGGATATTTTCTTAGAGGTTGCCTAAAACTTAATATGCCCATTGATGGTATGCTGTAGAAAGCATTTATGTATTTACCCTATTCACCTTATCTTCCCAAATCCAAGGAATAAATTTTTATTGCCGGTTCATCTAAAACACGAGAACAGCCTGCCTGCACACACACACACACACACACACACACACACACACACACACACACACACACACACACACACACATTCAAGGAATAGCCTTCAAGCAACTGAAAATGTGAGTAGCACTTAGGTGTACGCGAATCTTCTGTCTGCACTAAAAAGTCGCTTGATCTGGTTTTTAAAACTTTACTTGCTATACTGCTTCCAGGAAGATAGGTTAAAATGCATTTTTCAGTTAATCCAACTAATATGTAACCCATTGTTTGGTATAACTCAATGAAAATCTATGTTACGTAGTTTAATACTTTTAGTTGTGAACCTAAGGTGTGCAAATGGTTCCATTTTTGCTCCATGTTTTTACCAAAAGCATCTTTAGCCATATTCAAATATTCAAGGCATTGCAAAACAATAAAATGCTATAAATGATAGTCAGTGGGAAGGGGGGGAGAAAGAGGAAAGGGAAAAAAAGAGAGATTTGATGTTACAATTTTTTATATATTTAAACAAGATGCAATAAATTCCATAACTTCATCTTCATTACTATTGCTTACGATAAGATCAGAAATTAAATGTGATTTTTTTTCATTGCAACTTTTAAAAATATATCAAGCAAAACTTGTGAGGAGATACAAAGAGTAGGCAACTTACTATGCCCTTAAAAGGCCCAAAGAAAAATCTTGATATTTTACTTATTTTAAATGTGAAAAAAAATTCATAATAATTTATCATTCAAATCTCAATTATATAAGGAGCATCACATAGCAGTATGTCATCTGGTTATCTGCAGGCCATATTTGACTACCACAATCTAACTATCACCTAGTTACCTAGTCCCACTTATGAAATGGTCCACCATCTGTGGCAGACCCGACTTTAGTCCACTTTAGGCATGCTGCTAAAAAGGAAATGCTATTTTAACATAGATTGATTGCTGATGTGATGACTTCTGAGTCCTGATACATACAATAAGAGCAGAAGAAACACTCTTGCCTATTTAAAGATGCTACAGTACAAGGAAAATTAGAAACCATAAATAAATAACACGTATTTTACAAACTCAAAAAAATACCAAGTGATACACACCTGTTTGTGAATTATTCAGGAACACATATATCACTATAAATTCCTACTAATTTTAAGAAATAGATTTATTGTATATGTTTGTCTCCATTCTTTTTCAAGATTTCTTTTAAACTAGTCTATGCAATGTGCTTTCCGTTTGTTTGGGGGTATTTTTTAAACTCTACTAGAAGGCCATCCCCATATTCTTCAAAAAGTCTCAATGAATTTACACTTTTTGAACTTTGAACATACCTTTAAAAAGGAAATGTTCCTACGTCACTATGGGAAATTATTATAACACGCCTTATTAAAAAAAAAAGAGTGGTAATCCATTTAGCCAACACTGAGTGGTTGGTTATACAATCAAAAAGAAGGTGTTGCTAGAAACATTTAGTCTTAAAAAGCTATTGGTCCTATATAGGATCTGTCTTTTGTTACAAGAGCTGTTAAGCATTCTGTAATGGTGAGAATTTAATTTTGTTTCTCAGAGCTATAATAGGTATGTCTAAGAGAACATATTTCAGTTACTTTATTCTAGTCTGGGGAGGGTGTAAAGATTTTTTTAATATGTATGGATATGATTATGCCTGCATAAATACACATATTACTAGGACTGAAAAAAATCTGCTATTACAAAAATGTATGAAAGAAAAAAATCAAATGAGACGGGCAATGTTATTAAACTTTGTTGTGATTCCGAGTTCAAAGACACTCAACAATATTCTTCTTTCCTAGGGTTCAACTATTCATATCAGTATATATGTGTTACAGCTACACTCTAATGAAATGTCTTGTACATGGTGGAACACATCTGTATGGACACATCACCAGCAGCCTATACACATACATACATATATATACACATATATACGCACACACAAGTATATATCTGACATGTATGTATATGTTTACATGTGTGTGTTTTCACATACATACACACACACATTCAGTGTTAGAGCTGGAAGAGACCTTAGAGATTTTTTTAGTCCAACCCAGGAGTTCTGTGTGTATATGGGGAAAGAAAGAGAAAACGGCACCACAGAAGAATGTTTGGAAGGCATTCTTCCATTATACTGTCCTGCCAGTGTTTGACATACTAATATAAGAAACAACAGTCTGCTCCTACCTTGCTCCTGCACGTAGTATGCCAAAAACAAATCAAGCTCTTTAACTGATACTGTTATATGATGTGGCTGGACGCAAAGTGCTGGATTTGTGCAATGTGGGGATTTCATGAGCCGTTCTCCATCCGTACTTTCCAAAGGGATGCCTTTGAACAGGATCACCATGACTAGATCCAGACGCCAGACTTTGTCAGCCTGTCGCAGGCAGTCGATTCTCCTAATCTTACCCTTCTGGTCGGGATTGGATAATACACAGCATGGGTGCTTCTTCCCAGTCACGGTGAGCACGAAATCCTCCCGGTACTCTTGGCGGATGTCTTTGCGCAGCTTGGCGAGAAGCCTAGATGCCCACTTCTGTTTGATTTCAGGCTTTTCACTAAGAAGCTCATCTTTGACTGCTCTTTCCTCATCCTTTGACATTCGCTTCTCATGTTTTTTAAAGTACTTGCGTTTTCGAGCCTGCAGGTTGAACCACGTATAGGCAATTGCACGGACATGTGGAAGAAGTGCCTCGATGAATGGGTGAAATTCATCCTGTGGAAGAAGGGAGGGGGACAGAAGAGAAGAAGAGTAAAGTCAATTTGATCTTTAAAGCTCAGAAAAAAGTACAAATTGCCTGCCAGTTAAATACACAAAGCAATAGAAAGGTAGATTTAGGTGTGAAGATCTGTATTATTTCCTTTTTATTACTTAAAATTATTGAAATGATAAGACAAGAGGTAAAGAAAAGGAAGTACTGTGACAGTTATCCCCTCCCTACGCCCACCCCACAGTTTGCGGATAAATAATTTTTTAAACAAATGAAGGTTTTATTTTGTACCCCTGCTCTCATCCCCACCCCCACCCATGCCACACAGAACATATTCTTCAAAAAAGCTTGACCAAAGTGCTTTGATCATATTTAATATTTAAATGTTTGACTGATCAACTAATGCTAGGCAGTACCATTGTACAAAGGACACACTAAGATTTTGGAAAATCTGAGGAGAGCTGTTCAGAAGGCAGGAGCGATGATGCCACAGTTCATTTCTCTTCTCTGTGGCACAGAAACACAAAGCATATACATGCTCAGTGTAATGCCACACAGTTCCCGCTTTTGGAGCATGCTCTCAGCAAGAGACTGCTGGTGGCACAGAGAGCATGCGCCATCAAACTTGATCCATTTTCTTATCAAACGTCCAACATTCCAACACTGAAACAGTCCCATTCCAGTAGTGGTAACTACAGAAACCGGTAATACAGTAAGGGAAAGTAGGTAAAAAGATAAAGCATGGATTAGAGAAGCCCCAAACCAAAGGTTTCCATAGTTTAAGCACTGCATGTTCTCCCTTGTCTCACATCCTCCCCCACCTCCTCCATCAACTTTGTGAAATAAAAGTTCATAAAGTTGAAATCTAAAATTACATTAATGATCTTCCGGCAGATTCCTCTATAGGATATGAAGACCCACAGAGTCAGTTAATTTGTTAACTGATCACATGAGTGTGGCAATTATTCTAAACCCCTTAAAAATCAATCTGAGGTGAACAATGAAAAATGGCAACTTGGCACAAACTTAACATTCTTTGTGTTTCTGTACACCGTGACAGAGTGACATTAGAAGTGCACCACTGGTCAAATACTGCTTTTGTAGGATCTATGCAATTCCTTTGCCATATTTAAACATTTGCATGTGTGCATGCACATGTATCTGCCTATCGCTTATAATTCACTGGATTGTCTATAGAGTTCTACATTGTTCCTACCTTCATTGAAGATTGGGGGTGAGGGGGAAATAGTGGCAGGAATAGAAAACTATTCAGTTTTTCATTACTTCCTGCCTTAGGTTGATTCACGTATACCTCTTTTGGAAAAGCTCTTCACAACCTATAACCCCCCACTATAAATATAGATATAAAAATTCAAAACTTAGAACAAATAGGATCATAGATCTCCATCTTGAGCTGGTGGCATAGTATCTACCAGGACTGTTTTACTTTTAAGACATTCTCAACAATTCTTGGTCAAATTGATTGTACTGTCAACCCAAACCACAAACTGACTTTCTCTAAGTGACTGTATCCCAAGTTACAGTTTATGGATTAATGTTAGCTACCCTGACAAATGTGGAATGAATTATGTTTAATCAGCAGACTGATTAATTCCATTAGGTAAAAAATGCTAGAAGTACAGCCAATGACTTTATGACAAAGAAAGTGTCCTAGAAATTCCATATTAACTAATCAACCAAGCTTTAAAAAAGATTTATTAATAGTATCCATTACTAAAGCATGGTTAAATAATAGCTTAGCCTATTTAGATGCTGAAAAAGCTTGAGACTTCTTTTGGTATGAACTCCTCCAACACAACACACAATACACACACTGTCATTAACATAGTCATCAAATATTTCATATATTGCCTTAAAACATTGCTATAACAGAAGAAAAATGGAATCAAAATTTTATAATACAGGATGCAGATGATTACATTACAGCATGAAGCATCATGAAGTACCAGAGAGGAAATCATTAAACTGATCAGGAGTTTCCAGCAGAGATTTGAACAATTCAGTTACTATGCAAGCACATAAACTAGGACATGGAAAGAGTTAACCACAATCTGTTCTTTGTGTGGGAAGGCAGCCCTGCTCTGAGCAACCACAGCCCATGATAAGACCTCCCTATCTCCATACACTTTCTGATGCCATGCTTTTAGCTTTCACTAGAACTATAGAAAGTTTTCTTATTCCCCTAAGAAAAATACGCTAAGTGAAAGCCTTCTAAAGGAAACTCAGACTTGTGTGCTCCTTTACAGCTTACTCCCTACAAATCTCACCTTCGCATATGATTTATTGATATGATTAATAAATCATCTTTGATTTTTTTAACTTGTGAAATTTTAGAGTTTGGGGAAAAAACTTTCTCTTCCACATGGCACTCTTGCCTCACTTAAAAGTAGGCAGTGTTATTTTAACAGGTATTAAGCATTGCAGAAATACTTAAATACTTATGTTCTTAAGTGGTATGTTCAGCGACATTTCACTTTCCTATACAGAGATAGCAGTCGGTTTTGACTAACGGTACTTTGGTGTAAATATTGAAGTATGAATAATACTATTAATCTTTTCATGAATATTAAAATTAATAAGCTACTTCGAATATAGAGGATCCAAATTTTAGATTCATCTATTTCCTGAATGCTACTTAACAAACATACATAAAACACAAACTTTCGAAAATAATCCTGAAAACATTTAAAATGACACTGCCAAAAATGACTGTAAAGCATCCACTGGAAAAAAAAAAATAAGCACAGAGGTAGCAAACTTTCTCAGCCTTCAAAGAGGTATTATTAAGTATCTTTTAGAGCTTCATTGTCTATCTGGATTCCTTTCAAATGAAACACTGCCTGACAAGAGGCATAAATGATTCTAAATGGAGACTTGCTATTAGTTATATACCTTTCTCCACTAACATGACTAAAATGCCATTTACTCCATTTGATTGGTTTGTAACATTGTCAGAGGCAATATATTTTTTAATGATTTTATGTGACATGAATGTGGATCACAAGTAGCTGTCTTCACACATACACAAGTGATTTATTAAAGTACAGACTTTCAAATATCCCATTAGATGGATCAGGTGTACAAAATGCATTCTCATTTTAAACCAAAATGAGAGTGACTTTGAAATAAGTAAAGAATAAAATAAACTTTTAACTCTTACAATCCAAGTCAATAGGCCACCTTTTCTCAGTTTTGGTTTAAAAAAAAACCTTTGATCTTTCCCATTTCCATTTTTTCTAACCCCCAAATGCATTATCAAATTAAAAGACTTAGTAAAGAAGCAGGCCACACATTATAAACTCAAAATGAAACATTCTTCATTTTCCTAAATCAGTTTTCTTGCCTTTGAGAAAACAATGGTTTCCAGAAAGGACAGAGAAAATTTGAACAATTTGGGCGGGGGGGGGGGGGGGCAATACAGTTCTGAAGGATCGGCTATGTAAAAAAAAAGTATAAAAAAGTATATCAGGAAAACTTGAAAGTACGTGAAGAAAAAGAATAATAGGATCATATCATTGCTACAAAACAGTGCATTATGGAGGTTTTATATTGTTTATGATAAGAACAAGCAAACATTAAATCATATGTGACCATGCTGTATTTTTCCTTACAGGTCTGCTTTATATTCTCGGCATGTATGAAGTACCAATAAAGCAGCATACCAAACTACTGAATATTAGCTTTTAACAATGGCGCCTTTAGAATTAAGATGAGTTCTAAAAACACAGGTACCCTACTACTATTGAATAATCTGCCACTTTTTTAAAAGTTTTTACCAATCAGGTGATCTACTCTAATTTGTGTTTATAAATCTTAGAAAATGTTTTGATATAAACATTCAGCACCACTATCAACACAAAACAGTGAAATAAAACCAAAACTGTTACTTAGTCTAACTTTTGTAACATTTTAATGTTTGCCACCTCTTAACATTTAAGACTTCTATTAAGCGGGAGCTCCAAAAATAGTTTCTCATCACATAATCCTTAAATCCTAAAAATAGATTTATTAAGGCAATATGGAAGAAATTATTCTAAAAAGTAAAAAGCAAGCCATCCAAAAGGTATACTGTAGAGTACATATCTGCAAGTACTTGTATAACAATTGCATGAATATAAAAATATATGTTTTATATGTTCAAATATCTTTTATGCTGAGAAATTACTATACAATTTTTCCTCTGTAGAAATCGAGGTTAAGTGCAAACTAATATTCTTTTGATAAACTTTTGCAGGGAATCTTGAAATCTAACTCCTGATAACAATTTCTGAAAAGCAGCTGTTATGAAAATGAGTAATATACAGAATGTTGCCAATTATCCAACACTTTGCAGGTGAAGATGAATGATGCAGCATTTCTTAAGCATGCATAGGATGCAAATACAAAAATGTATTTCATTTTGTATTACTTGCAATATGTCACATAACCATCCATGTGTTTAAGTTCCAAGGAATGTTAATATTTTACCCCCAAAAGGATTTATTTGTTTAAAAAATAATGCTAATGATGGATCATAACAAAGGTAATTCACACACCTAAGGTGTATCTCTTTGAGCTTCATGGTGATACTTAAGAAGAGAGCCTATGTAACAACTTTCAAAATACAAATAGCTCAGCAACTCTCTTTTCCACGGTTTTGTTAAAATAAAGACACGTTTACTTGCAGAAAATATCCATATCTAAGTCAATCATACTCATATGCCAAACAAAATATAAACAATAAAAAATGTGTCAGCCAAAAAGCTACAGGACTGTATCCAATCACTGAATAAGCCTTATCATTGTTTTCATCTTCATTCACAATTTATGAATGCCTCAATCCTTTTGAATCACAATGGCTTCTAATTGTCAAACAATTGAAATCTTAATCATTTGTCCATTACACAAATGCATCATAATAATATTAGATTTTTTAATTTAACACACCCAAAGACTTGCTCATTTCTTTAGCTATTTGATTTGTATGCCAACGTGAAAGCAAGTGGTTAACAGTTAACAGTTTATGAAATGTTCTACTAAAAGGGCCAACATTAAAACTCCTGCAAACTGTCCCACAGCTTTGGAGTTTTAATGTACTGCTTAAAATGTGATCGATGACTATAGGATTAGTGTTTACTTCTTAATGAAATAATGACAAATGCCCTGCAGGTATTTAAAAGCAACTTCAGTGGGGTCACTTTTCATATGACCTTGGTTTAAAATTCTGGAACTCGGGGAAAAAGTATAAAATGTGTATTTTATTTTCTGATATTGTCAGAAAGATGTTAAACCCAAACTGAAAGATTTTGTATATGGCACATATTATTTTCAAACAAGAACTAGCTTACTTACATTTTTCTAAACTACTTTAGGCATACATTATACTCCCGCAAAATTCACAAAATGGAAAAGCTTGTTGAAATAAATGTTAGCTATTATGGCCCAAAACAACCATCAGTGCCAACTGCATAGGTTCAAATTAAAGTTGTCTTTATGACTAAGGTACTTAAAATATTTTCTTTTTGTACAACGTGCAGTCAAGGCTTTCCGATTCCAAAAGTGGGCAAGAAAATAGTCAACTTCCCTTCCATTATCGGTAGCAGATTAAATAAGAATCCTACACTACATTAGTCAATGTTAGCTTAAGGAACACAGAATAATCATGTCCCCTAAACTCCCTGTATTATTTAGAGCCCAAAATGAAGAGGACAGTTTAAAAGAGAATAAATTAATTCTAGTCTCTGCATTTCAAGCCCTGTTCTTTCTTGGGTAATTAAAACTTTCTCCCTTCAATTCTTCCCATTCCCCTTACCACCTTCTCCATCTGACATTTTAGACCATAATTCAACAACATTTGTGCAGAAGTGGCCTTTCCTTCACTTTCAAGGAGCAAGTGCACATTTTCTTTACTTTGGGGTTAGGAATCCCTCCCTTAAAGGATCTCAATTCTTTTACAACCCGGTTTTCCTACCGGGATTAAGCTCCAGGATGCACTTGGACCCTAGAAGAACTGGCCTCCCCCTTTCCCACCCAAACCTCCAAAAAATGACTTTTTAAACTTTTCACCTTTTTTTTTTTTTGGTTCGTTCAGTTAAACTCCGCTAGTTGATCGAAATAGAAAACAAAACAAAACCGTTCGTATATCTATACCTGAGTGAGACAGATGGGCGAATACATCATGACTTCGCCTTAAAACGCACTTTCCGGAGATCCCCCAAGAAAAGCCTCCAGAAGCAATAACTTCATCTATTCATTTTACAGTCATCTGAGACTCAAGATGAGATCAATCAGGATGAGGCTCTGCCCTGGATCACCACAACTTAACAACAAACCCAGTCCTCCTTAAATAGCCAAAGATTCAAGTTCACTTCGTGAGCTAGATTTCCCGGGGTGAAATCCAATCTACACTTTTAACCCTCTGGCTGTCGCTGCGCAGTAGCAGTGTTGGTGGTTGCTGTTGCTGCTGCTGCCGCCGCCGCCGCCGCCGCCGCCGCCGCCGTCGCCGCCGCCACTGCTGCTGTAGTACTTGCTGCTGCAAGCTGGGTCTCGGCCGGGATTGGGGGCTTGCTTTTTTTTTCTTTTCTTTCTCTCTTTTTTTTTTTGTTTTTGTTTGTTTTTGATGTCTTTGTCGGGGACCCGGGAAGGACAAAATGGGTTTGGTTTTTGTTTGTTGGTTGCTTGTGGTGAGCTGCGTTTAAGAAAAGGAGAAAGACTGGTGAGGAGAGGGACGTTTCGCCAGGCTGAGAAAGTTCAAGGTTATAGTCCGGAGCAATGCAGGAAGATCCTGGAATGATCAGAGGCGAAACTTTGCTAGGAGAAGGTCGTGAGTGTAAGTGTGTGTATGTGTGTGTGTATGTGAGTGCGTTTGCGAGGGTGTGTGCGCGCGTGTGGGATAGAGCGCGCGCGCAAGGGGGCTAGAGATGAGGAGGGAAAGAGGGAGACCGAGTGTATGAGGTAGGGGGAGGGGGGCAAGTGTGTGCGTGTATCCCAAGGGCGGAAAATGCTTCGCACCACGCAATCTCGCGTCTGTTCTTCGCACGCACAGCAGCAGCCGCAGCCGCAGCCGCAGCCCCAGCCGCAGCCCCAGCCCCAACTCCAGTCTCAGCCGCCTCTGCTGCTGCTGCTGCTGCCGTCGCCGCCGCCGCCGCCGCCGCCTCAGCTGCCGCAGCCCTAGCCGCCTCTTCAGCCTCCCCGGACTCCAAGACTCTCTCCTCTCCGTGTCTTATGGAGCAATGCTAAGAGGCTGCTTGCTTCCCAACGCCCACTGTAATAAAAATTATCTCTTGAAAAATCCAAACGATAAATCCTTCTCTTCTGTCTTCTAACTCCGTTTTCTGCTCTGGGCTCCCCCACCCCCCACACTTTTGGTGCAAAACTTGGAAGTTGAAAAATTCACCGGCTACACCCTCTGGACCCCGCTCCAGCTCTCTCCAAATCAGACTTAAGGATTGTTTTATTATTTAATTACACAATCATCGCTTTACTCCTCCTCCTCCTGCAAACGCACATTCCTTTTGCACCAGCCTCTCCACACACCCCCCCCCCCCCCCCCCCCCCCCCCCCCCCCCCCCCCCCCCCCCCCCCCCCCCCCCCCCCCCCCTCTCTCTCTCTCTCTCTCTCTCTCTCTCTCTCTCTCTCTCTCTCTCTCTCTCCCTCCCTCCCTCTCTCCCTCTATCTCCCCCTTCCCCCTCCCTCTCTTTCTTCCTCCCATTCTGATACAGAACCACGACTTTTTACAAACAGCACTCTTCCTCTTTGCCAAATCTTACACCCTCTGCTCCATCTCCACTTCTCCCACATCGCCGCTCGCTGAAGCACACACACATATACAGAGACACACACGCCCTGGACGGGGTATTTTGGTTTCACTGCGCTGATTTGTGCGGCAGCGAGGAGATGAGAGAGAGGTAATAAGCCTTGTCTGCCCCAGAGAGGAAGAAATGGAAAATTAACACACACATGGTGCAGGGTAGCTGACTCTGGCACCTTTGGGTTCAGGGATCAGTCTCGTGGTTGGACTGATAGACTGAACGGGGAAGACTTGGCAGCAAAGACTAGGAGAACAGAAAGGAGAGTGGATGTGCCTGGAGGGATCATACATGTAGTTAAAAGGGACCTCAGAGGCCCTAGCAGCCAAACTCCTATTCTTAACTATTTGGAAACTGAGGCACAGAGAAGATAGCGCCTGAGGCGGGATTTGAACCCTCGGCTTTTAGATGCCGATGCCAAATCGTTCGTTTTATCACACAGTCTGTGGGTGGGTGGTGTTGAGGGTGGACGAATTAGGGAACTTTGATTCAAAATGACTGAGGGAGCGAGTATAGAAAACTGGGCACATCTTGGTATCTATAGTTAAGTCCCCTCGCCTTTTCTCTTCCTCTGTGTTTCGCCATAAATTGTGCACATTTAACAGTCCAGGAGAGACGGGAGGAAGTAAAGAAGGCTAGGAAAAGAAGGATTTTCACTGAGGTGAGGGTTCACTGGGGTCTCCTTCGGCCAGGACTGATGCTTCAGGGTAACGGAGGAGAAGCTGCCTGAAGCGGTTCTCCGAGATTTGCCGCCCTCCCCCGGGGTGCCCCTTGCACGTGGCCTTGCTCGCTCAAAGCCGTAGGACGGGGCCCCGGAGCCACCGCCTCCTCCTCCTCCTCCTCCTTCACATTCCCCTCCCCCTCTTCTCTCCTCCTCCACACGACTACATAGGCTCACACCGAGTCTCCACCCCCGGGGGCTGGGGGCGCCTACGGAAGCGAACCCTCCCTCCCCATTCTCCTCCCTACTGGGGTGCAAAGAAGGGTGGGGGAAACGGCTCGGCTTCGGAGCCTTTACCCCTCGCGCCCCAGGGTGGAGTGAGTGTGTGTGAGAGAAAGAGAGACTGTATGTATGTGTGTGCGCGCGCGCGCGCGTGTCTCCCAAGCTCCGGAGGCAACGTCGACCCCAGTAGCAGCTTTTTCCTTTCACGGGGTCTGTTTTCAATCTTCCAGAATAGCTTTCTCCACCCCAACCCCCCCAAGTCTGGAAGACTCGATTCTCACTAGAGATAGAGTGAATGAACTTTATTTAGGATATTTTCATGGGAGGTACTCATGCCATGAACGCCCTGCTTTCTCTCAGCTGCACTCCTCCCCACCCCAAAAGCAATTTTCAAAACGCGGATGGATGGAGAAGCAGAAGAGGGAGAGCATTTCAGACAATGGAGGAAAGCAAGTGCCTCCTCCACCCACGTTTTTTAAACTAGCTAGAGGCTGGAGGGAACTGGGGGCCTCTGGAGTTGGACCAGCTCCGGGGGATCGTTGCCCAACTGGCCCCTGCAGTACAGAGCCGAGAGCAGCACTGCCCACAGACTATGCGTTTGCGGCTGTTGCCGCTGCCGCAGCCTCATTTTCACTTTACTCTTTTTTAGGTACTTGGAATCTTTTTTTTTCCTTTTCTGTACCCCCCCCGCCTTTCTATTTGTTGCCCCCATTATTCTTACCCTTCCCCCGCCTTACCCCCCCCCCCAAGCTGTCCTGAAGGAACCAGTGACTTTTTCCTTTTCCAAGTAGGAGTTATTCACATCAAGCATTTCACAACGACACATCAAGAAAAGTAGGCAGGTTCAAGTCAACCATGAAATGGTCACTTTTTAACCCCGTCCTGTCCTCATTAGGGAAATGCTCAAACACAGCCCGTTTTCAAAGAGGGCTCTTAATGAGGAGAGCTTGCCAAGTCTACCAGCTGCAGTCCCCATAAACTTAGGAGGCAAAAGAAGAAAGGCTCTGGGGGTGGGAAGGGGGGCGGGGAGAAGGGGTGGGGGTCTCCTGTTATACAGGTAAATTCGAGCAAACTAAAAGAACTTCAGCTAGTTAACCTAGTAAACCTTGAGCATACACTGCTGAGTGCCCACAGTGCGTGCTAAATCGTACATGAAGCGTTCAAACAACTTTAATTTCCTTTTAGCCATTTTTTAAAGTAGTAAAGAAGCTGATGGCATATATTGATGACGGTAATGAGAAGCAATGACGGTTAGCTCGAATCAATTTTACTCCGTGATTTTTTAAAAATCCGAAAGCCCATCTACCCCACTCTTTATCCCTAATCTCTTTACATTAGGCATTTCTCTTCCGCAATCCCATATACCACCAAAAAGCTGATGATGCTGGCCCTAACTACTGGATTTCCCTTTGAATAAACATTCAATTTAAGTGGAGTTAATTTACCGTAAAAGACGTTCCCCTTAGCATAAATTCACTAGTGTCCTTGAACACATCTTTTTTTGAATGTTTGGATCTGCACCCAAATCTTAAAAAAAAAAAAAAACTGAGCCCCCATCTATTTCTCACTTTCTCATACACACACCACCAAACCTAGTGAAAACACTGGCGCCCAGACCAAGCTCCCTCACAACCACAGATCTGTGAAGGAGCCCTTATCCTTTGGCAAAAAGAAAGGGAGTGGGGGTGGGGGAACCTAGTCTTAAAAATTGGGGAGGTTTCTCTACAGGCATATCCATTCTCTCCCGGCAGTGCTTCCCTCTCCCCACCCCCAATCACCAAAGAAAATACTTCCCCTTACCCTCACCCTCAAACCAAGATCACATCCAAAATGTTGCCAAAGCCAAAGAGAGATTACAACCATTAATTAGAATGAATACCCCTGACTTAGCAGCAACAACAGGAGTTCCAGTTAACTCCAGTAGCAGAAGCAGCACAGAGGACTTCGTGCCAGGCTCCAGGTAAGAACCACTAACCATTGAGATTGTTCCCCACCCAAAGAGAAGGATCATTTAGGGGCAAAAATGTCCCTCACTCTCTTTATCGGCCACTCTAAAAATTGAAAGTGTTTGTAGTTGTATAGGTCTTGGTGCTAATTTAATGTTTCTACTCACTACTTCCCTTACCAAATTGGGCTCCCCATCCAGGGGAAAGGGGCCATAGAGAGAGAGGAAGTAAAAAACTGTGTAGTAGGAAAAAGATAAGAGAAGGGTGGGGAAGGGGGACTGTTAGGCGTCTGTACTTCATGTTGTTTCTATTTGACTATACTCTTTGCCCTCAGAAGCCCCAGATAGGTAGGTAGGTGATATACCAGTAAAACTAACATTTCTTTCTTAATCTACTTATGCCAAAGTAACTCTAGACCTATGTAGGAATAGCTAACCAGAAACCCTTCGGAAAGAGGGGCTGATGAATTGGTGAGACAGGTTGTTTCTTCCCAGCAGCAGAAGTCAATTACCACCTTGGGAAGTGGCAGGAATAGCCTCTCCTTTCCCTGCTCCAATCCCACCTTTTCCAAGGTTCATATATTATTCTTAGACAGGCTTCCAAAGGGTCTCTGAAGACTTCTTCAAAGATGTCTGGAAACATTTTAGACGTTGACCTTAATTCCTCTCCCTTACTTTCTGGTTTTCTCTCATTCCTGCATTGAATGGGTTAAACAGAGAGGCAGGGCTGGCACACTTTAACCTACCTAAGAAACTAATGGGATAGCTCCAGTGTAGCAATTCTGATACGGTATATAAGAGCAGTCCACTCAGCAACTGAGATCAGGCTTCACAGGAATTTGTATTTCAGGATTCCTATATTTCTTTAAAAAAAAAAAATCCCTTCCCTCACTTCCCTATTTCTGTCACCTTAAAAAGGAGGAGGGAGTGGAACATTTTCTGAAACTAGCAGAAGGTTTATTCATTTCGAAGGGGATTGGTGGTGCCCCAGGTGACAGACTTTTTTTTTCTACACCCAAATGCTGGTAAAAAGCAAACTGTAATAGCTTTGGGGCCTTTCAGTGACCTCCAGGAGACTAGACCTCTTAAGCCTACAGGCAGACATCTCAAAACAACTACAAATAGTGATTGCCTTCGACCATAGTCTCCACCCCATCCCACTCACTCACCTTTCCAGAAAAGTCTGGAGAGGAAGGTTAAGGATCCTGTGCCTTTGGGAGGGAAAGAATATTTTTTCCTATCTTAATAATGTCATTTGAGGAGGAGGAGGCTAAGCTTCATTTTTGTCCCAACGCTGAATGGCCAATGTTTTACACACACACACACACACACACACACACACACACACACACACACATATATGTCTCTGTGTGCATATGTATGTGTGTGTGTGTATAATACATATACATATTTTAAAAATAGACTAAGACAGGTGACCTTTTGAACCCAGGTAGCAACCTGAAAAGATGCTCATCTCTTCCATTACTTGGAATAGGCAAGAAAAGAACCTCTTGGCCCAGAGATGTTTGACCAGCATCTGCTCATGCTTATGTAGTCTTAAAGTACCACACAAGTTTATACATCTCTGGAGACACACACAAATAAAATTCACAAAAATTCATATATAAACAATCCAAAGTACTGGAATTGTCTCAACTTGTCAAGAATTACAAAATCATGCCTGGCTCTCTTAGTACTTAAACCATTGCTGTCAAATTAAGACTAATTCTTGACCCCATTCTCCCCCCTCCCCAATCTATACCAGTCATTTTTCTCACTACCAGTACCCCTATCACCAGCACTGTACACCAATCAAGATAAATAAATATCCATGGGCTCCCCTAACCCCACTGGGAGACTGGGACCACCCCAAGGTCAAATGTAAATGACAAAAATGTTCCCGTTATTAATGTTACTGCTCAATATGTATATACATACATCTATACATATACACGTATATGTATAATATGTCTCACCATGTCTGTCTACATCTTATGCACATTTATTTACAAACTGAAACTCCAAACATAGACACTGAACTGATTTTCAATATAGTCTTAATGATTAGCCATTGTGCACTGCTGTGAAGAACTGAGCCAGTTCAGAAACCAATATTACATCTCCTGAACCTCTAAAGAAATCTTTGTACAGTTTTAACCATGCAGCAGACTACCTCTTGCATGGTTTAGACTTTAGTTTTGCTTTGGAGTCTTAAACTAATTGTTTTTGATTACTCAGTTCATTTACAATATTTTTTAAATGCATACTCTGTAAAATCTTTAACTACTTTGGAAAGAGTTATAATTGTTTGTCTGGGTACCAGCTCTTTAGAGTAAAATGATATAATATTTTTTACTTCCACAGTTAAGTCAGTGTGTTACCCACTAAAACATGCCATTCTGACCTATGAAAATAAGCAAGCATTTATATGACTTTTGGAAATAGATGTTGGGAGGCCTCTGCTTTCAAAAGTCTTTAAGTACTAAAAAAAAAAATACTGTACTGTGAAGGGTCACTCAATTAAATTTGCTGGCTCCCTCCAAATTGTCCTTTTAGAGGTGTCATTGTAACTGAAAAGAAAATCAAAAGTAGATGTAAATTCAGAAATAGTCACTTTCAAAGTAAGAGGACATCTTATAAGAGATTTTTTTAAAATGAAATAACTTATTAAGCAAATAAGCAGTAAATACATTTTCTATTTTCCTTGCATAACTGTACAAGTAGAATTTCTCTAAAATATTTTTATACTTAGAATGCATGGTAAATAACTGAATTAAATGACATTTTCTCATTTCTTTGTGATATCAGAATCCTAAAGAACAGTTACAGATGTTTATATCACCATTGAATCTATAATTATACTACTGATGTGTCTGACTATTCAAATTAAATACATGGACAATTAAAAGGTCTGGTGAAAAATAATAGGAAATTTTAATTTGGAAGTTCAACAATGAAATTTTCCACATTTACATGAAAAAATGGCTAATCAATTTCTTATTTGCTTTAATTAAAAAATCACTGCTATAAAATTCAGTATATTCAGTAAAAAAAAATTCAAGTAGATAGAAATGCTATCACAAGGATAAATTAAAATTAGCACTCACAAACTTTAACTGCTCAGCAGTTTTTCCTCCGTTACCCATCAGTAAAGTAGGAATCTGAAGGATATCGTATCAATGAGCATAAGTGCTTGACCTTTGTCCACATCTGGTTTAATAGGGACTTTTCAGCACTGAAGCTTTCCCCATCTTCCAGACCATTAAATGAAAACATCAAACCTCAAATGTAAAACCGTAAACCACAACGTTTTGTGTTTCACAACTCTTAGCAGTTTCTACTCAGGCTGCATAAAGGTCAGTTTCTCAGCTTCACAATGGACTGAAATCTATTCTCCTGCATACAGTAAGTGTACTGCACACTAACTGATATTGATTAAATCTTGAACTCCTTTGACCAATACATACACATACCACACGTATTTACATGAACATTTTTCCCCAACCACATAAATAAAAATATATTACTGGGGGGGGGGGGTTAATTACATTTTATGACTGGCAAATATCTATTCAAATATGGGTTCAAAAGTTAACTTTCCCCCCACTTATTAAAAGTTAGAGTTACATGGAATGGTTCTCTGAGATCAGTTCAAAGAAAGTTAGAGTTAATCTTGTGTATTTTGGCGCCTTTTCCCTGCCAGCTACTGTACTTAAAAAAAAAAAAACTTGGAGATCTTGTCTGTCTCGTCTCAAGTTCGATGGCAGCTCTTCCAACTGGAGGAGGAGAAGATGGCCATGTTCACAGCCCTAATAATAATTCAGATCACGCCACTTCGGCATCTTGTGTCAAAGTCGAAGCTGGCTTCCCCGCCCCCTTCAACCTGAGAGCTGCCAAGTCCTCACACACTCCGCATTCAACCACAACTTAATGGATGGGATATTGTGCATTAAAATGTGGCCCAGACATACTGGCGAAGAGAGGACAAGGGAAAAGAGAGACAGACACAGACACACACACAGACTTAAGTAGAAAGGGGAAAAAAATCCCACAGCAAAACAGCAGGGTGAAAATAAATATTAAGGGGGGGGGTTAGATGGAGGGGGAAGAAATTCATTATAATTTTAGCCCCCACACACATACACACACACACAAAAAAAAAAAAAAGGAGGAAAGAAAGAAAAATACCACTACAGTTTGACACTACAACATCGCTGGAAATGAAACTTTAAAAAGCATGCCGATAGAAAACCAACACATACCAAACAGAGTATTAATAGTATTTCCCTTCATAATTCTTTCCCTCTTCCAAACTAAAGGCATGCATTAGGAGTGAAAGTGGGCAGCCTACATGAGAAATACTGTGCCTAAAATAGAAGAGAAAAGAAGGAAACCGTGAGGCAACAAGCAAGCGACTTGGCTACAAGGTACAACTAAAGTAACATTCTCACATTAATCCTTTCCAGGGCTTAACTGATAGTTGCCTGCCAGAGAAGGGGGGGG
>CM053624.1:292276479-292333929 GCA_028646595.1 Phalanger gymnotis
ACTTGCAGTTCTTGAAAGACAACACTCTGGTCTCTGAGTCTTTATACTGGCTGTTCCCAATGCCTGAAATGTTCAACCCTCTCACTTCTATAAGTTTCCCTGGCTTCATTCAAGACTCAGCTGTTACGTAGAGTACACTTTCCCTGCCCCTCTAGGAGGCTGACAGAGTCAGTTAAGTGTGGAGATGGATGGCCAACACAGTAACCTTTCTTCTATGACCCCAGCAATGGGAGCTCTACCCCATAATGAGTGCAGCTAACATTATTGATAAAGGGCAAATTGAGGTAGAAATTAGTCAATTAGTCAATATACAATTATTAATTGCCTTCCATGTGCTAGGTCCTATGCTAGTTAGAAACAACTAAATTTAATGACTGTCTTGTGAGGATACGAAGAAAGGCAAAAGATAGTCCCTGGCCGAAAGGAGCTCACGATTGCAAAATTAGCTCTTAGCGGGTAGCCGCTGATCAAATATTGTGGGAAAGAGGAAGTTTCTAGGACTCACAGCATCATTCTCTCACTTCTTTCTTTATCTTTCCATTGGTAGTACACCATGATATCACTGGTACTGTCCACTAGCCTTTTCTTAAGGGAGGGTGAACAAAGGGTGAGCTTTAGTCTTGGAGATCTTTTTCACAATTACCAATTTCACTATGTTTTATAATGAAATGTCCTAAAAGAAAAAGCCTATGTCCTTTTTAGTTTCTCTACAAAGTACCCAGACTTATCTCAGAGGACATTTAGTAAATAGTATTTTATCATAATGACTACAATTTTATGATCCTTGTTAAGCTTCCACTTACATATGGTTCTCTGCTGGCCAACATGAAAATAATTTAAACATGACATTTATACCCATGGAGCTTATGATCAGAGGTGGGTGTCATTAGCACTGACAAACATGAAAAAGGACATAAGAGCACATAAACATACCGTTGTACAAGACCAAAGAACATTATACTGAGCACAAGCTATAAATTATTGAGAAGCTTGTACATTATGTACAAGTTTAGCATACGGTTACTCTGTTGGCAGAATCAAAAGAGGCAGGACATTCAATCAGACTTCAGATTCTCACCCATAGAAATGTTCTTCAATCAACCCATCAGGACAAAAACATTTCTGACAAGGTGATATTAGTGCAATATATGCGTAAAGCTGCTAGGTGGTGCTATAGTGCATAGAGTACCAGGTCTAGGTCTGGAAGAGCTGAGTTCAAAAGTGACCTCAAACTAGCTGTGTGACCTTGATTGGGCAAGTCACTTAAATTCATTCTTTCTCAATTTTCTGCATTTGTGAATGGGAAAGAGACCTACCTCCCACGGTTGTTACAAAGATCAAATGAGACAATAACTGTAAAGCAAATTAGCGCAGTTCCTGGCACATAGTACATATGCTTAAGAAATGCTTGTTTCCTTCCTTCCAACAGAAGCACTTCAAATCAAAACCTCTTCTGAGATGTTAAAGGTTATCCCCATCTTTGTGTCTCCAAATAAGTACCTTAAAAGGTAGGACTATATGGTAACATTTAAAAAATCTGATGGAAATTGTGCATTCTAAGGAGTATTGGCCTCACTGAAGTTGTCTTATTAGGAGATTTATACCTGAGCATGGCTTGAAATATTTTGGATTTGGAATTGCCAATATCCTCGGGGGTGGCACCCCTTTGTCTTTGGAGGATGGATTGATTTTTAGAAATAACCAAATGTAATGACTAAAAACAAAATTACATTAACAAAGCAAGGAGTCTGATTTTCTTCTGTGGTTTAAAAAATGACCATGAAGACAGAGCTAAAATAAAATAAAATATTTTATCACTAGTAAGCAGAATTCTTCTTAGTGTTTTCTTTTTACATGAAAATTGAACCAGATTGTTTTCCCCGGATCATATAGAATATAGGAGACTTCTTGGTCAAGGCAGCAAGAATCCAGGAGTGAACTCTGATGACCCCACTATAACAACTCCCAAGGCAATCATAGAAAGTTGTCTCTGGACTCTTGAATGTCTTGATCACTCCACAAAAGCTATGGTGAGGTTTGTAATGTCTAGCAAGAGTTCTTAATGTGGTATCCATGAACTTTTATTTAATATTTTGATTCCTTTATAAACTAATCTATTTCATTCTACAAGCTTCTACCAAACTGCCAAAGGGGTCCCAGGACACAAAAGAGATTAAGAATTCCTGATTCCCTATCAAATAACCTCTGTGTGGGAGAATGGCCAAGTGTTATCCTCACATCCCAAGTTTCACTTTAGGGTATTCCCTAGAATGTTTAGAGATGTGGAAATTAATTCCTAAAATTATTCACCTTTCTAGCCAGAGCATCTCCCTACTAAGGGTGACTCTAGGTCAGACATAATCTGATTGAGGGACAGTGCAAATTCCTATCTGCTTCAAAGTATTTGAGATGAACTCAATTCATTGCTTGAAATGTGTACCCTTAATTTCATTTTTTGGAGTTAAGGCATTATTTTCAAAACGTGCAATTTAAAAGTCAACATATTGTTTATCAAGAGTAACAAACTGACACCTTAGCCCCCACTGATAAGAGACAGTATGAATTGGGAAGGCAGGGAAGACATGCATGGAGTCAAGCAACCAAAAGTCAAGAGACCCGCTTTTAAAAATTCCAGTTTGGGCACTTACCAGTTGAGTGCCCATGGCACCACTTAAACTGAGCTTTGGCCTCCTCTTCAGTAAAATGGGTACAATGATACATACAGTATCTACTTTATAGGGTTGTTATGAAGAAATTTTTAATTTGCTTTCTAAACTTTAAAGCAGGATTTCTTATCCTGCCATCCATGAACAATAATAGATGGATAGATAGATATATACACATATACATATATAAGTATTTATATACATATATACTCATATGTATACACACACATACGTCAATATAATTGGTTTCCTTTTTAATGCTATGTATTTATTTTATGCATTTTAAAACATGATTCTGAGAAAGAGTCCATTGGTTTTACCAGGCTGCCAAAGGGATCCCTGTCACAAAAAGGCTAAGAACCCCCGCGTTAATTGATAAGAGTGTGGTGTTGTTACAATGAGCCAGAGTGGTTAAAGCAGCTCTCAGTTTTGAAAGATACAAAGTTACTGGTGCTGGATAATAATGAGGCCTGGGTGTTGGAGTTTAAAATGCCTTTAGGCACATATCCTGGATGGTCAGACCATCAAACCAACCCCACCCCCACCCTCCAGGCAAAGAGGTAGAACTTTTCCTTATCCTCTCTCTACACATGCCTCTGGCTGACCTTTTCTAACTTTCCTGCTTCATGTCTACATTAATATTTATTTTAACCGACTTCATCTGTATTATGATTTGGAAGGAGAAACACACACACACATATACACACAATGCCTGGCCTCCAACCTCGCCAGGAGCACCTTTTTGCAAATCAGTGATTCTATTAGAAATCCATACTCCGAAATGGAGGCAGCCTTAGAGATTCATCCAATCCAGGGGTTCTTAACCTAGGATCCAAGGACAGATCTGGAGGGGTCCAGGAACTTGAATAGGGGCAAAAAATCTGTCCTTATTTTCAGTAACCACTAACTGAAATTTATCATTTCCTTCAGTTATTTTAAAATATCCTGAGAAGGTGTCCCTAGGCATCCATAGATTGCAAAATGGGTCCATGACACACACAGAAAAGGTTAAGAAGCCCTGATAGAATCCAACCTCTCATTTTACAGAGGACAAAATTAAGACCCAGAGAATAAAATGCAGATCACTGCAGAGCAAGGAATCATACCCAGGTTCTCTGACTCCAAATTCAAAGTTCTTTCTATTGTACCACATTGCCTCCCTTCTAAACTCTTATTTTCTGACCATACTGCTTCTACTAACAACTGGCATTTATATAGCACTTTCCTTAGGGTTTCGCAAAATACTAACATATTTTATCTCATTAAATCCTCATAATACTGTGAGTTATAGGCTATTGTTGTTGGTTGTTGTTGTTGTGTCAAGTCTGACTCTTCATGACCCCATTTGGTGTTTTCTTGGCAAAGATCCTAGAGTGGTTTGCCATTCCCTTCTCTAGTTCATTTTACAGCTGAGGAACCGAGTCAAGCAGGGTTAAGTGGCTTGCCCAGGGTCACACAGCTAGTAAGTGCCTGAGGCCAGATTTGAACTCAGAAAGATGGGTCAGCCTGACTCCCGGCCCAACACTCTATCTACTGTACCACCTAGCTGTCTCCATTTATGCTATTACTATCTTCATTTTACAGAAAGAGAACCTGAGATTTAGAAACATTAAAAGATTTGCTCTGGAATATATAGCCAGTAAGTGACTGAGCCTAGATTCAAACCCAGGTCATCCAGAGTTCTAGCCATCAGACCACTGCTGCTTTTCAAAGTTACTTCATCCTATAAATATTCCTTCCCCGGACCCAAAAATAAACAGGTAAAACCTTCAAAATTTACAACAATTCATATTCATATGGTACTTTTAACATTTGCAAGCACTTTCTTCACAACAACCCAGGAGATATGTAGGGCAAGAAGGCAACAGGCATTTATTAAACATCTACTATGTGCCCGGTATTGTGCTAAGTGCTAGGGATACAGATATCACCAAAAAAGAAATACAATCCCTGCCCTCAAGGAGCTTACATTCTAATGGGGAAAGACAACACATAAAAAGGATCTGGAAAGAGGGGAGGATAATTAGAGGTACCTGGGCAAAGTCATGGTGGCAAAGTTCATAGAATCACAAGCACAGATGGGAGGGGAATGGATCATAACCAGTCTGGCCCCAAAACGGAGGTCTCAGAAAGAACTCATTAATGGTCAATGAGACCAGCATTGCCAAAGGATATTCCAGAGTGAGAAGGTCCCAGGCACCAAGGGAAGTTCCAGTGTGAGAAGTCAGTTGAGTCATGGTGGCAAAGTATAAAGCATGAGAGTGAATATTATTCTCATATTACAGATAAGGAAACTAAACGTCTGATAGATTAAATGACTCAAACAAAATCACACAATCAGTAAATTTCTGAGGTGGGATTTACAACTAGGATTCTCTACTAGCAGAAAGACCTCCCCACCACTCCTAAGCAGTGTCAACCAACAAGGGACCAGGAAAGAAAAACTTATAAATTTGGATTCAGCCAAAGGGATGCACTTGAGAACCTAGAGGCCCACATGTGGCCTCAAGGCTGCAGGTTCCCCAACCCTGGTAGATCTTTGTATGGCACTACCTCAAGGGGAATTTAAACCTATGCCAACAAATACTTATAAAACTTAAAGCTGAAAATAGTCCCAAAGGATATCCAGCCCTCCATTCTTTGGGAGCTTAAAGACTTTTCATAATCAGAGTCCCTGATTAAAGTGCAAATAAGCCCCATGGTGAAAATCTAATCAGCTAAAACCTGAGTTATTTTTGTTGGCTTCAGACTAAAAACAAGATCTATCCAGAAAGTGTCTAGGATCGTAATATGTACAAGTGGAACAGGCCTTAAAAAATCATCTTGTCCAATTCTCTCATTTTATATGTAATAGGGACTAGCCAATGAGCTCAGGCTAGTGCTCAACTAATATAATCCCCTCATGGATTTTGGAAGTGCACAAACATTGTGTAACTTGTTTCCAAACTGCTATCCACATGGTAAAAAAGAAACCTCTTTGATTGACTGGAGGGGGCAAAACTGGGGTGTATTCAAAAGGCACTAGTCAGCCTGGACCTGTGTCCCACTCCGCCTCTCCCACTGTATCTGATTACTTGCTGCCTGGCTGCATTCTGGCTCAATTTAAGAGAGATAGAATTCCATAAGGGAAAAGGTCCTGGGCCCTGCCCATCTGAGAGTGACATGTGGCCCATAAATAGTGGCCTTGGTTCTTGGCCTCACTTTGTTTTATTCCTGCTTTAGTTGAAGCAAACTGGAGTGGGTTGTGACCTTGTGAGTTCCAATATGTCAGGTAAATGAGCCACCAGAAGAGTGAGTGCAGGCAGGAAAGAGCTCTAGACAGAATGAACTCTGGTAGTTGAGAAAAGAGAGAGAATTGTTCCTTTCCTTTTGGGTGGGAGATGATTTCTCTTCTTTCCCTCTCCTCTGCCCCACCATAGCCATGGCATTTTTTATCTGACCTATTCTCTTAACTGTAGACACCAAGCCCAGAACCTAAGTAACTTACTAAATCATCATGCCAAACAGAAATGCTGATCCCTGGGGAAGTATCATGACATCACAAGAACAAAAAGTACATCCTAGCCCTGAGCTAATTATGTCCCTGGCTAATTATTAAAATTAAATGTACCAGTGGGGGCTCATGAGCTAAAGTTTTAGATGTGCAAACCCACAGAGCACTTTAAACCTGGTAGTCATTTCCAGGGGCACCCAACCTGTACGTTTACATTGGGAAAGGGGCAGTTCTGGGCATTGGAGATAAAAAAGATTTTTTTAAAATAGTCTCTGGCCTCAAGGAGACTTTGCTAGAGGATATTATCTATATATGGATATGTACTTAAAAACTGAGAAATTCAGGAAACTCTTCCTATAAGGGATGGAACCTTGAAGAAAGGTAAGGATTTTTTAATATTAATTTTTTTTTTAGTTTATAACATGCAGTTCCACAAGTTTTTGAGTTCCAAGTTTTCTTCCCCTTCCTCTCCTCGCCCATCCCTCCCCCCAAGGCAGCATGTAATCTGATACAGGTTCTACATATATCTTCACATTAAACTTATTTTCCTAATAATCAAGTTGTAAAGAAGAATTATAACCAATAAAATAAACCATGAGAAAAATGAAACAAAACCAAAAAGAAAATAAAATAAAGAGAGAGTAAATAGTTTGCTTCAATCTTCATTCACACTCTGTAATTCTCTGGATTAGGATAGTCGTTTCCATCATGAGTCTTTTGGAACTGTCTTAGAACCTTTCGTTGTTGAGAAGAGCCAAGTCTATCAAAATTAGTCATCACAGAAGCAATGTGTCTGTGGCTGTGTATAACATTCTCCTGGTTTTGCTCCCTTCACTCATCATCAAATCATATATATCTCTCCAGGTTCTTGTGGAATCCATCTGCTCCTCATTTCTGATAGGGCAATAGTATTCCATTACATTCATATACCACAATTTCTTTAGCCATTCTCCAATTGATGGGCATTCCCTTGATTTCCAATTCTTTGTCACCATGAAAAGAGCTGCATTAAATATTTTTGTACATACGGGTCCTTTTCCCCCTTGTATGATCTCTTTGGGATACAGTCCTAGAAGAGGTATTGCTGGTCAAAGGATATCCACATTTTTGTAGCCCTTTGGGCATAGTTCCAAACTGCTCTCCAGAATGGCTGGATAAGTTCACAACTCTACCAACAATGCAATAGTATTCCAGTTTTCCCACATCTTCTACAGCATTTGTCATTTTCAAGGTAAGGATTCTAAGAGGTAGAAATGAGAGGAGGGCACATTCCAGGCAAGGGGACAAGCCTATATAAAGTCATGAATGAATGCCAAGTAACAAATAGTCCACTTTAACTGGAATATTGAGTGTATAAAGGAAGGCCATGTGAAATACGTCTGAAAAGGTAAGCTAGAACCAGTTTGTAAAGTATTTTAATTGCCAGGATGTAGGGTTTGTAGCTGACCTTTGATTCAATAGGGAGCCACTAGAGATGCAAGAGAATGGCAAATCAGATTTCTTCTTTTGGAAGGTTATTTTTGACAATTGTTTGGAGGAAAATTTGATGAGGGAAGAGGTTGAAAGCAGGAAGACCAATTTCAAGAGTATTTCAAAGACTACCGTCTGAGTTGATAAGGACCTGGATTAGGATGGAGTCTAAAAATGGAAAGAAGGGAACAGATGCAAGAGGTTCTGTAAAGGTAATTTTTATAAAGCTTAGCAACTTATCAAAGGAGATGAAATAATCAAGGAAGACTCAGATTTCAAATCTTAGTGACTAGAAAGTGGTGCCATCAAAGTGCCCAGGATTTAGCACAATATTTATTGATTGATTGATTAATATGAGAATTTTGGAAGAAGGCTGGAATTGGAGATTGGAGAGAGAAGATGATGAGTTTTTTGGGACATAGTGAATTTGAGATGCCTACTGGTCATCTAGGTAGAGATGACCAAAAGACAGTCTCTCTCCTAGAGCTCAGCAAAGGCAGCTCCCTCTTTCCCATTACGCAGGTTTGCAACCTCAGAATCACCTTTGACTTTTCATTCTCTATTATTCTCCCCTCCATCTATTTAACCTGTTACCAATAAACCAATAAGCAATTATTAAGTACCCACTATAGGCCCGACAAGTTTCTAGGCACTGAGAGTATAAATGAAACAATCCCTACTCTCAAGGAGTTCATGTTCTATAGTGCCAAGTCTTTCAATTCCAACTCTATAATATCTCTCCATATGTCTCCTTTTCATTTACAGCCACCACCCTGGCCCAAGCCATTATCACCTCTTACTTTTGCAATAGCCTTCTTATTGCTTCTTCTACCTCCAGGCTCTCCCCTCTCCAATATATCTTCCATGCAGCTGCCAAAGTGATACTTCTAAAGCATGGTTCCGATGATGTCCTTCCCTTACTCGAAAGCTTCAGTAGGCCCCTATTGCCTCTGTGCTGAAACCCAAACTCCTCTGCTCATTACTTAAAAGATCTTCATAATCTACCCAACTACTTACCCTAAATGTGCCCAAATTTCTAAATGTGTCCAAATTTATCCCATGTCACTCCCCTGAGTCCAGCTTAAACTGATCTGTTGTCCTCTCTGTATAACATTCTACATCACATCTCCATGCTTTTGCACAAACTGCCCCCACTACATGCTAAGAATGGACTTCTTCCTTATTCTTCCTTCTCTGCCCCTTAGAAGACTCAGATCTTGTCAAGGCTCTGTTCAAGTACCAACTCCCACATGTGGATTTTCCTGATGTCTCCAGATACTACTGCTTCTCTTCAGCAAATTATCTTATATTTACTTCACATGTATATTTTGCATTTACTAATATTTGTACATGTTTCAGCAGCATCTGTGGGGGGGCAAATGGATAGAGAGCTGCACTTGGAGATAGGAAGCCCTGAATTTGAATCCTGCCTCAACTATTTACTACCTGTGTGCCAAGGTAAGTCATTGAACTCTCTAAATGTTAGTTTCTTCATCTATAAAATGGGGACAATAATAGTACCTACTTCACAAGGACACTGTGAGGATCCAATGAGAGCATATCTTTAAAGCTTTTTGTAAACCCTTAAGTGTTAATGTTAGTTATTATGAAGAGACTGTCAGCTTTTTATGATTGTATCCCCATAGCCTGTCACAGTAGCTCTAAAAAATAAAAAAAAAAATTTTAAAAGATTGTTGCTTGGGGAGGGGAGGAGGCTGTTCAAGGAAAACCTTGCTCATTTTGATTAGCCATCCAATCAAGCTATTGTGATTATAGGGTGTGGTACTTGTCTGAAAGTTCCCTTCAGACACTTTCAGAACAAAGACAAGTACTCTAGCACCTTGCTTGAGAAGACCCTGGAAACCCTGTGATTGATCCACAGTAAATGAGACTGCCTGCAAAATGACTGGTGACTGAGAGGCAAGGAGAAAGAGCCAACTTTTCTCTATGGGTCTTCTATAAAAATGAGCTGTGAAATGTTTCAGCTTTTCCTTTCCTGGGAGTTTTCTCTTTGGGACTTACAGACTAGAGCTGAAGCAAGTCAGGAAAGGGAGAACCTATTTCTTCCTTCTTCCTCTGCCCTCCAAGAGGATATATGGAGATTTATAGGAGAAGTACATGGCATGGTATCCTATACTTGCCATGTGAAACTGAGAAGAGAGTTCCTATACCTCTACTTCCTGGCCATCTTCTTCTCTATGTTTCCTTCTCTAGGCACAGGTCAGCGACTAGAGTTCCTAAGAAAGGCCTTTCCATGCAAGTTCTAGAGCTCCCAAGAAATCGAGAGAGAGAGAGAGAGAGAGAGAGAGAGAGAGAGAGAGAGAGAGAGAGACCGCTCCTGATCATGACAGTCAGTTGGGTACCAGACTGCAGAGGGAGATTTTTAATAGCATGTTTTTTAGAGAAGGAACAGGATTACCCTGCAGCTCAAAGGACTAAAGTTATACCGTGGGGGAAGTGGGCAAAAGTTATGGACCTTGACAACCATGCAGTTGCCATGAGTTGCTCATAGAATACATGATGGGCTGGTGGGAAGTATTAATCCATAAATCAGCTAAAGTATATTTCAGAGAGAATCTGAACTGTCTAATGGGATATTTATGTTCCTGTATTTGCTAATAGGCTCCAGTTAGTCCCCTGTGTTTTATGTATTTCTATGGTTAGTGAAAGAAAGCCTGCCCTATCCCCAAAACATGTGGAAGTTGGGGATCTTCTTGCTCACTTTTTGGGAAACCTAGTCATGAACCATACCTTAGCCTTATATAAGAGATTTCCCTGAGTTTCTGAGGTGGGGATAAGAAAAGGAAGGAAGGAAGGAAGGAAGGAAGGAAGGAAGGAAGGAAGGAAGGAAGGAAGGAAGGAAGGAAGGAAGGAAGGAAGGAAGGAAGGAAAGAAGGAAAGAAGGAAAGAAGGAAAGAAGGAAGGAAGGAAGATAAGAAAGAAAAGGAAAGAAAAGAAAAGAACTCCTGTGGGGTTTTGGTCCTGATTTGTGTGAACCCAGCATTTTGGGAACTATCCTCCTAAATCTCTCCTCCCCTTTTCATCCAGGCCATCAGAAAATGCTTTCTACATTCATTGCCTTTACTTTGTGACTCGCTTCTGATCACACGATTCACTGAAACTGTTCACTCCAAAATTACCAATGTTCTCTTACTTAGCAAATCAAATAATCCTCCTCTTTTTCAACCTCTCTGCTGCATTTGACATTTTTGGTTGCCCCTCTCCTCCTCTCCATTCTAGGTTTTCAGGGTAATGCTTTCTCTTACTTAGCCTTCTACCTACCTGTCTGACCACTCTTTCATCGTATTTGTGCAATCACAACCTGTAACTGTGGATGTACCCCAAGGCTCTGTATTGGGCCCTTTTGTCTCCATATATGCTTTTAGTGACCTCAGAAGCTCTCATGGAGTTAATTGTCATCTTCATGCAGTTGATTCATAGATCGATATATCAAGCCTTTCCATCTCCTGAACTTCAGTCTCACACCTTCAACGTCCTATTGGACATTTCAAACTGGACAACCAGAAAATATTTCAAGCTCAATGAGTTTTAAACAAAACTAATTATCTTTCTCCAAAATTCTCCCCTCTACCAAGCTTTTTTTTATTTCTGTAAAAGGCTCTTTCATTCTTGTATCCTAGGATTATAACCCCAGCACTTCTTCATCCCCAATCAGTTACTAAATCTTGCTGTTTCTTTCTATTCGACAAATCTCAACTCTGTTCTCTTCTCTATTCACACACAGTCACCCCTTAGTGGGTCCATCATCGCTTTTTCCACCCAGGGCTTCTACAATGGTTTCCTCCCTGCCTCAAGTCTCTCCCCACTGCAGTCCCATCTTCCATACTGATGCCAAAGTGAGTTTCCTGAAGCACAGTTTTGACCATATCAACTCCCTAAATCAATCAACTCCAATGTCTCCCTATTGCCTCTAGCATAAAATATAAATGCTTGTTTGTCTTTTAAAGTCCTCCATAACTTGACCCCAAAATGTCTTTCTAGCCTTATCATGTACTCTACAATCTAAGTCAAACTGGAATTCTTTCTGTTTCTTACATAGCACTCTTACCTCACTGTGGGTTCAAATTACTTGTTTCCCATATCGAGAATCAATCAATAAACAAGTATTCATTGAACACCCATTATGTACTAGACTCTGTGCTAGGTTCTGGGGATACAAGTACAAAGTATAAAACAGTCCCTCCTCACAAGAACCTCAAAGATCTTGCCTGCCCCAAATTCCAGTCTTCATTCAAGCCGTAGCTTAAACCTTTCCTGATCTCAGCTGCCAGTTTCTTCCTCGCTGTCTTTTGTTTAACTACTTTATACTTATTTTGCATGGGTTTTTTTTTTGCGTTTTGCCTTTGCACACAGACATATTTTTACATATTGCCTTCTTCTTTTCCCCCCAGGAGGCAAGCTCCCCATATTTATATCTATAGTGCTTAGCACAGCACTTGACAGATGTTGTGGTTGAGTCATTCAGCTATATCTGACTCTTCATGACCCCATATGGGGTTTTCTTGGCAAAGATATTGGACTGGTTTGCCATTTCCTTCTCTAGCGAATTAAGGCAAACAGAGCTTGCCTAGGGTCACATAGGTGGTGACTGTCTGAGGCCAGATTTGAACTAGGTCTTCTTGACTCCGAGTCATGGTGCTCTATCCATCAAGCCATGTGGCTGTCTCTACCCTGTATATACTAGAAGCTTAATAAACACTTATTGACTAAATATTGATTATTGGCTATTACTGCTCACATTTCTGATATCCTCATGGCCCTTAATCACCTCACCTATTGTAGAAATTCTTCTGCTATCTGTAAATATCATTACCTATTTTCTATTCTTTCTCACATACTATTAATGAATTTGTTGATTAAGACCAGAACTAGCATGGACCCCCATACCAATCCACTAGATACTTCCCCAACTGGATATACTTTTGTTAGCTCATGGATATTCTTTACTTTCATTCCCTTCTACTGCTCACTTCTAAAGGAGAGACTTAAATTAGCCCAGTTTTGGTTCAAAATGAACATTTGACTCTCAGAGTTCTCAGAGAGGAAATTGGTAGAATTCCAGAAAAACCATTGTCTTAAGCATGAAAGCAGGGGCGTCATTTCAAAGCATGTGGTGATGGCCAAGCCAGAATGATAACATTAGTAAAAGTTTAATATACTCATTTTACAGATGAAAAACTCAAAGCGCAGAGACAGTAGTGACTTTCACACAATCTCATAACAAGATCAGAGTTTCAGACTGAGGCCTGTGCTGACTATAAGTCCAGGGCTTTTTGTAGTACAACAAAGTGTACATAAGTAGTCTGGCTATTACCTTTGTGTGTTTATGTCCTGTCTTGTATCATAGTAATGTTGCATATACTATTGTGAAAGTGAGACCCTCCAGCAGATGCCATCCCAGGAGCAAGTAATTGAGTGAAACCTTTGAATGAGGCTTTCTGAGAGTGTTTTTGGAGACTTCTCAGAGACTGGAGCTAGAAAAAAAGAATTTATTTTCTATATCATTCGCACCTAAGGGAAGAAAGTATACAGGCAGGTTGGAAGCCCAATGTTGTCCTGTCCCCTTCCATCATGACCCAGGAGCCCCTTTTGTAGAGAAAAGTTAGAAGTTGTGAATGTCTGTTATATAACAATAACAGCAATTGCTAAAATATCAAGTTTTAATATTTGCAAAGAGTTTTACATATTTTTTCTTTCTCACAACAACCATCTGATATGACACTACTCCTACCCATATTTTACATGAGTTGTGTATTTTACCTTATTAGCTTGTTAAATTATATGTAAAACATATATCATATAGCTATATAAGTTTACATATAATACATGATATATAACATACATATTACATTATATATAATTATAGTCATATGAATAAATATAAAATAAAATTTATGTATAACATGATATATATTTTAACAAGATAGTAACACATTTTTTCCATTTGTCTCTTTTTCTACCTTTTATTTTCTTCTGTGCATTTTAAAATGTTATGTTGAGGTTCTTTTTTTGTGTATGTCTGTCATTACCCACTATTTCCCCCACACATCGTTGAATCAATTTGCAACTCCCCCAACAATGGAATGGTACAAATTAATATACCTGTCCTGCTGCTCCCTCTTCAAAAATTGCTATTTCCTTTATCTGTCATCTTGGCCAAACTGAACGGTGTTAAGTACAATCTCTGACCTGCTTTAATTCTTAAAAGAATGTTACTTTTGTAAACCAGTTAAAGAACAGAGGGGCTTTACCACCTTTGCTATCACAATACACAGCAACAAAGAAAAACAAGGATATATCCTCACTTCTGCCTGGCTTAGAGTCCATCCCAGAGCAAAAGCTTCCAGATGCTGACTCCTTACTACCATGCTTACCAGTTTCTTAGATTACTTGGAATAATCTTAAATATCTACATTTTTACTTCTACATCTTGAGGAAAGATGAGAAAGAGGGACATGTGTAGTGAATATATGTGTATTCCCCCATGTGGTCAGTTATTTATCTGGTCAGTAGTTAGCAACATAGAACAGGTAAAAAGGAGTGTGTATTAAACACATTCTATTAACTACCCAATAGTCTACCTTCTTCCTTATTATTCTGGGACTCAGCCTCTGAGTACATGTCAGTTGTATTTATCTTTCACTGGCCATATTTCCCTATCTAATACTCCCACTGACCATGACTTATCTTTGCAAATGAAGCATTTTATCCTTGAGGTTGTTATTAAGCAAGCAACCTAATTAAATTAACTGGAAATGTTGGAAAATCAAAGGCGTTAGAGATATACACACATATATGGAGCGTCTTGCTGATTCTCTCATATAGCCAGGTTTTTCTTCAAGTGTATTTCTATAAGGAAAGGGAATAATAATATCTCAGAGTAATAAAATTAAGCCTCCTGTATTTGCCCTCTAGTCAAGTAGGAGGGATATAAAAGGAGCAAAAGAGTTAGTTCCAAAATTTGAATTCTTGGGATGCCAAACTTAAATATAGGCAAAAACTAGAGAGCAATGCATAGGGTACATAACCATGCACTCAATCCCTTTAAAAAATACCATAGGAATTGAGCAAAGGGAAAAATCGATGTGGACTCTAATAATTGGGGCTTCATAAAAGAGCCAGGATTTGCAGATTAGATAGGATTTGAATAATTGGAGAGGTGAGGAGAATACATTGTTGACATAGAACAAATACAAAGGAATAAGAATAGAATATACATGAAGAGAAGGCAAGGCAACAACCCTTTATAAAATAATGGGTACCAGGCATTGTGCTAAATGCTAAGGATACAAATATAAAGCAAAACAGAAAGACAGTTCTTGAAGGAAGGAAGGAAGGAACACAACATACAAAAGGGAAGTGGGAAGCAGGGAGGATAAACAAGTATACCTGGGCAGGGGTATGGTGGCAATGTCCATAGAGTCAGAAGCACAGCTAGGAGGGGAGTGAAGCATGGCCACCCAAATGGAGACCCCCCCAAAAGAACTCACCAGTGGGACAAGGGGTCTGGCATGGCAGAGGAATATTGCAAAATGATAAGACCCTATACATTATAAGAATAAAATGAGATAATATTTGTAAAGTGCTTTACACAGTGTCTGACACATAACAGGCACTCTATAAATGATGTTTCCCCTTTCTGATTTTACCTAGGCTAGTATTCAGGTAATATACATATAGCCAGTCACCAGTTCAACAGCAACAACAACCACAAAGGACCTATCAACATGCACAGCCACTGAGAACCCAGGAAATCACCACACTAGGAAGATATCAGAGCAGGTTTTTGGAAGAGGTATTTAATAAATGTTTGTTGACTTGAGTTGTAGGAAAAGAGGCAAGAAACAAAAGATGAAGTAGAGGCAGCAGAAGAGTAAGGAATCTAGTACTAGTCGGTGCAGGACAAAAGCCTCAATGAATTAAATTGTTGAGACAATCCTGACTTGCCATGATTCACCAATCAGGTCTTCAAGATATACTGGTATGAATGAGCATGCTACTTGAGAAACACTGCCTGGTCAGAGAGTGACCTCCACAGGAGAAAAAAACCAGTCATTTTTGGCAAGGTCAAAATACAAAGAAAATAGCTTTTCCAACTGGAAAGTTATTGGCTCTGAATAAAACTGATTAGAAAACATTGCTTTGGATTGCCTTCTTTAGTTTTTGGTCATGGACTTGGGGACAGCTAACTCCTATACCTGGATTTAAAGTGGTAAAGTATAATAGTTTGTTAGAATTAGACCCGTTCAACGTCTTAATCATTTAAAGAGAAGGTCTTGGGATAACTGGGCAAGCTGAGGTGATGAGTCCAGTACTTCCTGGCTCCAAAAGCTGAGGATTGATGACACCAGTCATCCACAATCTCACCCACCCCCAGGACTTCCTTTTACTACTACCCTCACCAAGGCAAAGAGATGGGTTGGATTTGTCTACCTATTCCCCCTACATATTACTTGTGGGTGACTGAAATACAGGAGCACAGAATCTACAGCTGAAAGATTACTTAGACATCAAAGGAATATCATAGATTTAAAACTAAGAAAGCTCGTAGAAAGTCATCTAGCCCAACACTCTCATTTATAAATGAGGAAGCTGAGACCAGAGAGGTTCAATGATTTATCCATATTAACAGATACAAAATGGCAAAGCAACACTCGGAATCCAGGCCTTAATTCTAAATCCAAGCCTGGAATTCTAAATCCAGAACTCTTTCAACTATATCATAGTGCATCTAGTCTAATCCCCTATTTTATTGGTGCAGAAATTGGTGCCCAGAGGGGTTAAGGGACTTCCTCAAGGTTACATAGCTAATAAATGGCAGAGCCCAAATTTGAACTCATGTCTCTTGATTCCAAGTATGATGCTTCTTCCAGTATACCATATTGTTGGGGAAGGGAAAGTGTCCTTTGGCTTAGCTCCCCTTATTGCAGGGATGGCCCTGAGTGTCACTAGCTATCTGTATGACTTTGATTAATAATTACCTAACATTGCGATGGTAGAGGATTCCTGATCAATTATGGTTGCTTCTCCACCCCCCATCTTAGCCTGCTTAATGAGTCTATAGAATGTAAGGGACAAGTAACATAGAAAACTAGGTTTTGATCCGATCAAACATGAAGTAGTCTCATTTGTAACCTATAAAGTATGCAGATCTCAGAATCACCATTTCACATCCCCTAAAAAGAATGTAAAGAAGGATTTATGCTTTGTTTCTTCTGAATTACTAATACTTAATTTTTTAAAAGTGGAATGGAAAGGCACACAATAGGCAAGAATAGGCTACAGTATATCCCCAAAGAAGAAGTGAGCAGAAGTGATAGAAGTCATCAGAGAGACATATCACCAAAATGAGGTGGGCCCATCACAGAGGGAAAGCTAAAGATTTCTGGGCAGACAGCCTGTGAGGGCCATTGGAATCTATGCAATATAAAGAAATGTAGAGGAAGGCCACCAGCACTCTGGTTAATCAACTTCTGTAGGAATTATGGAAGGAAATGGACAAGACGTGCCCAGGATGAAAAGGTGTGGATGGATTGCAATCTGCACTTCTGGAGGCATTTCACACTTAGACAAATTCTACAAATCCCAAATGCTGAAGTTTCCTCCTCTGCTCCCCTCACTTTGTTTCTGTGTCACCAAGCACCAGTTGATTCTCAGTCTTCTAATTCTTGCGGTGAAGGTTCAAGGGACAAACATGGATTTAAAAAAAAAATACAGAAACAAAGGACGGTGAAGGGCATCTTTGAAGCTCTGTTGGGGAAATGCCAAAGAGTCCAGGCAGAGTCGAAGGTACAGCAAAGAAGCTATGCCTAGGAAGGGGTCAGTAGAGCTAATTCTTGGAGATCTGGGCACAAGCAGGGGCCTCCAAATGTGATAGTGAGGCTGTGGAGATGTTCCAGGGGACACAGCCTCAGGGATCAGCTCAGGAAACCCCAATTTCCTTTCTGATTCCTCTTGTGGACAATGAGGCCAACCCCAAAAAAGATCAGCCCCAGCACAAGGTCCCCAACTCCACTCAGTATCTTAGTCTGGGCAGATTCAGACTGTACTTATTGAAGGGATCTCAGAGCTAGCTCCATGTCCTCAGCAATGTTTGAACTAGAGGGTGAAGGATCTCTATCTCACTCCAGTCTAAAACAACAGGTCTCCGAAGGCTGGAGTGCTCCACTTGGCAGGTGTAGACATCTCCACCTTGGGGGTCATTTCCAGCATCACCAGGATCTGGTAGGTCCGGTCTCCATTGCTGATCAGGCCTATGGACACAACCCCAACTGTCTCCTCCTGCCCATTCAGGAACCATCTGACCTCAATGTCCCCGGGATAAAAACCAGTGACAGAGCAGACAAGCAGGTTGTGGTGTCCCAGGGGAGCCATCTTTGATGGATACACAGTCACCTCGGGCTCAACGCGCCTGCGCAGTAAGAAGAGCTCAGGCCCCTTGTAGCTGTGCCCGCAGTAAGCGTTCACCGCGGCGGGTTCGTAGTCCAGTTGGTCCTTCTGGCTGTTCCATTTCTCGGCACAGAGACGCCCCAGCTTCGTCAGCACCACAAACTCCCCCACGTCGCTGTCGAAGCGCACAATCTCCTCCAGGTTGTAGAATTGTCTCTCCACCTACCGCACGTGCTCTGTCCCGTTCACAAAGTGACACTCGTGTTTAAACTGCCCGGTGAAGTGCTCTTGGGGGGACACCGGGAGGAGGGTCAGCCCTGACGGACACCCCGCCCCCGCATCCATGACCACAACCTGGGCTTGACCAACGAGAACGTCTGCTTTGTTTCTTCTGGAGAAGATATGATGAAGTTCCTCCATCAAACTGACAGAAGGGAAAGGAACGGAATAAGCATTTATATAGTGCCTACTAGGTGTCAGGCTTTATGCTAAGCATTTACAAATATTATCTCATTTGATCCTTATAGCAACTCTGCTAGATAGCTGTCATTTGAACTCTGTTCTTTCTGATGCCAGAGCCGGGGCTCTATTCACTGTGCTACCTAGCTACCTAGGAATTATAGAGTAGGTAACCATTAGACATCTGAAGGATTAGCCATACCTCTAAGCGGCCTTCCAAAAACAAGGTAGATAGCTCTGAAGTTAGTCTAATAATCCCTGGCAGTCAAGAAGAGAGTCAGTTATGGAGAAAAACCCAGTACTTCGGAAGGAATCATTTTTTGACTTTTCCCTTGTTTCTGTTCCAGAGTGCAGGGTAAGGCTTGTATTTCTCTTATCTCCCTCCAACCTGTCAGCAATCGTATCCAGCAGCAGAACGAAACACCCAGTAGGAGAGATTGTGACCACCAGAGAGCAGACCCGAGGAGGTTAGCCGTGGACTTAAACTGAGCTATCAAGAGGTATATGCCCAGGGACTCCAGTGGAGCAATTTGCCCAGAAGAAATGGGGAGCATCATAAGGAAAACATGAAAACAGGAAAGACATCAAAGCCCTGCAATAACAGAGGGGTGAGTTGTCTTGGCATATACATTCCCATCCCCTCTCTATTAGTGTACTCTTAAGTATATACCCATTCTTCCCACTGATACTATGGATATTTGTAGAAGAAAGCATTCCAGGTTTATGGAGGCAGGGAGGGAGGGGGGATGTTTTGTTTCTACTGTTCATGCTATGTCATTTAAACATCTATCCTTTTAGTTAATTATGTCAAAAGGCTGACTATTAAAAGTGGACAAACTAGTGAGGACTTATGAGCTCTAATTTTAATAATGCAGATCTACAGAGTACCTTGAACCTGAAGTAGTCATTCTCCTGGAGGACCAAACCCAAGAATATGAGTTGGGAAGGTATCCTGTAGAGGGCAGTACAAAATAATAATTATAATTATAGATAAACAACAACAATGATGACCCCTCACAGCCCAATTTATCATCCATGTCATGAGAGGAAAGGAAAGGCAAGAGCAAAGTAAGTGCATGTCAGCCAGACTGATGGTGTATAGTAGGGATTTTGTGCCCTAAGATTAGTATAGTAGTTGTAAAGGCCTAGCAAGAACTCCCTATTGCAGCCAGTCAGGTTCTAGAAATATCATCATTTGAGGTAGCACCCCAGATAGTATAATGAAACCAATTCTGTGAAACTAGGAAATAGACAGAGTGGCATAAGGTTGCAGGCTGGCCCTATTCTAAACTATTGTGTTGATCATCTTGACATGAAAACAGTGAAACAAGTGACATCCCTTCATGTTCTGGTACCACAAGAAGGCACAAAACATTGGAACTAATCAGAAATACCGATACCCACTTGCTGGAAATGCTTTAGTGCAGATGGTGCTGACCACGAAAGCAAGCAAACCACAAGTACACTTGAAATGGACTGAAGACATGAATACTTTCATTATGTGCCAGTGCCATATAATAACAAAATTGGAAACAGATTTTACTAGTTTGAGGCAAGGGCTTTATGCTTCTTTTTTGTTAATAGTAATCTCAGCTCCAAGTCAAGTGGTATTATATTGCCAACCAGCACAGAGCTATCATTAAAAAAAAAAAACCAACAACAACAACAACAACTTTATCTCTAAGATTTGATTAAATAGGAGAACAAATTAAGCTATTTGAATGTGAAGAGGGAAATGCTGAAGACCCTGAAGTCATGAAAATCTTCAATGCAAACTCCAGAAAGTATACCTCAAATGAAATGAATGAGCAAAACAATACTGATATCTCAAATGATTTTGAAAGGAAGGTTGATATACTTAGACTGGAATTCTAAAAAGCCCTTTTTGAGTTTGATGGCATGACTCCAACTACCAAACCAATTATATCAAAACCAAGTAAGTCCAAAAAGTTAGCATTTGTTATAAGCATTATAAACAAATCCATTCTCCTATAGAACTGGATAAAAAAACATATAAACATTTCAACACCTTCACATATCAGTGTATGCAACACTGATTGTCCATACAAAGAACCATACAAAGGGCATACCATACCATACCATACAATAGAGCTATCAAGAATATCCTTAAGGACAGGTATCAAAAACCATCATGGCAGTAGTAACTTGAGATAGCCATTAAAGATCTGTAGAATCTGCAGAAAATCATTCAAAGATTGTGCCAATACCTAGCTGGTATATATAGAAGAAAACTCAAACTTCACATTCCTTAATTAAATGCAACCCCAAAGAAGAAACATGCAGAAAAGAACACAGAAAATGAAAGCATATTAAAAATTCTAGATTCCCCAATTAACAATTAAAATCAAAAGTCGAAAGGCTAAGGGATACAAGGAGTCAGACACCAAAGAATGGAGGAAACAATTTAACCTCAATTAATAACTTTACTGCAAAGGCTTGAGAAGTAAAGGATTCATGGGCAAGAGAGACTCTCTGAAGAATAATATGGAAAATTTCCTGTTGCCTACATTGTTGCAACATCTTAACACTGTTAAAACAAAGAAGAAAGAGAAAACTTGTATACCTTTAATATAATGAATAACAGAACAGGTACATGAAAGTAGGTATCTGCAATTCTAGCTCTGCAAAACAAGAAAGTGGTAGGGACAGATAAGATTCATAATTATTGGCCCAGATCATCACAGTGGTACATTAATCACTAGCAAAGCAATTTGCCAGACTCCTTTCCAATACAAGCCTGAATCCCCCCTTTTCTTAACAGAAGAAATCACATATTGTCAAGAGCAGAGAATAACAGTGTTCCCTCCAAAGGTAGGCCACTTATGTTTGTTTACTTTATATCAAACATTTGTAGGTTGTATTATTTTTTAAAATCTACAAATACAAGAAAATATATTGACTAAGGGTCAAAAAGGGTGTTCCTAAAAGTTCTAGGGGCATAAACAACTACTTACTATGAATTCAGTAACTGTTCAATGAATAAAAGTAATTTAACATTTATACTGTATTTGTTGAATATCATAGAGCTTTGGATTCAGTTCTGCACTCATGGCTTATTCAAGTACTGCAAATATGCAAAACAGACTTAAGGGTGGTAAGAATGCTAAAACATTTAATGTCTACTTATTTGAAACATATCACCAATAAAATAATGTCAATAACAATTGATAGGAAATACGATTTTTTCAGGGAGTCAGTTTAAGTCCCTTATGTTTCTGCTTAGTCTTAAATCCATTATTATCTCTCTTAAAAAGAATTAAGTATGGCTTCCAAACTAATGAGGGAGTTGAATAAAAATATCTTTTTACTTACTTGATATCGGAATGACATCAAACTATATGTCTCCACTAAAAATCACATTAAATAGCTCCTTTCATCTCATGGAACCTTTCTCTGGTGATATCAAAATGTCATTTGAGTTGATAGGAGAAAAATTCTTTATATACTCCAAGGAAAGAAGGAGACTGAAGACTTAGAGCTTGAATCCATAGGTCATGTTGATCGTACATATACCTACAAATAATTTGTCTTCCTCTAGACAAGACAACTGAACATAGCAACATCAAAGAGAAATCTCTGGCTAAATAGGTTGAAACTTAACAGCATCCTGAAATCAAAGCTGAATGGGAAAGACACATTTAGAGCAATGAACACCTATGCAATACCAATCTGTGTGTGTGTGTGTGCTGTTCAGTTTTTTTTTTTGTCAGTCATGTCTGACTCTTTGTGACCCCATTTGGGGTTTTCTTTGGCAAAGACATTGGAGTAGTTTGCCATTTCCTGCTCCAATTCATTTTACAACTGAGGAAACTGAGGCAAACAGAGGTTAAGTGACTTGCCCAGGTTCACACAGTTAGTAAGTGTCTGAGGCCAGATTTAAACTCAAGAAGGTGGGTCTTCCTGACTCTAGGACTGGCACTCTATCCACTGTACTACCCAACTGTATACACACATATACTCACATACATATGCATACATATACATATGCATATACATACGTGTGTATAAACATATATATATGTACATATATATATATCTGTTTAATGGACCATGACAGATTTAAAACTCAGAGTATGCCATACTAAAGCAATGATAGAAAGATTAACACTTTGTTGCCAAAAAGGAATAAAACAGATAGACATTCTTAAAGTATATGATTTTAAAAAGTGAAAAGCCTACCAAAATACTCTTGAAACAAATGCACATCAGTTTACTGAGTAATAGTAAAAGTAGTAACAGGTACGCATCATTGGATCTATTGTGCATAATACAAAGTGGTTTATCTCCAGATGGAGTCTCTAAAATGACTAAGGTTTAAGAATGAAACAATATGTCAAGAAAAAAGCATCCAAAAATGGATGTCATATCAATTTGTTTGTGGAAATATATGGGGTTTATGATAGTAATTCAGAACCAGATTATTGCCATGAAAAACTGAAGAATTATTCTTAAGGAACTTGGATTTAGTGGTCAATATAGGATTTGCAAGAAAACACTAACAGTGGAAACTGTGCAACACATTATTCACTATAGACAATAAATACTGGTACCTCCCAGCAAGATGTAACCTGGTGGCTAGAGTTATACATAAGAAGCTCACTGTCTTTGATAGACTGACAGGCAACAAATCCCTATCCTAGAAGGTCAGACCTGGAAATATCTTGGAAAACTCAAACTAATTCATTCTCCTGGAATAGGACCATTTTCACTATTGAGAGAGAACTATTTCCATAAACACCTGGCATAACATTCTTCTTTTTTTTTTAGAAAAATTTAAGAACATTTTTCATAGATGTTGTCATTACCAAATATTCATAATCTCTAAGCTAAATGGAATGAAAAGCTTTCAAAGTAGAGAGACCAGAGGAAAGAAGAAAATAGCAGAAGAGATCAGTATCACATGTGAACGAGGTACCGTGTTGTCTAATCTGCCACTGGAATTGTACCAATGATGTTTTCAATGAGCATAAAGAAGAGAGGCTTACATCCTAATGCTTTGGTTCAATTAAAAAAGCAGGTATTTCATCCACTTGTGAAATTATCTTCAAATGTTAAAAATAAAAGAATCAGACTAGAGTAACTTGTTCTGGGACCATTCCTAATTTGTTCAGTCATTTTTCAATTGTGTTTAACTCTTTGAGACACCTTTTTGGGATTCTCTTGGCAGAGATACTGAAATGTTTTGCCATTTCCTTCTCCAGGTCATTTTACAGATGAGGAAACTGAGGCACATAGGGTTAAGTGACTTACCCAGGGTCACACAGCTAGTAAGTATCTGAGGCCAGATTTGAACTCAGAAAGATTAGTCTTCCTGACTCCAAGTCTGGCACTCTATTCACTGCATCACCTAGTTGCCTTTATTTACTCCCATTTCCATTCAGCCCTTTGAAAAGATGAGTAGAGTAGCCAAGTGTGGTGGCATACACCTGTAATCCCTGCCTCTGGAAAGGCTAAAGCTGATGGATTTCTTATGCTTGGGAGTTCTGTGCTGCAACAGGGCTAAATCCAACTGGGTGTCCATACTAAGTCTGGCCCTAAAAAGTGAGATTTCTACAACAACTCTTTCAGACTTTCTATTGTACAGATGAGAAAATTTTAGAAAGGTTAAGTGACTCAACAATAGTCACACAGATAGGAAGTATCAAAACCAAGACTTAGTTATAGGTCTTAGTTATAGTACTCTTTTTGCTATATCATTTCACTTTTTAAGGCTTCCATTTCCTCATCTTTAAAAGGCGGATATTGGACTCTATTCCATTTAACAATATTTTATGAAGGCCTTAGGATGTGTTAGGCATTGGCAATACAAAGACAAACATGAAATTGCGCCTTCTCTCAAGGAGATTGCGTGTTACTAGTAATAGCTGACATTTACATAGCATTTTAAGGTTTCAAAGGTGATTTACATATGTTGTCTCATTTCACTAGATCACCTCTAAGGCCCCAGTTCCAGCAATGAAATTATTTGACCCTACTAGAAACACTGTCTAGTGTTGTAACATTGGAAATGTGCTAGGTTCTCTATGTAATCCAACACTACCCTCATTCTCCACTTGTTTGTGACAGAGACTTTCCCTCCGATTGTAAGACACCCACTCTCCCTTAGGAAAAAAAATGCTCTTTCCAGAATGCTATTTCTTATTGAAAATCTGAGGGGGCTTTTTAATTTTTATTTTTAGAATCATAGAAAGTCAGAGCTTTAAGGGACCTTAGAAATTATTTAAACCAATCCCTACATTTTACAGATGAAGATATTGAGTCTTAGAGAAGCAACGTGAGCTGCCAATGATCACTCAATTAATTCATGGCAGAGACTTTTCTTTTCCCGTTCCTCTGAGGAAGTTAAAAAAAAAAAAAGGTCGGGGTGGGAATTTTTACCATAGAAATTCCGAGCTCCTTTCCCACCCCCCTCCCTCCACATTGGCCACCCTGCCTCACACCTGCTGCCCAGAGAAGGCCAGATTTGGCCAGTTTTTCCCTGGAACACACACAGATACTTTATGAAGAGGAGGTGCTGTAACAACAGAGTTTAAGAAAATGTTTTGTTTTGTTTTGTTTTGTTTTTTGAAGATTAGGGTTGTTGGAAAGGGCAAGGCTTGATTTCAATGTATATATGACTGTCTACTGCCCACGTTTTCTAATGATTGATTGTTTATTTCAACTCCTCTCTTTTCCAAGGATTTGTTTCTCTATGGTAGAAGTCATCCCAGGGCCAAGATGTTTACATTATTTGAGAAAAGTTTGGGAAGAAGATAGAGAATATGTTTCAAACAAACAAAAACGCCAAGTGACAGAAGAGTGCTAGATTGGAGGTCAGGGGACCTGTGTTCAAATCCTGACAAGTTACCTGCTACACCCTTGACCTTGAACATATTTCCCTCAATATCCTCATTTGTAACATATAAGGAGTCTGGCTGGATGATTTTTAAAGTTCCTTTCTGGCTCTAAATCTTAAAACACTAGGAAAAGAAGGAAAAGAATACTCTCAAAGTAAGAAGTTAAGCAATAAAGCGACTTCAGGATTCTGTAGGAATCAGTTGGCCTCTGGGGCACAAAATAATTTGCTGAAACTATTCAGAAAAGCAAAAGTTTTAAGACACATCCACTTTGCAAATGTACACGGTAGTAAAATGAAAAACAAAGCACAAAGTAGAGTGGAGTGAGAGAAAGACCTAAAAAGACAGAAAAGAGGAAGGGAGTAAACACAGGGAGGGAGTGGGGTGAGAGAGAGAGGGAAAGTCTGCAGCCAAATGAGTGAGACTTGGCAGGTCGACAGGATCAACACAGGCCAAGCAGCAACTGCACTTGCTAAGTCTAGTCTATTGTTGCCCTTAAGGGGGTGGGGGGAGTTGTTTATTTGTTTTGTTGTTTGGGTTCTTTGTCTCTTTTGTTCCTAAGCAGTTAGTTTGCTTCTTTCCCAGACACTGGGCCCAGGAACAGGCTTAAGAATTTTTCTTAAAGGGGTACACTTAGTAAAGTATTAGAATTGATTTCCCAGACAGAGCAATTCACACTTGATGGGATGATTTAAAGGAACAAGGATTTCGTATATATAGATTTTTTTTCAAAAAACAAATTTTTATGTTGCTATTTCGATTGTCTAATAACAATAAACCAGCCAATTTTACCCTTTATAGCTAAGCCTCTCTGCAGGGGAAAGAAAGAAAAAACAGAACTTTCTCCATCTTCAACACCCCTCTCCTCCCAAACTAACTCAGTCCTAAACTTTTCAAACCAAACCAAATGTAGGAATAATCTCCAGACATACATTAGTAAATAGTCAATGTTTTGGGCTGGTGGAAAGGGAGTAGGGAGGGGAGTGAGTAGAGATTGAATGTAGGCAAAAATGGAAATCTCAATTTGGGGCCTAAAATTACCATTAAAAGGGAAGAACAGTCTCTTGTTGGATGTGACCAGCCTCAGGAAAAAAATGCTCTATCATGTGGTATGGTGGATTAAGCCCTGAATGGGTAGTCAAAGATTACATCCAAATCCTAACTTTGACATTTGATGTTTCCTTGTGATTTTGGCCATGTTGCTTCACCAATCTGGTACTCGTTGTCTTCATCAGTAAAATGAGAGTATTGGCCTAGGCTGACAATTCTTAACTTGAGATCTGTAAATTTGGGTGGGTGGGTGCGTGCATGCATGTGAGACAGAGAGAAAGAGAGAGAGAAAGAGAGAAAAAGAGAGAGAGAGAGAGAGAGAGAGAGAGAGAGAGATCTCATTGGTTGACCTTGTAATCCTATGTGTTTTATTTTATGCATTTAATTTTTTTTTTTCTGAGAAGGTGTCCACAGGCTTCACTAGACTGCCAAAAGGGTCAGGTGTAACAGGTTTACATGTGTGCTATGACACACAAAAAGGTTAAGGAACCCTGGCTTCATGGTCCAGCTCTCAAACCCTCAGTTGTCTTAAATGAAATCTATTTCCTCTCTATTAAACTATTTGTCCAGTCAGCTCCCTGGTTTTCTTCCATTCAAGACCACAGCTCTCTGACACTTGGGAGGGTTCTGATGCTAAGTCTTTCCTTTAGACTTGACTACCCTCTCTTCAGAGATGGGTCATCACCACACTCTGCTACCAGGAATGGAAGAAAGAGATCATCTCTTCCCCTAAAGCTGAGGATATTCAACTGTATAGAGGTCATTGAACTGAACAGGGCCCTTTTAAATTTATTTAATTTGGGGGGTGGGGTAGGGGAAGCATCCAGAAATCCTTTGACTACAGTACTTTGTTTTGATAAAGACTCCCAAGCTTCCTGTACCAGCTATAATGTAAATAGGCCATGTTCTAGCAGGAAAGCCTTCTGAAGTAATAAAATGACACCAAAAGAATCAACAAAACATTATCCAGAGAGCCATAATGTCCCAACTCCTGACCTTCACCTTTCAGTCCTCTTTTTGCCCAGCACTTTCTCACCTAATCCCTTCTTTCCCACCCCAAAATAAACAAAAACACTAAAAATCCTGGCAGCTTCAATGATAAAATGTGAAAGTGCATAGAGTTATAATAGGGTGGAGGATTGTGAATGGAAAAGGGAAGTAGGACATTATGTTTGTGTATGCAATCTTTATGCTCCAAGCAAAGAAGGATCTGAAAGTCCTATTGGTTTACAGGAACTAGCTGCTACAGCTAGTCTTAAAGAATGTAAGAAGGGGAGAGACTTTATAAAGGGAGTTGGGGTGCTTTAAGGATGTGGGGGGAACACTTTTCTCCCCCAAAGGAAGTTTAAAATTAAAAGGAAAAGAAATCATAGCCCAGTGGGCCTGAAAGCTATTCTGCTTACACACACAACTCACACACACACACACACACACACACACACACACATACACTCCTTTCTTTCCAGCTGAATTTATTTCTTGCCCTCTTCTCCCCTTCTCTTTCATTCTTCCTCCTTCCCTCCCACCCCCAACAAACACTCCTTTATTTCAGAGCCAGGGCTGCCCTTCCACAAGATGCTGTTGCTGCTGCTGCCATGCCTTGTGAGCTTTCCTAACCAAGCTTTGAGAAGCTGGCAAACCTGTCCCACCTGACCCTCCCCAATCTCCAAAGAGACACTAGAAGACTCACATTGACACCTACTCTTGTTGCTGTCCTAAGTAAGGAGTAGATGACAATAAAGCAGCATGATGTGGTGGGAAGGACTGTACTGAGTGTTAGGAGTTCTGAATTCACACTCTGGTTATCTATGATTTTTTTTTTTGTGATCTCAGGCAAATCATTTTACCTCTTCAGCTAAGATGGTGACAATAATGTACTATCTCTCACAAGTTTGTCATAGAGAAAGTGCTTTGTAGACCTTAAAACACAATAGAAAAAGGAGTTATTACACGAGGCAATTTCTATTTATGTATTCCCTTGGCTATAGCATTGTTTTTGAATGGAAGGTGGAATGAAGCTTAGAGCCCTGTAGTCATCCATTATGTGGAATAGGAATATTCTTAATTTTAGAAGACTAGCATATGGTGGTAAGCATAATGGGTATTTAATAATTTGTTCTGATTTATGTCAAAGAGTCAGAGGGAGTTTTTGCTTTTTGTTGGCTTTCGTTCATTAACGCCAGACTGGACCACACTTAAGCATCCATTTAAGTCCAAAATGCCAAAGCAGACTGGGAAATGACGGGATTCTAGTTGGGATGATGAAAAACTAGCCTAATTCAGCATAGCCTAAAAGTGACCTCTTCTTTGCCTGTATGGATGGTGTCAAAACAGTAAAAATATGTAAAAGTGCCAGACAGAGTCTAGAACATCGGGTACAGCCTGGTATACGGCTCAGATCAGAGCTGTGAGGAATACAGTATACTAAGACTGTGAAAAACCTCTGCCAATCTACAGTGCCAGGTGCCTTGCCATCACTTTGGAATTTGTTCATCTTTCATGCAGAGCATTTCCAGGCACTAAGGATTCAGAAGTTCACTTCTCTAGCATTTTAAAAAAAAATCCTCTTTGCCAATCAATAACGATATAAAACCAATCTCTATCTACATATATATGTTGTATATATATGAATGCTTTCTAGTTTAGGGCTCTCATTACAGTTTGGTCTGATTTCTTCACTTAAGGGTCCTTTTTGTTTGAAGGGATTGAGGGAACTTTTGCCCATCTCTGATTCAATGTACCTAGTTGGCAACACTGCCTATGGCAATACCGCACCCTAGGAAAGAAGGGGAGGATGTTTCAAAGACAGAGGAGAAGTTTCCCGGGATTCCTGTTAAAAAAAACAAAACAAAACAAAACTGGCTGCATCCAAAGAGCCAAGGTTTGGGGTGGGGAGGAAGAGAAAAAGGAAAAGAATGGTCAAGTTTCCTCAGTCTGTCTCTTTCTTCTCTGAAAGCTGGGGGCAAGAGAATGGCTGTGTACTTGGGGAACAAAAGTGGGCCGAAGTTTTAGTCCAAGGTCGTAGGCAGTCATCAGTCGATAGGTAGGGGAGAGAGCAGCAAAGTTGGGGATGGTGGTCGTTCTCCCTTGATGCTTCCAGATATACATATATATATATATATAATATATATATATTATATATGCATATACATATATATATATATATATATAGAGAGAGAGAGAGAGAGAGAGAGAGAGAGAGAGAGAGAGAGAGAGAGAGAGAGAGAGAGAGAGAGAGAGAGAGAGAGAGAGAGAGGAAAAGTGGACGACGAAGAAAGTTGAAATGAGGTCCTCGGTTTGAGGTTTTTGAAATTCAGATTTTTTTTTTTCAAAAGAAAGTGTGAACAAAACTAGCTCCGAAGATCATACGGCCTCAAGCAAGCCTGAGATGGAGAAGAGGGGGGCGGGGAAGGGCGGAGAAGTGAAGAGAGCTGGGGTGGGCGATGCAGAACAAACTCCTTCCCACCAGAGTCACCAGTCTTCGGGGACTCCTGGGCGTACGGGCTCCGAGGGTCTTAGTCCTCAGGAAAGTCTGCCCTTCGAGGAGAGAGAGGGTAGGAAAGAGGAAAAGGGGGGCGGGGTGGGAAAGTAGGGTTTTTCCCTTTTTCTCTTTCCTGCTAAGGCTTGCCTCAGAACCCCAGGCCAGCTCCAGCAGAGGGGAAGGTCTGTAAGGGGAAGAAAAAAAGAAAGCAAGAGAAAACTCTGCTGTGGCAACTTTTGAAAACTGACTGCATGATTAGTAGCGAGGCACAAAGCCGAGGGACAGCTGCACCATCCTGGGTGGGGGTGAGGGTAGGAGGGGGAGCCGTAAGGAAAAAGCCCGCAGCCCGGGCCCGGGGGCGTGGGCGGCCCGCCTGCACACAATCTCGGGGACCGAGAAAGGTTGAAATGTTATTGCCTCCAGGTCGCTCCAGAAAAGTAACCCGAAAGGGAAGTCGGAGACTTTTGTCTAGTGAACAACCTGTTGGAAAGCAACCCGGTGAAGCTTCCTTCTCACTGCTCTCGTAGACTTAGTGATTATGCGGATTAAAAAGAAAGCCGATTCTCTTAAGGGCTGTCGGGCATAGCCAACGATAGAGGAGCCTGAAAGTATCCAAAAGCAGTAGAGTGGCACCTATAGAGCCCATGTTTATAGCGCTTCCAGGCTCACGAAGTGCTTTCCCCACCACCACGCTGCCCTCTAAATAATTGTGGAAGGAAAGGATAGACAGGCTCTGGTCTCCCCGCCCCCCTTCTGTACCCTAAGCCACTCTTCCCTTCACCTCCCTGCTTCGCCTTTCCCAATCCCGTCATAGTTAACCTTTGGGGCACGGACTGGCGGGCGAGCTGTGCCAGCCTCGCCTTTCCTATACCCCGGGGCAGGTGGCAACGTGGGCAAGGCAACAATGCGTGGACGCGAACGTGGGTGGGAGCTACGCCCAGACCGGCTCTGTCCGACTCAGCCGGCGAACTCTAGAGGGTTGCCAGTTTGCTTTTCCTGACCCCAGTTCCTCGGCCATCGCACTTTACCGCGCAGAGATGGAAAACAAACCCAACGAACGAAGTAAACTTTTGCCCCAGCCTAGCCGGGTGCGGGAAAGGGGAAGGTGTGTGGCGGCGGCGCGGGAAGCGAGCGCCGGGAATCCGCAGCCTTGAGCTAGGGGACCCAGACCTTGCTGGTTCGGAAGCCTGCCCTCCGCCGACCTGCAGACCCTGGACTACACTGCCCTCCCCGAAGTTCAACGGAGAAAGGCGTCCTTAGATTCCCAATACCCAAGAGCTATCTATCACCTTCCTCCTTTGCTGCGTAGTCCTAACGCGGCGGATCAGGGTGTCTTTCCCCCATCCCCCATGCCTACCCGATCCATTTCTGTATAAAACCAAGCTATCCCACAAGGGATGCAGCCACCAAGGGTGGCTTTGGGGGTGTTGGGGGACGCAGAGGAGGAGGCCGATTCCTGTTTTGCATTCGTGTAAAGTGTCTCCTACAGAGTTTATAGGAGTCTTTCAAAATGGTCAGGCTCCCTCTCTCTTTTCACCACGGGGTTGAGGGAAAGTGGGAGGAAGATGAGGTTATTTAAAGCTCATTTGCAACGAGTACAAAATGTTCCAGCTCTCCCTCTCCTGTCTCGGCGCGCCTCTGCCCAGCCTTTGATATTTAAGACCGGCAAGATTCCCCCATGAAACTACCTGTTAAGGAAACGAGCGACACCGCATTCTCAAGGGCTCGTCATGTCTTAAAAAAAGAAAAAAAAAGTCAACTACATTCTTTGGGGGGGGGGTGTTCTTGAGGTGCCACGGGGAGGGTGCCCCGTGGGTGGGGGAGAGAAACAACAGAGACATGTAAGCACGGCTGCCCATCAGCGGCCAGTCCAAACTGTCTCCCATCCCTCGGCGCTCGCCTCCATTCCTGAGGACCAGCCTGGACTATCCTCGCTGGTGCGTACTGACATTAGCCGCACGAAAGGGCACGAACAAGTCCCTAGACCGCTAGGTTTCGGGGACGACTGGAGAGATTCCTAGTTGACTTTGGCAAAGCGGGTTTCCTCACTTGACAAAAACCAAAACCACCTCCCCTAGTTAGGGCTTTCCTTCCTCAGCCCCGAGCCAGCTCCCCAAGCATAAGATGCTGGTCAGGTGAATTATCCGAGAATGAATTCAACTGTTTTCTTGACATTTCGGAAAACTTCGATCACGTTGTTCCTGGGGCTTAATCTACTGATTTGCTAAATCCATAGTTTCGTGTCCTTAAAGACAAAAAAAAAAAGAAAGAAAGAAAAAGAAAAAAACTCCTAGCGCTATCAAGAGGAAGGAAGGAGTGGTACCAAATACTATTTTCAATAGCATTTTATCCAGCTTCCTTTGATGTTTTCACATCGTAGCTTTGTGTCTACTTCGTAACATTATTTGTGGGTTGGTTTTTTTTTTTTGGTCCTAATTTATGTTACGACAGGAATTTGTTAGTGGATCTAGGTGGTTTAAAAAAATACAAAACAAAATTAAACCCTAGTTCTAATGTGTGTGAAGGCTATCTGGGCTTAAGCTTGATCATCGTTTTAGATAAATGATTACGGAATTCATTGTAATTATGATGCTACTGCTGATTGCAATAATAAATGTAGATAATATTTTATGGTTTACAAAGTGCTTGTTGCACTACTCCTGTATCCATTTTTAAAATAGGGCCGGGGGATTGGGGGGAGCTGATGCTGGGATGGAAATTTAGGAAGGCTGCCTTCATCCATGTTTTTTCTACAGAAATTCCCCGACCTGCTTCGCTAACTCCCATATCACCACTAGCAAGGAGCAGACCTTCGGACAAGAACCACGGGACTCTTTGGAGGGGGTCACAATGGGCTGAATATTTTAGTTTTCAGAACTGAGTCCAAAGCTTTATTTCTCAGCGTGCATGTCTTGATTATGCCGAGTTACAGAAAAGGACTCCCGGAAACGAAATACTGCATAAATATTATGCAATGAAAGAAGGTGTAGGGAGGGGGAGAGGGGAAATGAAGGAGTCTTCTTTGGATAGGGATACTCGTTTTGACAGTGAGGGAAACAATGTTCCGTTAGAGGAATGGGATTGCTCTGGAAGAAGAGCGTATGATCAGACATGGCACCTATTCCGTCTGTCGACTTTGTAATACGGCAGTAAATGAGCTGTGGCTTTGTCTCCTTTCCTTTCCGGTCACTGGTGGCCTCGGTATTCACCTAAGTGACCCTATTCACCCCCGGGACGTTCTGTCTTTTTGAGTCTCGCAGTTTGTCAGCTTCTTTCCAGCGATTTAGAAGAGGATGAACACGTCACCTCTTCCAATGGGTTCAACCAGCTCTTCAACTCCAGAGCAGGGATTCTCGACTGCCACATTTCCTTTCCTGACAGCTAGAGCTAGAAAACGAAGCAGTGTTTTTCTTGTTATCTATCCTCTTCTACCGCTTTCTCTCCCCAGCCCCCAGTCGAATCTCAGAGGTATTAGCACAAGGAAACAATGTTGCTTGTTGTATACATAACTTGCCCCATAAAGAAAAGGCACAGGTAAGACACGCGCAATGAAGGCATGGCATGACTTTTCACTACAAACGTATAAACGGTGCCGTGACACACAATGGGGTTATTTTTCTAAATATGCCAGTTTTCTGTATACAGGTGTTCTGAGCACCTACCCACCTCAAGGTATTAGGGGGATTTGTCACTGTTGTTTTGCTTATTGGTAATAATGTGTGAACTGTTCGGTCTACGCATAACAACTCGTGTTGGAATACAATTTACAAAAGCCTGAGTATCGGATTTTGTAAATGCGATAGGTAGCTAGCTAGCTTACTCTGTTTAGATTTCTGTCCCGTTTCTGCGATACCGTTACGGATGATTCAATATCAAGGAGACAGCACAATACCTGTGCTTTGGGAAATCGCAATATGCTGTAATACACACATACATATTTTATTTCTCCTTTGCTGTGTTACAACAGACTGTGTCCAAATTATTTGGATATCTCAAAATACAAGCGCTTCCAGTCAAAACACACCTACCGTTTGGGGAAGGCACTATGCTTGCTTTTGTGTGGATGTGGGTGTGTAGGCATACCTCGCTCTGGTTAGGCGCACACACACATATTTTTTTACATGTACGGTTTGTCATATACGGATGCCTTGCATCTGTTTTATATACCCTATTTTTATGTCAAAAATTCAGCCGACTACATGTACTGGCAAGATGCAACAACTCAAAGAAGTCTGTTAGTAATGTGAAAGAGAGTGGAGGGAAAGTTGAAACATTCTTTACTCAGGATCATGAGGCCTCCCCGAATGGATGTGCTTAGGAAAATCACAGTTAAGGACCAGGGCATTAAGTGAACCCAGCATAGTAGGAAGAAATCTCCATTTAATTTAATTTAAGTTTTTGTCTTTAGGTCACCTTGGGTGGCCTCCCTTTACCTTGATAAGCCCAGGGGCTCATTGCATAAATATGCATGAATCAGAAAGCCCAGATCTCCGCGATCCCCTCCTCACCAACCTCAATCCCAAGATTTTTTAAGAATCACATTCTTTAGGCCTTATCCCCATGGCAGGTATATTCCTGACAGTGTAGGAAGGATTCACTCTTGCCCTTCGATAAGATATTTCTCACTCTTGAGGTAAGGGGATGGACCAGGTGGTCTGCCAACCTAAGAAGAATTGCAGGTGTATCCGCTAAGTGGCAGGCTAGAACCAGAGTCCAAAGCATTTGGGCTTGATATCTTCCCCTTGCCACTTACTATCTAAGTGACTTTTCCTAAGTCACGTTTACCTCTTTGCCTCAGTTTCCTCAACTGTAAAAAGAGGTGGTTGGACTGGAAATAAGATAATATGTGTAAAATTGTTTACTTTAATGTACCTGAGGGAGTACCTAAAAGTGATTTTATTATTAATATTAATAGCTAGCAATTATTTTTCATAATAATATTAATAAATAAAATTATGATCTCATTGCTGCTCAAAATCTTGACATCCTACACACTTAGAGTAGACTGGAAGTCCTCCCATGATTTGGACTTGTGGGTGGGAGAGGCAGCATTCCACCTGGCCTTTATGTTGCTTTTCAGAAAGGTAATTTTCAATCAATGTAATGTCAACCATGCCCCTAGAAGCAGTGTCATTCACCTTTCTAAGCACTTGATCTCTTCACTACCACTACTACTAACGGCACAAGTTAACACATCTTGCTCATCCACGCCTCCCTCCTCACTACACAATGGGAAGGCAGGCTTGAGAGCTGTTTCAGTTCTCTGAGCCTCAGTTTCCTAGTCAATAAAAGAAGATAATAACACCGGTAAAGCTGAGCTCTGGAAGGGCCTTTAGGGATTATTCAGTCTAGTTCTTTACAGATGAGGAATCAGAAGTCCAGATATGACAAAGTGAGGCCCAGGATCCAACCCCAAGGGAGTGGCAGAGCCAGAAATAAACCCAGTTCCTCTGACGCCACACCCACCTTCCTTACTGGGGCACTTTCTCCACCTTAGAGATCATCCAGGCTAATTTTCTTGTATCATATAGGAGAGCAAACCTAAAGCTCAGGGAAGTTGATTCCCAGTCCAGTGCCCTCATTTCCTAGGCTTGGCTTAATTACAGCAGTGTGTGGAGGAAGGAAAAGGAAGTAAGAGTGATAATCCCTTCAAAAGGTGATAGGGAGGTGACCAACCTTGCTTCTGCCCTTCCCACCTCCTCCATATGTGGTGTACTTGGCCATCCCAGCATCTCTTGGGTCATCAGGTGTTTTCCTAGTTCTGTTTCTGTCACCACTGGCTAAGTATTCTCTCTCCCAGTTCACTAGGGTTTAGTTGTTGGGGTTTTTTTTTAAATGTTTATGTTTTTTGTAAGCAATAGCTCTTCAAGCCCAAGTTTGCTCAGCCATAAAATGAGGAGAATAGTACTCTTACTACATAGTTCTGAGGCTTTTATTATGATGTGTTTAAATCCCATAGAAATGTGACCTAGTTAATGAAATTCAAAGTAGTCTACCCATTAGTACTTTATACTACTGTTGTTTGTCCTTCATTCTCAAAGAGGACCACGACATCAGGAAGGTGATGCCATGCCTTTCAAGTGAATTGGATTTAAGTGAGGGAGGGCTGTGCAAAGTCACCATCCTCATCAGGATGACTGGAGATGGCCCCTATATCACTGTAGCTTGTTTCCCAGAAACATTTGGATTGGCTACTAGTATCTTTTCTGCACCCTCTACTCTGAGCCTAGAAACCCAAGGACTCTTTACCTGGAGGCAGCATAGACAGTGCACTGTATCCAAAGTCAGAGGACTTGGGTTCAAATCCCATCTCTAATATTCACTGCTTGTGTGACCTTGATCAAGTCACTTATTGTCCCTGAGACTCATGTCCCTCTTTGGCAAAATGAGGGGAGTTAGACTAAATGGTCTCCGAGGCCTGCAATCTACTTTTTGCTAGAAATACTGCTGACCCTGGGTTCATGAGGGTTTGTTGTCTTTAAATGTTTTGAGGGGTGGAGTTGGGGAAATATTTTGTGGGGAGAGGGGAAGGTTTGTCATAAGGTGAGAAGAGGATATGTGGTTTTGGGTGGTACATGGTATGCATGAGTCTTTGGGAATCATATCTTGGGTGGGTGGGTTCCTATTTTTGCTCATCAATTTCTGTAGCAGCTGCCAAGAGGAAGAAGTTGGTTAAGGAAAGTAGTTTCCTTGTCCCCAGATGATCATTTCTATCCTAAGGAGTACAGTGAATCATACAATGAATAATAAAATCATACAGTCTCAAAATTAGAAGGGACCCCAGGAGTCATGTAGTCTAGTCTAACCTGGACACACATCACAACTCCTCTCTATAGCATCCCAACTGCTCATCATTTAGCATCCAGTTTAAAACCACCAGAGATGAGAAGACTCACTGCCCGCCTCTCTCAGATCTCATTCCATTTTGGATAACTCTAATTGTTAGGAAGTTTTTCTTCCATGTTGGGCCAAAATTTGCCTTCCTTTAACTTCTACGCATTGGTCCTTATTTTGCCTTCTGAAGCCAGGCAGAACAAATGAAATCCTATTTTCCATATGATAAATAATGGAAGTCTATGATTATGCCCCCATTAAATCTTCTCTTCTGCAAGTGAGGAATCTTCAGTTTCTTTGATCCTTCCTTCCTTACATAAGGTGATTTTGAGTCCCATTACTCACCATCAGGAGGTTGGCCTCCTCTGGGTGAACACCAGCTTGTCAAAGCCCTTCCTAAGATATTGAACCCTGCAATCCTCTAGACATGGGCTGACCAGGGCACAACCTAGAGGGACAAGATTAGTGTTACACTTCCATCATTGTCTCCTCCAGGGCAGGAATGTGAGACCTCTGGCAAAAATGACAAAAATGAAGCAAGAGCAACTTGGAGGAAGCTGTGGTGTTTTTTCCAGTGGTAAGGAAGAGATTAGAAGCAGAAAGAGAGCAGAGAGATGCATCTTTGATGCATTGATGATTTGACCTTAAGTTAAATAACTTCGTGGCAGAGACTGAGAATGGATAGGGGGAGAGTGGGGAAAGTGCGTGTCCTTAGCTTTTCTCTGTTACCAAATATGTCTAATTTTTCTTCCTGGAAGCCTGTTTTTTCTTCACTGAGGTTTCCTCAGCCTGAAAGAATCTCTAGATATAGCTTGGCATATTATGCTAGAGAGTGGGAAATATAATAGAGAATGTGCCTTGAAATTCTGAGTAAGAGGAAATATGATGTGGACTTACTTCCCTCAGCCAGCCTGGCACTGCTGAGAGCCATACAATGTACTGGGAGAGGGGGGTTGGTAATGGAGACTCCTACAGGCAGCTCTGCAGCTATCAGGAATTAGACAGGATGCTCCTATATAGCATCACAGGATTCTAGAGCAGGAAGAGAAGACACTTAAAGATCATCTAGTTCCTACATCATCCTTTTATTTTACAGATGAGGAAACTGAGGATTAGAAGTTAAGTGACTTGTTCAAGGTCACACAGATAGTAAGGGGCATAGCTAACATTCAAACCCATCTTTTTCCATATGGTGTATGGTAAAGGACACAAAGGAGAAAGAGATTTGGGAATTGGGGAGGGGGGATTTAGAGAATAGACTAGAGGACAATGTGAGGAGGGAAATGCCTCAGTTACTTTAAGCCTAGGAAAATGAATGTTTCATATCCTTTCTTTAATTCCCAAATCTCAGGAAAAAGGATGCTGCACCTCCTGGTGCAGCTAAATTCTAGCAAAAAGCAATGAGACTAATGATTAATAACCACAAGGAAAGATGTTCAAATTCCTTAATAATCAGAGAAATGCAAATCAAGGCAATCCTAAAGATATTGACTTACACCCACTAGAAGAGCAAAAATAGCAAAGAGTGATAAAAATTCAATGTTGGCAAGGCTGCAGGGAAACAGGCACTCTCAAACATTGTTGGTGAGACTACAGACTTGCAAGTACATTTTTGGAGAGGAATATAGCAATATACAATGAGTGATAAAAATAACCAGAGATTTTGATCTATAGTTTCCATAGCTAAGACTTTACTCTAAAAATGGGGGCTGGGGGGAGGAGAGACTTATTTGAACAAACATATTCATTGTTTGCTCTACTTGTCTGATGTCAGGCAGCTAAGTGTTAGCATGAAGCAATGATACCTTTAGAAAACCTAATGTACTTTTCTAATCTCCAAGGGAACTGTTAGAGAACAAAATGGGACTTCCAAAGGATCTGACACTTTTTTTCTGTAGCATAAGGAAGTGGAAAGTGAAATATACTAAAAGGACGGAGTGATCTTTTGCATATTTTAGACAACAGTAAAATATATGCTTAAATGCATCTTAGTATAGTAAAAAGAAAGCTGAGGTGGATATCTTGAAACTTGGATTCTGATACCAATTCTAATCTTCAGAAACTCTGGGCCTCTGTTCCTTCATCTGTAAAATTAGAGGATTGCACTAACTAGACTATCCTTCTCATTTCTAATATTTGAGGATATATTAGACCCTTTCCCCCTTTTTTACTTCTTGTCCTTGGGATTTTCTTAAAGCTCCTTATAATAATAACTAACATTTCTATAGTGCCTTAACTTTTTTAAAAAATCATGTTTCTTAGGCAAATCTGTGAAGTAGATAGTGCAAGCATAATCTACTTATGGATGAGGAAATTGAGTCTCAGGGAGCTGACTTCCCCAGGGTCACCCAGCTAGTAAATTTTCTGGGTGCTCATATTCTAGAGTCTAGTCACTTAAATTCAGTTTTTTTTTCCCACTATGTTAGCTAGGGGAACCAACATATGTACAAAAAACATCGATTTGTTTTAGCATCCTAAACTTAAAATCTGGGGCCCTGAGCAAAAATTTCAGAAAGCGTCTCTTTTACTCATTTTTAATGCAAAATAAGCAAACCTTCATTAGAGAAAGGATGGATCCTTTCATGGGCCTCCCTGCAATGAAGCAGCTGTTTGGGCAATAATTAAGCCTATGATATGTTTCTTTAAAAAAAAAATGCTGCAATGAAAATCATGTTACTAAGTGTTATATGTGGTAGGTGTGAATATCTGCTTCAGCAGTTCCAGGCACAAGCCCAAAAACTTCCACAGAACTAGGATGGCATTTTGCTCCTAATGGGACTAACATTCTAAAGATAAATAGATAGAACTACTTAGAGTACATTCTCCCCAAAGGAACAAATTCTCAGTTTACACTGATATTTGGGAAGTAAACATATAAATTCAAAGCTTTTTTTGTTTTTTTTTTTAAGGCAGGGTCAATCAGGTCTGCACAAAATTATGAGGGAGATGTGGATTAGTTTCCTTACCTCCACTGAAGCTACCTCTGCAAGAATGATGAACCATCACCATCACCATCATCACCATGACCATCACCATCACCATCACCATTACCACCACCACCACCACCACCTCCACCTCTTGTATCCTTCATTTCTTCCCCTCCCTCCCACCACCTTATATACACACTTTAGCTGCTCAGAGCTTTGTTTTTTTTTAAATTCTTCACCCTTCCATTTTCAAAGCTTCATTTCAGGCAGTAAGTAGGGGTTGATGTTTTGGGAATGGGACAGAGCAAGGGTTGGAACATTACATCTCTTATTCCATCCCCTTTGAATATCTCTCAGGCTGTGTATTATTGTCTCAGTCAAAGGTTTTGAGCCTTCACTGTAACTCGTAAGACTTACCTCACCATAAACCAAATACTAATGTACCACACATGTGAAGCAAAGCAGACTTTACTCACAATAAAATGAGCATGTTTATAAAGAAGAAATATTAAATTAAAAAACCCCCAGAAACAAAGTGGGTACCCATTGTTTGGGAATGACTAAACAAATTTTGTGGTCTATGCAGGTATAGAATATTATTTTCCACTTTAAAAAAATGCCTAATAAGAATTCAGAGAAATATGAGAAGACTTACATGAATTGATCCAGAGAGAGGAGAGCAAAATCAGGAGAATGATACACCATAACTCCAATAAAGTGAATGAAAACAACACTCAAAGGGAGCTGAATTCAGATTGAATGCAATGACCAATCCTGGTCTTAAAGAACAGATGATGAAAGCAGCATCACTCCTCTTGGCAGAGAGGTGGGGAAATATGGGTAACATTGTATGTGTTGTCAGATGTGAGGGCCATGCTGGTTGGTTTTCCTTAGCTGATTTATCTTTGTCAAAAGAGAGGATTATATGGGGCCATGGGATTTAGGAAAGTGACACTGATTCAAAACACAGAAGGCAGAAGGCATCTGTAAAACTTTACCAAAAATAGTAATGCCAAAAAAAGTGTCCCCCCCCACCACACACACATATACACACCATGCCCTAAGGCATTGCTAATTTTGCCTAGTGTCTGCTCTGCAGTAGATTTCCTTTGCAACCACACTGGTGTGGTAAGGGTAAAGGCAGCTTTCTCTGCAGGAATGTGTGCAAATTTGTAGCGAATCTTAGAGAAAAGGAAAATTTTTAAGACTTTCCTTCTAGTTCTTTTTCTATTGGACATTGTAAAAAATACTCTCCAAATTCTAATTAATTAAATACACATTTACTATTAGGCCCTTGGAACACAGAGGCTGCAATCAACAGTCTCTTGCCTCAAGGAGTTTGCATTCTACTGGAGGGTGGGGTAGGAGATACAACAAATCCAGAGAAAGTAAAACAGAAAGCAATTTGTGGACAGAAAGAGCAATTAATATATACTGGGACAAGGAAAATCTTCAAGTAGAAGGTCAAATTTGAAATTCCCTTCAAGGATGCTAGCATAGTGATTTGAATTCTAAGAGGTGAAAATGAGGAGTGAATCAACACAAGGCATTGTCCACAGCCTGTGAAAATGCATGGAGATTGGGGATGGAGTAGAAAGTTTGGAAAACAGATGTCAAGTAGTCCAGTTTGGCTAGAAGGGAGTGTGCAGGAAGGTGAAGTTAAGTCTGGAAAAGTAGGCAGGGACCAGATTTTGCAGAACTTTAAATGACAAGCTAAGAAGTTTGTATTTTATTTTTATGTAGAAGGTATGCTTAGGAGCATGGTGGTGTATAGTATCCTCCTAAGTCCTTGATCTTTTACCAGGTTTACTCCTTATTAGCAAGGTCAATGAAGATGAGACCTTTGTTCTGGCATGAAGTCTCCAAGATAAGTTGTGAATTTGACTGAATGTTCTCTTTTATCACCTAATCTAGGATAACTAGCTGATTCACCACAGTTAGACACCCTTGAATTTGTTATTTAAAACATAGCTCAGAGGCAAACTGGAGCAAGAGCTGGAGCCCATGAAGAGTAAGGGTCAGAGTCATAACATGTGTGGGGGGTGGGAGGAAGTAAAACTGGACTGTGTCCTTAACTAGTACTGTGAACTACCTGAATAATTCCACTGGTGGGGGGTGAGAGGGTGAGGGGATAGAAGGAGGAAGGGTTGCCTTTCAAGGGACTGAGTATATTTTCCTTGTGGAGTGGTCTTATTTCCAGAGTAGCACCATAAGTCTGGATGATTGTAAAGGTCACTGGAAGAGATACGGCTCACCTTAGGAGTAGGTTATTTGACTCATTAACCTCAAGTTTCTGTTTGCAGGAGGTGGTGGGACCACCCAGGATAGTGCTGTATGTCTACATTACTATATAGTTCGCTGAAGAAGTGAAAGTACACCAGAGTGAAGAATATATATTTTTAATATTGGTTGGGTTTTTTTTGTTTGTTTTTGGTTGTTGGTTTTTTAAATCATTAATGGGCTTGGGTATTTGTTTTCTCATCTATATCAGGATTTTACTTGATGTATTTTAGCCTTGATGCTTGCAAGGGATTTGAGATCCCTTTTTGTAGAAACCTTGACATCAGTCAAAGTTTGACTTTCCTAAGGAAGTTTTTAGAAAGGGCAACAGCCAGATGATAATGATGATGGTGTTAGATGCCTTCAAGATTAAACCTAGTTTAGGCAAATCCAAAGTTCTGGGCTGCGGGTATACTAGACATAACTAGGAGCCACCAAGGGTTATTGAGGAGAGGCGTGACATAAGACCCGGGGTTTAAAGCTATTGATTTAGCACATGAATTACCATAGTGACATATACATGTATATAAGCCTGTGTGTGCTTAGACATACACATAATATCTGTATCTGCAACACTAAGAAGGACAGTCTGAGTTCGGTAGGGAATACTTTCCAACTGTGACAATGCTCAAATTGTTTTCAAAGCTTTTTCGATCACCTGAATGTCTTTCCTAAATAATGTTTTCATTCTTTCTGGAAAACAGCACTAACTGCCCTTGAACATAAAGGGTTAGCAGGATCATGGAGTTACAGAGTTAGTGGTGAAGAAGACCTTAGTGTGGCCATCTGATCTAAACCCCTTATTTTACAGAGAAAACTGAGGCCCGGAGAAGGGAACGACTTGCCCAAGGAAGGTCACACAGTTAGATAGTGACAGAAACAGGATTTGAACCCAGAGCTTGTGATGCATGCATTTGATAAATTACTACATGAATCATGTAATACAGGCAGAGATCACTAGGAATATATCAGGAAAGACTATATAGGCTAAGGAAAAACATAGAAGCAACTAAATTCAATAATGTCCATTCAGCGACTGTGGATCAAATTCCTGCTATGTACAAAACACAGAGCTGCTGGGAATTTGAAGATAACAAAAACTTGCTCCATACCCTCCATTAGTTTACAATTTGTTAACTTTGGTACTAGTAGCAGGGTCAGTACTTTCAATACTAGTGAAAATGAAGTGGTATTCCCTCAGAAAAAAAATTTTTCATTCTATTCTATGTCAATAACAATACCAGTTTTAAATGTTTATGAGTTACAACCTGTCATTGAAGCATAGTTAGCTTTGATGGCAGCTAGGTGGCATGGCAGAAATTAAAGGACTTGCCCAGGGTTACCCAGCTGGTAAGTGTCTGAGGCCAGATTTGAACTCAGGAAGATGAGTTTTCCTGACTCCAAGCCCAGTGCTCTGTGCACTATGGCACCACCTAGATGCCCTACTATACCAATATCGCCTCTCACTCAAAAGTAACAGAAAATCTAAACCCCAATGGTAGGTATACTATATTAAACTATTATTAGGGGGAAAATTCTCTAGTCTTCATTTGTCCCTTTAACGTTGCTAATAGCATCTTTTTCCCTGTTCAGAATGCCTTGGGTTAACCTTGTTCACCTGTTTCTTACCTGCCTCCCCTCCATGTACCACTCTTCTACCAGAACCCATGACAGGTGGTGGGGGTGTCAGGAGATTAATTCCCACTCAACTTCATTGTCTAGTAAGGTTCAGGTAAGTATCAGAATATGTACCGTCTGCTTCCTCCCAACCCTCTGTTTCTGCAACTCCAAGTCACAAACTGAGAGCCCAGTCTTTGGTATTTATCTAAGAAAAGTCTCCTGAGACTTGCATGTTGCTAAAAGTATCTTAATAGTTTAGTTGTAATAATCCATTACTAGCACTAAAGCCACTTTGCACCAATGTATTCACACACAACTTTGTTGTAGCTTTAAAAAAAATGGAAAGATGCATTTCGAATGTATATTTGGAAATGGAAATTTCAAATGCAAATAACTTGAAACTTGTACCAAAATTATGCTTCAGTACTTTCATGCTAGCTAAATTGTGCTCTGTATTCCTGGTTATTATGATTAAAAAAAAAACAAAAGAACTTTAGAGAAAGAAATTGAGGCTCAGAGAAAAAGTGACTTCAATGAGGTCAAACAACAAGTCAGTGGTAGAGGAGCTACTCTTAGATTAGAGCTCTCAGGACTCCACAAAGCCTCAACCCTAACCACTTGTCATTTATCTTTTTCTTTACAGGAAAGAATTATGCCACCAATACCTGCTGGGAGATTAGAAACACGATCAAAATGGCAAAAAGGGAAAATAAGTTTTATGGTCTGAGATTGATTTGTTCAGACTAGAAAATGATCCATTTCGAGACTGTATTTGTACAGGTAAGGGGTTCATCAGGGAGTTCCTCCATTCTACTTGATGAGTATACAAGAAAGGGAGCCTTTGTTTGGAATTTTTGAAAGTACCCCTTCTGTAGACTGGCATCTTGTTGAGGGGATAAAAGACAACTGATTCAATCTCATTGTCTGGGGCTACCCTCAAGATGAATTGGTTGTTTTGTTGCTCTCCCTGGGTGCTTCCTGAAGAACAGATTTCAGTAATGTGGGCTGCCCCCAAAATAATTTGGTAGGCTTAGACTATTGGGAGAATGGACTCTATTGGGAAGAGCTAGTCCAGAAAATTTCAATAGCTAGCTGGTTCAAAGGATAGGCTGCTGGGAGTGGAATCAGGCAGACTCATGTTAATGATTTCAAATTGGACAAGCCACTTAACGCTCTTTGCCTCAGTTTCCTCAGCTGTAAAATGAGCAGGAGAAGGAAATGGCAAATGACTTCTAACCTCAAATGGGGTCACGAAGAGTTGGCCATGACTGAAATGACTCAACAACAACAAAAAAGTCCATAAAAGTGGGCCTACGGGTATGCTTAGCCCCTTTTAGCTTATTTCTACCTTTTTCCTTTCACTTTTCTTCTGTAGTACAGGGGAAGATAAGAGAATGATGTGGTGAGAAGGGTTTCTCTCTAAATCTCACATCCCTTACAGGAACTGTTAATGGCAGCCTTGAGGTAGAAGTACATGGGAGCTATATGTGCCCACTCACAGCTTTCTGAGCACTGGTCAGAGACCAGAGGCCTAAGAGTAGATTTTCTGGGCCAAAGAGACAGCAGCAGCTAGGATGGTGGTGGAGCATCCTGAAGAAACTATATGTATTCACCCACATGACCCCAGAGAGGAGTGTGTGAACACTAGCATTCATTAATCCCTCTCTCCAAGTTAGAGGGGAGGAATTTCCAAGACAGTATAATTCCCTAATCTAGCCTTCTAGCCAGAGAAATGAGATTTCTTGGGCAGCATTAGCCTTAGAGATCACTTCATGCATAACCACAAGTTTGAGAGGAGAGATTTGGTCTGCTAGTCAAAGATTTCCTGAACCATGTGCTTTTTAGATAGGAAAGAGGATTGTCTGCTTGGTCACTAGAGTTAGAAAGATACTAAGGGAATACAGCCATGAAAAGGGGGAATAAGGCATCTAAACTCCTAATTACCCTCACCTCTCACCATGACGAGCTATTTAGAGTTCAAGTCCAATGGCAAGGAGGGGAATTTCCTGTTCAGCTGCCCCAAAGTGTGTTGCCCTTCCCAGCATAGTCCAAAACACAAGACAACACTATGAGTCTTAGATTGATTGTATAGGGCCCTGTAGGAGAAAGTTATTACACTGCAATGTCAGGGTACTGGCTTGCCAGGAAACCCAAATTCTATTCCCCCAAGAGGATACCAAACCCCAGGGTAGTACTCATCAGATGGACTCTAGGGTCCTTATATATTTTCTATGAGGCAAAATAAAAGTTGTTTTCTACCTAACATGCATCTGTCATTTCAAGTGCTTGTACTGGGGACCCTGTTATCAATATTTGATGAAATCTAGACAAAAGCTATATATGTTATATTTGGAGATTTCCCAGAGTAAACTCTGGGTAGGAATATAATGAGCCAAAGATGGATACTGATCTTTTAGTGATGCCACCAAGATGGAACCCAGTTTCTGCAAATCTAAGACCTGAGGGTTCTTGGGACATAGCTTACACGAAAACAATATCATACTGAATTACATGCTGGAAGAAAAAAAACAAGATTTATTAGAGTTCATGGTAAACTTGGGCTTAAAATAATTTTTAAAAGAAAAAGCCTACTTATTAATTCATGAAAATACCTTGTTATGTATTGGAACGTCGTCTGGCCAAGAAATATTCTCTGGACACATTGTTTTTGCCCTAAAACTAAAGCAATGCTTTTTTAAGTATGAAAGCGGAGAACTGGAAAAATTCATGATTTGTTTCTTGGTGGTGACCTTCCTTGATGGTAAGTTTACTCAGGTGATACAAGTGTTTCTTCATCCTGAAATGTCTTCTACATGTAGAAGCTGCTACTGTAGGAAGTTAGATTTAATGGATACAGTTAAGTAGCTTCAATTCATGAAATTAATTCTCTAAAATGAATTCACCTTAACACTTGTCCAAAAACCAGGGGAGAGCAACAAAATTCTAAGTTAGGCCACTAGAGATATTTCAAGAGTCTGGACAAAGGCTTGGAACATTTGCAGTAGTGAACCATCCTGTCCTGGCCCAGAATCTAGATTGATGACCTAATAGATCTTTTCCAACTCTGCTATGATTTTATGAGCATCAAGAATTGGGATTTTGCCACTGTCAACAAAGAACTCTTCTCCAAAGCAATTTATATCCACAAAAATTCATCTACTCACGTTACACAAATCTTGTATTCTCATAGGGCTCTGGGACAGTCTCTAGCTTTTACTGTGTCTGAAATGGAAATTCTCACCTTCATTGCCATAATTCTTAAAGCAAAGGGAGGATAGCCATTTTTCTCCTATGTTTGATGCAGACATTTCTGGCCTCATCTTCAGATAACTTCTTGGTAGAACTTAAAATTGACACCCTGCTGCTGTGTTTATTTCCCTTAACTCAAATCTATGTGTCTGGTGGAATTTAATTCTAGTGTGTTATCCTGTCTCCAGAGCAAACGTTCCAAAATTCATTACAAATTACTATTAGACAATTCCTTTCAAACTCACCAAAAGAACACTATACTATTGTTTGGTTTAGCCAGATATCCATTTCATAAACTTTAAAATTTGGTTAATGTTCCAACCTCCTTCTATGTAGATATTCAACTTTCAATAGAAATATGCTATTTAGGTGATGAATTTGCACCAAACAATCCATACTCTCTCACTTGGTCTCCTATGTAACATTTCAATTTTTCCAGCATGCTAAAATACCTTTCTGAAATTATATTTTTATGGATTCTCATAAAGGAATGTATACTGCACATAATCTCTTGAACAATGAGCTAGGGCCCAGACTTATGTATTTGGAAAATTGGATAATGCTTTCAAAAAATTTAATTTCTTGCTGCTGTAAAAGTGTATATTTTAAATACTGATATTCCCCTGGTTTCTCAACATAATAGTGTATCGTCATGGTCATGGACATGGTTGTGGTCATGGTCTTCTCCTTCTTCTTCTTCTTCTTCTTCTTCTTCTTCTTCTTCTTCTTCTTCTTCTTCTTCTCCTCCTCCTCCTCCTCCTCCTCCTCTTACTCCTGTTACTCCTCCTCTTCCTCCTCCTCTTCCTCTTCCTCTTTCTCCTTTTCCTCCTCCTCCTCCTTCTCCTTCTTCTCTTCCTCCTCATCCTTCTCCTCCTCCACCTCAATATAATGGTGCTTCTGGTGATGCTCTATAGTTGCACATCTCAGGACACCACAATCTCTGAAGAATTAAAGTTGTGGGTGACCCAAAGATAAGTGGAGAGATCACAAGCTAACTGAAGCTAACCTTGATGAGGTCAACAGGCCTTGATAAGCTATGTCCTAGAGTCCTGAAAGAACTGGTGGATGGAATTGCTGAACCCTCTATATGAGCTAGGAAAGACCATGGAAGGTAGGAGAGGTGCCTCAGAAATGAAGAAAGGCAAGTCCTAAATTTCAGAAAAGGGAAGAGAATAGAAGTTGTCAACTATAGGGCATTAAGCTTGTTTTCAATTGGTGGAACAATTCTAGAATGTGTTATTAAAAGGTTTATAAAGAAGCATCTAGAAAAATGATCACAAAAATTGAGCGCAGCTTTGTCACAAATAGGTTATGCCAGACCAAGGTAATTTCCTTTTTTAACAGTGAGGTGGCTCAGTGGATAGAGCTCTAGGTCTGGAATCAGGAACACCTGAATTCAAATCTAATATCCTAACTGTGTGGCCCTGGGCAAGTCACTAAATCTGTCTGCCTCAGTCTCCTCAACTGTAAGAGGGGGATAATAATAGCACCAGGGTTGTAAGAATCAAATGAGATACTTGTAAAGTGCTCAGCACAGTGCCTAGCACATGTTCAGTGCTTACTAAACGCTTGTTCCCTTCCCTTGGCAGGATTATTAGAATGGCTGATTGGGGAATTGCTGTAGATATCATTTGCCTAGACTTTAGTAAAGTATTTAACAAATTCTCTCAGGCTATTCTTGCAGATAAGATGGAGAGATGTGGGCTAAATAACAGTTCAGTTTTGGGGGATTCCACATGTGCTGAATGACTGGGCCTAGTAGTCATGAATGGTCAATGTTGACTTGGAAGGAGCTTGTCGGTGGTAGGTCCAAAGGATCTGTGCTTGGACGTGTCTGCTTCATATTTTCACTAATGGCTTGAATAAAGTCAATAGATGTCATGTTCTCATCACACTTTCAAATGACACAAAACTAGGATAAAACTGAAAAGTTCAATGACAGATTCAAGATACCAAAAGGTCTTGACATACTAGAATGTTGGGCTGATTCTTATAAAATGGAATTTAATAGGGATTAATATAAAATACTTCACTTGGCTAGATCAACTTCACCCATACAACTTGGGAGAGATATAGCTTGGAAGCCATTTGTTTACAAAACATAAATCTGGGTATTTTAATGGACTATAGCTTTCTAATTAGTCTCCCTGTCTCCAGTCCCTCTACTCTCTAATCCATCCTCCCCACAGTTGCCAAATGGATATTCCTGAAGCATAGGTCAGTCCATGTTACTCCCTTGCTCAGGAAGCTTCATTGGCTCCCTATTGCTTCTCAGATAAAATACAAATATCCTTTGGTGTATTGTGTTTAGTTTGGGGCACCATATTCGAGAAGAGACATTGATAAGCTGGAAGAAAAAAAGAGAAAGGTAACTATAAGAGCCTTGAGATTATACCATATGAAGATTAGCTAAAGGAACTGGGAATGCTTGGCAGACAGGAGAGAATGTTTAGATATCTGTCTCCAAATAATTGAAGGGTTGTTGTGTTAAAGAGGAATTATACTTGTTGGTCTTAGTCCCATGGGGTAGATCTTTCTAATGATTAAATCTGTCCATTTGGGAGGCATTGGGTCCCTGTTCACTAGAGCTCATCGGGCAAAGGGGAGAAGAGAAAAAAAAGGTAATAAACATTTATATAGTATCTACTATGTGCCCAGAACTGTGCTAAATGCTTTTCACAAATATTATCTCATTTACCAATGATAACTTAATATGTCAATTTAATCTTCGCAACAATCCTACAAAGTAGAAATTGTTATCCACATTTTATAATTGAAGAAACTAAAGAAGAGGTTAAGTAACTCACTCGGGGTCACCCAGCTAGTAAGGCCAGATTTGAACTCAAATCTTCTTGACTCCAGGTCCAGCAATCTATCTACTATGCCACCTAGCTACCTCAAAGGCTGGATGACCCCTTGGTGAGTGTGTTGTATGAGTGGATTCTTGTTCAAGGACAGGCTGGACTAGATGGAGTCTGGGGTCCCTTAAAATGTTAAGGTTTTGCAACTCTGTGTATAAATGATCTTTTATCATCTCCAGAAAGCCACTTTCAGAGAGAATTACAAAAAGTCCATTTTCATAGAAAACTAATGCATACATCCCTGTGTTTGAGATATTATAGTATATGTCAAGTAACAGAGAGAAGAAATCAGGAATATGCCAGGAAAGAGACACACATATATATATACATATATATATATACACATACATATATGTGTGTGTGTATACACATAAATATACATGGGGTGTCTCAAAAGTTTAGTGCATCTTTAAATTTTGAACTTTTGGAACAGCTTATACATCTATGGATATCTGTAGATGTAGATATGTTATATATGTATATATACATATATGTGTATGTGTATATATATGTATATCTATATCTATCTATCCATCATCTATCTATCTATCTATCTATCTATCTATCTATCTATCTATCTATCTATCTATCTATCTATCTATGAACACACAGGTACCTGAATGTAGTAATGTTCATTCATTTATACTAAATGCCGGTTGAATTCTGCATCTACTATGTTTGAGGCACTATACCCCAAGCTATGGGGGCTACAAAGAAAATTGTGAGATCATTAGCTGGGATAAGAGGCTAAGAGGTTTTGTCTGTGGTGTATCTTCCCATGAAAAGGTAGTAAGGGGAACAAAATCTGATCCTGCCTGATTCATGCTCTAACCAGCTGAGCTAACTACCCAGGCAGCTAGCTAATATGAGAGGTGAGACAACTAACACTTCATTCTAGTGCCCAGCTTGAATCATCAAAGATAATTTGCCAGCAAATGCATATACAAAATGTTCTGTTTATGGAACATTTCACATTTCAATAATTTAAAGCCAGACTAATTGGTCCTGATTCCTCAACACTGCTGGCTTAATCTACACATGCACTTAATATTGAATAATCAGAACACTTAACCTGCACAATTCCTTGATTTCACCACCATATTTATTGAGGTAAAGTAGTTTGAAAAAATCTCTTCTTGAACAGAGTTGTGGAAAGTGACTCAGCACAAGTCCTTTGAGTAAGGCAGAGATATGACAACTGAAGAAACCTGTCATAAGGATACGATCCCAACATTTACCACCTCATCTTTCCGTTACCAGTCATTCTCATAGCTTTTCAAAGGAAGAATAAAAAATAATGAAAGAATAGTAGTAGACAGACTTTTTGATGTCAGTTTTTTCAGGTTTTGTTTTATAGATTTAATCTGGTTGCCCTCTTTTTAAAAATCAGAATCAAGACTTTTGAAAGCAGGACAAGAAATAGCTTATTATGCCTTCTAAGAAAGTCTGACTATTATACTTTTGATGGGAAAAAAACATCTTTCTGCAAGGAAAAATTCACCCAACATATCCACACATGCAAAACAATCCCTCTTTTCTCAGGAAGGCTTACTTCTTGGACCAAAAACATTTTCAAATTTTTATAATGAAATACAGACATGAAGTAGGAGGAGAATATCTTCATGTTTTCTCTTTATTTGAACACTCCCAACTGACAATGAAAGAAGGAAGCCAGAGGTGATCATATTTAATCATGTGTTCTCTCCATCCAACATCTCCTACCATACGTAGCTGCCACTGCGAATGCCTGAAAATAGGAAAGGAGTTTGCCTTTTTTCAGGGGCCAATCCAGGTCTATGAAAGACTAGGAACAAGTAGACTTAGGAACTATAGAATTAAGGGCTGAAAACAGACCTAATGAGACTCCTCCCTCCAGATACTCACAATCAAAGATTACTATTGCAGTAAGGTAATTGATCTGCAGTTGCATACATAAAACTTTGGCAACATTTGGCCTTCATTGCTTTCGACAGAGGCTTTAGACCTCTGAAACTGGGCACAGTCCCAGAATTGAGATCCAGTTGTATTATTCATACCAGAAGACACATCACTGAAGCATAGGCCTGTGCAACCATTTGCTTTTAACCTTAAGTCTGTGAAAAATTATGGTTAAAAAAATAAGTGAAACACTATGTTTTCTCCAAGTGGCTGTTTTTGCACCTATCAAGTAAAACTCTCCAGGTCTATTAAACAACCACATTGCCTCAGACAATGCTGCTTCTCCTTCCTTATTAGAAACATGCACCTTTCCCATCTATTACCTTTTATTCAAGGGATTTTTTTTTCTGTCTAGAAAATTACCTAGAATCCTCTGAGGTGAATGGTTGGCCTCTGGCAAAATTCCAATCTGTGTACAAAAAAAAAAAAAAAACGGTACACGTGGCCATAGCTTCCATCTTCTAGCTCCATCCAATTATTCTTCATCACCTCTCTAGGAACCATGCTTTTTAAATTTTAGATGAGTCTTTGTGCTTCTTAAGAAAATCAGCAAGTGCTTAACAAATGCCCCTCCCTCCACCACTCTGGGCACCAATCAAACTTTAAGAGTTGAAAGGCATCTCCAAGGCCATCTGCTCTACAATGTCCTACCAAGTGGTGATTCAGCTTATATTTAAAGACCTTCAGAGACAGGAAATTCAGTGCTTCTCAAAGCAAAGCCTATTCTGTTTTGGGAAAGTTCTATTTGTTAGGTTTTGTTGGTCTTATATATTCTTGCAACTTCTACCTAATTTGTGTCTTAGTTCCAGCCTCTTGGGTCAATGGCTAATCAAGGCTTCATAATGCCTTGCACATATTTGTTGTTGTTTAGTTGTTTTCAGTCATGTCCAACTTTTCCTGACCCCATTTTCAGTTTTCTTGGCAGAGATAATGGAATGGTTTGTTATTTCCTTTTCCAGCTCATTTTACAGGTGAGCAAACTGAGGCAAACAGGATTAAGTGACTTGCCCAGGGTCACACAACAAGTAAGTGTCTGAGGCCAGATTAGAACTCAGGAAAATGAGTCTTCCTGACTCTGGGCCTGGCACTTTATCCACTGCATCACCTAGCTGCCTATGCACATAATAGATACCTATTAATTTAGACCATTCTAATCCCAATTGAGGAATAGTTTTTAGAGTAGCCACAACATGCTACATTTAAACTAGATGAAAATCTAAATATGTCATAGTGTATTTGAATTTATATTTAACTTAAGAAGGGCCAGTTAAAGAGTAGATAGGAGATTTTTCTAATTATGTGTAAGTTCCTTATAGTACACACAGCCATACATCACTACTTTCCAGGTGTTCTCATTTTCTTGGCTCTTTGCCAACAAGTAATTTGCTGGCAAACAGTATACATTTAAGAGTATTAATTTTTTGCACTAAATATGTTTATTTGTACTAGATTATTTGCACTAAATTTATACTCTAATAATTCATAATAAATGCCTAAGAGAGAAGAAAACCCTGGTTCATGTCATCAAAGTTGGAGATCTACATCTCACTTTAAATAAAATTACTTGGTATTAAGGAAATATTTTTTTCTTAGACTCTAGAACTAATGCTAGACACTGACCCCTTTTGGCTGAGGCAAAGGTCATGGTGCTGTTTTTATCATGTCTCTGATTTACTTTGTACCTGAGGCTGAGAGCCATCTGTTCCAATGCATGTCCTACTGAGTTCTTAGTTGAATTACAAGATGGCCTTGCAAAGACTTTATGACTGGGCTGGCCCTGGTTGCTAATGATGAACCATATATCAAAAGTCTATGGCTCTTGAGGTTCTATTTACTGACCTTCAACCTATATGTTAAATCACTTAGTCAAGGGTGAAAAAGTTAAGATTTTGTTCCTATAAAAATCAAGGAAAGGACATAAATAAATGTTTTCTAAAAACAAGTTAGAACCCTACTATTATTGATGTTGGTGTGGAGGGTTTTTTTTTTTGATTGAGAAATTTTTCAGGAAGCCTATAAACCTCACAATTGACTCACCCATCTAAGACTCTCTCCTGACATGGAACCTTGAGGATCTTCCCCTCCTAGTTTGATTTTTTTGAGTTTTTGGTTAAAGGGGCCATCCCTTCTTAAAGAGGCCTATTCACTGAATGGCATCACCTCGCTCAAAGTAAGAACATGAAAAGACCTTAGCCTGAAAGGGCTACAGTCTCCCACTGCATTCTGGGCCACTTCCAGTCATCCTGGTGAATATTAGGCCACTAGACCCAGATGGGTCTGGAGGAGAAAGCAAGGCTGGTGACCTTGCATAGCCTTCCCTTACTCAAATTAAAGTCTACTGCAAGTCATGTCACCATTTCCTTGATGTCATGATTCTCTTCAAGAATGAAGGGCAAACACAACAACAACCTCTCCATGACAGTGACTGCCAAAGACAGAAGTAACAGAAAAAGAAGACAGTACCATAGCAAAGCAAATAAGCCAAAACACAAACAGATGCTTTGCTTACCTTGAAAAAGGCCAGAAGGCTTCTGAGTATGAAGAGACTCAAGTGGCTATCTAGTGCAGCTCTATCATTTTATAGATGAATTATTAAATGATACAATATTTGCAAAGTGCTTCACACAGTCCCTGACACATAGTAGGTGCTATGTGGATACTTATTCCCTTTCCCCGACCCTCCCATCAGAGTCTCGATCAGGACAAGTGAATTGCAGAGATAATCTTCTCCAATCAAAATACATCAAGCATAAAAATTTCAAGAAGAAAGTTGTAGCTGTGTAATTCAAGAGACTTACCAGCATGCTGAACTCAAGGTTCAATGGAAAAAACATTTAAAGCAATTAATACTTATGCAATACCAGTTATAAGGTATACTTTTGGAACAGTAAAATGAATGACAACAGATTTAGAAAGTAACCTATCAAAAACCTGTGTAGTATTAATGAACACAGGCTCCATCATACCCAGGGTGATGGTTGTTGTGGATTGAGAGATGTTTTCAGAACACAATAGACGGACAGACACAGGAGTCAAAACTCTATGGTATAAGTTCTCCTGTCTTCTTCAGATATAAAACTGGGAACATGAGAATCACCAAAAGCTTCTACATCATTCTCTGATTCCAGCGTAGACAGCCTGTTGTAAGTCCACTCCTCGTACCCTGTTTTTGTTCTACTGGCAGAAAGACTCTAAACTTCTAGGATGGTTCTCTACTGCTCCCATGCTAGGGCTCAGAGTTCTAAAGAAGCCTGGACTCCAACTCAAGAGGAGGCCAGAACTGGGATAGAGTAGAAGGTGCATTTTGTAATACTTGCTATCATTTTTTTTCAGAATTTCAGAAATTATTTTATCGAAAGTCAGAACAAACATTAAGACACAGTAATCAATTTTTCAAGTAATGAAAATTGTTCAAACAGTTATTTCTCATGTTCAGGACAAACTGCTCTCAAATCAAACTTTCATCAAAGAGCCATCATTCACTCTTTAATTACAAAAATATCATAATATTAAATGTCATCCCCAATTTAACTTCATTCTCAAATGAATTTCCCCTAGTTTTACAAAACTGCACCAACCCACTGCAGTATTGCCCTCACATGTTTAAAAATATTCCCTTAGAGGGGCAGAGCCAAGATGGCTGCCAGAAAGCAGTGACTTGCTTAAGCTCCCTACCAGGTCCCTTCAAACACCTGAAAAAGTGGCTCCAAACAAATCCTAGAGCTGCAGAACCCATGGAATAGCAAAGGAAAGCAGGGCTCCAGTCCAGGACAGCCTGGATGGTCACTGGGAAGGGTCTATCGCACAGAGCTCGGAGCAGAGCAGAGCCCAGCGTGGGCCGTGCCAGGACCAACCAGACCAGAAACCAGGCAGAACAGGCATGGTGCCCTGAATCAGTGAGCTGTGGCAGTTACCAGACTTCTCAACCCACAAACGCCAAAGACAAGAGAGAAGGTTAGTAGGAAAAGCTGCTGGGACAGAGTGAAAAGAGTTTGTGGTTGGCCACGACCCTGGGGTGGCAGAGGTGGTGCAGCTCTGAGGCTGCTTCTAGAGCTACAGTTGCAGTTGCCTCTGGCCCCAGGCCCACCTGGTGGGAGGAATTAAGCCCAGATTAGAGTGGGAGTGCAAAACCTGCTTTGCCCAGCCTGAATGTGGGCCACAATCCTAGTTGGTGGTTCTTGGGGGAGAAGGAGTGCTGGTGTGGCAGAGCTTGCCATGTAGAAGTAGTTCTGAAAATAGCAGCACAGCCCCTCAAGCTTGGGACAAAGTACTCTCTACTCTACAAGCAGTCTTACCCCAACAAAAAATTCAAGGGTGAAGTAGTTGGCTGAGAACATGAACAAGCAGCAAAAACAGTCTCAGATTCAAACTCAGACTTTGGAATCATTTTTGGTGACAAAGAAGACCAAAACATACAGCCAGAGGAAGTCAACAAAGTCAAAGAGCCTACATCAAAAGCCTCCAAGAAAAATATGAATTGGGCTCAGGCCATGGAAGTGCTCAAAAAGGATTTGGAAAAGCAAGTAAGAGAAGTAGAGGAAAAATTGGGAAGAGAAATGAGAGTGATGTGAGAAAACCATGAAAAACAAGTCAATGGCGTGTTAAAGGAGACCCAAAAATACTGATGAAAATAAAACCTTAAAATATAGACTAACTCAAATGGCAAAAGAGCTCCAAAAAGTCAATGAGGAGAAGAATGCCTTGAAAGGCAGAATTAGCCAAATGGAAAAGGAGGTCCAAAAGAACACTGAAGAAAATACTACCTGAAAAATTAGATTGGAGCAAGTGGAAGCTAGTGACTTTATGAGAAATCAAGATATTATAAAACAGAACCAAAGGAATGAAAAAAAAAGGAAGACAATGTGAAATATCTCATTGGAAAAAACACTGACCTGGCAAATAGATCCAGGAGAGATAATTTAAAAATTATTGGACTACCTGAAAGCCATGATCAAAAAGAAAGCCTAGATATTATCTTTCAAGAAATTATCAAGGAGAACTTCCCTGATATTCTAGAGCCAGAGGGTAAAATAGAAATTGAAAGAATCCACTGATCTCCTCCTGAAAAAGATCCCAAAAAGAAAACTCCCAGGAATATTGTTGCCAAATTTCAGAGTTCCCAGATCAAGGAGAGAATACTGCAAAATACTGCTGGCAAGCAGCCAGAAAGAAACAATTTGAGTACTGTGGAAACACAATCAGGATAACACAAGATCTAGCAGCTTCTACATTAAGGGATTGAAGGGCTTGGAATATGAAATTCTGGAGGTCAATGAAGCTAGGATAAAAACCAAGAATCACCTACACAGCAAAACTGAGTATCATGCTCTAAGATAAAACATGGATTTTCAATAAAATAGAGGACTTTCAAGCTTTCTCAGTGAAAAGACCAGAACTGAATAGAAAATTTGACTTTCATACACAAGAATCAAGAGAAGCATGAAAAGGTAAACAAGAAAAAGAAATCATAAGGGACTTACTAAAGTTGAACTGTTTTGTTTACATTCCTACATGGAAAGATGATGTATGTAATTTATGAGACCTTTCTCAGTATTAGGGTAGCTGAAGGGAATATACATACATACATACATACATACATAATACATACATACATACATACATACATGTATATATGTATATACATATCTATCTATCTATCTATAAAGACAGAGGGCACAGGGTGAGTTGAATATGAAGGGATGATATCTAAAAAATCAAATCAAATTAAGAGATAAGAGAGGAATATATTGAGAGAGGGAGAAAGGGAAAGATAGAATGGGGTAAATTATCTCACATAATAGTGGCAAGAAAAACCAGTTTGTTGGAAGGCAAGGGGGTACACGTGAGGGGGAATG
>CM053624.1:292334429-292376231 GCA_028646595.1 Phalanger gymnotis
GGGAGGTCCATGTGGGACCGACCTTACCCAGGGACCATCCAGGCTGTCCTGCGGTGGAGCCCTGCTTCCCTCTGCCACTTTGTGGGTTCTGCAGCTCTAAAATTGGTTCAGAGCCATTGTTTTATAGGTTTTTGGAGGAACTTGGTGGGGAGCTCACGCCAGTCACTGCTTCCCAGCCGCCATCTTGGCTCCGCCCCCCATCTCCATGAAAAGCAAACACTTTCGAAAAGGGACGGGGTCAAGGGAGAAAACTGAATAAAGGGGGACAGGACAGGAGAGAGCAAAATATAGTTAATCTTTCACAACATGAGTATTGTGGAAGAGTTTTATGCAATGATACATGTGTGGCCTATGTTGAATTGCTTGCCTTCTTAGGGAGGGTGGGTGAGGAGGGAAGAGGGGAAAGAATTTGGAACTCAAAGTTTTAGAAGCAGATGTTCAAAAAAAAGGTGGTTTTGCATGCAGCTGGTAAATAAGATATACAGGCAGTGGGACTAGAAATCTATCTTGCCCTACAAGAAAGGAAGGGAAAAGGAAATGGGGTTGGAGAGTAGGGTGACAGAAGGGAGGGTTGACTAGAGAATGGGACAATCAGAATATATGCCATCTTGGAGTGGGGAGAGGGTAGAAATGGGAAGAAAATTTGTAATTCAAAATCTTGTGGAAATCAATGCTGAAAACAAAAAATATTAAATAGAAAGTAGATACTGTAAAAAAAAAAGAGGTTATTGTTAACAAAATAATTCCCTTAAAAACACCTCATTTTGCTCTACATGTACATCTTATATTTTTAGAACTTTAGAACTTTAACAAGTGGCTAAATTAAGTTTTTATTTAAAGCTTGCTGTCTTTTGTATTGCTACTTTGGTGGGTCTTGATTACACAAAGGAACTAGAAAAATTAACTTAATAATCTAGGATAGCATTCTCCAACTATACAGTCAAGTGTAATCTGGCACAACAGACCAAAATTCCTTCAAGATAAAGGTTATAAAATTACAAATGTCATATGCATATTTATATACAAAGTCTTGACATCACAGCAATATAAAAATGTAGCAAATATCAATCAGCCACTCGCTATCATTTTAACCTTTCACTTTAAATAAGATAAAAACTTGTAGAAATACTTTTAGAACAAACATAACTTGGTAGTAGGAATATACAACATTCAGGATTCATCCAGGTATAAGAATAGAGACCGGACCTTTGATTCATTGGCATAGGGAATTCTGAGGTGAAAAACTCCCTCTACCAATGTAGATTATGGTCTTAAAGTTCTGTGTAGACATCTGAGAAGTTAAGTGACTTGCCCAAGATCCAACAACCAGTATGTGTCTGAGGCAGGATTTGAACCTAGGTCTCCCTGGCATTAAGGTCAGCTCTCTATCCCCTACTGCTTCTCTAGGATTTCTTAAATGTAACTGAAAATGGTTTACCTCTTGAGAAGCTTGTAGTACAAGAGTGGAATCAAAAGGCCATGGACTACCTCAACCTGACTTCAACAAAAGTATGTCAGTAAAGAAGCTTCAAACAACTTATTATCATTAGTATTGTTGTTGTTGTCCGACACTTCATGACTCCATTTGGGATTTTCTTGGCAAAGATACTGGAGTGGTTTGCTACTTCCTTCTTGTTTTCTTCATTTTACAGATGAAGAAACTAAGGCAAACAGGGTTAAATGATTTACCCAGGGTCACATAGCTTGTAAGTGTCTGAGGCCAGATTTGAACTCAGGTCTTCCTAAACTCAGGTGGTGCTCTATCTACTGTGCCACCTACCTGACCCTAGTTTAAATAAGTAGCTGCATCCTACAGATTTGCTCATAGAAAAAGAGGGGTTTATAATAGCGATTCAGGATTAAGTTACTGTCGCTAGAAATTACAGAAAAAGGATCCTTAGGGAGATCAAACATTGATTAGTGCAGACCATGTAAAGAAGCCATACAAAATACTTCAGATCACAAAAAATAGCATACCAGAAGTATACACTGGAAGCTCATTGCCCTTCATAAACTAACAGACAACCAAGTTCCATACAAGAGATACAGACCAGCTAGGTGGTGCAGTAGATAGAACACAGGACCTGGAGTCAGGAAGACTTGAGTCAAATCTGGACCCAGGCATTAACTGGCTGTGTGACTCTGGGCAAGTCATTTAACCTCTCCTATCCTCAGTTTCCTCAACTATAAAAGGGGAATAATAAAATAGCACCTACCTCCCAGAGTCGTCGTGAGGATCAAATGAGATATTTGTTGCTTGTGATGCACTCAGATATCACTGACTTGTAACCTAACAAATACCGCCACCAGGTTCTGTGCTGAGCACACCACCTACAACTTAGTAGGCATTTAATAAATATTCTTGTTTCTTTCCTGCCCCTACATATCCCCCAAAATATCCTTGAAAATTCAACAAAGAAACTACTTGAACTAGATCGGCGTCACTTATGGAACCATTGCACAAGCAAAATATTGACCAATAAAGATTTAAGAAGAATGTTTTTAATAGATGCTGCCATTCCCCAAACTCCACTATCTCTGTACTAAGTGGAATGGGAAGCTTTCAAAATACAGAGACCCAATGAAAGCAATCAAAACCACGCAGGAGCAGAATTGAGTATATCTCATCCCCAAGATGCTTTTAGTGAGCTTACATCTGAATACTTAGATTCAATTACAAAAACAGAAACAAAAACAACCAGTTATTTTATCCACCAGGGCAATATTTCACAGAACCTTCAATATAAGCAAATAATAGCATAGTGACTTGTCCTAGGACTGTTTTTATCTTAATTCCATCAAAAACAGGAGAATGAGATGATGATGATGATGATGATGATGATGATGATGATGATGATGATGATGATGATGATGATGATAACGATAGATAGATAGATAGATAGATAGATAGATAGATAGATAGAAAGATAGATAGATAGATAGATAGATAGATAGATAGATAGATAGATAGATAGATAGATAGATAGATAATATTTAAATAGTACACAAACCTTCTGAGATAGGTAGTATAAATATTATTTTCATTGAGAGAACAGGAGACAGGCTCAGAAATATGAAATGACTTTTCTTGAGGCCACATGATGAATAACCATCGGAACATGGACTAGAACCTAGATCTTATGACCTAGAACACAATGCTCTTTCTAGTACATACTCTGTCTCTCCGAATAATAACTCATCTTTCTACACCTTATATATCACTTTTACATCATCCCTATGAGGTATGCAATGCAAGAATGATCATTCTCATTTGACAGGTGAACAAAGCAATTCAGAGACAGTACTTTAAAAGAGAATCAATAATAGAACCAGGATTCAAACTTGGGTTCTCTGACTCCAAATTAAATACTCTTTTCACTATACCAAAATGACTACTTAGATTCAATTACAAAAACATAATGATATAGAGGCTGTAATAGATTTAAGCAACCAATTACATATAGATTTTATTCTTAAAATGTAGAATAGAGATTTTTCCCCCATATAACAGTATGCATCTTTTATTAGTATTCGTGAGAATAAACTTTCCTAAATATTCTTGTATGCTGATAGTGTAAGAAGGGCATTCTATCCCCCTACCATCTCTATGACTACATTACATTGTTTTTAAACTGATTGCGAATTCCTTCAGCCCAGGACCCTCTTTTTATTTTCTTTATATTTCTTTATTTTCTTTATATTTCAGCTCTTAGCAGAATAGTCTGCTTAGCAGAATAGTCTTAGTCTGACTCATAGAAGAAACTTAATAAATATTAATGGACTGACCCACAGTCTGTGTGACATAATAGTTAATGAGTAGGCTCTCTTAGCTTCCTCCACACATGCTTCATTTTCTTCACATTCAAAGTTGCTTATGATGCAATCAGAAACAAACATCACTGACTTGTAACTTAACAAATATTGCTCTAAGTTCTATAATCCCATATATAATGGAATTATATATATGATTATATAATACTACTCTGCAATACGATTCTAAAATACTGTAACTTAACAAATGTTGCTATAAGTTCTATAATCCTATATATAATGGAGTTGTATATATGATTGTGTAATACTACTTTGCAATACAATTCTATAATACTACTTAACAAATACTACTATAAGTTCTATAATGCTCTATATAATGAATTCTATATATATGATTATATATATAATTCAATAACTACTTTGTAATACAATATTATTCTATAATACTATTTAAATACTACTGTAAGTTCTATAATTCTATATATAATGGAATTCCATATATGATTATATGTAATTCTATAATACTACTTTGTAATACAATATAATTCTATAAGACTATGTAAATACCACTGTGAATTCTATAATTCTATATATAACACAATTATATTGTACATATATAATTCTATGTAGTTCTATAATACTACTATATGGTATATAATTCTATAATAGTACTTAAATATTGCTTAAGCTCTATAATTCTACATATAGTGGAATTATATATATATGATTATATATAGAATTCTATAATACTACTTTGGAATACAATTCTACAATGCTACTTAGCAAATACTACTGTAGGTGTTGTAATTCCATATATAATGGAATTCTCTCTCTATATATAAATATGATTATATATAATTCTATAATACTACTTGTTAATACAATATGATTCTATAATACTACTTAATAAATGCTACTGTAAGTTCTATAATTCTATATATAATGGAATTCTCTCTATATATGATTATATATAATTCTATAATACTACTTTGCAATACAATATAATTCTATAATATTACCTAAATACTACTGTAAGTTCTATAATTCTCTATATAAATATATAATACATATACAATTATATATAGTTCTATAATACTAGTATATAATGCTATATAATTCTATAATACTACTTAACAAATACTACTATACATTCTCTTATAACTTTTAAAAGACCGTCATTACTCTTATTAAGGGCAGCTGTGAGCCCTTTTGGCATCTTTATACATCTTTCTATCTTTTCAGTCCCCATAGTCTAGGGAGGTTACCTGGATTCTACAAGGCAGAGTGTATGTAATCATTTTAATTGGTTTCATTTTGTGACATCAGTGGTCATGTGTGTGCTTCTACCCACACGTGCTGGATTCACAACATGTGCCCTTGAGTAGATGAAAATGGATCAAGCTTTACTTACTCTTCTGTCAGTTGAATACTGGGATCTGGGCCATACACACATTTCATCACTCTCTTGTGTTGTATTTTTAATCTTGTGGTTTTTAAGAATAGCTATCTAATAGAGGGAACTGGCCCCTGAGTTCAGTCACTACCAGCATGCACGAAATGCCACAGATGAAATTGCCCATGTGGAAGATGCAGGGGAATCTCCTTCTGGTTGTGATGATGTGAGATAGAAGTACTTTGGAGGGACTTTGGAACACATGTAGACTTTCTGCAACCGGTTACAATCTGCTAATTATGTGGTAAATAGGAGCTTCTTTGACAGGCCAACTGTGTTGTTGGAATTTGGGGTGCACTTAAAATGCACTAGCGAGCCACAGCCTTGGTCCTTCTCTTTGTGTGAATTCTTTCTAGCTAATGAGTGACAATTTTGTAAGGGAAAGACATTAGGGCCACTTTACTTGAGGCTGACAAATGGCCTATGAATAAAAACCTCAGTGTATATTGTTTTGTTTTACATGAAGGGAATTGGATGTTATGACCTTGTGAGTTTTGAAATGTCAGGCAAGCCAGCCACCTCGTATCTGGGAGTCTGAGAGTCGGGTTCATGCAGGGTTTTTCAGCCTGTCCATCCTCAATGCCCTGAGGAGCAAAGAGAAACCATCAGGACCCAGTCCAGCAGTAGCTGAGACAAGGATTCATGAGGCATCGGTTTGCATTTGGATGTGAAAATGGTGGAACCGATGTTATGTTGAAACTTGATTAAGTCTGAGCCCACCTTTCCAAGGGACCAAAGTGATATGCTGATGTTTTTGCTTAGTTATTTCAGTCATGTTCAACTCTTTGTGACCCCATTTGGGGTTTTCTTGGCAAAGATAGTGGAGTGGTTTGCCATTGTTTTCTCCAGCTCATTTTACACATGAGGAAACTGAGACAAAAGGCATAAGTGATGTGTCCAGGGTCACACAGCTAGCAAGTGTCTGAGGCCAAATTTGAAATCAGGTTTTCCTGACGGCAGGCCCACCGATCAAGGTGGTTCAGAAGAGAGTATGACCCCAAGGTCTTGGGAGGAAATGTTTGCACTTCAGTTCTTGCTATATCTTTGAAGTAACTATCTTTGCATAAGTTATAATCTATGGTAACTGGTTAAATGGAACTGAGGTACTATGAGCATTGGTGTCTAAGTTAGGGTTTATGCATGTATTCTAGATGATAGCATTAGAGAAGAGACATCTCAACCCCTCGGGGGTAACCCTGGAAACCTGAGAGAGAGATGTATCTGGACTGGCTTTGGAAGAGTGAGGCCATATAAAGTAACTTGCTACAGATATTATTCCAAGAACACATGAAAAAGTTGTAACTCCTAAAGAGCACACTTCAGTGACTATTATCAATATTATAATAACTGTTAGTGTGAGAAAGTCAAATAGTTCAAGGATTGTTCAAGCCAGTGAAATAAAATCAGTCCTTTTAAAGCACAAAGTGTGATTGAAAATGGGGGCAGGGGAGTCAAGAAATAATCAACTAATGGTAGCAAAATATCCTAATTAATTATCAGAGATCTAACAGCTAGAGGCTTGTTACTGGTTCCTCTAGAGAAAGATGTATACCTTATGATATTGAAAGAACAGAAAGACAATCAGTAAACAAAACAAACAAACAAAAAACCCAAACTGCTAACCATCATTATGAGGGAAAAATGCTTGTTATGGGCAAGACAAAAATTAGGGTACTAAAATGGTGAAAAGGTCTTTTTTCACTAATGAAACTCATTTTCCGTTTAAAAATATTCCAAAACCATTGTCAGAAAAAGCATGTAGGTTAGCTTGTAAAAACTGGGCTCTTCTTCAGACTATAAAAATCCAACTCCCCCAAGGGTCTGGAAGAATTTTTTTAACTTCCAGTGAATGAGGAACTCTTGTACCCTTTTGAGGGAATGATGACCTCTGATAAATACATTGATATATTGGGAAGCAAAATTGTTCTGGAATTACAGAAATTCAAAAGTGGAATTTTGGACACAACCTGGAACTATGCCACATGTTATGAAATTTATTTAGAAGATGAAGATAAACATGCCTCAATATCCTGAGAACTTGCTTGACATAATCAGGACTAGGCTTAGACTCTTCCTCAAAGCTATGCTTACTATATAATGAAATAAACATTCCATTTCATGATGAAGAACGTATGCCAAAATCATGTGAGTTCGGTGGCAAATTATGTAAAACAAGTGACTGTAACAAAAACAGGACCTATTGCATAATAATGGTTTTTTGAAGACGTTGAAAAAATTGTGATGCTTATCATATGTCAACAAATTTAATTATTTTACTTTGTCCCAAGTAATTTGCACACCATTGTAAGCTTTGGCAGGTCTTCCTAACCAAGCCGGAAAAATCTAGTACAGGTTTGCTAGTGACTGTGTATTTGTTGTCCTAGGCCAAACTTAGCTAATTTGAAGCTCATTACCTAATCTGCTCCCTTATTGAGAAATTATTTTAGACACAACAACTCACCAAGAGCATTCTACAAAGCTGTGAAACCATTAGGGTCTATTATCATTGGAGGGAGTACCCTCACTGATGAAATCACAGATCCTTGAACCTCTGCATTAAATTTAACATGTTCATGTTGGACCAAAGGTTTGGCATATTTTGGGGATCTCAGCTAGCATTTTAGATTTCAGAAGTCTATGGCTACATCTCTTTTCAATCATGTCCTCTGAATAACAGTGAAACAGGTGAAAGGTTAAGCCCTGAAATGGGGAAGTATTTCTTTAAAAAAAGTGCCTATTTCTGAAGATGATGTTGGATAGGCCTATAGATTTCATATAATTATGTGATATTATGATTCCTATTGAGGAAGTATTAGTTAGAATACTGCTCTTTTTATTTCTCCATGTCCCAGGGTTTTGTACCAAAAGGACTCTGTTCAACTTTGAATATCAAGATTTTGAAGGAAAAATCACAATAAAATATGTTTAAAACATTGAGGCCTTACATGAGCAAACACAAAATTTTCCAAGGTTCTCAAAAATCCTTTTGCTAAAAATACGTTTGGAGGATTTTTTTTAAATTTTGGCTTTCTCTATGTGTTTTTCTCTCTTTCCTTTCTCTCCACTATTCGTCTTCCTGCTTCCAAATATTAATTTATCTTTCCAGAAAACTATACAACAAAATTGCATAGGCTATCCAACCTGACTTTGGTGATAGGATTTCTGATGGGCACTGTTATAGATTGGGGCCATAAACAACTTTGATTGTGACCAATGTGGTGACGGGAATAGTTTTAGGATGGTAATCTCCTTGTGAGATGATTATTAGAGGCCATTCGCTCTACTTCATGAGGGCAGTTATTCTAGCATTTGGTACAGGGTTCTACATAATAATATCTAGCATTTATGTAGCACTTTAAAGTTAACAAAGCATTTTGCAAATATTATCTCATTTGATCCTCATAACCACCCTGGAAGGTAGGTGCTATTATTATCCCCATTTAACAAATGAGGAAACTGAGGCAGACAGAAGTTAAGTGACTTGTCCAGGGTCACCCAGCTAGTAAGTGTGCAAGGCTGGATTTGAACTCTGCTCTTTCTGACTCCAGGTCTAGCACTCTGTGCACTATGGAACAACCTAGTTGCCTAACTGCAAGTAACAGATACTTAAAAAATAAATATTCATTGACAGATTTTTGTGAATGTATTGGTCACTGGTTGACTCTGGCAAAGCAGTTTCACTTCTCTGGGTTTTTGCTTCCTTAGGTGCAAAATGAGGATTACTTGGACAATCTATCACATAGGGTTCTAGTAAGGAAGACATGTCACTAGTAATGTTCTCTTGAAATATAAGCTGTTAAAGGTTCTACTCATTTAATAGATTGTTGTGAGACTCAGGAGTCTTTTCTCTAGCACTGCAGTCTCAAAATGGTCCAAGGCTTTGAAAAAAATTGACTGAAATCAGGGATTCTACACTCTTCCATGTTATAGGCCCCCTGGGCAGTCTGGTGAAGCCTAGGGACCCCTGTTCAGAATAAGGTTTTCAAACACACAAAATAAAATATATAGGATTACAAAGGGAAGAAATTTTATAAAAGTAGGTATCAAAATATTTTTTTTCAGAGTGGGGAAGGCAGGGCAATTGGGGTTAAGTGACTTGCCCAGGTCACACAGCTAGTAATTGTGTCAAGTGTCTGAGGCCAGATTTGAACTCAGGTCCTCCTGACTCCAGGGCTGGTGCTCTACTCACTGCACCACCTAGCCACCCCATCAAAATATTTTAAAACAAGTTAATGGACCAAAGGTTAAGAACGCCTGATCTAAAGGATAGACTTGCATGCAAAATACATGTTTACATGCACACACATACAACAAATATTGTAAATAATAAAATCTACAAGACTTGGCAGCTCTTTGGTTATGGAGAATGAGGAAGAATGAGGAGCTGTGGACAACTCAGATTGTGGAATGACTGAGAGGAGGCTGGTGCCCTTGAGAGAAACATAGACCTTAGAAAGAGGATTAGGTTGGGCAGGGGTGGGGGGAAGAGAATGAGATGTTTCGGACATATTAAGTTTGAGATTATGTAGGATGTCCAATAGAAAGTTGGTGAATGGGACTGGTGCTCAGGAGAGAGATTTGGGATGGACATATAGACCTGGGAATCATCTGCATAGAGATGATAAGTGAATTCATCACAGTTGATTAAATCATTGTAAGAGTATAAACATAGCAAGAAGGAGATTCAAGGCAGAGCTTTAGAGTACTCCTACAGTTTTGAGGTGGATGAGATTTAGATTGTGGTCTATCAAAGGAGACAGGAGTGAGCAGACATGTAGGTGGATAATGAAGATAGAGCAGTGTCTTGAAAACAGAGGAGACATTATATAGGAGAAGAGGGTAGTCAACATTGTCCAACGCTATAAAACAGGGGCATCATACTTAAATAGAAATTGATCTCTGCTGGAGGCATTTTGTCTTAGAAAATCACAAATTAACATTGTCTGTGTTGTGTTGTATTTTTATTTATTTTGTTAAATATTTCCCAATTGTGTTTTAATTTGGTTCCCCACCCCTACTGGAGTGGGCAGAAAGTTTGACACCTGTGCAAGAGGCCCTAAGATTTATAAGGATTAAGGAACACCATTGGATCTGGCAATTAAAAGATCATTGACAAAGTTAAATAAAGCAGCTTTAGTTGAGTAGAAAATTTAAGTGGTCAAGAAGCAAGTGGGAGGACAGGAAGGGGAAGCAATGCAAGTGAAAGTTTTTTTTCCTACAAGTTTGGATGTAAAAAGGAGAAAGGAATATTTCGAGGGGGTGGTAAGATCAAGTGAGAGTTTGCAAGATAGAGAGAAGACCCGAGTGTGTTTGTGGGTAGCAGCGTCAGAGCCAATAGGTGGGGAGAGATTGCAGATTAGAAAGCAAGAGGGGATGATATCAGGGGCTATATATTAGAAAAATCAGGAGGGGAGGAGTTCCAGAATACAAACAGAGCGGTTGGCCATGGTAAGAAGAAATAAATTACTTCTCTATCTGAGACCAGAGAAAATGAGGGCAGAATAGGGGGATGATGTCAAGGAGTTTTGAGATGCACAGTAGAGGAGAAGATGCGGAATCCATTGTGAATGTTCTCTATTTCCTCAGGAAAGTATGAGGGAAGAGGGAAGAGGTACTGTGGAAAACTTAGAAATGGTTTGGAACACCTGCTGCATGAAAAACCAGTTGAGCGTGTATCAAAGAATAGAAGGACTGTCTTGTGGCGATGGAAGCCAAGTCAAGAATAGATAACAAATTTCCAGCAGATCCAATCGGCATTTTTGCATGCCTTCTTTCAGCCTTGTTCAGTACCAAATGAGTAGAAGATGTGGATTGTGGTAGTAATCCAGGACTGGAGTTTGGCAAGGTATGATCAACAATGATCAAATGGATGTGTGATTTGACAGAGCACAGCAGGACATTGAGTTGGTTAACCAATAGGATCAATTTTGGGAAGAACAGAGAGTGACGTCAGAGCAGGGGTAATGGCCTAGTAGAGCACTGATGGATGGAAGGACTAGAGGTCATAGTGAAGACAAAGAATATATTTAGGAGGAGTGAAGCATAGGAAGAGATGGCATGATAAGAAATTCCGATCAGATAGATGCATTTCATAATTCACGGTCATGAAAATGGGACATCTGGGAGTGATGACGATAGTCTCTTTTTGAGGCTGAGGTAGAGTGAAGGAATAGGTCATGAGCACTGAAGATCGTCTGCTGTGGTAGAGAGAAGTTGACTTGCACTTATGGAATGCTGAGCTCTCTACCTACCGTCTCCATCTCCCTTCCAACCACTCACTTTTCAGCCGCTTGTCGTCTGGCTTTCAAATCCTCCATTCTACTGAAACTACTCTCTCAAAGATTACCAATGATTTATTAACCATAAAATCCAATGGTCTTTTCTTGAATTTCAGTCCTCATCCTCCTTGATATCCCTTCACTGTTAAATCAGCTCCCCTTCTGCATACTTTGTCATGAATGACACTGCTGGTTCTCCTACCTCTATCTGACTACTGTTTCTCAAGTCTCCTTTGCTGAATCATCAACTACCTCCCATCCCCCCATCTTGGTTCTCTTCTCTCCACAATCTCTCCCTTGGTGATCAATGCCCATGGATTCAATGATCATCTCTATTCAAATGATTTGTCATTGGGGTAAGCAAAGTGTGTTACAGGCCAACTGGACAGAAAGAACAAATCGATGAGGCATTTAGGAAATAGGTTACTGTACTAACCTGGCACAGGGGCATTGCAGAATAGGAATTGAAGACTGCAATTATTCAGATACAGACTTCCCAACTCATAAGTATTCAGTGGTTCCCTACTGCTTCTAGAATAAGATACACACTCCTTAGCCCTACATTTAAGGCCTTCCACAATCTGACTCCAAATGACCATTTCAGCCTTAATGTTTCTCCCTTTCATAGATCTTCTAGCTGACCTGGCTTACAAGCTCTTACCTGAATTCCTATCTCATTGCATTTGCTAGTCATCCCTCATCCTTCCATTATTCTCAAGTTCAGTCTACCTTTCTTCACAGCTCAACTCAGTTGCCACGCTCTCCATGATTCTTCACTTGATCACTCAATTGTCTTTCTCTTGACTTTCTCAAATGCTCTTGACTTTCTCAAAATTATATTATATTTTCTTATTTGTTTATCTGTCAATAAAATGTAAGCTCCTTCAGAACAAGGACTGTTTCATTTTTGTCTCTGTATTCCCAGGGCCCAGTACAGTGTCCTACACACAGTAGATGTTTAACAAATGTTTGTTGAATTCCCTGCTCCAAAACATCTTCTAGAGAGATCAAGTTGCTGTTTGACCTCAGATAAGTAATTTCATTTATCTGGCCTCAGTTTCTTTTTGTAAAATGAGTTTGATGGGTAAAATGACCTTTGAGGATCATCACAGCATTAAAATATTATAATCTTCAACTAGTTACACTACCTTTTACATAGCAAGAGACAAGTAAATATTTGTTGATTCAAATTAGTATGTGTTTAAATGAAATTCTTCACTTCATTTTGTTCTAATCCTTGAAATCCCACAAAATGGAGATTCACTTGGGTTAGCAAGTACCTTCTTTTTAAAAAGCAAAGGCCTCTGAGAGAATTGAGGTTATCAGCCATTCACACATTACTGGGAACAAGTTTAATCAGCTGGCTTTCCTCTCAACACCTGGCTGAGATGAGAGAATGAGCTGAGGGATGGGAGAAGTAGGTAATTTTGCAGCATGGAATATTTTTATGGGAAGGGCAGGCTGAGTTAAACTGTTGTGATCATGCCACTTTAGAGTGGCATTAGGGTACTGAGTTCCCAGATCTAGAAAGTGGATCATTGGGAGGCAGAAGGGCAGAAATAGAGATGGAAAATTATCAGAGACAACATTCAGCCTCCAAGTAGAATGAATTCTCATTTCCTAACAACCTATTTACAAATCAACTTTGAGGACCCTGTCCATTCTTTTTTTTTAATCTATTTTTTATGTTTAGTTTACAACACTCAGTTCCACAAGTTTTTTAGATCCAAATTTTCTCCATCTCCCTCTCCTCCCCGCCCCAAGATGGCATGTAATCCGATATAGTTTTTTACATATATACCTTCTCATTAAACTTATTTATACAACAGTCAAGTTGCAAAGAAGAATTATAACTAATGGAATGAATCATGAGAAAGAAGAAACAAAACCAAAAAATAAGGAAAAAAAGAGAGCAAATAGTTCGCTTCAATCTGCATTTGGATTCCATAATTCTTTCTCTGGATGTGGATATCTTTTTCCATCATGAGTCTTTTGGAACTGTCTTCGAACCTTGTGTTGCTGAGAAGAGCCAAGTCTATCAAAGTTAGTCATCACAGATACCATGTGTTTGTAATTGTATATAATGTTCTCCCCTCACTCAGCATCAGATCACGTAAGTCTTTTCAGGTTATTATGAAGTCCGTCTATTCTTCATTTCTTATAGCACAATAGTATTCTATTACATTCATATACCACAACTTGTTTAGCTATTCCCCAATTGATGGGCATCCCCTTGATTTCCAATTCTTTGCCACCACAAAAAGAGCTGCTATAAATATTTTTATACATATGGGTCCCTTACCCACTTGTGTGATATCTTTGAGATACAGTCCTAGAAGAGTGGTATTGCTGGATTAAGGGATATACACATTTTGTTCCAAATTGCTCTCCGGAATGGCTAGATCAGTTCACAACTCCACCAACAATGTAACAGTGTTCCTATTTTCCCACATCTTCTCCACCATTTGCCATTTTCCTGCTTTTTCATGTTAGCCAATCTGACAGGAGAGAGTTGTTTTGATTTGCATTTCTCTAATCAATAGTGATTTAGAATATTTTTGCGTATGACTATAGATATCTTTAATTTCTTCCTCTGAAAACTGCCTGTTCATATCTTCGACCATTTCTCAAATGGGGAATGACTTATGTTCCTATAAATTTGACTCAGTCCCCTGTATATTTTAGAGATGAGGCCTTTATCAGAGACAGTGGCTGCAAAAATTCTTGCCCAATTTTCTGCTTCCCTCCTAATCTTTGTTGCATTGGCTTTATTTTTACAAAAACTTTTTAATTTAACATAATCAAAATTATCCATTTTGCATTTTGTAACACTCTATCTCTTGTTTGGTCACAAATTCTTCCCTTCTCCATAAATCAGGCAAGTAAACTATTCCTTGCTCTCCCAAATTGCTTATAGTATCAGCCTTTATACGTAAATCATGAGCCTATTTCAACTTTATTTTGGTATACAGTATAAGATATTGCTCCATGCCCAGTTTCTGCCATACTATTTTCCAGTTTTCCCAGACACTGTCTACTCTTAATCAGACATTATTTGCCCCTTATAGCAGCAGGATAGATGGTCATCTAACCAAGGCGTGGTCCCTTGTGAAGAAAAATAAGATGGACGTTTTTCGAAATTATATTGGGAAATCAGTTCCACATCCAACCTGTTAATGATGAAATTTGTTTCATTGTCTCTAAAAAAAAATAATATAATACTTGTAGTACCTAGCTCACAGGGTTGCTATGATAACCAAATGACATGCTATAGGTAAACCACTTTGTAAATCTTCTGTATCTTGGTTATTATTATTTTTGTTTATTATTATTTAGTTGAACTCCATAAAATTTGAAATAAGCTTGTACTGCATGCAACACACTGGGCTAAGACCCTTGGTTATGAGTATGAAAAAACGCTTTGATCCCTGCCCTCAATGAGCTTACAACTAAAAGAGAGGCTGTGACGTAGACAAAAGTAAATAAATTATGATGCAGAATGTAATGGGTGCAAAAAGTGATCCAGAAAATGTGCTCTGGGACAATCTTGGTGAAATTCTTTGAAAATTTCAGTTAGGGGGAAGAAGGAAAGGACAGAAGAGCATCCACAAAGCAGGTGGCACTGGAGTTGGGCCCTCAAGGAAGAGAAGGATTTCAAGAAGTAGAGATAAGGAAGAAATTAATTCTGGGCAAAGAGGACAGTCTACCAGAGTGAGACAGGGTAAATGGAAATGATGAAGCTTAGCTAGATAACACAAGCATGTGTGAAGGGGTATAGAACATGGAACTACAGGTTGGGGTAAAATTGTGGAGCACATTAAATGCCAGAATAGATAGAATATATCTATATCTATTTATACACACTGTAGGAAATAGGTAGCTATGGAATGTTTTTGAGCAAGTATGGTCAGATCAGGGCATAGGAAGAATATTTTGTTGATTGTATAAAGGACAGACTAGGAAAAAGGAGAAACTAGGGCAGGAAGACCATTTAAGGGACTATCATATTCACAAGAAAGGGGTTATTCTATGTCAGCATATACTCAGTAAACTTTCCTACACAGCCCAGTATGAATACATTTTTCCAAGTGTCCTTGCATTTGTCTTATTTGTTCCAAAGGCATCCCTAATGGGAACTCTCTCATAGGGTGTTACAGAACAAGCTATAGGCACTTTGCCATTGTAGCAGAGAACCTGGAAGATTTTGAGCTCTTACCTGGAAGGAAGAGGAGTTGGAGGAGAGGGCAAAGTAGGGGGAGGAAGAAAGAAAGCGTGATGGGAGGAGGAGGACAGAAGAGGACAGGAGCATTTGAAAGGGAAAGAACAAATATTCTCCCACTTCATATTCATTTTCTTAAAATTGAATTAAGTTTCAGTGAAAAGCTGCTTTGCAAAATAACCACCTCTTTGTGTTTTCCCCAGCTGAGCTATAAGAGGCAATTTGTGATGTGCAGTGTGTTCTGACTGCAGGTGAAAATTCACTGCCTACTGGTTATTTTAATGATAATAAGAATAACGTTTTGTCCTGAACTGGCACCTTTCAACCAAGATCTCTAAGCCTTCAGGTTGACTGTGTTGTATTATCACATTGGCATTGGTGTGAGGGCTACTGTTGAGCTCTGTTTCCTTTCACATGGCCAATTTCCCCTCTGTTCTCCCTTCCCAGGTAGTTAAATATTCTCTTCATAAAAGCACTATTTGGCCTCTTTGGGGCAAGATATAGGAATATTTGTGGCTGCTGTTATTACTTCTTACAGTTATAATGTCTAATCTCCAAAATTTGCTTTAAAATAAGGAACCAAATCCAGTAATAGACCCATCCTTGTGCCATAGAACAGTGGAAAACAAACACCCCCCATTCAGAACTATAACAACTACCTTTCATGCTAATTTGAGATGTTTCTTGTTCCTTAACAGGGATTCAAGTAAAGGAAAGCCCTCTTGACAATGATAATTAAAACAGTTGAAGGGTTGCAGGAGATGAATTCAGAGCCTTGGGAGAAACCAGTGTGTGGCATCACAATCCAAAGACCAGCCCTTGCTGAAAACTGCCTGTCACCCATGCCTGGCATGATGAACTGGCCAAACTATTAAAGATGAAGAAGGTGGAAATGGCTTTATTCCCTTTGAGGCAGTTCTGAGCCAATCGATCCTGAAAATGAGGAACTATGGGTCTCTAATGAAAGCCACTGAGACGAAAATGAGTTGTATTTGTCCAATGTTGTTCACCAAGTACAATGTTCTGTACACAGTGGGTGTTCCACAGATTCAAGACAACAATTCAACAAACACTTATTAAGCACTTTCTCTGTGGAGATCAAGTGGTTATTGGAGGTCATGTAGTGATTGGAGGGCTGGCTTTGGAAGACAGGAAGACCTGGGATCAAGTTCTGACTTTGCTATATACTAGTTGTGTGACCCTGGGCAAGTCAATTAGATTCTCAATGGCCCGAGGCATCTCTCTGAGGCTTAATGTTAAAGATGTGTTTGCTGATCTGTATCCATCCAGAGAGGAGGTTTCCACATGGTGAAATTCTTACACTGATGAAATAATGAATCTTGAATAAAAAAATAAAAATATTGAGGTCAGGTCTGCCTGAAGTTGTGTGGGAGAAAAGACACTATACTCTGGAATTATAGCCTCAGTGAAGAACTTGTAGAGGTTACATCAAAAGCTAGGTTCCAAATCCCAAATAAATGAGTGAGATACATACCCACTGAGCCTGGATTAGCGTAACTTTGATCATACTCTGATTAATTCACCAATCAAACGGAATTTGTTAAATACCAGCATGCCAGGCACTAGCCATACAAAGGTAGTAAAGTTCATCCCCTCAAGGAGCTTATATTCAATCAGAGGAGACAACATAAATAAATACCTATATATACATATATAAATATATGCAAAAACATAAATTAAAGTTAATTCTAAGGGGACATCAAGAGTTGACAGATAAGGAAAGGCTTTGTATAGAAAAAGATGCTTGAGCTGAATTTTGAAGGAAGAAATTCAGAGCAGGTGTAATAGCTTGGAAAAGTACTAAGGAGTACCTCACAATGAGGATGATGACTAGGTTTAGGAGGAGTAAAGAATAAGGAGAGATAGGATGATCAGAAATTATGATCAGATAAAGAAATTTCAAAATTCTTAATCAAGGAAGCAGAAAACACGAGGATGAGAATGACCTCAGGGGTGGAAATATCCCTGTGAGGTCCTGAAATAGCATATCAGAGTAGATCATGGGAAGTGAGGAGACAGAAACTGTTATATTAGAGGGTTTAAGGAGCTCTCAACATCTATTTTGAAGTTCACTAGTGTAATAGCAGGAGCTGGGGTGAAGAAGATTCTGAGCCAGAAACTGACCCCTTTGAGAAATGAAGGAGAATGACATGGGGAGCAATTGATTATTGATGACTCTAGGTCCACCCTTTCCACTCCCATTTCACCAGATCCCATCAATATTATTCCCAAAAGTTGTCTACACAAGGGCCAACAAAATTCCTGTACCTTGGACAGGCCTCAGAACAGCTTCCCTGGGCAATGGCTTTAACTCATACATCAAACTGAAACTTTTCCAAGAGTGTTCTTCTGAAGCTATTTCTAAAAGAGTTTGTAAGCTTTTTTTTGTCACAATATTCACCCACCAGACCAAATTCAATGCCACTTCTCCTCCCTTCCTTCCTTCTTTCCCTGTTTCTGCTTCCTTTCTCATGCCTTTGGCTTCTGTTCTCCCTGTGAGCCTTCATTCCCATCAGAAAATCTCCATTTTCTGTTCTTTTACTCCAAGTGTGTTGCAACTCCTGCTCCTACCACTTCTTTCCTGAGTGCAAAGGGCAGGAAAGTGGATCCAATACTTGCTGAAGAGCCAGCATAGTTGTAGTTATGAGGACCAGTGGGAACAGTAAAGATTATTGGGGTCGGGAGGAGCATATTGGATTTCTATACTGTCTTGGAGTTCTTAGGGAAATGTGAATGTATATAACTGCTTCAAAGTTTCCACCCCAAAACAGAGGTTCCAAATAAATGTTCAATAACACTACAGCATTTGACAATAAATATTTATTAAAGCACATACTGTGTACAGAACACAATGCTAGGTCCTGTGAGAGATAAAGAATTAAGATAAAATAGTCCCTTACTTTATGGAGCTTACAGTATAGTAGAATGATACAAATACAGATGGTAATGATATATCATAATGCTTGATAAATGATATATGTGTGCATATATATGTGTATATATATGTATCTGTATATATATATATATATATATATGTATATATGTGAAATGAAGTGCTATATCTGGTTCACAGGGGAAGGGGATGAGGGATTTCTCCCTGTGAAAAGGTAGATAAGAATTCAAATAGGTGAAGATGGGAAGAAAGGCATTCCAGAAAAATCTTGGAGATGGGAGATTACAGGGCATATTCAGCAGGTAGAGACTGGTCAATCCACTTGGGATGATGTCTAAAATGTATGGAGGGAAGTAATATAAGAACAGGCTAGAAAGGCAGGGGCTTGTGGTGGGAGCTAGAGGGTACTGGGTAGCTGCTACCTAAGAATTCTGTTCGTTCATCTGTGGACTGTTTTGGGGTGAAGTCTGGAAGAAGTAATGTGGGAATGAGCATCTGGGTGATGCCAAAACAGCCTGGGAAAAATGACTGAAGTTCTGGAATGAGGTTGGGAGGCCTAGGAAGGCTGCAGATATGGTTAATGAATTGGCCATTTACTTTGTGGATGACCACAAAGCAATGCCATGGTGAAATGGTAATGCGATCTAAGGTATCATTGGAGAGATCTTTGGAGTCCAAGGATAGTTAGAAAAGACAGATGGAATTGCAAGAAGGTCCAAAAAGGCATTTAAGGAGTCAAGGATGCCATTTGGATAACAATAGTAAGTGAAATGTCTAATGGAGCAAAGTAGATCCCAGTGCAGTGGGAGATATCCTACAAAATCCTTAGAAAGCAGAAGAACTAGTCCAGAATGTCATAAAAGTGTTAGGTTTCTGCTAAAAGTACCAATATGCTTTGACAGTTCAAGGTGAATACAAGTACATGGGAGAATATAGTTCTACAATCAAGCCATTTTATCATCATTCCTAAGCATTATCACATAAAACAAGAAAATCAATGCTGTGTTCAAGTTCTGGAATGACTGTGATAGATTTTTTTAAAATCAGCATTCCTGGGACTTGTACGTGGATAATAAGAGAATGCATTTCTATGTGAATTTGCTTTTCAAATGCTCTCCATGTTGGGGAGAGGATCTACTCAGCAGATCTGCACATTGTAATCAGATCTGGCTTCCTCAGGAATACTACTTATATTGTCCATGTCTAATGGGGGAAAGCCATTAAAAGTTACAAATTAAAAACCATTGAGAAAGAACATAGTCTTGGCAACCACCTCTCAGGAAATCTTAGCATTACAAGGGCTTCATGGAAGTCTGCTTTAAACACTGTACCAACAGAAAGGAAGGAAGGAAGGAAGGAAGGAAGGAAGGAAGGAAGGAAGGAAGGAAGGAAGGAAGGAAGGAAGGGAGGGAGGGAGGAAAGAAGGAGGGAGGAAAGAAGGAGGGAGGGAACAAGAGGAAAGGAAGGAGAAGAGAGGAGAGGAGAGGAGAGGAGAGGAGAGGAGAGGAGAGGAGAGGAGAGGAGAGGAGAGGAGAGGAGAGGAGAGGAGAGGAGAGGAGAGGAGAGGAGAGTCTGCTGTTACCAGAGAACATTTTGCACAGAAGTTAGGCTTCAAATAGAAATCATTTCAGAGGTGCATTGCTGGCTACCTCTCTAGGATGCCTTGACAAATATTCAGGTAGTAAACAGTCTGAGAGAAATGGGGCCGATAAAATTAGTTCAAATGTTCATAGAAAATAAACTTGACACTACTGAGACACTTGATAGGTATGTGTCAGCATATTACGAGCATGCCAAACCTTCAAAGCACAAAGACTTGATCCTAAAATGCACCGTGTGTCTTTTTTTTAAGCTACCACAACCAAACCAAACATTTAGACGACACAGGACACTAAAGGCACCATGAAGATCACCATTCTGAAGGTTGATAGTGAAGGTCAGAAGTTATTAATATCTGTTTGAAATTTGTTCTTGTGGTTTATGATCTGAACCCAGTCACTTCATTGATTTATAACATGGTAATCCATCACCATCATTTGTTACCCTCTGCTTCTATTCAGGGCTCTGACCTAGTCTGCTCCTTTCTCTGTATTTGCTGTTGAGAACACATGGGCATTCCCCCAAGGCCCCATCTTGGTTTTCCTAAATCTATAATTCTACTGTTTCTGCCTTTGTTTATTTTTGGAAATGCTTTCTTTGGGATTGCTCCCATGTCTAAATCAGCCTTGGGTTATTTTTTGCCAGGGAGTCAATACCTTTTCATCTGTTTAATGCCTGTGGGAAATAGGAGGAACCCAAAGTTAGTAGGACCCCAAACCATTCTTTAGTTCAGCCTCTCATAGTGTTTTCCTTCACAAAGCCAGACCTCCCTTTTGTTCTAAAGAAATACAACCCCACTCTCAACCCCCACCCTCCAACCTTGAGCTGCTGGAGTGCACTAACTTCTAAAATGATTCTGTATCATGCCTGAATCATTTTACCCAACTTAGTGGATAATCCTTAGGGCAGAGGCCAAGCTTCATACAAGAATGCAGCTGGTAGTAGCTTGTTCAGTAGTAAGCAAGGGCAGGTGGCTTGTCTTGCCACATATCTGCAGATATCATTCAACAATATAATAGCCATTCATGAGTAAGGAATGGTTTCTTTTTTTTAATCAACCAGGAAAATTTTTCAGGGCTTTTGTATTACAATATTTCTTAGTTTCTAGAAAACTATAGTTTGGGTACAGTCATTCATTTATTGTTGGTCTGTTTATTTATTGTTTTCATGAAATGGTTTCCTATTATAGTTCTGGAATTTAAATATTGTGATGGTTCAGGGGGTTGGAGGTTTCTCAAAAAACCAACCACTTAAGGGATAGAGTCATTTTACATTTTGCATTTTATTTTTAGAACTGGAAGGGATCATCTAGTTCCTCATTTTAAAGATGGGGAAAATAACCACTGCCACAACAATAATAGTAGCTAACATTCATATGGCTCTTTAAAGGTCACTAAGTGTTTTATATAGGTTATCTTGTTTGATCCTCACAACAACCCCATATTCACATTTTACAAATAAGGAAAATGAGATTGAGAGAGAGAGGCTAAGTGATTTGCCCAGGGTCACATAGCTAGCAAGTGTCTAAGGTAGAATTTGAACACAGGAATATGGGATTCTGTGTCTAGTGCTCTCTGCCACCAAGAAAAAAATGAAGGGTTTTATGACCTCTAAGGTCTCTTCCAGAAATAAAATCTATGATTAAGATTATTCTATGAATAAGAATTCAAATGACCAGAGTTTTCTAGTATGATTTATGAAAAATAAAGATAAATGAGGTAAGAAACATCACTTCTATGTGTTCAAATGTTTTGTGTATTCTGCTGCTATTAAATGCATGTGTTGTCTTTGATCTAAACCTGAATTGGTCTTTCCAGTGCCATTCCTTCTACTTTTGGAGCCTATCCCAACAGGGGATATTGCAATATTATTATATAATGAGAGTTCTTAACCTAGGGTCCGCGATCTTTTAAAAATATTTTGTTAACTATATTTCAATATAATTGGTTTCTTATAAATGGTTTCTATTTTATTTTATGCATTTAAAAATTTTCTGGAAAGGAGTCTACAGACTTCACTAGACTGCCAAGGGAGTCCATGACACACAAAAGATTAAGAACCCTTTTGGTAATAGCTTACACTTATGTAAGAACCCTACAAAGAGTCCACTGCATGGTACAGTGGAAAGAATAACTAACAAAATCTCAGGACCCAAATACAAACCCCAGCACTGACAATTCCTTGCTGTGTCATCTTGGACAAGTCACTTCCCACCTTTTTGGGCTTCTATTATTAAGTGAGTAGACTGGAATAGATTGCCTCTAGGCTTCCTTTCAATTCTAGCTCTGAGATCCTGTAAGGTTCAAAACAGCCTTGTGAAGTAGGCATAATTACCCTCATTGTACAGATAAGGAAACAGAGATGCAGAGAGGTTTTAGTGACTTTGCCAGGATTACATAAACAGTAAGTGTCAGAAGTGGAATCTGAACCAAGGTCTTTCTGATTTCAAGTCCAAAGCTCTTACCATTTTACTCTTCTGTCACTTATATATTCAGAATATGTAAGTAGGGCAGCTAGGTGGCACAATGGATAGAGTGCAGGGCCTGGAGTGAGGAAGACCTGAGTTCAAATCCAGATTCAGATACTCCCTAGTGACCCTGGACAAGTCGCTTAACCTTGTTTGCCTCAATTCTTCATCTGTAAAATGAGTTGGAGAAAGAAACAGCAAACCACTCCATTATCTTTGCCGGGAAAACCCTATGAGATCACGAAGAATCAGACACAACGGAACGACAACACATAGGTAATTCATTCAATTGTATGCATTGATTTGGTATACATAAAAGAGATCCATATACTTATTTATACTAGGAGATATATATATATATATATATGTATATATATATATTTGCTACAGATGATAAATGAAAATTTATATTTCAAAAAATTTTAAGCTAGTACTAAAAAATCAAGTTGAAATTAAGCATTAGAATAGAATTAATCCTCTAAAAATACTTTAAAATTTGTAGCAATTTGGTTAAACAGATACCATGAAGGTGATCAAGGAAAAAGGAAAAGGACCTACATGTTCTAAAATATTTATAGTATTTCCTTTTGTGGTGGCAAAGAACTGGAAATTGAGGGGATGCCCAACAACTGGGGAATGACTGAATAAGTTGTGGTGGATAATTATAATGGAATACCATTGTGCTATAAGAAATGACAAGTAGGATGATTTTAGAAAACCATGGAAAGATTTTCATGAAATGATGAAAAGCGAAGTGAGCAGAATCAAGAGAACATTGTATACAGTAACAAAAATATGGTTAGAAGAATAATTGTGAACAACTGAGTTATTCTGAGTACTATAAATATTCAAATCAATTATATAGGGCCTATGAAGGAAGATGCTATCCACCTCCAGAGAAAGAACTAATAAGTATGCATAGTATGATTTTACATATATTTATAAATCTGCATCAAATGATGGCCTTCTCTAGTATGGGGTGAGGAGGGAGGAAGGGAGACAGTTCAGAACTTAAAATGTAACAAAAATAAACAAAATTTTAAAAATTTTAATAGAAAGATACTATATATATCAAGGTATTATACATATGTGTATATTATGAGTGTATGTATATGTATATATGCATGTATATACATACATATGTACATACATAAGTTTATACGTATATACATACACACACACACACACACACACATATATATATATATATATGATTTTTCTGCCTCAGACACACAGTTCTCATAACTGTACTGTTCCATTTAGTTGACAAATGTGCCTATACTGGGTGAATGGTATGGCTTGAGAAAGAAACCTAGGAACTACATTTGCCCAATTGTAAAAAAAATATCTTCAGCCTGCCCTTCTACATACCTAGGGCATGCTAATGTTAAAAATGAAAGGAAAACAAGGAGTGAAACCACAGGTATAGTGTCCAAACAATTTCAGAATCACAGATTGAGGGAAGGATCTCAGAGAACATCTACTTAGTCCAACCATTTTCTTTTACAATATCCAAAATAATGGGTCATCCAGACTTTGTTTAAAGGCTTCTAGGAACAGGGATCTCACAATGTCCTAAGGGAGTTCATTCTATTTTTGGACATCTTTATGGACACAGAGTTGTCAAACTATAAGATGTTAGACATAAGATTAATCTGGTTTTTAAAAATTAAATATACTTGAACCATGTTTTTAAGGCTATAAAAATTATTACTGTAACAGAGTTTTGATATTTCTCACACTAAAGGAGTGGCTTTAAAAACAGAGATGGAACGAAGAAAGGAAGGAAGGAAGAAAAAGAAAGAAAGAAAGAAAGAAAGAAAGAAAGAAAGAAAGAAAGAAAGAAAGAAAGAAAGAAAGAAGGAAGGAAGGAAGGAAGGAAGGAAGGAAGGAAGGAAGGAAGGAAGGAAGGAAGGAAGGAAGGAAAGAAACTTGAAAGAAATAAATTTGAAAGAAAGAAGAAAAAAGAAGAAAGAAAGAGAAAGAAGGAAAGAAGGAGGGAGGGAGGAAAAGGTGGAAGAAGGGAAGGAAAAGAAGAAGAGAGGAAGAAAGAAATGAAAAGAAACCACCCCTAAAACCATTCCCATGTATTACCACAGAGTAAGAAAAGAGAAGGCCATGTTCTCAATGAAGGATTATCAAATAAATCCATTTAGTTTACAAATGGAATTTTAAATTTTGTATGGTTTCTCCTTTTCCACTCACAAGTAAGTCTATCTACCTATAATCAAGTGTTCCTCTGATGTGTCTTTGTGGTCTGGATGTGATCCTCTAGTCTCAAAGGCTGTGCCATTAGAATATAAGCTCTGGGATATCCAATAAATCTGGAAAAGTTGTATGGTCACAGTGACAGACTGCCATCCCAGGACCAGACTAGTTAAATTTCAAAGGGCACATCACCAAAGCCTGGCCTCCAAGGAATGAGATTTTGACCACAGAAACTCATGAAATCATCTACTCAAGAATAGCTTTTTAAAATTCAATCTTTAATTCTGAATTCTCTCCCTCTTTCTTCCCTCTTCCCCACCCATTAAGAAGGCAAAGAAAACAAATATCAATATGTACAGTAAATATATAAATAGATAGGTATTATATATAAATATGTAAGTAAAGCGAGAGAGAGAGAGAGAGAGAGAGAGAGAGAGAGAGAAGGAGAAGGAGAAGGAGAAGAAAAAGAAGAAGACGAAGAAGAGGAAGAAAATATACTTCAGTCTGTACTCTGAATTCATTATCTATCAAGAGTTAAGAAAATGTTTTCATTGTGAGTCTTTAGAATTTTGGTGGGTTGTTGTGTTGATCAAAGTTTCTAAATCTTTCAAAGTTGTTTATCTTAACAACATTATTGTTGTTATTACATAAATTGTTCTGGTTATGTTCACTTCACTTTGAATCAGTTTATACAAATCTTTCCAGGTTTTTCTGTAACCTTCCCTTTCATGATTTGTTCATTCAGTTGTTTTTCAGTCATGTCTGACTCTCTGTGATCCCATTTGGAGTTTCTCCTTGCTAACTAACATTTTGTTTAAAATTTTTGCATCAATATTCATCAGGGATATTGATCTTTAGTTTTCTTTTTCTGTTTTGATTCTTTCTGGTTTAGATATCATATTTGTATCATAGAAGGAAACTTGTAGGGTACCTTATTTTCATATTTTTTTCAGTTTATGGAGTATTAGAATTGTTCTTTAAATGTTTGGTAGAATTCACCTGGAAGTTAGGTGGCATAGTGGATAGAGATCTGGGTATGGAAGAAGACTTGAGTTCAAATATCAACTCAGATACTTACTAGCTATGTGACTCTGGGAAAGTCAACTTAACTTGTTTTCCTCAGTTTTCTCAACTGCAAAATGGAGTTAACAGTGTCTACTTCACAGTATTGTTGTGAGGATTAAATGTGATAATATTTCTAAAGCTCTTATCACAGTGCCTGGTGCATAGTAGGTGTTATGTAAATGCTTATTCCCTTCCTTTCTCTCTTTTAATTTGGGAGTTCATTTTTGGCTTGTTCAATTTCCTTTTCTAAAATAGGGCTATTAAAGTACTCTAGTTTCTGGTCTGTTAATCTGAGCAATTTGTTTTTTGTAAATATTCATTCATTTAACTTATATTTCAATTTTATCAAAATACAGTTGGGCAAAATAGCTAATTACTTTGATTTCTTCTTCAATGACAGTGAATTCACCTTTTTCATTTTTTATGTTAGTATGAATTTTTTTAAAAAAAATCAAATTAGCTGATGGATCATCTATTTAGTTGTTTTTTTCAAAAAAGATCTCCATCTAGTTTTATTTATTAATTCAATGTGTTTTTTTTAATTTTGCTAACATTTTCTTTGATTTTTAGGATTTCTATTTTGGAGTTTAATTGGAGGTTTTTAATTTGTTAATTTTCTAGGGTTTTTTTTTAATTTCCATGCCCAATTCATTGGCCTGTTTTTTCTCTTTTATTTATAAAAGACTTTAAAGGTATAAATTTTCTTTTAAGTACTGGTTTGACATGTAATAGAAATTTGATATATTGTCTTATTGTCATTATCTTTAATGAAATTACTATTTCTATGACTTGTTCTTTGATCCATCCATTCTTTAGGATTAAGTTAGTTTCTAAATAATTTTTAATCTTTGCCTAAAGGGCCCTTTATTGAATGTAATTTTGTTGCATTATGGTCAGTAAAAGGTACATTTAATATTTCTGCTATTCTGCATTTATTTGTGAGGTTTTTATATCCTAATACGTGGTCAATTATTTGTTTGTGAAGTTGCATTGCATAGCTGGAAAATTCCTTTCAATTCCAATTCAGTATTTTTCAGAAGTCTATCCTATGTAACTTTTCTAAAACTCTATTCGAGTCTTTCATTTATTTTTGTTTATTTGTTGATTAGGTTTATCTAGGTCTGAGAGAGATAAATTAAGGTTCCCAACTATTAAAATTTTACTGTCTATTTCTCTCCAGAACTCATTTAATTTTTCCTTTAAGAATTTAGATACTATGCCAATCGGCATATATAAGTTTAGTATTGCTAATAACTGATTGTCTATGGTACCTTTTAGTAAAATATGGTTTCCCTACCTATCTCTTTTAATTAGGTCTATATTTGCTGTTGCATCATGATTGCTACCCCTGCTTTTAAAAAATATACTTTCATTAAAGCATAATAGAGCCTACTCTGACAGTATATTTCTGTTTCAAGTGTGTTTCTTGTTAACAACAAATTGTTAGATTTTGGTTTCTAATCTATTTTGTCATTCTTTGTCATTTTATGAGTGTGTATATCCCACTCACATTCACAATTTTGATTGCTAATTATATATTCCCTCCACCTTATTCTTTCATAATTTTCTTTCTCTTTTTTTCCTGTCCTTTCTTTAAGAGTTTGTTGTTTTTAATCCCTCTCTTAACCTACACTCCTCCTCTTTCCTTCATTTTCCTTAAAATTATTCCTACCCTGTTTCCCCATTGGATAAACTATATTTTTGTACCCAACTGTGTACATATGTGTTCTGCCTACCTCTGACCAGTTCGGGTGAGACTGAGGTACAAGTGTCATCTACTTCCTCTCTCCCCACTTCCTCCTTCTTGTTGTATAGAGTTCTATTAGTGTTCTCCATTCATGTAAGATGATTTTCTCCATTTTTCCTTTGCCTTTCTCCACCTCCCCCCACCCCCACCCAGTGTATTCCTCTTCCCCAGCCTTTTTATTTTTCTTTTAAGATCATCGAACTTAACAGAATCACTCCCAGGACCACTATTACCCTTGATGATGATAGAATTCTGAAGATCTATGTGTATTATCTTCCATATAAGAATGTAAACAGTTTAGCCTTCTTTACTCCCTTATGATTTCTTGCTCATGTTTACCTTTTTACATTTTTCTTGACTCCCATGTCAAATTTTCTATTCAGCTCTGGTCTTTTTATCAGGAATGGTTGGAAGTCACCTATTTCATTAAAGGTTCATTTTCCCCCTACAGCATTATACTCAGTTTTGCTGGGCAAATCAGTTTTAATTTTAAGCCTAGTTTTTTGTTTTGTTTTGTTTTTTTGCTTTCTAGAATATCATATTCTAATCTCCACATTACTTTGTAGCGGTGGCTGCTGACTCTTGTGTGATCCTGACTGTGGCTCCTCAGTACTTCAATTCTTTATTTATGAATGTTTTCAATATTTTTACTTTGACTTGGGAGCTCTGAATTTTGGCTATAATATGCCTACGAGAGTGTTATTTTGGCATTTTCTTTCAGGTGGCTACCAGTGAATTCTTTCAATTTCTCTTTGCTCTCTAATTCTAAGAAACCTGGACAATTTTCTTTTATACTTTCTTGAACTATGATGCTCAGGCTTTTTTTTTAGTCATACCTTTTAGGTAATCCAGTGATTCTTAAATGATCTCTTTTCTAGGTCAATTGTTTTTGCAATGAGATAGCTCACAATTTTTCTTTTGTCTTTTGACTTTGTTTTAATATTTCTTGATGTCTTGAAATCATTAGCTTCTATTTGGTCCATTCTAATTTTCAGGGAGTTTTTTTTTCTTGGGTAACACTTTGTAACTCTTTTCCCCAAGCTATTGATTCTCTATTCATGTCTTTTTTCCAAGTTCTCATTTCTTTTTTCTTCCATTTTTCCTCTGCCACTCTTGTTTGATTTTTAAAATCATTTTAAGCTTTTTTATACTCTTGCTTTAACTCTTCCAGGAATTCTAGTTGGACTTGCATCCAGGCTACATTTTTTTTTCTTTGATGGTTTGTTTGTAGATGTTTCTAAATCATTCACTTCTTCTGAGTTTGTGTTTTGAGCTGTCTTGTTGCAATAATAATAACTCTTTAGAGTGGGGTTTTTTTGTTGTTTGTTTGCCTCTTTGCCCATTCTACCAGGCACCTTTTTGACTTTGGACATTATTTTAATGCTGGGATCTGTACACTACTTGGGGGAATGTCTGGCCTGAGCTTCTGTACTCTTATATCATTCTCTTGTTTTCATACCTCAGGCTCGGGGTCTGTAAGCTTTTAGTGCTTCCGAAGTGATGAATTTGGGGGTGAAGTATGCTTACTATCCTTTTGATCTGAGTTCTCCAAGCTCCTGACTCATATTTGGGACTCTCAGCTTGTCCCTATTTAGGAGTTTCAAAAGATTGATGCAAGATTAGCCCCTATTAGCCCACTGGGAGGTTTTGCAGGTTCAGTATGACTGAATTCCAGGCTCTCCTTTATTCTAGGACACCTGCCCTCATTATATCACTGTAGGTTTCCACTCTGGGGTGGAGGCTAGAACCAAGTCCCTGCCTGCTCTACTCCTGGGATCAAAGCTCCTGTTTGATTCTGAACTTGTTTCTTGCTCAAAATATGTCACTCATGGTCACTTCTTTCTGCCACCCCTATATGTCAATCTCCCCTCAATGTGACTGGGTAGAGGGTAACCTAGCTGTCAGATGGCCCCCATTCCTACATCCTTCATTAGCTTAGGGATGCCCTAGGATCTCTTCCTGTCCAGGTGCTATCTATCCTGAGCCCAGGCTCAGTTCTCCTTCAGTCTTTGATTCATTGCTACCTAGACTCCATCCCCCAGTATCCACAGACCTTTCTGTCTCTCTCCTTAAGCCACCCTCGCCCTCCAAAAATCATTCATTGTGATTTTTTGGCATTCCCAATCAGAATTAGGTATGGTGCACTTCCTGGATCTTTGTGGAGGAGGTTTGGTGGGGAAGTCAGGCTATATTTCTTTCTACCACTTTGTCATTTTGACTCTGCCTCTCCTAAGATATGGATTTTGATCTGAATCTGGAGAAGGGGGGTTATCTAATCAATGAAACCATAGCTTGTTTGAAGAAATTAAGTATCCTCCCATATCCCCATCACTGCCTATTAACGTTTTGGTGTCTGATAAGCATACCTATGTCCTTTGATGTCAGATGGAGGCCATGCAGCGTAATGTGAAAAGTGCCAGATTTGGAGTCAGAGATCATTAGAATGTAAGCTATCTGAGGACAAATACTGTTTTATGCCTTTATTTATATCCACTAGATACCAGAAAACTTCAACATCCATGTTGATGTTCCCTCAAACTCCTTTACCTCTCAATTTCTCAGTCTCCTAAAATCCCATGACTTACTACTTTACTCAAGCAACCTTTGCCTCACATAGGGATGGTCACAACCTACAAGTGGAGGGTAATAAATAAATAATAAAATTAAAAACTAAAATTCCTCTATCTGACCATAACCTCCAATTATTCCATCACTTCCTATGCCTCTCCTTTCCTAAGTCCATTTTAGGTTAAGCTACTACCCCTGCTTTGACTTCATTTCCAACCTTCTACAGTCTTGACCTTATAATTAGCCAACTCCACACTGTTCTCTACTATCAAATCCCTTTCCCCTTTTTGCTATTGCTGCTCATCCCTGGCCAAACATCATTCTTGAATTGCTTCCCATCATCTACCCCCTCAACCCCTACTCCAATGCTTATAGCCAGAGATTGAGAAAGTCGAACAGCTAGGCTGATTTGGTAGATTATATATTCATGTTATTTAACTTCAACTGGGCCCTATCTGCAGCAAGACAATCCTTTTATTTTATTCCAATTGACTCCCTATCTCAATCCCTATAAAAGTTTGTCTAAATCTCTTTTTTCAAGACTTGAGAGCCTCCCCCTCCCCTTCCTCTAACATGAGAACCTTGCCTCTTATTTAACTGAAAAAATTGAGATTATTTAATGTGACCTTCTTTATTTCTCTTTATGGCAAATCCCTTCACATCATCCCTCACCCTCTGCTTCTTCCACAAGTCTCTTACAACAACATGGCTATTCTCTTTTTCAAGGTCAATATGTACCCTAGATCCCATTCCCTCTCATCTGCTCTAATAGGTTGCAATCTCAATCATCACCAACCCCCATGCTAATCTAATACATACTTATTCCTTCCTTGCTATCTTCAAACATGTCCAAGGCTCTCCCATCCTTAAAAATTCGCTATACTCTGACAGTTTCTCAAGCCATCATTCTCTATTTCACCTTCCTTTCTCAGTCAAACTCCTTGAAATATTTATCTACACTCACAGCCCTATTGTCTCCTCTTTCTCATTCTTCAACCCTCTGCACTCTAGCTCCCCACCTCATCGCTCAAAAGAAACTGTTCTCTTTAAAGTTAGCAAAGATCTAATGGTCTTTGTCCAGTCCTAACTCTTCTTGGCCTATCTGTGGCATCTGGCACTCTTGACCACTCTCCTCTCTGTGTTTTCATGATGCAGCTCTCTCCTGGTTCTCCTCCAGGAGATGGCCTATCCTATGAGTTTAATTACTATCTCTATCTTGCCAAGATGATTTTCCCAATAGATCTCAGAATCAAATCTATTTCTAGTCTAGTCCATTTTCTACATTGCTACTAAAGTGATTTCCTTGTATACAGACCATCATCTGCTGTGCAATCAACTCCAGTGGCTCCCTATTGCCACTAGAATCAAATATAAACTTTTCTGTTTAGCCATTAGCCCTTTACAACCTGATCCCAACCTATCTTCCCAGCCATACTGGACACTTCTACTCTTCCCTCACTCTGTGATCCAATTAAACTGGCCTTCTCTCAATTCCTCACATACAGCATTCCATCTCTCATCCACATGCCTGAGCACTGGCCACACTCATCCTTGAAATGCACTCCCTACTCACCTCTCCCTGGTACAACTCCTCTCTTCCTTTAAGACAAAGCTCAGTCACCATGTTCCATACAAAGCTTTCCTTCTTAAACTACCTTTCTTTTAACTACTTTGTATTTATTCTCTTTACATCTATTTTGTATGCACGTGAGTATATTCTTGTTTTCCCTTTTGTTAGCATATAAATTTCTTGCAAGTAGGGATGGTGTCATTCATCGTGTTTTTGTATCCCTAGCGCACAGAACAGAGCCTGGTATGTAGTAGGTACTTAATAAATCCTCACTAAATGATTGATTAAATCCCTTGAGAGCATCTAACAAGGGAAGATTTTTACTAAATGCTACATGTAGGGAAAATCAGACTCGGGTGCACAGGATGATTCCTAAGGCAAGGCCTTTTCTCACACTATGAAGCTCTAAGAAATATCTTGTGACATTCTCACTCCATTCAAATCCAGGTCCAAGATGGATTGATGTCTCTGGGGATAGTGGGTGAAAGCTGTGAGAAGAAATCAACATCCAAAATAAGGTAAATCTAATAGCAAGGTTGTGAAGACAAAGATTTTGGTTTTTTTGAAAGAGAAAGGAGTACTTCATGGGTGAGGGAGGAAGAGCAGAAATGGTTTGGCCCATTCCAGAATGGGCTGGCACCAGCTTCTACATCCTGGCTGAATCCAGAGAGAAAAGGACCATAGGATACCAAGTCACGTGTTGTTGTTGTTTTCTGTCTCTCTTGTTATGTTTGCGAGTACGTTTGAGGGAAATCTCATCTAATATATGCAAAAATAGCAATCTTAATTGAGTCCAGGAACAGCTCAGAACAACTTCTTTCATCTGCTGCCCCCACCCCCAACCCTAACTCCTTGGTTTCTGTCCCACTCTCATTTAGCCCTCTAAAAATTCTCCTCCACTTCTTTGTCATCTTCTGACATTTTCTGCCACACTAAAGACATCCCAGAATGCCTCATTTGGTGACATCACAGATAACCATGGGTTGTTTCTGATATCCCATCTGTTCACTCAGGCATTTGCCTGAGTGAGAGTGAGATAGGAGGGGAGTTTTCATTTTAGGCTGAATTGGGAGGGGGGAGAGGAGGGCCTTTGATGCGGTTTTCTATCGTGGCACTGCAGCTGTCAGTGTTGGCCGCAAGAGTGGATGATTGTCCTTGCAGCTCTCACTTGCCGGCAGTACACTGTTCTTTCTGATATTAATTGGGCTTTCATTATTCGCCTGTGCCTGGGGGTTTATGCAATGGGTATATTTATATATGTTCATATACATGTATACATAATGTACATAAATTCACGGAAGTACCAATAAATAAAAGTTCTTTCAAGGCTGTGTTCCATATTTCAAATATTTAATGTTTCCCTTTTCTTAATTAAAAAAAGTCTCGCAGACCTGCATGTTGCATAAAACTAACTACAAGGGAAAGCCACATTGGCTAAATCGCCTTATTTCTATATTGTACAGTTGAAAAGAAGCCTAATGCTGAATTATGGGATCCTGGCTATTGTAGAAACCAAGAAAAAATAATGCTCCCAAATAGCACCTGCCTGTTGGTCCTGTGGTGTCTCCATGGGTTCATTGTTCCATATATTATTTGCTTGTCCCTCTCTGTGAACACTTCATTGAGTCAGCAATCCTCTGAAATGAATAAGAGTCTGAAATTGTCTGCAATTCTCTTTGCCTTTTGGTAGATCTGAGCTTTTATCGATTTCAAGATTTGGGGAGTTGGTTGTTTTTCGTTAAGTCCTCTCCTGTGTAACTGTGGACAAAATCATATCCTGCTCTTAGGACATGTCCCTATTAGGTGACATAGAATCATTGCATATTGTTTCACATGAAGTGCTATCGAAAGCCAATGAAGCCCACAGCTGTTACTTTGTGGAGCAACTTTCCCAAGAAAAGATGTCCACTAAATGTAACAGTTATACTGCCTGGCAAACAATTCACAAGACTTTACCTCCCTCTTCCAAAAAATAGAGTACGCTTTCATCTTTCAACTTTTTCTCCATGGACAGTCTCATATCTGTCTCACAGCAGTGCACACAATAAGCTCTAACTATGGGACCGATGATACTCCTGAAAAAGGACCTTGCCGACAAGAGTCTGAGAATTCATGTCAATTTTTCCAAGGGGAAAGATTTTTTTTTTAAAACAAGAAAGCAAAAAAAAATTTTTTTAAGAAAAGAAAAAAGAAAAAAAATAACAAAATCCTAGCATAATTCAAGCATCATAGCATAAAGAAGAAGCAAAAACAATTTTGTTTCAGGAAACCAGTAAGAATCTGTTTGATTTATTTACCAGACTGTTCCTGTCATTTCTATTGAGATGAGTATGAAATATTTTACTCTAAATAAATCTCCTGGGTTCAACTCATCTTTCCCTCTAAGTTTGAAAAGGTTCACTGAAGTTAAACAATCTATAATAGGAGGTGGAATAAGAGAAAAATAAAGTAACTATCTGCAAGAAATAAATATAAGTAATGATGCTACCACAATATAGCAAACACACACAACAACAAAACCCATCAACATTAGGGGAAATAACAATTCCACATATTATCTATAATAATAGCAGTAATGATAGCTAACATGTATGTAGTGCTTTAACACTTGCAAAATGCTTTACTTAAATTCTTTCATGAGTATTTCCAAATTCAAATAAGAGAGGCAGTGTGTTATGGTATATAGAGAGAGGGATGCCCTTGGAGTCAGGAAGATGTAAGTTCATGGTTCCTCTAACATATTCACCTTTCAGTGTTCAGGCAACTTTGTAAGACTAGACAGTACAGACAAGTTATTGATCTGTTTCAGTGGGAGAAGGAGATCTCCACACTGATAAAGAAAAATCACAAAAATGCTAATATAGTACTTTGAAGGGCAGGAGGTTTTTTTCTACAACATTAACATGCAAAGAATTGACTCAATGGACAGTCTCTCTGGTACAACTCTGTGGGAATGTTTTGTGATAGCAATATAATTTTAGGTTGGAAGATAATATCCAAGTTTTTATTTTGGAAGTAAAATATACCTTTCTTACTTCTTATGAAATTTAGGCATGGGATAAGTGAAAGTGACTGTGCGGAACTAAATGGACAATCTGTTTCCTAGGTGTTAAAAGTGTCGCTTCTAAGCTAGTTAGGAGTAAAAAGACATACTATACTTCCTTTGTTTTGGATTATCTATTGGCCTGTAACCTTTATATCGCATCCCCCATTTAAGTGAATAAATAACCAAAAAAACTAAGAAAAGTAAGTAAAATGGTAAAAAATTGAATTAGCTAATATCATTAATCAATGTATGTATATATGTATATATATACATGCGTGTATGTGTACATGTGTGTGTATATATATGTATATATCCTAACATACTGTTTGAGAGGCAATATAGCATAAGGGATAAAGGCCTTGAAGTCAGGAATGCTTGGGTTCAGGATTGTCTCTGACACATACTATGTGACCATAACTTCTCAGAGATCCAGAAAGCTTTCTAAGAGAATCTTAAGGTCCAGAGAGCTAACGATCTGCATTCTGGAGTGAGTTGCCACTTTGTGAATTCACTATACCAATGAAATCACAGGTCCAAATATTCTCCCAATATGGATGTATGTATGCATTGTATATATCACATACATATATTTTATAATACTTGCACATATACATATATGCATAGATATGCATAATATATAAATATGTTATATATTATATAATCTATAATCTATTACATTATCATATATTATATCGTATAGTATATGTATATAGTCTATTATATATAGTCATTATATAATACATAACACTTAAATGTTATATATTATATATTTAGATAAATCTACTCTATCCTTTAATGAATTTATTTTATTCAATTTTTACCATTTAATTTTTTCCATTTTTGTTTTATTCATTTAAATGGAAAACATATATATATATATGTGCTCACACTTTCTCTGTAATTTAATAATACTGTGATATGCAATATATATTACTAAATTATATATAGTTTTTAAAATTCCTAAGGACCAAGTGAGACCATTTGCCTGAACTGTTTCTGGGTTTATTGTATATTTTGCTCCTTCATTCACCATGTTCCAGCAAAATTGGCCTACTTCTTTTCTCTGTACATTCCATCTCACACCTCAGTCCCTTTGAACAGGCAGGCCCACGTGGCTGGAATGTATTCCTTCTCACCTCCCCTTCATTCCCTAGCTTGCTTCAAAGCTCTGTGCAAGTACCATTTTACTTATAAGAAGCATAGTCTGATCCTGCAATCTCCCACCCCCATGTTTGTGCCATCCTCCTAGAAATTATTTTGTATTGATTTCACACCTATTTATATTTAATTTTCTGTGCTATGTTGTCCAAGGACCAGCCTTAGACTCAAGAAGTCCTGGTTCCAATCTGCCTCTTACACCTATTAGCTATGCAACCATGACCTCTCAATGCCCGGACAGCTAAGAGAACTTTAAGTTTATATGGATAAATGTTAAATCTGGTTTCCCCCAGTAGCATGTTGACTTTGTGGGCCGGGACTTTTTTGTCCTCCTGTCTTTTCGTCTTAGCCCATTGTCTGGCATATGATAAATGCTCAATAGATGTAGGTTGAATGAATAAACCAATGAATGAATGAAAAGGGTTAAATACATCTAACAGGTGTCCTGGGTAGGTTTCTTCCTGGGAATAATTTAGTAAGGGCCCAAGTAGCAGGTTGGGTTCTCAGCTTAACTTTGCTCTTCTGTCACAAATCCCAGGTCATAGACTTGGTTCATTAAAATATATCCCTGTGGCTCAGACCAGGCCAGATCCAGCTGATTCCCCCAGGCCACCTAGCCACAAAGCAAGCAAATCAACTTTCTGGCTTCAGAGAGGTCTGCTAACATTAAAAGAAGGACTCCTAGAATCATCGAACCAGGGAAGCTACTGGAACAGACCTCAGAGATCATCTGATCTGAATCCTTCATTTCACAGAAGAGGAAAGGTTGAATAACTCTCTAGAGGTCACACAGATAGGCAAGGAGATGGCTTAAAAATTTCTATGTATTATTTTCTCTCTAATGAGCTGAGAAACTAAGGCCAGAGAAGAAAAGTTTGATGTTAAAATTTTTTTTAACTTAGGACAGCATCTTCAAAAGTACATTTTAATTTAATATAAACTTCAAGTAAATGTTAAATCTGGCATTTTCATAGAACTCTGGAGTTGGGACATTTTAAAGGGTAATTTTAAGAAATGATTACATCTGTGCTTCAAGCTGAGTGGATTAGATCTTGGTTCTGACCATTCCTTCCCTTTTAAGCTAGAGCAGGCTTTTTTTTTCCTCTCTTGGTATATGATTTACTGACTGTAACCCCAACACTTGATATGACTGTAACCCAGCCTGATAGAACAAACACGGCCAAAACTTTCATGCAGAACCCCCAGTTGGTAGTGTTCTTGTTCAGCGCCTGAATGCGTCCTCACATATATTGGCTCTGGTGACTTTATAAGGTGGAAAAACAGGAATTCAAGATGGGCACAAAGAAGAAATAATGGGACTGCATTGTCCTTCCAGGGCATGCAAGATAAAACAGGAAAACTATGAAAATTAAGCAGATAATGGCTACACTAACGTTCTTCTAAGCTGTCCGGGGACCTGGATGCCAGCATCTCACCAATATTTCCAGCCATGTTAAAAATGACTGAAGGGAGAACAGCTTTGATCAAGGCTTGCATATCATCTAGGACAAAGTTCTTTTTGTTTGTTTGTGGCTACATTTTACAGACTTCCTTTCCATTTTCATTCCTTGGTTTCCCCTCTAACCACCCCCTCAGCAAAAGGTTGTTTTGGTTTTTTTTTTTAAGCCTTCTCTATGCTACTCTGTTTCTATTTCTCTTTCACTGGGAAACAGCCTCTATCAGTCATACTTCCCAATTCTATTTCCATTTTCAAATAATTTTAACATTTAACTCTTAACCTTCTCTAGCTCTGTCCACCATCTCAGTGACAGAGCAAACCTGTAAGCCAAAGGTTCTCAACTTTTTTTTATGTCACTGACATCTATTTCAGTCTAACGTAAGCTTTTGGACCCCTTCTCAGAATAATGTTCTTTTTTCTAAGCATACAACCTACAATACCTTTATTCAAGTATTTTATAAAAACGTTAAACAGCACCGAATGCAACACAGTTCCTTGGAACAATCCACCTAACACTTTCACCCAAGCTGACACAGACGTATTAATGACAACTTTTGGGGAAAAGCCATCAGAATAGTGTTCTTAAATACATAACATAAAATACATAGATTACAAAGGAAACCAATGATGTTGAAATAAAATTATCAAAATTGTCAAAATAGATATATTTTTTAAAGTTCATAGATCCCAGGTTGAGAAGTCCTATTTTAGAGAGCCCTCAACTACACCTTAGGAAACTAATCCAAATAAAATTGCAAATGATATTCAGATTTTCTGTTGTTCTCAGGATGTTTTCCCACTGATGACTCTGGCTTGTACTAGTGTTGGGATTTCATTGCTGTTATTGTTATAATTTTTTTTAAAAATAAGGCTTACTCCTAATTCGCTTTCTTTCAGATAACTATCCCAATGGCTGATTCTCAGCTCAGATCCTCTGAAAATCTCCTGTAGCTTCTGAGTCATTGTGTAGGGGAGGCTTCCTGAGGAGTTAAGCAGGATGAGACTCTGCCTGGCTAATAATACTGTTTTGATGCTCAAAGGCTTTGTACAGACAGTGTCCGTTTAGCATCAGTAGTCTCTTTGGCCGATACGCCACGTTCTTGCTTCAGTGTAGTAAGCTGTCAGATAAGGGGAATTATCAGAAATGAAAAAAGAAACCTTAACAGCTAAGAGAACAAACAACAGAAAATTGACTTTGCCTTACACTTAATTTTGAAGTTGATTTTTATGTAGGAATCTTAAATACTGCATAGGGAAAATGTTTTATATTTATAAAAAAAAGTGTATCTTTACGGGATCTTTTTTGTGTTATAAAAATTACTTGTATAATAAATTATGAGCAATTTAGAAATTAGCTGCTATAATACAGGAATATCAATGCATATTTAAGATTATTTAAACTTATGAATAAATAAGAATTTATCTGACTATTTTCAGGGGAGATGATAAAAATGGACTTGTTTAAAATACATTTCAAAAAAGGCATTTTTCAAATTCGTGAGTCATAGTGTAAATGAAAGACATGGTTTTTTCACATCCTGTCAGAAAAACACACATCCCCCCAACATGCAGTTTAAATTTGGGGAAAAGGAGTCTCTCTCAATGCTCAAGATATTGTTATTACCGCTCTTGGGAAACTCTGATTCAATTCATATTTTCTCGTATTTTTCTGTAAATAAAGGATCCATTGAAGAAACAGAAGGAAACTCTTATTACTCTCCTATGTTCGACTCTCTCCCCACATAGAACATTGCCATTTTCTCACCCTCTTTCTTTTGACATGTTGAAATCATCTTATATGACAATTTTACCTTGGAGCGTACAACAGCTAATCAGCTTTAAGCATCTCTAAACGCAAGAATAAGATCAAAGGCAGAAGCGTACATTTTTCTTCACTAGCACGCCCTGGAGTTTAAAACTTCAAGGACAACTTTAAAGCTGACTTTCAGAATAAGTAGCATAAGACAAACAGCTTAATGCAGTGTAAACAGTAGCTCTGCAGTTCACTTTCCTGACAATAACTCTGTTCCAGCTAAGAATAATCTGCCTAGGTTTGAATCCTAAAATGTACGCACAGGAGGACAAGAATCTGGGCCCAGACTATAGATAACTACTGTCACTTAGCTGAAAGCTTTGTTTTTTTAAACAGACTCTCAAGAAGTCACTGTTACCATAGGGCTCAAGTCCGGTTATCGCCTGCTTTAGAAAGGCAGTCCATTATGGAAAAAGATACACTGGAGTAGATACGAGAGATCTGACCATTCAGACAGAATCAAATGCCCACTTTGCCCTGCCTGAGATCCTGTGCTGGGACTCATCTCAATTATACAGTCTACCCTCCAAACCAGACAGGTAAGGGCCTAGAAAAAGACACAAAATGCCCACTCTAAGCAACATATATAGACCATAGCTATAAGCCAAGTTAAAAGCCACTGCTCAAAAAAATAGAAATTTAAAAATAAACAAACCATCCTTTACCTAAAGCAAACAAAAGGCTGAGCTCATGCAAACTGTGTAATAATGTCACCGTCAACAAAACAAACCATGCAGGGGGCCTCCAACCCAGGAAGAAAGCAATTTCGTAGATCCAGGGCTGGGATTGGAAAACCAGAGAGTTCAAATCACATAGCTCGTCTTGAGCCAGTAAAGACAGGGGAAAAAAAAATGTAGATCAGGACTGACATCTGCTGGTCTTGTTAATGAGATGTACTCATTCAAAATAAGGTCTTTTAGGGAAAAGAAAAGGAAGAAAAAAACTTCTTGTGGGGTGATATTGCATCAATAGGAAAAACCCACAACATCCAAGTAAAGGCCATTTGGGTATCCCACCTGAATAACTGTAATCAGGTATTGGGCAGCAGTTAACCCTCCCTGTCTTTGCAGAACTTACAGCTGAAAAGGACATTTGACATAATCTCGTAGAAGAAAGCAGTTTGGTACCAAGTGGAAACAAACCATAGGGTGGGTTCTAGAATCAGAGGACCTGGGTTTGAATGCTGCCTCTATTGTTTGCTAAGTGACCTTAAGGAAGTTCCTTCACTTTGGTCGGCCTCAGCTACCTCACCTGAAAGGTGATGGGGTTGAATGAGATGGCATCTGAGGTTATGGCTCTAGATCTGTGTTTCTAGCCAAACCGCTTCATTCAGCCCTGAAACCCAAAGAATTGAAATTACTTAACCAAGTTCTCACAGGTAGTAAATAGAAAACTGAAGATTCAATCTTAGGTCCTTCTGGCTCAAACTACAACCCTGCCTATCACTCGCCTTACAGACTCTCTCTTCATAGCTGGTGGTGCCTTTCAGTTTACATTTTGTAAGTGGCTGGGCTTTGGCCGATCCATTGATAGGATTCTGTTGTGTTTAAACATAATAGATGTAATTGGAAAATTCAAGTCTTCCCAGAAACACATACTGAATAATAGACTGCTCATTGAAACCCAGCATATTTCCACATGCTAACAGCTATGCTGACATCTTAAAATTATTCTCTGGAAACTACAGGTCTTCTGGATTTGGGGGCAAGGGAAGCACTGAATCCCTAACAGTTGTGACCTAGGAGCTGGTTCTAACCTAGTCTCAGCCACCAATTTCCTCTCTGACTTTCATTTGAGATCTCTAGTTCCCTTAATTTGCAATATGAGGGGGTTAAAGTTTTTTTTTTAATTTTTTAATTCAATCCATTTTCCAGTTAATATATATTTTATTAGAAAATCATCTTCAGTCTGCCCTCCAAACCTGATTTTTGTTATTTGTTGTTCAATCATTTCAGTTGTGTCTAACTTTTTGTGATCCCATTTGGGATTTTCTCTTTTTTTATTATTATAAGATTTTTTTTTATTTTTGGTTTGCAACAAACAGTTCTACATAATTTTGAGTTCCAGTTTTTTTTTCTCTCCCTCCTCCCCTCCCTCCCCAAGAAGGCATGGAATCCCATATAACTTCCATGTATAACTTGGCATTGAATTAATTTACACACTAGTCAAGTTGTGGAGAAGAACCATGACCAATGGAATGACTCATGAGAAAGAAGAAACAGAACCAAAAAAAAAAACCCACAACCCAACAACAAACACAAAAGAAAGAAAAAAAAAATGTGTGGGGGCGGGGAGGCGAGTGTGAAGTGTGCCTCAATTTGCATTCATACTTCATAGTTCTTTCTCTGGATGTAGATAGCCCCCTCCATCATGAGTCCTTTGGAGCTATCTCTGCATATTGTGTTGCTGAGAAGAGCAAAGTCTGTCAGGGTTAGTCGTCACAGAATCAATATATCTGTGGCCGTGT
>CM053624.1:292376731-292411951 GCA_028646595.1 Phalanger gymnotis
CTTTATTGAATTTTCTCCCTTAACCTTGTCCCTTTTTGAAAGTGTTTGTTTTTGATTACCTTCATCCCCATCTGCCCTCCCTTCCGTCATCCCCCCCTTTTTTATCTGCTTCCTCCTTCTTTCCTGTGGGGTAAGATACCCAACTGAGTTTGTATGGTATTCCCTCTTCAGGTCAAATCTGATAAGGGCAAGATTCACTCATTCCCCCTCACCTGTCTTCTGTCTTCTCTTCTCTTCCTACAGAACTGCTTTTTCTTGCCACTTTTATGCGAGATAATGTACTCCATTCTATCTCTTTGATGTCATATTTCTTTAGGAGTTGCCAAATCACACAGCCTCAATCGCTCCATCTTCTCCTCTCTCCCACACTGCTACTACCATTTTTGCCACTCAACTGGACTATTTTAATAGTCTCCTATTTAATAGCCTTCTGCATTCAATCATCCCCATCCACAATCCACCCTTCACACAGCTGCCGAAATTGTTCTTTCTAAAGTACAGATCTGAACACATCACTCCCTTTCTCAGGAACCTCTAGTGCTTCCCAATTGCCTCTACTATAAAATTTAAACCCCTTAGCTGAATATCTAATGCTGTCTTTCCACAGTCTGGCTGTAACTTCCCTTTCCAGTATTATTCCATATTCGTTCCCTTCACAAACGCAGCCTCCCACACCCCAAGCTTGAATGCCATCTTCCATTTTCATGATTTGCACAAGCTACTCCTAGCAATACCTCGAATGTACTCGTTGCCAATCTTTGCCTTTCAGACTCCTCTTTCTTCAAGGCTAGATGACATCCCTTCAGTTTTTAGGGGTCTCTACCTCTTCGAATATTCTTAAAGCATTTTTGATGGTCTCTCATTCCTTTATTCCATTCACTACTTACCCTTTCTGTGTAAATGTCTCCAGTACAATGTAAACACTTTGAGGGCAAGAATGATCATTGTTCAGGGCAGCTAGGTGAGTAGAGCACTGGCCCTGGAGTCAGGAGGACCTGAGTTCAAATCTGGCCTCAGACATTTGACACACTAGCTGTGTGACCTTGGGCAAGTCACTTAACCCCAATTGCCCTGCCTTCCCCCCTCCAAAAAAAAAAGAATGATCATTGTTCCTTGCATATAGGCATAGAGATTGGAATTGTGATTTCACAGGGAATATCCTTTGACAGATGCAGCTCAGCTCCTTCTTTGCAACTTGTGGAGAAATACTTGGAGCACTGAGAGGTTGCTTGTTCAGTTGGTGTCAGAGGTAGGATTGGAACCCAGCTCTTTATCTATTACAATATATTGCCTTTCTAATAGTAGGTATTCAGCAAAAATTTGCTGAACCAAATCTCTCCCTTTCAGAATCTTTCATTCCTATCATTCCTCCATGAAATCCCTCTTGACACCCTCAATGAAAGCATCTTTGTATGAGTCTCAAATGTTGCCAGAGCATTTTGCCTCTATTTTTCCTTTGCTCTCTTCGTTCCTTATCTTATATTGCAGAGGTTCTCAAACTTATTTGACCTACTGCCCCCTTAAAAAAAATTACTCAGCACCCCCCTGGAAATCTACATTCTTTAATCCTTTAAAGGTTTTTTTTAAATTTATGTCATTTCAAATAATATATAAATATATATATTTAATGACACACCTTAAATTTAATAATTTATTGTAAATTTGTTAGTTTTTTCCTACATTGAAATTTTCATGATTCAATATCGTATCATGTAACCTTATAGTATCATATTATAAACAAGTCATTAAACACACATATGCCAATGCATGCTGGACTTCCCGACAATGTGCAATGCTCACCTGCCAACACTTGCTTGTTTAGCCCTGTCAGCAGACTTGACCACTGATCTGTCATAACTTGCATTTTGTGTGTTTATTTGGAAAATAATGTAAAAAAATAATATAATCACCACAACTTTAACCCTGTTACACAACAGATGAAGTATGTACAAAGTTTTTCAAAATTTTCTCATCTTCTCTTCTTTCTTTATGTTTCTACTGCCCCCTTATTTTTATTCAACACCCCCCAAGTGCACTTAAGGCTACTACTGCCCCCCCAGACAGTTCCAGCACACACACCCCACAGGGGCAGTATCTCCTACTTTGGGAACTTACGTTAACTATCATATTTATATCTGTACAAACCCTGTCATGCAGTAGAAAGCAAATTGATTAAAGCAGGTACTTCACAATTTGTGTCTTAGTTTTCCCTATTGCCTAGCACAGTGCTTTGTACATGGTAGATGTTTAATAAATATCTGTTGAACTTTCATTCTACAGCATATCAGGTCAAGCTCCCAATTCACATTCAGTCTCATAGATACTCAGGTGGCTAGGTGGTGCAGTGGACAGAGCACTGGGCTTGGAATTAGGATTCATCCTCAGGAGTTCAAATCCCACTTAAGACACTTAGTAGCTGTGTGACCCTGGGCAAATCACTTAATCAGGTTCTTCATCTGCAAAATGAGCTAGAGAAAGAAATGACAAACCATTCCAGCATCTTTGCCAAGAAAACCCCAAACGAGGTCACAAAGAGTCAGATATGGCTGAAATGATTCAACAAATTATAGAGACTTAATTTTTCAACCCAACATCCTAGGTCTCTTTGGGGGGGTTCATTTCCCCCCAAGTTTGTTCTTGGGAATGAGATCTCTTCACACTAGACTTGAAAATAGCTCACTTTTGCATGAGTATCATAGATAGATTTACTAGTTTGATTTAGGTGGAAGGGACCTTAGAGAACAACCCCTCCTCCTACAGATCAGAAAATGGAGGCCTAGAGGTAGTGTTGAATGATTTGCCTAAAACACAGAGATAGATACTCAGTGACAGAGGCAGGGCAAAGCTAACTTGGCAAATTCTAAAGCAGTATTTAGGCCTCCCACCTATATGTTGTTGAACATATTCCTTTTAAGAACTAATTCATTTTAGAAACATACTCATTTGAAGAACTAATTCATTTTAGGCACACCTTTACTGCCTTTGCAGATCCAATATCCACTACCAACAATGGTGTGAAATTTACTTGGATAATGTAGTATAATCAGTAAGAACAGGCCTCAGACTCAAGAAGCTCTTCTCCTGCTTCCCCTCCCCCCACCTAGTCTCTAAATTAATAAGATTTAAAGGCCCTAAGGGCCCTTAGAGTTCAAGAGCAATTTTACAGATGAGGAAAGTGAGAACTAAAGAGATCAAAAGACTTATCTAAAGTAAAAATAAAGGTACTACTTTTAAAAAAAAGTACTAATTATAAAATAGGTCTTCTAACTTCAAGGTCAGTATTCTATCTCTAATACCACTATTGATTCCATTTAATATGACATATCCAGTCTTCATAAGTGAGGATGGTCGACCACACTTTACTTCCCTTTTTTTTGCTTGTATAGAATCTGAAGACTTTTAAAAAAAGACTGAAAGATTAAATTGAATAAATAAATTGAAAATATACATATATGTATGTATATATTTATACAGCCATACAATCTATACATATGCATGTTTATGTGTATACATGCATGTATGAATGTGTATATATGTAGATGTATATATGTAGCTTTATATTTGTATATGTACATACACATATGCATATACATATTCTTTGACCAGAAATAGTATATTTTTACAAGGCATATGGAAGAAATGAGCCATGGGAAACTTCCCCCAGAGGGATTTGGAGATAGACTGCAAGTCTAAATTCTGCAAGCCTTATTGTACCCCAGAGCAGCTCAGATCCTGTGTCCACGCAAACTCATGCAAAAAAAAAATCGCTTTCCCAAATGCCTAGGGCAAAGTGGAGCAAAATCATTCCCTTAAACTTCATTTTCTTTTGTCAATAAAGTGCATATAAATCATTAACTTTCAGATTAAAAATTTGAGATTATTTCAAAACATGTGTACAAAACCTTTCCCTTATTTCTTATGTTGTTTTACCTTCTGTACTTTACTCAGCTTACACACAAGTAAAATAGAACAGTTTCACTTTGGTTTATGGTACTTGGGGGCTGGGGTGGGGGTGGGAGGGTAGAAAGTGTTTTTTATTCTCAGGAACTAATACTGTCCCCTTGTCTCACCAGCCAATGCTGCCAGGGAACACTTACAGCAAACTAAGATTTTATTCACTTTATTAAAAATTCCCCAAACATCTAAATTAATACCAAGTCGTTGGAAAATTCTTGTTAAAAATGAAAAATAATTAAACAAATGCAGAGTCAGAGCTATTATATAGGGTCACTTTAATACCAGTTAATGACTTGCAATTGTGTTGTACAATGTATGTATTTTGAAGTATGGTAGTTTTCCCCCCTTGGGTGGAAAAGTGGGGAAGAAGGGGAATATTCTACTCAGAAACTTTGCTGTCTCTTTGCTTTTTCATAAGAAGTAGCTTGGTACAATGAAAGAAAGGAAAAAAGCTCTGGATTTGAAGTCAGAGAACCTGACCTTGAATTCAAACTCTTCTATTTACCATCTGTGTGACTTTGGACACATCACTTCACCTCTTTGGGCCTCAGTTTCCTCATCTGTAAAATGAAGAGGTTGCACTAGGTGACCTCTGAATTAATAACTAGTTCTAAGCTGATTACACCATGACCTTGTAAAGTTATTGCCCAATGATGTGGAATCCTAAACTCTAGGAAAAATATTGTGGATAGAAACCAACATCTTCAGAAATCAAAATGAACACCAAGTTATTTCTTATCTTTTCTACCTTTCTCTCTACTTCCCCTCCCCCAAGGGGAAAAATAACTCAGAAAGCAGTCAATATTTAAAAAAAATCTAGTTCCCACCTAAAGTCCATTTGTATATACCAAGAAGTGATTTTTTGATATTGAGCCTAGAGAAAAAGAAACACATTGCCTAATGCCCTGGGGACTAAGGAAAACAATTTCAGCCTATACTTCCAAATGAAATGTGCTTTTGAATTGTTTGACCATAGCATTTCTTTCTGGGTACATAGTGGCCTACAAAATAAATACTCCCTTTCCTTCCCCCACTGTCCTTTAAGAGCTGAGCATTCTGCAGAAATAGGCAAGAGCATGATTGACAGTATCAAAGACGTTTTTGTTGTTGCTGTGGCTGTTGTACAGTTGTGTCAGTTGTATTCGACTCTTCATGACCCCATTTGGGGTTTTCTTGACAAACATACTGGAGTGGTTTGCCATTTCCTTCTCCCACTCATTTTACACGTGGGGAAACTGAAGCAGGGTAAGTGACTTGCCCAGGGTCACACAGCTAGGAAGTGTCTCAGGCCAGATTTGAATTCAGGAAGATGAGTCTTCCTGACTCTAAGCCTGCCACTCATTCTACAGCGTCATCTAACTGCCCTTGGCAAAGACTACAGAGAGGTCAAAAAGATTGAAGACTGAAAAACAGCCATTCTATTTGGTAATTAAGCAATGACTGGTAACTTTGGAGAGGGTAGTTTCAGTTGAATAATGAGGTTGGAAGCCAAATTGTAGAGAATTAAGAAAAGAGTGAAAGGAAAGGAAGTGAGGACATCATTGGCCATACACAGCCTTCTCAAGTTTAGCCACACAAGGGAGGAGAGATATGGGATAAGAGCTAATAGGAATAAACAAATGAAGTGAGGGTTGGTGTTTTTTTTTGTTTTTGTTTTATTTTTGAGGATGGGAAAGACATGGGGATGTTTGTGGGTAGTAAGGAAGCTACCAGTAGACAGGTAAAGATTGAAGACAAGTGAGAGATTGAGGATGAGAGGGGGAACAATCTGCTGCAAAAAGATGGGATAGAATGGTTGTACCAGTAGAGGAGTTTGCCTTATTGACAAGACCTTTTGGTGATGAGACTATCCTCCCTTAACTAGGTTAGTTCTCTAATAATTAATATATAAAAATCCAGATAGTATGGCAAGATGCCCCGGGAATAGGAAAGCTTGGATATCCTGAAACCTCTCTAGCAGGTAGTCAGTTCCAGGGTGATATGTACCCCAATCTTTTTATGAAAGCTGGTTTACATTGTAAAATGTTCTGCAAAAACCAGAATCCCAGGAAGTGAGGGTTAAACGAGCTATAAGACTGATTCCAATTCCTCAAGACAAGAAGCAGTGTTGTTGCTTTATCCTTTATGGTTGGTCAAAGTGTGGCATGGAGGAAGGAGGACTGGATTTGCTTCTTGACTTTGAATATTGGCCTTGTCACTTGAAACATGCCAGGCATTGGGCAAACCATTTAACCTCTCTGAGAGTTCCCCTCATCTGTAAAATGGAGGAAGGAGGTTGGATCAAATGTTCTTTTAGGTTTTTTCCAAGTCTAGATCCTACTGACCTCATCACACCATATAGGTGGCAAATCTTATCTACAGGCTTTTTGGGGTCAAAAACCACGGGGGAATTCAAGCGGATTGCGCACAAATGAGTCAAATCTTTCTGAATTTCTATCTTCTTTGTGATTCTGTTTCCATAGGTTCCACTTTCTCTTTTCATATTGTTTCTTTCCATGGGAGCAAGCTGTCAATGAAAGGATTTTCTGCACTTTTATTGGGCATACCACCCTAGCCTTCTATCTCTCAATAACAACTTCTGCACAGCTAAAAACCCTTGTGGTATTTATATTACATTGATACGCAGTTTTCAAAATGTTTTCCATATCCTCTTCATGACAACATTTTATTCATCTGATTCTTCAAATAGTCATGCTCTGTTCTCTGCTCAGTTACTAGACTCCTTGGAGTTTTCGAGGAAACTTACATGATATTAGTGTCAATTCAATTAGATGAATTTGATCAATATTTATTAATTATCTACTATACCAGGCATAAACATGTGAAGACAAAAAAGGAACAGCTCCCGTCCTCGAGGATCTTATCTTTTCCCATGGGGACATAGCATTTGCATAGATAAGTAAATACAAAGTAATTTCAGTTGGGTAGGAGCTGGCACCCTTGCCTAAGCCCCCAAACATCAGAATCCAGGAGGGAAGCATTCTAGGCTAGGGGAATAGCATGTATAAAGAAGGTTAGAAATGGAAGAGAGTGGCCTGTTGAATTTGAGGAAGAGCTAGTAAACCAGCTTGCTGGAATACAAGCTCCATGAATGGGAATAATAGGAGATAAACCTGGTATTGTAGGTGGGGAACATGGTGTCAAAGGTTTTAAATACCAGGGTAAGGAATTTGGTTTTTGATTTACTGGAATGCTGTCAGGGAATGCTATTCTTGAGAACCAGGGACTGTTTCATTTACTTGTTTGTATCCTCAGCATAAACACAGCCTGGCAGATAGTTGGTACTAAATAAATGTTAAGGAATGAACAAATGAATAAATAAATCCTAGAGGCAAAAGAGAAACATTGAAGATTTTTTTAGGAAGGTAGCGGTATGGTCATATTGTATATATGTATAGGAATGTTAATTTAGGCAGTTGTAAGAGACATGGATTGGAGAGGGAAGAGATTTGAAGCAAGGAGACTAATTAGGAGGTTATTTTATTAATCTGGGCAAGAGATGTGAGAGCCTTCTAACTCTAATATCCTCTGACCCTGTGACGTTATTTAATTTCATCTGACTTTAATTTCTTCACCTGTGAAAAGATGGGCTTGGACTAGATTATTCTCCTCTAGATTCCATTCTCCTAGTATCCCTGACGCAGGCATAAATCCAGAAAACACAACCCCTTTTTGTTCACAGTGCACAGACACATAGATATACAGATACTATACTTAAACTCTACCTTCTATCCCCTTAACTCCCAATTACATACAGTGCAGGCTAATTTAAAAGCACATATATGACTCATCTGTTGCCTTTGACATTTTGTTGCTTGGAGAAACATCAGTTTCAAATATAAGTGAGCTTGGGGAGCAACCTTTTGACAAAGAGCTGTTATATCACTAACGTTGTCAGCATCCCTTCTCTCCTCACCTTGAAAGGAAGACATATAGATTTCATATTAGACCCATAATTGGTATTTAAAAAACGTCAACTATTGACAAATAAAAATCAATGAACTGTGGCTGTCTGAGGCATCTGTTACTACACTATGCTGATGGTGCTGTACCAATGCACAAAATACTAAGACTGTATTTCACTCAGAACCTTCCTAACCTTTCACAAACCTCAATGCTTCTCAAGAGGGCACTATTTAGTAACTGAGCCTTAGAGAGCCCCCACTGCTGGAAATCAGCCAGCTGTAGTTATAGCTACTGATTCTTTGGATGACATGCTGCTTCCTCATCACTATAATAAGACCACATGGACCTAAGGGCTAGTATATTGTCTTTAGACTAAAATTGAGTTAATTGTTGTAACAGGGTATGGCTAATTACATCTACTGAAGGAAGAAGGGAGAAGAAAGGATGTAGTCCTTATGGACCCCCTCCACCCCCTGCAAAGGTATCAAGGTATACAAAGATATCAAAGTTGACATGAGCAAAAGCATGGGGATGGGAGAAAGAAAAATGAAAACAGGCAAGAATGTACCACATCTAATTTTTCTCCTGATTGTAACCAGAAGAGGGCCCCACACAGGAAAATAGAACAGGAAACAGTGCTATCTAATGGAAAGAGTAGTGGCCTGGTTATTCAAAGATCTGAGTTCCAGGCCTGACTATGGGCCAAATTATAATACAACGTTAGGTAAGTTAGTTTGCCTCCCTCAATTTCTTCATATATAAAATGAGGTGGGGGTCAAATTAAATAATTTCTAAAAGCCCTTTCAGTTCTAATATCCTACGAATCTACTATTAACAATATCTGTCAATATTTGGCTGTCCAGGTAGGTGAAGGGAGTAGGGCCGAAGAGAACCAAAGATATGCATGAGGAAGCCTAGATATTCCAAGAGAGTGTCCACAAACCCTGAGTATTAGAAGAGGAGAAAAATGAAAATGTAGCATAGTCTAATAGCCATGAAAGAAGAGACCCAGTCACAGCAATTACTTTATTAGATGAGAATTATTTCTTGGTTGAATCAGTCATTTATAACTTAGTGTGAGCAGGGCCTGTACACCTCCTTGAATCAATCAAAGTCATTAGTGAGACACTTGGTCATACCCTGAGGAATTCACATTGAAAGGGGAAAGCCACCTCAAAGCCAGATGGAGATTCAGGGGGTAAAGGATTAGAAAATAGAGAAATTAAAAATAGAGGAACCAGGAGTGGCACTATACAAAGATGATACATGAGCTGGAAATCCAGAGACAGCTAGGGAAAAGAGGAAGAAAAAGTAGGTCTGAGCTGTAGCAGAAAAGGCAGATATCAAGGAGAGCTATTTGCTCTAAGGCCTCTGAGAGCTGAAGATGTGAGCTGATACCACTAGTGTACACACCTATTCAATGACTGAGGGCAATCCTAAGAAAAGTTTTGCTCTTTCCACAAACTTCACAGCCTGGGACTGTCTATCCACAAACACTATAATAGAATTTGCTGTTTTGTTTCTTAAGATTCTACAAAACAAGGAGGCCAGGGATTAACTAAGGATAGATACAACTGTAAATTCAGTCAGAGTGTTTAACTTGCATAAATGTTAGGTATTTTCTTAAATGGGGGCTCAATGCAATCGTAACTGAACTCATAATTTTTCATCTAAAATAAATTCCCTAAAGTTGCAGAAGAGGCAATCAAATGGCCATTAGGGGCCATTAAATTGCCCTCAGGCTTTAAACAAGTCGATTATTTTAGCAGACTGTTACAATAATTTATCTCAAAAAAGTAACATAATATAATACCTTACCAGGATTTAGCAACAAAAAACAGCATGACACTCAAGAGCCAATAAATGATCTATTCATTGCTCAGAACCATACTAACTTGCTTTGATTTCTACATGTTAAAAAAAAAGAATATAGAACCGAAGGCAACAAAATTAAAAACAAATAGTTTTTTTTAATCATCTGACCTAAAAACAATTCTATTCTACCACAGAGTCTGTCTTGTGGCTCCTTCATTTTCCCTCCTCTTGTTTGTTGTTCTTAGGAAAGCACTTCAGAAACTTTAAGGAGTTATCATCATCATCGTACACTAGGCTGGCACATAGTAGGCTCTTTTTGTTGTTGTAGTTGTTGTTTAAGGCAATACAGCAAGTTTGCTTTATTGAAGAGACATGCTTGTATCACTTAAGGGCATTCAGGCAAGATAATGGAAAAAGGTCAGGCCCCAGTAAAGTCTAGTGGGTTTTCAGATGTTTTAAAATTAATTTATTTATTTTTAGTTTTCAACATGCACTTCCATAAATTTTAAATTTTCTTCACCTCCCTCCCCTTCCCCAAGACAGCATGCAATCTGATATAGGCTCCACATATATATTCTTATTAAACATATTTTCACATTAGTCATGTTGTATAGAAGAATTAGAATGAATGGGAAGAATCACAAGAAAGAAAAAACAAAACAAAGGAGAGAAAATAGTGTGCTTCGATCTGCATTCAGGCTCCATAGTTCTTTCTCTGGATGTGGATGGCATTTTCCATCATGAGTCTTTTGGAGTTGTCTTAGATTCTTGCATTTCTGAGAAGAGCTAAGTCTATCAAATCAGTCATCGCACAACATTGATTCATGGACTCATCATTGCTACTGCTCTAACCACTAGGTTACGAGAATACTTACCTATCACTAGCAGCTGTCCTAAGGTGCTATTCAAACAAAAACTTCCAAAGAAACCACCAAGGAGAAATAGACAGGGGAGAGAAACTGTAGATTAGCTTTCCTATGGGTCTATTACTTGGTGTCCTTTTCACAAATCCCTATAATGTCATAACTGGGAAGGGTCTTTGTAGAACAGTTAGTTCAACCTGCTCCCTTTACGGATGTAGGAACCGAGGCCCAGTGACTACCTGGTTTCACATGGCTACTAAGTAAGAAAGCTGAGAACAGAACCCAGTTTTCCTGACTCCCTATAAAATGCTTTCTATTCTTCTGCAATTCTCTCAACAATTTTGACTCTTCTAAGCCTCCAGACATATAGGCCAATGCTTTTTTTTTCGCATCTGACTTACAATGATGGACGCAGGGACAAATGAGGAAAAGTAAAAGGGTTGTTATTCCTTAGCCTATAGAAGGACAGAGAGAAGATAAATTTGGACTTATCTGAGGGATTCAAAAGCTTTGAAGTAAAGTCCATTGCTTCCCACCAAGAGCTCTAATACAGGCTCTGGACTCTGGGCAACATCATCTGTCTAGGTCTAAGTCTCCTCTTCTATAACATGAGGAAGCCAGATTAAATGATCTTTAAGATCCTTTCTAGTTTGAATACCATGATTTTAGCCCTGTTTCTGACACCCGTTAACCCTGTTTCTAATACCTGCTAACTTGGGCAAATTACCTCGCCTCTCCAAGTCTCACCCTTTTCATTTGGAAGATAAGGAGATTCAGAGTTGATGATTTCTCTAATGTCTGTTCCAATTCTAAGATTCTATCAGATTCTGATTGAGCCAGGTGGGATGAAGTCCAAGCACTGGCTCAACCATTCAAAGATTATCTGGTTTGGGGCCAAAGGACCTAGGAAAGGGCCCCTACTTTTTATACAAATAGTCCACCTTGTGGATTAACTTGGAAATTAAGTCTGTTCCTTCAAGTTTTACAAACAAAAATCATTGTGTCTTCCAATAATGGAACACGAAGAAATAGGTTTACATGCAGCAAGAGGGAGTTTGGCGAAAGCTAAGAAAAGAAATTTCCAGCATAATGAACATCCCATAAAGCATGTTCTGAGTTGCTCTTCCTGATTCTGGTTGGCTACCTGGGAGCAATAGGCTGTGTTTTTAGATATGCAACAATCCTGTGATGATAGGAATTGGTATGTTGGTATGATGTGGCATCCTGAGTGATCCCTTGTTCCTGCCTCTACCCCCGAGACATTGACAGGTGGCAAGGTACTTCATGAGTTAAAAGAAGCAGCTTTTTGTTTGATCTTTCTTCTTTTCCTGTGTGGCAAGTAATGTGCTCTGTCTCTAACCTCTCTGTGAGGGAGATTGGAGGAAAGGAAGGGAAAAGGAGTTTATAGAACACCTAGTAGGTGCTAGACACTGTGCTAAGTGCTTTATTATCTCATTTGATCCTCACAACGACCTTAAGACACAGTTTCCTTATTTTACAATTGAGGAAATTGTTAAGTGACTTGCCCAGGGTCAGACAGGTAGTGAGTATCTGAGGCTGGATTTGAATTCAGATCTTCCTGACTGCAGGCCCACTGCCTAACCCACTGAACCACCTGGCAGACTTAATATGGAATATGGTCTGTGCTCTTCCACCTCGCTCTGCTGCCACTCCCATGTGGATTATGGATTTGGCCAGGTGAGCTTGGATTTGGGCTCAGGATTGCCATTCCCACTTTGTGCTTCTGTTCCTCAATTTCAAGGTACAGGTATCTCGACTTGAAGGTGACTGTGAATTCAAGAGGCCTGGAGGTCCTGAATCCAATGTTGGAAGCTGTCCCAAGGAGAATTTTTTCAGTGGAGAATAAGAAGTTTAGGCCAAACCTGACATGTTTTGTCAGCAGACACGTACTATGGGTTGTTGGGAAGGGAAAGAGCCAAAGTAAAATACCTAATCAGCCATACTACAAACTGCTCATCTGATGGTGTTCAAGAATCGGCCACCTAATAGGTTGTAACAAGATTCTAAGTTAAATTACTAAATCCTACGTTAAGTCATTCTGTTGCTGCTTGCTGTGTTTTTATGTTTATCATGCTTTCCTGCATAGGAAGCAAATACCATTCCCATAGCTGATTCATATTGTACACTGAGGACTTTTCTATTTTCCCCTTTTTGGGGAAATTGTAGATATAAGCCATACATTCTACCTACATTCTAAATACATTTTCCCCTAGGGCAGTAGGGTGGGGCCTTAATAGTGTAAGAAAAAAGAGGCTAAATCCTTTTATTAAACGCCAGATTCCCTCAGTACAGAATCTGGTCCTAATTATATGCTTGGGTCCAAACCAGGGAATGGAAAGGGTACCCCAGCTTCCACGGGCTCAGCAGTGGTTCTCTTGAGGTTGGACCAGTAATAATAATCAAGAAATGAAGCAAGATACTAAAAGAAATTGAAATACCTATCCCTGAAGATCTTTAGAAATAAGCTATACAATGTTCTGACAGCTACGGACCATCAGATAGACAGGAGGCTGATAGATACCATGAAGTCATTTTTAGGTTTATGATTCAAAAACCCTAATGCATCAATTTCAAATCTAGCCTTTGAGTAGAATTGGACTACTCAGAAAGGCAATCTGGTACAGGGGAAAGAATATTGGCCTTTGAGTTTGAAAATTTGGATTTGAATCCCAACTTTTATGTTGCCTTCCTCTTTTAGAATATAAGTACCTAAAGGGCCAGTCATCTTGACTTTTGTCCTGCCACTGAATTTAGATAACTCTAGAGGAGTAAGTCTGATGGCTTTGAGTACCTCTGCCCCACTTAAATCCAATTCATCCACAAGTCAAGATATTACCTTTGTGATGCTATTGGTTGTCTTCTAGAATGAGGGATAGATAACAATAACAACCTTAAGGGCTGGACCTGTTTTGTGTTTGTGTATCCAATGCTTAGCATAGTGTCAATAATGTATCCCATGAAATGGTCATATGATTCAAATTTACACTATTCACAGTTATAATTTATACATAAAATATAGCAACTGGTTCCAGCCCAATGGAAACATGTAATGAAAATTCAAATTACGTGACTGTTTCACAGAATTCATTATTCTCTTTAATTGGGGTCTGGCTGCCTGTCTCACTGACTATAATCACCTTCATCAGAAGTCTTGGATTCAGAATATCATAAACCAGAGTTTCACAATATCTCAGAGTTGGAAGGCACCTTATAGATCATCTAATCTAACTCAGACCTGCACAGAAATCCACTCTATGCCATATCCTGACAAGTGGCCATCCAGCCTGGTTAAAGCCTCCAGAAATAAGGAAATGCGAGCCCTCCTGAAGTGACTCTAACTGTAAGTATCTCTCGAAGCTTCTCATACAGATTCAGAAGGTGCCTCTCAAGGAAGGGTGCTTAGTCTGCTACAGTGATGCCTAATGTGGCCCTTCTGGTTAGGTAGCATGGTTAAGTATAAAACCCAGCTGTGTTTGTGCTTGAACCCTTGCAGGACCGAGTCCAGAGCACTCGGGAGAGCTTTTATTTTAAGTTCAACAAATCTCAGGAAAATGTAAAGCTTACAAGATGGACTAATTTCATTTCAATATAATTCCCATCTTACATTCAATATGCTTGGCTTTATTAAGCTTGTCATAAACTCTGGGACGACTTCCAAATTTGGACTTGCACAATTATTTTTATTGGTGTGTTAACTAAAAATGGTATATGCATAAATTAAGGTACCCTTTACTTCATCTTATGAGCTAAAAACCAACTTTCAGGTGATTTATAGTCATTTTAACCCTGTAAATGAGTTACAGGAAATATAGGTTATGAGTCCTCATCATTGCTTTTTAAATGCAAGTCGAGATTTGTCTAGAGCAATGGTTTCTTAACCTTTTTTTGTCATAGACTCCTTTGGATAGCTATGGACTTTGGAAGTCCATAGCTTTGGAAACCTATGGACTCCTCATAATAACATATTGTTGCTTATTTTCATAAACGAAGGAAATGCTATATAATTCAAGGCTAATGAATATATATATACATGTATGTATTTTAACACATATATGTATATATGTATGTATGTTTGTATGTATTTTTCCTATCCAAGTTCACAGACTCCTTGAAATCTATTGATTCTGAGTTAAGAACCCCTGGCCTAGAGTACTGTCATTTCTTGTAAATTTAAGTTCCAAATATACAGGGGGCAAATCACAAAGAAAAGTGAGCTAGTTCATGTTCAGACTTGAAACCATCTAAATCATGTAAAAGTAAGTCTTACTGCACTCAGTGGGAGCTCAGCAAACTTGGAGTTGGAAGGTTTTAATTGCTATGGGGAAAAAATCCTTTCAAAGATTTTTCCTCAACATGGGCCCCTTGGAAACCTTTCATCTGGGAATTGTAAAATATTTATGCAACTCAAAGCATAAAAAGACAGAAGGATGTGAGGGAGGGAGGAATGGAGGGATGAAGAGAGAGACAGAGAAGAGGAAAGAGGGGAGAGCAGAGGAGAGGACAGGAAAAGTGAGGACAGAACAGAAAGAGGAGGAGGAGGAGGAGGAGGAGGAGGAGTTCAGATTTGGGGGAGGGAAGGTCACTGTTTTCTCAGCCCTAAAAAATAGAGCTAACCCCTTCTTCTTTCTCTCCAAGTCTGCCTCAGAACAATGGCTTTTTCACCTTTCACATCCTTATGGTTCTGTTTACCATTTCCATATTTCCATCTAACTTTCATTTACTCTTCCAGTTTTGGTGAAATCACAATCATCCAATTCTTGCCTTCAACATTCCATTATATTCTTAGGAGCTGGAAGGCTCAGGGAGAACATTTGCTGGAACACATGTCATACTGGTCTTCATTGCTGCAGGGCTCGCTGTATGATGAACAGCAGTCTAGCTTCAAGCCCCAAGGAAGCGTGGGGCTGATTTATACTAGTCTAGTGTCCATTATCTGTAACCCAGGAGACTGGGTTAGCAGGGATAATTAAGATTCCCAAGTCATGCCCAAACTGCATTTTAGCGCATCACTTCATCCTTCTCCTACACTAAGCTTTTAATGGAATTGTGAACAAGAGGCAAATTGTGGAGCTTTACCTCCCCAGCAAGGCCTTTGTCTACCTTCTGTTAGAGCTGCTAATAAGCAGTAAAATATACCACACATCCCCTAGCAATGAAGAGGAGAAAAGAGCCTGAATTATCCACTTATTTGTATATTGCAATACTTTCATGGATCCAGGATCTCATTAGTTTAAGTTCCCTTTCCACTAGGGTAGATAAAAACCAATGTACATTTTTTTCATCATGCACAAGCCTTGTCTATTTCTTTCCATAAATCCTCCATAGAGAATCTGGAGACTTTCTGTGGCCTCTTTAAATATTCAGGTTATCCATCTGTTACTTCTTACTCTTGCTATTTTGACATGTCTTTGGTGCCACTTCTATAGTGCAAATCTTCACTGGTAATATACCAAAGTCTATTTATGCATGCCATGGATTGTCCCATTTTCCTTTGTGTCAACATCAATTTTGTTTTTTTCTGAGATTATGACATCTCTAATCTACAGCTATAAAGCACTGCTACACTGATGTCTCCTCTTGGCATCAAGGTGAGCCTGGGTTCCTAGAGACTATTTGAGCAGAGCACGAGATTTGGGAGTTTCTAATACACCATTGGTGGAGTTGTGAACTGGTACGACCATTCCAGAGAGCAATTTGGAACTATGCCCAAAGGACTATAAAACTGTACATACTGTTTGATACAGCAATACCAGTGCAAGGTCTAAATCCCAAAGACATCCAAAAAAAGAGGAAAGGACCTATTTGTACAAAAATATTTATAGCAGCTCTTTTTGTGGTGGCTAAGAATTGGAAATCAAAAGAATGTTCATCAATTGGGGAATGGCTAAACAAGCTGTGGTATGTGATCGTAATGGAACATTATTGTGCTATAAAAAAATGAAAGCAGGATGATTTCAGAAAAACCTGGAAAGACTTACATGAACTGATGCATAATGAAGTGAATAAAACCGGGGGAACATAGTATACAGTAACAGCAATACTGATCGATGAAGAACTGTGAATGACTTAGCTATTCTCCCAAAGGACTAATGATGAAGCATACCATCTGCCTCCAGAGAAAGAATTAATATTGATTGAATACAGACTGAAGCATGTTATCTTTCACTTTCTTTCTTTCTTTCTTTTTTTATTTGAGTCTTCTTGTACAAAATGACTAATATGGAAACGTTTTACATAATTGTACGTGCATAACCTATATCTGATTCCTTACCATCTCAGGAAGGGAGAGATGGAATTTGGAACTCAAAACTTTAAATAAAAATGTTTTAAAAAATTGAAAAAAAAGATTTGGGAGTTTCTACCAAGTTGGAGGTTTTGAGTTGAGTCCCAGTGACAGATTGTGTCTGCTGTCTGAGGACCAGCCTAGCTAAATATAGAGACAAATGCTCATCACCAGAAAGTTGGGCACTAGGTGATGAATTCTTTGGCCAGTTACCCAATCCACAAACTAGGTAGTTAAGTCTGAAGTAACTGAGATGAGGATACATTATGGCCCCTAAAGCTCACAAGGGACAAAGCAACCCAGCACCACAAAAATTTTTTAAACCAGGTGACATGTGTTGCAGTATTCCCACAAATATGTTGGAAACTTTTAGTCTCATGGCAGCTTAAATAGCTATAATTCAATTAACAAAATCCCACTAATTATATAGTTTTCAAGACTACATAGTTCAATTATAGCACCATTGAAAGTAGGCCAAAATTTCCTTTTTAAGTTAACCTCAAGTTAAATGAATGCTGTCCAAAATATGTTGATTTTTTTCTACTTTCTACAACCAACCATTCAGTTGCATTGCACAGTCCCAAAATTGTCAGATTCCTTGTCCTATTCAAAAACTCCATTATATATGATATAATGTAATTCCTGTAAGCCCAGGGCCTGTGGATTAGTGGTGTCAAACTCAAATGGAAATGGATTCCTGTGGGCAGCATATTGACTTAGAAAACCACAAGTTAACATTGCCTATGATGTATCGTATTCTTATTTATCTTGTTAAACATTTCCCAATTACATTTTACTCCAGTTCCATTAGTTTTTGTGGCCTTTGGGCCTCAAGTTTGACACCTCTGCTATAAAGAACTTTGTTGAATAGAAATTCTTATCAGAATGAAAATTATTTCAATATGATGAACATCAATATCTATTTAATTCAATTCAAATAGTACTTTTTAAGCCTACTACTATAATTTACATAGCACTTTAAGGTTACGCTCTTCACTACAACCCATAGGAAGTAGTATGTGCTCAGAACAGGGCAAGGTACTATAGAGGATACAAAACAAGTGAAAGACAGTTCCCTGCTATCAAAGAATTCATCACCCTAAATTAAGATTAAACTCAACTAGACATAGAACACGTTTATTTGGTGCTTACTTGCATGGCCTTAGGCAAGTCACTTAACCCTCCTGGGCTTCTAGCTCCTCACCTATAAAATAAGGGGATTGGACTGAATGACTTTGGGGTTCCTTCTATCTCTAAATGTAAATGCGCTCTTAATGTATATTCCTATAATCTCAGTATGTGTAAGGCAGCATTGTGTAGGGGAGAGAGAGCCAGCCTCAGAGTTGGTTTCAAGTCTCAGATATAGATTAGCTTTGTGACCCTGGTCAAGTCCCTTAACCTTTTAGTGCCCCTGGCTCCTCTTCAAGACCATAATTTGTAGATCAGGTTACTAATCTGATGAGTAGAAAGAGTTTCCTTATCAAGTGTTCTCCAAACCAATGAAATCTGAAGTCCCAACCAAAAACCAAAACATTCAAGGCAGATATTTGGAATATGAAGATGCGAACAAAATGTCCCCTGACTTGAAGGAATTTACATTCTCCTTGGGGAGAGAGGGGAAGAGGGAGGGAGAAAGGGAATGCAACATACTGAGAGATAAATAAATATAAGCCACTTTAAGGTTCAAGAGAGGGTTTTCCTGTGGGAAAGTATTCTGGATCTGGAGTTACAGCATTTCAGTTTGAAATGTACCTCTGTTACCTGGGTGATCCTAGGTAAATCACTTAATCTTTCGGAGTCTCGGAGTCATCATATATAAAATGAGGAGGCTGGACAGGATGATTTCTAAAGTACCTTCTAGCTCCAAATGGATGACCTTTAAACTATGAAAATCAGGAAAGGAAGGCTTCATGGAAGATGCGACACTGATCAAGTTTTAAAGGGAAACAGAGGGAATCTTTAAGCCTGAAAACTTGGTGGAGCCACATATTTAATAAAAGCATGTATGTGTATCTTGAGCAGAATCCCCCAAACTGGGTTTGGGGGCACAGGTTGTTCATGAAGGAGTTAAGCAGGAACTACTACAACTTTCTAATCCTAAATCAGGTACAACCTTGTCCTTGGGTACAATAGGGAGGGAGTCTCAAAGACAAATTAAATGCCTGTACACACTCTGTATAGCTGTCCTGTACACCAAAAAACAGTGTGGCCCTTGAAAATAAAGACTTTTCTTCTGGAGAAGAAAAAAACTGACCATAGTCAAGATTCTGGAAACTGACAGACTTTCATTATGGGGGTGGGGGGGAAATGTCATTGAGAGATTTCCCCTAGTCTGACACTGGATGTGTCAAGGTCCTGACTAAAAGAGTTGAAGCTTAAGCCTCTTTCATCCAAAAGAAATATGCTGGAATCTACTTCTTTCTTTTTGAGAGGAAGAGGTAGAACCTCAAAGGGAGACACTAATTAAAATCATAAAGCAAAACCAAAGAGGAACTCCATAGCCCTGTGTTTGGTAAAGTAATGCCTAGCAGCTAACCAGAGACCAGAGGACCAAAATCTAGCAGAGGCCACACACATGCCAGCAGATACTAACTGTCCCTTAAAACCTATCGAAGCACTTCATTTAAATTTTAAAAAAAGCTATAGGAAGCAAGCCCAAAGGGTGCAATGTGATGACATCACCAGATGATAACAGATGCCCCATAATGGTGGAGCTATGAGTTATACCTCCACTTGTATACCTGGGTTCCATGTGTTCCCTCCAGATATGTCTCTTCCACAGGATGTCTAGTAGGGTCCAATTTTCCCATGGATAGTATGTGTTTTTATGAGGGATTGTGCTCTCCCACAGGTTCATAGGGCAAATGTTCTATTGCTACTTTTATTACCATGTTGTTTCATGAAATGCCTTTGATTTGAATTAATTTTATTCTCCGACTAGTAGAAGGAAACATTTGTGAGCTATGCTTTTGAGTGGATGTGGACCCACAAAGTATGAACTTGGGGTAGCTTATCTGGAAGCAGGGTGGGATAACATACATATGAGTTGAGAAGTGACTCTCAAGTGCTACAAAGAAGGAATCTGAAAGGCAGAGATGAAGAGGAAATGAACTTCAGGTCTGTGTGGAGGTATGGAAGGGGGAGATGGGAATCGGAAGACCAGCTAGTGGTCCAGTCTGGTTGGTTGGTGGGTTGCGTGAAAGGGAGTAATATGAAATAAGATTGGAAATGCAAGTTGAGGCCAGATTGCGGACATCTTTAAATACTAAGCCGAAACATTTGCACTTTATCCAGGAGGTAATAGAGAATCATTGAAGATTTTTGAGTTGAGGAATGTTATGGTCAAACCTACACATGCAAAATAGATAAATCTGTCAACATTAAATAATTTATAACTTAAAATGTTTGATAAGAATAAAGAATATGCATGAACAAAATAACAGAAGTTAGTTCTTAGATTGAGTAAAGTTAAGAACATGCGTTTTAAATGCATAGTAGCTTTATAGGTGGTAATTGACAAACACAAGCCTGTCGTGAAAACAGTAAGTTAGGACATATAATATCTAAAGGCATTCCTACAAAATAGGGAAGGAGGACTAAAGTACACATAGGGTAATGTATGGCTTGGTTTTGCATGGGATCTAAGTTCACTTCTCACTAAAGACACACGTAGATCCTTAACACCAAATAATATTTCTGAGTTTCGTTTTTTTAGCTTTAAGCTCTTTGAACTGGTGAAAGTCCACAGATATTCCACAACTTCTATTGCTTTGAAAAGGGTGGAGTTTTGTCTCCCAAAGTCACTTAAGAATGAAGAGGCATTATGGAAAAATTTAAGTCACTGTTTTTCTCCAAGGACATTAATCTCACAGATCTATACTCAAATAATATTTCGTTTTTACTTAACACAAGCATTCTTCTTCCGTCTCAGACACTCACTGTTCAACAGCGTCAGCAGACAGATGAAAATGACAGAAAACTCATCTATCCCCATTGGATTTGGAAAAGTGCTAGCAAGTATCATTGCTGGTGTCAGCTCTGGTATTGGAGCAAAAAAAGAAAAAGAAAAAGAAAACTCACATAAACCAGGTCAAATGGACAAATGAGACATTTGACTCATAGTTTTCTCTTGAAAGGGTGATGGTAGGCAGCTCTCAGCCCTATCGGGACCTCTCTGGTATTTCTGTCGAGGTCCCCTTGACTCTATTCAACAATGTTCATTCTACAAATCCTTATTGAGCACCTACAACATGGAGAGAGAATGCTTTGGGATGATATACAGTTTCCTGCCCTCAAGGAGTTTATAGGTTAGTAGGGAATTAGGACAAAAGACAAAACTGTAATACATAGGCATAGTGGATGCCTTGCTGGACTTCCAAGTCAGGAAGACCTGAGTTCATATACTGCTTTCTCAGACATTTAAAAGCTATGGGATCATGGGCAAATTAATTAACCTCTTTCTGCCAATTTTTTTTATCTGTAAAACTGGGATAATAATAGAATCTGCTTTCCCAGGTGGTTTGCGAGGATAAGATGAAATAATATATGTAAAGTGTCTTGATTACCTTAAATATTTATCATTATTATTATTAAATGATTATCAGAGACATATAAAGAACATGAGTTATGAGAGTAGAAGGGGGTTCCTCATGGCGGGGGTGACATATTAGGGAAAGCCTCATGGAGCTGGCATTTGAGTTGGTCTTTAGAGGAACAGCAGGAATGTAAAACATAGGAAGGAGAGCATTCTGTGAACAGGAAACAGGGAGAGAATGTCAGGGGAAGAGGGCAGGGCACAAAGAATCTCAGTTTGGCTATAGTTTGTAGGAGAATAATGTGAGATAAGGTTGTGAAGGTAGTCTGACCCTTGAACAAGACAGTAGTTCTAACTAAGCAGAAGAGGGTTTCTTTGGAGGGGAGGGGAGAGGCAGTTGGGGTGAGGAGGGAGGGAAGGAAGGAGGCTTGGAGAGGGGAAATTGCAGAAGGTTAGTTTCCTATGCTCAGTAGCTCTTTTTAGCTTTTTTGGAAAATAATGCAGTCATTCCACCTCAGCAGTAATGGAAAAAAGCAGTGGGGGTGGAGGGGGGTAGAGTGGGGTTGAAACTGTTCTCTCTTCCATAGATACTTTATTGCTCCTGTAGCTGAAGGCACAAAGTAGCTAGTAATATCTTACTCCTCTAGGACCCCCCCAGCTCCCTGCTGTGTCCTCCTGTGTCCTCAGAATGTTTCCTCATGCTCAAGTTGCCCATGTAAATCAATCCCCTTTTGTGCTGGGATGCCTACAATGGGGATGGTTTTTCTTTATGAGTTACACATTCAGCCCACATGGGGCGGCACATGAAATATCTGCTGAAATTTTTTTTTTTTACTTTGTGTGTAGGGACAGGACCTCCTGTCTGTTTACACAAGGACAGAAGAAAAGTCTGAGGAAGGTAAAAGGGTCACTGGGCCCATTATGCTGTCCCTTTATGTTTTTCTCCTGCTATTTCCCCTCATACATCATTGTCCTCCTGGAAACTCATCGAAATCTCTTGAGACTTTGCTATTTTTCCTCTAGTAAGGCCCCTTTTAGGGAACTATTTTAAGCTCATTATGTTCTGGGCTAGATCTTTTTACCAAAATTTTGCCTTTGCTCTCGATTTTCTGCCCATTTGGGCCATTCCTTTGTTGTAGGACATACTGGGAATGTTTGCATTCTTGCTGGTTGTGGAAAACCTAGCAGTAATCTTAGACTGCACATATTTTTATTCTGAAAGTTGTGAGATAATTTATTTTGCATTCCTTCAGCATGAGCCATCATCCCTTTTCCATCCCTCACAAAGGGCAGTGTGGACTAGCATTGCTTCCGAATGCATCTCCACAGGCAAATTCCCAGGGAAGTCTGAGAATCTGGCCCTTTTATCTCCAAACTGTTGTCGCTGGTGTCCTGTGGGGGTCGGGGTTTTGCTTTGGTTTTGTTTGGGTTTGGGTCTTTGGCTGAACACCTTTAATTGATATCCTCCACTACTTCCCAGCTCCCACATTATTTATTCTAACTGTGTTGATTGAAAAGCAATTTCAGTCCCATAGGTCACAGTTAGTTCAGAATCTGGTGAGAATTGTTAGCAAGGGTAGAGAAAAGGAAGTGGACCAAGGAGGGGGACAAGATCAGAGAGCAGAAACAGTTTTGCCTTGAACAGTCTGCTCTGCTTATTTAGTGCCCTGAGAACAAAGTTTCTCCCAAAAGGAAGTGGAAAGAAGGTTTGAGTCAAGCTTCTCTGCTTCCTTTCTTTTCATCAGGGTGGATTTGGTATCCACAGATAACTTCTAGATTCAGTCACCGGGTTAAGGCTTAACTCAGTTTCATTATCATTTGTATTTAGAAGAGTCTACTACTGAGGATCAGCCCCCATGCTTCACTGGCATTCTCAGAAAGTTGGCAGAACTTGAGGGAGGATCCCAGAACACTTGGTGGAACCCCTTTGGATAACCTTTGGGAGCATGTTCACAGAATGGGCTTGCAAGGGTGGGTTGTCATCAGAATCATTGGAGGGAATACCACATTGATGAGATCATACATTGATTGTATTCCACTGGGGATTAAAGTAGGGAAACCTAATCATGAGGGACATATTTGAATTGTAATTAGTTGAACGATTTTGCTTAGCCACTACCTCCTACTTGGTCAAAAAACCATTTGTGAAGCATTTACTATATGCAGTGTACTCTTCTAAGTGATAGGGATTTAAAGAAAGGCAAGGATTTAAAGAAAGGTCCCTACCCTCAAAAAGCTCACATTCTGATGAAGGAAACAACATGAAAAAAGCATACATATAAGATAGAAACAGTGTATATGGAAAGTATTCTTAGAGAGAAAGAATTAGCAGTGGGAGGACAAGAGGAGAGGCTGGGAAAGCCCTCCTGCAGAAAGTAGAATTTGAGTTGAGTCTTGAAGGAAGCCTGGAAGCTAAGGTGAGGGGGGGAACAAAAGATAGAAGGCTCCAGACAAAGGAACTTACCAGTAGGGGGTATAGCCCAGACTAGTGATTTCATTGGCATAGGGAACTCCCAGATGATGAAATCCCTTGAACCAACGCAGATCAGCATCCTCTCTGTACCTTATATAGTCTTTGATAGTTGTCTAGTACACTGACAGGTTAAATAATTTATCTGGTTTACAGACAACCAGTATGTACCAGAACTCTGGTCTTCTGTGCTTCCAGGTTGACTCTCTATCCGTTATATTGTACTGCTTCTAACATGGAAGCTATTTTAATTTTTAAGAATGATATGTGCCCCTTTGGGGAGGCATCATTTTTCAGTGAATTGGCTGATAATATGTGAAGTATCATTCTCCCACTCTACACCATATGTATTTTCTTCTTTTCTGTCATTCATTCAATGCTTCCATTTGTAAAATGGTGCCTCTTTCTATTTAGGACAATTTCATTTATCAGAAGAGGAAGAAAAAAAAGGAATTTTGTGAGAAACAATGAAAAAGCCACCTTAAAAAGAAAAGCCAGTCATCCAGAGTCATGGTGGCCAGTGTCCTGTTTCATAGAATTTAATTTATACATGAATAAGATGAAGACTTTAAGAATGAAAGCTGGGAAACCCCATATCTACAACTATGAGGTAACTACGGGACAATTATGTATTGCTTGTCTATGACTTGGCTAACAGAGATGTAGCTTTTATTTTATCATAAGATAGAGATAAGTCATTTAATATGAGGTAACACAGAAATGTTGGTCAAGATCAGACCTCTAACCTTCAAGAATAAACCTTTAAGTGGGTCTGAGAAGAGTGGTAAGAATCAGGTTACAGGAGGACCTCAGAGTCTGCACTGCTACCTGCTGCTGTAAGACATATTAGAGAAAAAAATCTGCTTTGAAGACCTGATTGGAGAAAAGTCTTTGCTTCTTAGAAAAGTTGACAACAGAAGGAAAGATTCTTCCCTGCTCTGTCATATACTTCATGAGAAATAGAAACATCTCAGAGACCAACCAAGGCAGAAGGTCTGTAAAAGCACATCTTCAGAGTCTAGCCCAAGGAACAGATCTGGAAAAGCTCTGCAGTTCCTAGGCTTAGGATATATGTTTTTTCTTAAGGAATTTAACAGCTGTCATGAATGCCAGAAAAGGTATGACCCAAACATAATGTGAAATCAGAAAGGCTGGGGAGAAAAGGAGGCTCACTTGTCAATAAACTATTATTCTGACTGTCCCTAAGGGAAACCAAGGACATCAAAGCCTACAGTTCATAGTTACAAGGTATTCCAGGAACGTGTCTCCTGCTCATGTACTTTTATGTTGTGGCTTTGTAAGTTTGTGCCCACTTCCCCCTATGGACACTATGTGCATGGGTGGAAGAATGTGTCCCAGATTTATGGTTGGAATGTTATGTTTGATTGAGTTAATGGTATCATCTTGGCTGACTTGTTAAATGGCTAATATGCCAATGGGGCTAACGAAATACAGTTATGAGTCATAGGAGTGTATTTTCTTCCCTCTTCTACCAGGGTCAACTTAGCATCCTGAGAATGGATTACAGTGGTGTGGCCACTCCATTTGGGAAACCCAGATCTGCCAGCACGAATACAGGTTGGGTGAGAGAGCCAAATATAGACCAAAGGAAAAAGAAGAGAGAATAAAGGAGGTCCGATGTTTTGCTTACTTACTGTACTACATGTTTAACAAACACTTATTATGTAGCTGTATAGAACAAGCTCTAAAGTTTATAGAAGACATGGTTTCTATCATCAAAAAGCTCCTTTCCTTTTCAGTGATTTTCTATTTTCTTCTTCCTTCTCTCCACTTTAACTATGCCTTAGGTTTACTAGTATTTCTCAAACCATTCCAAGAGTAACATGAATCAGGTTGCTGACTCTGAGTCCTTTAGAATGTTTCAAGCTATTGGTGGTTAGACAGTGACTCAGAAAAGCAACTGATTAGGGGAGAAATGCCTAAAGCTTTTGTACATATAATCAGCCCACAAATCCCCCCGTAATTGTCAAGGACAAACAGAGGGATAACTTCTTTCCTGTTCCTCACACAACCTTCAGTCTTGCCTTTTGGAAAAGCATACTGGGATTCACAGTCAGAGGATGTGGGTTTGGGTCCCAGTTCTGATACCCTCTGTCTCTGAGTAAATCATTTACTTTGCCTCTGTTTCCCCATCTATATATTGAAGGGGTCATCTTTAAGGTTCTTTCCAGTTCTAAATCTGTGATTTTTCAGTTTCCATTCTTCTATTAACTGTATTTTGGTGTTTAAGTTGATTCAACCTCTAAAAATGTTGGGAGGTGGGAGAAAGGAATTATTTGGAGCCTGGCACTCACTATTCTGCCCATGCTGTGCTGTTAGCATTTGGGATTATAAGAGGTTCCTGATCTTCATCCTATGGAATAGAAGGAATTACACAATGATTTCAGGAATGTCTTTAGTTAAAGTTTCTTTTAAAATTATTTTTGTTGGGGGTGGAGGGGGTTTAGGTTTCAATAGCTTCAAAGATTAATCTTTATTCATAGCAAATACTTTTTACTCAACCCCTCTTTTTAGCTGATTGCTATCCCTTACTCAATTTTGCCATTGGGCTCTATGAAAGGAAGGATTGAGATGGTAGAATTTGGGGTAAATTTTTTTGATTTCGGGTTTTTTCCATTCCTGAATTTTAATATATGTATATGGGAAGGAGAGAGGGAAACCCCTGTGTCTTGCAAAGATGTCAATTTTTCAATGTACGTATGATCGCATCAGTGTGGGAAGTTCCTTGCATCACTATAGACTGCAGTCCACCAATGTATTATCACTTTGTACAAAAATGGCCATATATTTTTAGATATCCTCCCCAGAAGGTCCTTCATTCCTGAAGTCCATCTACCTGATACACTGGGGACCTGGTTCTTTTTGTAATTTGTTGGGAATCATATAGCACTTGTCTACCTGTTATCTCTAACTCTAATTATATGACTGGTAAACCTACATGTCCTTGATGATCTCTTAGGAAAATAGGATCACGAGTACTTTAGAGATCTAGTACTGAGGGGTCAAACACCAGTACTATGTAGGCAACGTTCCCCAGTGAGGCCCAAGTCAGATTAAAATGGAACTGGGAGATATTTTTAAAAATAAATAAAAATACAACAGAACATAAATAATGTTAACATGTGGCTTTCTAAGTTAATAAGTAGCCCTCAGGGATCTTTACATACTGTTCAGTGACCCTGTTTCTATTTGAGCGCTATGGTCCATGGAATCATGAAGAGTCAGACATGACTGAATGGCTGAACAACAAAAGTGCCCTAATTCTCCCTTCGCTGATGAAATCACACATCTACTCAAAAAATAATAGTAATAACAATAAAACACTTCCTAATCATTAGAGCTATCTTAAAATGGAATGGCCCAATCATTTCAGATCTTCAAGGAGAAGCTGGTGATCATTTGCAGAGGTATCATACAGGGGATTCTTCTTTCAGATATGTATCAGGCTAGGTGACCTCCGAGGTCATACCTCAGAGGATACCATACCACTAAACTAATACAACTTCTTTATTTTCAGATAAGGAAATAGAGGCCTAGAGAAGCCAAGTTGCATGGCCAATGTCACATAGACAACAAGTCTCTGAGCCAGTATTTGAGCATGCCACATAATTCCACGTCTAGGACATATCCATTGTTCAGGCCAAATGCACAAGTTCGAGTTATTATTGTTAATATGCTACATGGTTCATACCCACTATATTTTTTTACATCATCCTTTGTGTCATCTGTAGTAGTCTATATATGCATAATAAGTACCTAATAAATGCTTATTGAATGAATGAATGAATGATAGAAAAAGGAAGAGAACAGAGAAGGTAAAAGAAAATATTCATCTAATTTGTATGGTGTGCTTTTTAAAGTTTTGCTCTGGCATATATAATAATTACTTGATATCATGACTCACCCTTTCCATTGAATTTGAGTTGTGCAGCCTAAGACCATTTGAGCTTAGGTGTCTAAGCATTAAACATAAAAAGAAAAAAAGTTAGCCCTGGGCAATGAAAATAGCATTAATGAGGGTCTCATGAAAATTCTTGGAAAGTTCTGTTGCCCTTCTCCAAAACACTAATGACAATAATCTGTAGACAGGGAAAAGACCCTGATAAGAATTAATGAATTCTTCTGCTATCCTATGTCTATGCTAGAGTATTGACTGGAGTCACTGAAGTCTCCCCCTGGTCAGAGAGACTCTGTTAGGAACACAAAGAAAAACCAATAACCAGTGCCATCTAGTGGTAATTAATTTTTATCTCCAGAGGATATGTGACCTCTTTCCATAGTACTCTGTGGGTTCCCAAAATGAGAACTGGAAAATACATCTTTCATCTTTCTCTTTGCAGTACAGAAAATGAACTGAGACTAAGTGGCAGAGCATATATATGGACTGAAATGCGCCTGGGATGCTGCTGATCTTAGTGCCTGGGTGTGGGGTATGCTTATTAGGATCAGTGCATCTAATAAGCTTTGATAGGGCACCTCAGGACCCAAAGAAGCATTGGATATAAGCTTGGGAAAGGCAGTGTTCAGCAGAGCCCTCTATGTAGACAAATCTATTTAATGTAGTACGTGCATGTCAGCTATTTCTTAGGGAAATAAGTTCAAGTTTCTCAGAAGACCAAGACATGTTCTTCACAGAATCATATGATGTCTGAGACCCCAGAGGTCACCTAGCCCAATGCACACCTGAAAGAGGAATCCCTTCTATGATGCCTCTGCAAATGATCATCAGCTTCTACCTGAAGATCTGAAATGATTGGGTCATTCCACGTTAAGATAGCTCTAATGGTTAGGAAGCGGTCTTATTGTCATTATTTTGAGCAGATGTGTGATTTCATCAGCGAAGGGACAATTAGGGCAGTTTTGTTGTTGTTCAGTCATTCAATCACGTCTGACTCTTCCTAACTCTGTGGACCATAGCACTCCAGCCCCTTTTATTCTCCACTCTCTCTCTCAGAGTCTGTCCAAGTTCGTGTTCATTGTTACCGTGTCACTATCCATCTCATCTTCTGTTATCTCTTTTTCCTTTTGCCTTCAATCTTTCTCAGGATCAGGGTCTTCTCCATCTTCTCAGATTAGGGCAGTGGCTACATGATTAGAAATAAGGGAGATTGGAGAGGTGCTATGGAGAAAGAAAGGACATGATTTACCAACTGATTTGGAGATGTAGAATGAGTGAGTGATGAAATGAAGATGATACTAGACTTGTGGTGCCTGGGTGCTTGGAAGGATGATGGAGCCCTCAAAAGAAGTAGAGAAGTTTGGAAACAAGGCAGATCATTCTTCCAATGGAGACTGGCAGCTTCTCTGAAATCTATAGCTTCAGAGATTTGCCTGAGGTGCTGAGAGGTTAAGTGGATTGTTGGAGTAAAAACCTGTATGGGTCAGAGGCCCCTGCCTTACTTAAACCCAAATCTTCCTCACCTTTCCAACAGGATCTCAAATTTGACATGTCCAGTTTCTTTCCCGAACTCAAGCCTACCTTTTCCCCAAATTTCCATATTTCATTTGAGAGAGTTACCACCCTTCCACCCATTCAGGCTTGAAAGCTCAGCATCACCTCCAATTACTCAATCTCACCCACTCTACTTACCCAAATCAGTCACCAAATCATGTCCTTTCCATCTCCGCATCTCTCCAATCTGTATCTTCATTTCCAATAACATGACTAAGCCACCACCATAATTCAGACTTTTATTGCCTAACCTATTACAATAGTCTTCTACTGGGTCACTCTACCCAAGGTCTCTACCTAATCTAATCTGCCCTTCGCCCAGCTGCCAAAATTATTTTCGCAAAGTTCAGGTTTGAGCATGCCCTTACCCTATTCAATAACTGTCAGTGGCTCCCTATTACGGCTAGGATATAAGTCCCTCTGTTTGTCAATTAAAACTCTTTACAAACTGGTCCCATCCCATCCAGTCATACTAGCCAACTTGCTGTTCATTAGTCATGACACTCCTTCTCCTCATCGCTATATCTTTGTACCGGTTATCCCCCATACTTATAATGCATTCCCTCTTCACCTCTGCCTCTTAGAATTCCTAACTTCTTTTAAGGCTCAGCTAAAGGATATATTTTCATAAAGCTTTCCGTGATCCCCTCAGCTAGAAGTGTCTTCCACTCAAATACTCTGTATCTATTTTATGCTTAGCCATATTCTATATGTGTACGCTATCTCCCTTCATTAGTCTGCAATCTCTTCAAAGGAAAGAAAATTCTGTTTCACTTTTGACTTTGCATCCCCTGTGCCTAACACAGTGCTTGGCTTATGGTAGATGCTTAACAAATGTTTGTTTATTGATCTGTTGATCTATCGTGAGGCCCGTTATCTTTCCGTCATATCAGACTACCTCTTAAATCACGTATATATAAAGCTTAAATCTATCAAAATCTTGCAGTCATGTTCCTACTGCTGGCCCTCTGGGGCAAGCCAAAACATGTTTAACCCTTACTCCACCTCAAGTCACATTCTCCTCCCCAACCCCCTAGAGTCTTTTCTTGTCCAGGTTAAATATCTTTAGTTCCTTCAGTCAATCTATCATGGCATACTTTCCAAGTCTTTCACCATCCCAATTGCCATGATTTTCTTTGTCTATGCCACTAGATGAAAATCAAAGATCATCAGGACCAAACTTCATATAATTGGAAAGGGTCTTGCTGAAGATGACACAATTTTAAGGGCACGGAAGGATCCGTTCTCAAATATTTGAATGATACATTAAAAAATAGAGGATCCAGAAAGAGATGTCTGGGAATATGTCAAGAATTACCACCGATCCATATGTCTACTTTCCCATCTCCATAAAATCTTCATGAGAACAATCTATATACTCATCAAGGACCTCCTTGATGAAGGTATGAGAAGGCAAGAGACAAGTTTCACATGTGAAATTCTGTAATTGACATCTTTCCAGAGATGGAAAATATACCTTGAAAGGTGTAGAAAGCATAGGATCCCATAGTTCTTAATGTTTGCTGATTGGTTTTAAAAACCATTTTTATAGATAGTAGTAATAATAGCTAATATTTATGTAGTATTTAAAGTTTATAAAGTGTTTTACATATATACAGGGTGTTCCTAAAGTCTGGACACATAGGCAAAATGCATATTTTCAAGAAATGAAATGAACAAAATTTTTATTTAATTGGAATATTAAGAAATAACATCTTCAATACGATTTCCATCATTTGTGATGCAAAGGTTGATGTGCTTTGCAAGAGTCACATGAACTCGATGCAATAACTCCACATTGCCGTCAATTGCCTGCATGTCCAGACTTTAGGAACACCCTGTACATTGTCTTGATGAAAATAGCAAAATCAGTAGGGCAAAATGCCACCTTGGAGGCCCTCTTAAAACAAAAACTGTTTCTCTCATGCATTTGTTAAAAACACACAAGATTTCTTGAAAGATGGAGCAGAGATAACTGTTCAATGACCCCCTTAGCACTAATGTCAAGTGAGACACCAAACAGGGAGACATATGCCAGCCAAAGGTGTTTGCCACCATCATAGAAGATATTCGGCACACAGTCCAAATGGAAGAAGGATTCCCTATGTAGATTATAAGGTCCTCCGGCTGTTCCTGTTTGGATACAAAATTGTGCTGATTGGAATCAGTCCCAGAACGTTGCAGAGAATCATAATGAGATCCATAACTATTCAAAAAAAAAAAAAAAAGGAGGATTCTAAGGACTTGGATGAGTCCCACAGTACAAGATAAGTTTGTGTGCCACTAGGGGGAGTATTCACATTGGGGAGACCACAGCATCATTTAAGTAACAAGAGCTATGCTAATTTAAAGAGAGCTTTAAAGTTAAAGAACGTGATGGGGGTAAAGGAGGGGTTCATACAAAATGCATTAGGAAAATATGAGGAGGAATAAACGACCTTCAACTGGGGAAAGTAGGGAGACAGAGTAAGCTTCAGGGAGGAGGTGGTACCTCAGATGAACCTTGAAAGAAAAGGTTATGGGGCTGCTAGGTAGCACGGTGGTTAGAGCACTGCCTCTAGAGTCAGGATGGACCTGAGTTCATATCCAGCCTCAGACACTAACTCCATGTGTGGCAAGTCACTTAACCCTAATTGCCTCCTAGAAAGATTAAAAAAAAGGGGGGAAGAAAGAATTATAACAGGAAGAGATGAAGAAGGGAATCTTTTTCGGTCATAGGGGATGGTTTGCCTCAAATGCAAGGGTGTAGGAGATCCCAGCATGTGATTTTGGAGCAGGGGGTAGTATGGAATAGCTAGAACATAGGCATCTGAAAGGCAGTAATGTGAAATAATGGTGGGAAGGTAGGATTGAACCATATTATGGAGAGCCGTAAAAGCCAGGCCAAAGAATTTCTATTTTATCCTATAGGTAATATAGATGCTACGAAGGTTTTTGAGTAGGGGACTGATATGGTGAGCCCTGACAATTAGTAAGATTAGTTGTAGATTTATTGTTTTAGAAGAACATACCCTATGACGATGATGGTTTAGTCCTTTGTCTTACTCAAAGTCCTGATGCCCATTTCACATCTCTTTTTCCATGGGAGACAATGTACATCAATAGAAAGAATGCTAGATTTGGAGTCAGAAGATGTAAGTTAAAGTCTCCCCTTCATGATTTACTGCTTGTGTGACCTTGGGCAAGTCACTTAATTTCCTTGGGTCTCATTTTCCTGATCTCTGAAAGGAGCTAGGATTACATGACCACTAAGCTCCCTTCTTGCTCATGCCCTTTGGATGGCCTGTGAGTCACCAACTACAATCCTTTGTTAAGGTGGAGAAACACTGGGCCTTACCATCTGCTCTGCCCCATACCCTGTGGACCACTATGCCCTCCAAATGTCTAGGCATCAGCTTCTAACCTGCTAATTAATGCAGCATATGGACCCATGGGCTTTGTCATCTACCCTGCAGGAACACCCTTAGAACCACCAGGATGGCCCACATGCCCTACAACTGGACCCTCCTAGATATATTTTCTTCACTGATTAGATCTTGCAAAGTTATTGTCTGTCTTGCATGAATAGAATGTATTCTCTTCTCACTTTTGCTTCCAGGAATCCCTCTCTTCCACCTTCTACCTGAAGTCTTTCCTGATCTCTTCAATGAATAGTGCCCTCCTTTGTTTCTAACTATTTTGCATTTATTCCCTTTATAGTTTTTCCGTATATACTTACAAATGTCCTTGTTGTCTCCCCAACTAGAACGTTAAACTCTTTACACATAGGGATTGTTTCATCTGTTGTATTTATATTCCTGTAGCCCAGCACAGAACAGGGCACATAGTAGGTGTTTAAATATTTGTTGATTGATTGGTAAAGAGTAGGCCCTTATCAGGTAACACAGTTGATAGAGTGCCAGGCCCAGAGTCAGGAAGACTTCTCTTCGTGAGTTCAAATCTGAGACTTACTATCTGTATTACCTTGGGCAAATCACTTAACCCTCTCTGCCTCAGTTTCCTTATCTATAAAATGAGCTAGAGAAGGAAATGGCAAACTACTCTGGTATTTTTGCTAAAAAAAATCCAAAAAACAAACAAAACAAAACAAAACAAAAAACCAATTGGGGTCAGACACAACTGAAAAATGACTAAATAACAACAAAAAAGTCCTTATTGTCTTTTTTCTCCTTTCATTTACTCATTCCCTTTGAGGGGTAAATCTGATCTTTGACCTCTGGCATGGCTAGGATGCATATTTTTTTTGAGTTCCAAATTCTCTCCTTCCCTCTAATCCCTCCCCCACTCATTGAGAAGGCAAGCAATATGATACCTATTATACTGGGATACATTCTTCATGGTTTTTGTCAACTATGGCAGGGTAAGGGACAGGGGAGGGTTTGTTAGAGACCAAGAAGCACAAAGTCACTGGCCTTACAGGCAAAGAGAGGCACACACCCATGTCTGGAGGAAGCTTATTTTTAAAGCTGTCTTAGTCCCAACCATGTCTTCTAAATAAGGTCCGGGCCATGGGACATGTTTTGACCCAGGACTTTGGAATGACTCTCAAAAAATCCCTTATGATAAAGAATAAGAAGGGGAAAAATTCAGTAAAATTAATCAAAATTGTCTGACGTTATTTACAATGTTCTACACCCACAGTCCCTTACTTCTGCCAAGAAGCAGTAAGGAGATAAAACTTTAGAACCACTGGAGAAATTTGTTTTGTTTGGCCAGGTATATTTGTTACAAGAAATTTGCTTTCTTTTCCTTTCTTTTTTCAGTAGAATAGGAGGAGAGAAAGTAGATTTCTGGTAATTTTGGAAAAATAGGTGAGGGATGCTACAGATGTGACATATTGCATGAACTTTCAGATGGGGTCAATGTTTATTAGGTTTAATCAACTTTGCTACAAGTGAGAGACCTCTCGAAAAACCAGGATCATCTGTGAATGTTTGTAATGGAAAAATAAAACATGTCAATAAAACTGAAAGTAAAAAAATCCCCCCCCCCTCAAAAAAAGTGTCTTTTGAGAAGTAGTAAGACCCTGGTAGTCTGGGGAACAAACTCATGCCTATGTGGAAAGACTTAGGGTTCAGTGGGCAAAACTATGACCTCCGGACACGCTATCATTATGTCTTATTTTTAAATTACATTTTTTTTCAGTTAGACGTGACTTTATTATTTTAGCGCACAAACCAAAATTTATGCAACCAGAGCAGAGGCTGTTGATGATTCATATTTCCAATTGGGTGGGAGCACCCTCTTGGTCTCGTAGTACCAAGCTAGCCGATGAATTCGGCTCTCCTTCAGAATCAAACGGAATTTAGACTCCTTATCCTTTCTGCTTCTCTCAAGATGCTTTCAAACAGCAACAGCTTTCTTGATCAAGTGATAAAGATCTTCAGGAAGATAAGGGGCAAGTCCCTTGGACTTTAGAATTCTCAAAATTTTGTTGCCAGTTACAAAGCGTACTTGTGCCACGCCACGAGAATCCCTCAGGATCACATCGATCTGGGAGGGCGTCAAGCCCTTCTTGGCCAGCTTGTAGATCTGCTCCTTCACGTCGTCCGAGGTGAGCTTCAGCCACGTGGGCACGCTGCGGGGGTACGGCAGAGCAGACTGGGACAGGCCCTTCCCGGGAGCGTGCATGCCACCCGTGATGGCAACGATCTGGCAGCGAAAGAGAGAGGAACCAAAGAAGCAGGGCAGGAAATCCCTCAATCTGCCGGAAGTGACGCGTTTCTAAATTACATTTTTTCAATGAACTAAAAAACGTACCTTCTTTCCAAAGAAAGTAAGACAAAAACTGTGTAACAAACATACATATACATACTATGTATACATACATACATACATGTATATATGTATATATATATGTGGAGAGAGAGAGAGAGAGAGAGAGAGAGAGAGAGAGAG
>CM053624.1:292412451-292436054 GCA_028646595.1 Phalanger gymnotis
TTAAAATCTAAACCACTCTGGAAAGAGTTATGCCTCAAATTGTTATCTGCTACCATCTTAGCTACAATAATTATAACTCATTAAAGTTTACAAAGGGTTTTCCTCCTTAAAACCCTGTGAAATAGGAAATGCAAGTATTATTATTCCTACTGAACAGATAAACAAAGTAAGGCTTAATGAGGCCAAGTGACAGTACTGGAACTGGACATGCAGTCAGAGATACTTGGATTATACAGTAGTCCTTGCCTGCACCACTCTCTAGGTATGAGACTTTAATTTAATCTCTGAGCATCAGTTTCTTCATGAGCAAAATAATGACGTTAATACTAATTCACGACTTCAAAGGACTGTTACAAAGATTAAACACAGGGTATCTCAAAAGTCTTAGTGTAGGTTTAAACGTTAATAATTTTTAAAGCTTCTGCACTAAGACATTAGGGACATGCTGTATGTATAAAAGGTACACTATCTCTTTAAAGCTCCGTTATCATTAGCTGCTCTTTTCATAGGAAAAAGTGCTTTGCAAATGGTAAAGTGTTCCTACTTCACCTAGATGTAGACTTTAAGGTTTTTTGCTTTTGTTTGGGTTTTGGTTTTTTTTTTTTTTTAGATCACATTGGCAGGAGTACAGAATGTCATTGCAGAAACAGACGTTCAAAGGATCACCGTCAGCCTCCTCGTTGCATAAGTGACCCATGGTTTAAAGTTTTTGACGCCCTTATCTTATTAGAGCTTCACAACCACCTGGTGAGGTCAGTATTACAGGTACTATTATCCTCTCTTCCCAGAGGAGGAAAGAAGAAAGGCCCCAGGGGAGGCTACGTGAGGCCCATCAGGTCTGTAGACTGATTTACCCATAACCACGAAGTTATCTGTAGTGCAACTGGCAGGCAATCTGTAGCCAAGACCAGCTTACCTGGTCCTAGACCACAAGAATTGACACTACACTGAGATCAAAAGCAGGCCACAGTCTAGGACTGGGGGTGGGGAGAAAAGGGGGGCGGGGTATGGGAGGAAGGAGGGAGCTGGGAGGTGGAACCGGACCAGGAAAGGAAAGTTGATAGGGGAGGTGGGAAAGTACCCAAGAAAAACCACCTCCTTCACAATTTTGCCTGGCCCAGCCTGGCTTGTATCAACAATCACAAAATGACTGAAAGGGGTGAGAGTAGTGGATAACCACATATTTTTTTTCGGTTGTGCTGTAGTTACATGTTGTTCCTGTTATTTTAAAACAATATCGCTTTTTAGATTTTTCTGGCTAAAACCAGAAAACCAGACCGACAAATAACAATAACAACCACGCGGCAACAACCAAACCAAACCCACCGTCTCCATAACAATGAGAACCCGTACCACTCTGAATGCTTCCGTCCTTCTACCTTACATTATTTTCTTTTTTTTTGTCACAAAAAAGAATAAAAATGGGATTTTGCTAGCCCATCCATGCAGCAGACACTAAACATACTCAAAAGCATTTCCTAACGATGCCTTGTTTAATACAGAGGGGCCTCTATTTTAGAGCAGTAAAGCTTATTCTAACGTACCTTTCCATATTTTAGGGTTGTAATAGTCATTCCTACAAGTCCTGAAGGCCTATGAAGCAATGTTAACTCGTATTAATTTGCTATTTAGCCAGTTATAATGCAAATCTCCGTCTCTTGGAAAACATTATTTTAAAAAAGTTTCACCATATATGGACATTATTTATTGCTTGATTCTCATTGTCTGCTTATAACATGCCCTTGATCAGACCCAAATGCCCATTTTGGAGATTTTTCCATTTGAGCAACAACCGGCTTCTTATATTACCCACTGATGCAGGAAAGTTAAATTACAGCCAGTTCATATCATAGAAACAAAGTGTTTCCTGCAATTACTGATAAGGGACAGTTCATTTTCTCTCTGTCATCCTGCAAAACCCTCCTAACAATTCATGCCTGGTTAAACAGGATTTCCACATCTACCGCTGACATCTTTCCAAGTAATTCAGGGTTGTTATTACGGTACAGTTCTGGCAAGGCTCAAAAGCAAGCAGACTTGACTAGGCTGCTCAAAGCAGAGCTTAAGTAGTTGTAATTAATAATAATTACATGCCCACTACACTCCAGTTTTATCACATTATCCATCAATGCAAATAAAAAACATATATATGTATATTATACACAACATACACACACACACACAACAGCAACAACAAAAATACTTCTCCCGCGCTATCCCTAGAAATGTTCAAACGTTTGCTTTAAGTAGATTTAATCGTTATCACTCGATGCTTTACTGCAAAATTATGCTCGCAGCCACTACCACCCGGGACCTGTACCTTCCCAGTAAAAATCTGAAACTTTGCCCCTCCTGCCGTGACTCGGATTCGAACCGAGGTTGCTGCGGCCACAACGCAGAGTACTAACCACTATACGATCACGGCAAGCTACAGGGGAAGTGGCGGTTTTGGCTCTTTCAATACTATTGCAACATCAAAGTCTGTGGAAACAGTGCCATCTGTTGTTCATTTATGTACTTTTGGCAGATCTCATTGTAAAAACCCCTTTCTTCTAAACACCTAACCCCGGGAAAAGTCGCTTTCCAAGTAGCTAAAACAAAATTAAATTAAAAAACTCTGAACACTTAAAAAAATTCTTAGGGGATTGGGAAAAATTGGGCAAAGTCATAATTTACCAAGAATCTACCTACATGGAGGAGTCTGATACCTGTCTTCCAGAGGTGTGAGAGATGAGGCAGCTCTCATTTGAAAGGCACTTTAGAAAAGGCAGCTATTACTAGTTATTCACTGGAGATGATACAGGAGAACAAGGTGCAAAACAGAGACTCTGATCTTTTCATATATATTTTCTGCCCCATTTATTTATTTTCCTGCTCCAGCAGGGTTAGTTTTTTGGTTGTTATTTGGTCATTAAAACATCTATCAATCAACCACTCAACCAACCAGCATTTCTTAATTGCACAGGTTATGTGCCAGGCACTGTGCTTGACCCTATGACTTCCAAGACACGAGTAAAAAGTGCCTGCTCTCAAGAAACCTATAGTACACATAAAAGCATATGTAAAATATGTACAAGGTAATTGGGAGAGTCATATGAATGAATGAATGAACCAATGAATGAATGATTGAAGGAAAAGCATGAAATATACCCTCCCCTCCCCTGTGGTGCTTCCTTCACTGGTCTAGCTTCTCAGGCATTTTCAAGGTTTACAAATACAGCAAGAATGCAGCAAAATGGACATGAAGACTGGGAGACAGTGGAAGGGGCAGATTTGTTTCACCACTGGGAAAGCCAGTCCATGCTGAATTCATCTCAATGCATTTATTAACTATGTGCAAGGCACTAGGGATACAAAATGAAAACTAGTCTTTGCCCTCTGGGAGTTAACGTTCTGCATGACCACTGAACTCTGAGAAAAATCCTCTGGAAATCTAAAGCTGGTCAAGGCCTGCTTTTTGTCTAGATGTGTAAAGATCTCCAGACTGTGGAATGAAAGAAAAGAACTTCCCACAAACCACCACAGAGGCTAAAGTGCAGTGTGAAATCTTAAGCAAGCCCTTGTATTCATTGGGTCAACCTGTATCACGAGTGGAATTAAGATGTTCTGTATAATGTTCCAAGAGTTGAAAGAGAAGAGCATTAAAACTTGCATAAACACGGAGACAACATTTCTAATATGCTGAGACTACTTCAGGCTTAATGAAGTCTCCTGGTTTCTCTTTCCAGCTTGTTGGCTATTTGTCCTGAGAGGGTCTGGTAAGATACAGAACTTGGTGCAGAGTAACAAAAAGTCTAATCTGCCCCATAAGCTGGTACCAACAACTCTTGGGCTTCTGTTGAGATAATCTTCCCAAAGATCAGGGATGTGACAATTGGCCAAGCCACCAGAGGTCACTCCTCTGCCCCCTCTCCTTCTCTTCTACTCTCACCCCATACATTCAAACTGATATTATATTGAAGGACATCAGTCCAAGGACTTGCCTTTTGTCTTGAAATTTGTAGGCCTCCAACCCTCTCCTATCAGCTTCCTTTTCTCCAATTGTCTCCTCACTCCAATTCCAATATTTCTATCCCATAATTCAATTCTATTCCTGCAGAATTTCAACCTCAGAAGACAATCAACTGGTTGAAGGGCCAAGGAAAGAGCAAGCTGGAGTTTATAACTGAAGACCTAAGTTCAAATGTTGCTTCTAATACTCATTAACTATGTGACCATGGGCAGTCATTTAACCACCTTGAGCCATAGTTTGTTCTTAGTTCAGGCCTTCATCACCTCTTGCCAAATTATTGCAACAACCTTATTGGTTGATACCAATTGGTATCTTTGCTTCATGTCTCTCCCCTCTCTAGACCAATTTACACACTGCTACCAAAGTGATTTTCCTAGAGTACAGCTCTTACCATATAACTCTCCTACTCAATTAATGGCTCCCTATCCTCTTTTTAGCTTTTAAAGCCCTATAAACATGGCCCTAGCCTATCTTCCCAGCATCCAAAAACCAATGCAGTAAGACTGGCCTCCTCTCTGTTCCTCATATGTTACACTCCACTTCCTTGCCTTTGCACTAGGTATCCCCCAGTCCTGAAATTCATTCCCTCCTTACCACCATTTTGTAGAATCCCCCTTTTACTTTAAGAGGCAGTTCAACTATCATCTTAAGCATTAAGCCATTCCTGATCTCCTCTCCCTGCTAGTTGAGGGACTCCCCAACCTACCTTGTATTTAACTAAATTGTATACATTTATATTGATTAGCTTTATATCTGCTATCTATCTATCAGATATATATTTTTTATATGTACTTGTCTCCTTCATTTAAATGCAAGCTGATTGGGAGAAGGGACTGTCGAATTTTTGTACTTGTATCCACTTGCCCCAAGAAGCTTATTATTGGGAAAACTTCACCAACCTGCAAGATCCCATGAGCTTTAGTACTCCATCTCATCACTACTCTCTGCCGCTCTGGTTGGAGTGTGAAGCCATGAACTCCAAAAACTCCATTTAGGGAGCAAACAGCTTAGAACCTCTCCTCATTGCTTATCTAGCTGCACTACTTTGAGACTTCTCTGACTATTCCACTAGGCCCCCTTATCAGGAAGCTTATCTCTCAAGCCAACCCTCACCTGCCCCTGCTTTTCAGCTTCCTTTTGTTTAGAGTGTGGGCTCCTTGACAGCAGGGATTCCTCCTTTCTTTCTTTCCTTCCTTCTTTCCTTCCTTCCTTCCTTCCTTCTTTTCTTCTTCCTTCCTTCCTTCCATTTCTTTGTTTCTTTCCTTCCTTCTTTTCTTCTTTCTTTCTCTCTTTCTCTTTCTATCTCTTTCTTTCTCTTTCATTCTTTCCTTCCTTGCTTCTTTTCTTCTTTCTTTCTTCTTTCCTTCCTTCTGTTTCTTTCCTTCCTTCCTTCTTTTCTTCTTTCTCTCTCTCTCTCTCTCTCTCTCTCTCTCTCTCTCTCTCTCTCTCTCTCTCTCTCTCTCCCTCCCTCTCCTTTCTTCCTTCCTTCCTTTCTTCTTTTTGTATTTGTATCCCCAGTGCTTGCCACAGTACCCAGAACATAATAGGTACTTAATAAGTGTCTGTTGACTGACAGTACCAGGAACTTAGTAGGTACCTAATAAACACTTGATTGATTAATTCATCTAAAACGGAGACAATAATATCTCCTTCTCAGGGATTCAGTGAAGATCTAATGGGATTATGTATGTGAGTAACATGTCTTAAAGGGTCATGTAAAGTATCTATTTTATCATTGTTATTACCTCTTATGAGCTTGAAACATTTTATTCTGAATATGTAAAAAGTCTAGGTCTAAACTAGCTCATGGGTAAATGATTTTGATAGGGATTTTGTAATAATAATAACAATAACCAACAAAAACAGAGGTTAAGTTTCACAGCTTAATAGTGTTTAATAGCTAATAAGTGTACAAGCCTAGATTTGAACTCAGGTCTTCCTAACTACAGGCCCAGTATTCAATCTCTTGCACCACTTAACTGCCTCTAGGAAAATAACAAACCAAATCTTAAGCATAGTAGTAATTGGGGAGCCTAAACATCTAAAGATGGGATTGAATATAATGAGAAGTGGTGCACGCTGGAGTGGTACCTGGCTAGCTACAAGGAGACAAAAGCTTTGTTCTAGAATATTTAATATTCCACATGTTTAGCAATGGGGATTGGACTAGCTAACTTCCAATATTCCTGACAGTTCTAAATATATGACTTGGATAAATGCTTTATCCTTCTACTTAGCCCCTTCATCCTATAACTACATTTCTTTTAAGTCTTTTTGTTCAGATGTATACCGTCAACCTTATGTTTACTCCCACCATCAGCAAGGCAAAGTAGACCCATCTGTTGCTATCTCTTCTCCCACAATGCTTCCCCACTCTGGCAAAAATCCAACTGCATAAATACCGGATCAACAACAGCTCTTGATAGTACCTCAAGTGATGAGGATTTATTGACTGCAACTTTAATATGAATTAGTGTGAATGTAACCGGTTTTTTCTAAAGGCTAATTTTAGGCTGTTTTAATAGAAGTGTAATGTTCAGATCAGTGGAAGTGATAGTTTCAAAGTAGTCTGGACTCACTCACTGCTTAGACCCTACTGTAGTATTTTCAAAGTTCTGGGCACCATGTTATGAGAGAGATATTAATGAATTGCAGCATATCTGGAAATGGTCGACCTGGCTGGTGAAATGTCTGGAAATAAGACTATATTAAAATAGTTTAGAGAACTGGATACTTTTAGATCAGACAAGAGTTTGGGTAGGGCCTTCATATCTGCAAAAGGTTTTCCCATGGAAGAGGGATAAAATGTGTTTAGTTGGCCTTTGAAGTCTTTCTTGTCAATTTTGAGATTCTTTATTGTATCATTGAGTAAAGGCTCTTCTTTGGGTTTGACTCGGACTCCCTAAGGATCCCACCCCCTCTCCAGTTTCTCTCCATGCTGCTCCCTCTTCCTCTTGCCCAACTCTTTTGGTCTTTGTCCCATGAAGGCTAAGAACTGCTTTGCTGAGCCTACAGAGAGCAAGGCAGCCCAAGGTAGAGTCTGCCGTATACTGAGTTAGCAAACACTGAACTAGTCCAATCTTCCAACCAACACAGGAGTCCTATCCATGATCATCCCCTAAAAAGCATTATCCAGATTCTGTTTGAACAACTTTATTAATGGGATGATGCTACCTAACAAGGAAGCCCATTCCGTTTTTGAACTCCCTATTAGATCATTTTTCTTCATAATGAATTGAATTCTGCTTTCCTATTACCACTATTCCAATTTTTCTTTGTGGAATGCCATCAAATGAATCTAATCTTTCTTATGACATCCCAATCACATCCCCTCTAAGTCTTGTCTTCTTTGGGCACAGTATTCCTAGGTATTGTTTTTATTAATAAGAAGAACAGCAGCTAGGATTCATATGGCACTTTAAGGCTTAAAAAGCATTTTCCACTCTGTCTTATTTGATCCTCACATCCTTGTGAAGTAGGCACTATCATAACTCTCATTTTACAGTGATAGAAATTGAGGGTAATAAAGTTTCTACAGCTGCTAAAGTCTTTTGTAGGATTTAAACTAAAATCATCCTGATTCCAAATTCAAGGCTTTGTCCACTGCTCTACCTGGCTGCGTCTGACTGCCTTGACATATGGCATGGTTCCCAGATCTCTTGCCATTCTAATAACCTTTCTCTAGATGTGCTCCTGATCACCCATATTCCTCCTAAAATGACTTCTAGAATTAGATTCAGTATTCATATATGGCATGGCCAATACTGATCATTCATTCATCTATTCATTCAAATTATATTAAACACCTACTGTGTATCAGTGCTCAATTCAATCTAAGGGGAGAATACAGAGTTTAAATGCAACACAATCTTTGTCCTTATGGAGCTTAAAGCCCAGTAGGGGAATAATACAAAAAAGATAATATAATTTTACATGCTATGTTATATATACACATGAATATAGGACATAATACACAGTATAGTACAGTAGAGAGGTACAAAACAATTCCACAGTGGGTTTCAGGGAAGCCTGCACAGAAATAAAGTTAGTCTTGAAAGAAGGACTAAGAGGAAGCATACACAAAGGAACATAGCTCTAAAGCTGGACAGCTACTCAGAGGTCATCTAGTCCAAGCCCATCCTCATTTCACATGGGAAGAAACTAAGACCCAAGGAAGTTAAGTGTCATGCCCAAGGTCACATTGGCAGTAAACATCATAGACAGGATTTGAACTAACTACAGAGCTGGTGCTCTTTCCATTGTATGGCATGCCTCCATGGACTTAGCTGGAGGCAATTCAGTTTTGAGGGTACTGGTAGATTGATTCCTCAAATATTTGAAAGAGGAAAGCATACCAAGCACATGGAGAAAAAACTCAGATCTTACTATTGCCAAAAAGAAAGATTAATTAGAAAATATCTGTAACTATTGGCCCATGTGCCCACCCTCCCATCTCCATATAATTTTTATGAGAATAAATTACAGATGTATCCAAGACATTCTTGATGAAAGTAAGAACATGACAGTTAAATTTTGACAAATTATATTCTTCAACAGATCATATCCTTATAGGTATACGATTGACTGAAAGATGTAGGGAATAAAAGGTCCCACTATGTTTATTGTTTGTACTTACAAAAAAGAGAAAAAAGCACTTGATTCTATAGAACAAAGTGCTGCTTAATAGGTTCTCCAAAGAGATTTCTCCTGTATATATGTCAAAATCTCATACAATTCCTTGAGAGATATAAGATCAGAGATAGCTTCGATGGTCCCAAGTTTGTTAATATCAAGCAAGGAATTAAACAAGAAGATAGATACTTAGCAAAGGTATTTGCCACCACCAGGAACCACATAAAGAAGGTCCAGTGCAGAGTCCAAACGGAAGAAAAATTCCCTATGAATGGTAAGTTCCCATTGGCACCAATTGCAAAAAGCCCAGAATATTGCAGACTCTCTAAATTATGTCCATAATTACTCAAAGGTGTTTGGCAAACCTATCCACATAGGAAAAACCAAGAAAGCCTCTTGCCCAGCCCATGCTATGCAGTCAGATGAACAGCCCTTAGAACTGATTCATCACTACATGTATTTTAGACAGACACTACAGATGGAAAATGAACTGGACCCAGAATGGAAGAGGAGGAGCTGAGTAAGCTAAATTGCCTTTGGAAAATTGTGTGGTGCTTTTAATCAGTCCTAATTTCTCCCTGAAACAAAGGCCTATCTCTTAAATACCAATGTGCTTCCACAGTGATGCCATGTGGCCATCAATCATGGAATACCACAGTCTCTGAGGATTAAAGTTGCAGCTTACCCAAAGGGTAATGAAGGATGTTGTGGGATGGGAGGGTGGAAAGATGGGGAGGATTATGACTAGACTGCAACATGTATGTGGTGCAAAAGATGACTGAAAGAGGAGACAGGCCTATTATATAGCCAGAATGAGGGACAGCAGATGGACAGACCATGCCCTCCAATAACATCCACGAAATGTCAGAAGACATAGAAGGAAGCTCTCAGCACATTTGAATGGACCTCCTTCCCCCCTCTCCACCTCCATCTGGAGAATTTATTGGAGGACACGGAAAAGAGGTTTGCATAGGATAAAAACACATAGATGGGTTACGATCTGTACCCTACATTATTTGGGATCGAAGAACTACAGAAGTATTAAAAATAAGTATCTCTTTTCTCATCAGACTATCTGTCTCATTTGGATGGAGGAGCTGGAGTGATGGAGGAGGGATAGTGAATGTCACAGGTCTGCCACTGGGCTCAAGGCCAACAGCAGTCATCAGCTGGGTTTGGTGCTGGCCTAGTGCCCAGGATTCAGACAAAGACAGGTTGGGAACCCTCATGCAGAGAAGGCCACAGTTCCTCTTCCATACAGGATCCTTCTCTCAAACCACCACTGACTGTAACATCAGGAGAGACTCAATCCTGCTCCCCTCCTGTGCCCTCTATATATTACAAAAACTCTGTGTTCTTTCTAACAGCAAATTTGATTCATTCAAGAGGAGTCCAGACTGCCCAAACAAGGCCCCGCGGCTGAATAGAGGAGACAAGGAGCCAGCAATTGAAACCTGAGGGGATAATAGTTCTAATTTTCTAAGATTGATATCCATAACAACAATAATAATAACAATAAAAAAGCCCCAAAAGCCAAATGGTTTCAGATTAGGCCCTTTCCTGAAAGCTGCCTACATCTATAACTGGATTTCTATATATGTTCAGTCTTAGATGTAAGATAAAAATGAATATTTCCACAAAGCCTGCAACACAAAATGCTTAGCAGTTTATATTTGCAGTAGTAGACTGCCTGAAGTAAATTTTTTCCCTCCCTGCTTATTAATGAATTCCATTTTACCAAGCCCAAATCTTGCTGTGGGGAAGCTGGGAAAGAAAGGTAGTGGAGTGAGGAGGGAGGGGTAGGGGCTTTTTTTGTTGGTTGGTGGTTTTAATTTTTTGCCTGAAGGCACCATTAGAAAAACTCCAGATGCACAGAGTTCTAATAGAATTCTGCATCTGACATAGCCCCCTGGAATACACTGGCCTAACCTTTATGATCGGGGAGCCCAGGCCTCCATTTGGAAGGCTTGTTAGGAGGGGCTGGTCTATTAACCATAATATGCAGCAGTACAAGAAGCACTGGGGACAGCTGAGGGGCTCAAGCTGTTGAGAATGAGGGCACGGCTCATAGGAATAGCTGTGGATTTCAAATCAGCCTCTCTCCTTCCCCATCCTCAGGAAGGAAATGGTTAGTGAGGATGAAGAGAGGTATCATAACTGTAGGAGACCAAATACTGTACACATGCATCCTTTAGCTTCTCTGTCTGGATTAGAAAAACAAACACAAGACTCACACTCGATAGCTGTGTGACCGAGGACAAGTCATTGGGTCTCTCTGAGCTCTGTCATTTTAGTCATCTGTAAAATTGGGGTGATAATACCTGAATTCTGACTCACAAGATTGTTGTAAGCCCCACAACAGACAGCATTTGTAAAGTGCTATACATATTGGTGGCAATATTATCACTCCTATTTCACAGACAAGAGAATTTAAACGCGGAATGATTCAGTGATTTCCCCACAGTCACACAGCCAGTGAATCCCTAAGGTAGGATTCAAACTCATTACAACTCTCCATGCCAGGCTCCCTCCCAGTAACAATACCCGTACCACCTAAATTCCAGGGTTTGAGGGGGAGGGAAGGTAGTTTTTTAAAAAGTGTATAGAAGTATGAGCTAATGTTGAGGTAAAGAGCCCTCTGAGGGCTTAGGGTGAGGGTGGTTTGCAGGTATAACCCGCTTTGGGGACAGAGTGACTCCTCAGCTTGCCTCACACTCTGGTGAGCCAAGGAAGGGATCCAGGGAAGAGTTGCAGAAAGAGGAAACAAGAAACTGGCAAGCCAGAAGAAGTTACTCCAAAACTTACCATGGAAACTGGCATCTAGAGAGATTATCTACAAGAGACAGGTGTTTTAACTTGTTTCTTCTTTATCTTTTGCGTTCAATTTAGATCTCATTTACCTATTATAAAATCTTGCTGGCCTGTGGAGATGCTAAGCTATGTATTTTATTTTAACCTTACAAATAGGGAGAGGATAAGCAAGAGAATTGTTTTCCGTCCTAGGGAGGTTTAAGGCTTGAGTGGTGGGAGTTGATCTGGGGTGGGGAGGGAGGCTTAGAGCTATTACAACAAAGTGGGAGAGCAGTATTATTAGATTTTATAAGCCTGGCATACTCTAGAAAATAAATCACAAGACCAGGGAGCAACTCAAGAGTAAACTCACTTTCATTTTCCGAACATGGGCTTCTATTCTTGGCCATCTTCATTCTAAAGGAAGACCTCTTACCTGAGAGAAGAGCTGAAAGAAAGCCACGCCTCCACAGAAAAGGGAATTTCTCCCACCTCTCCCAGGTCCCTGGTAGCTCAGCCAGACGTGCTCAACAGCACCACCTACCGCCTGCACATGAATCTTATTTGTCTGTATTCTGAATAAAGGGCTCCAAGAACATCAGCCAATCGCAATTCAGAGATAACACACAGAGAAGATTTTTTTTTTTGGTCTAGGTTAGTCATAAGTAGGTTGCAGCAATACTAGGTGGGAACAAGGTGCAGATGGCCAGGGAAATTGCCAGATGAACTGAGAGCCATAAGGATTCACGGGAGGATTAAGAGTCAATAACAGAAAGATTAGTCCAAGTAGGTGTTTGGTTAAGGATAAGCAGTCAAGCAGGGCTGGGAGGGTTGACTGGAAGGCCACCCACAAAACACCATAAGATCAGATGGGTAGAAGATTCTAGGGTTTGCAGAGGGGCTCAGAAGACAAGAATAAAGAAATATGGGTGAGACCAGAGAAGTACAAAGGAGGAGGCAGAAAACACAGAATCAGAATCAAGTAGGTCTTAAAAATCAAGGTTCTTTGCTACCCCAAATCAAGTTAGTTATTTTTTCTCCCCACCTCACCTCTCCATTGAAGATGCCAGTTCAAATGTCATGGAATAATATCATTTCAAGGTTGTTCATAGGATCTTAAATTAGAGCTGTAAAGGGCCATGGGGTCATCTGGGACACTCTCCTCATTGTGTAGATGAAGAAAGTGGACCTTAGATAGATTAATTGATGTATCTGAAGTCACAGTGATGGTGTATAACAAGGATAAGATTTGAAACTATATCTCTATGGGGCAGACACCAGAAAATAGCTCTTTACTACAGTGACGGACCTTGTATAAAAACATGACATACTTACTTCATCATTTAGCACTGAATATTTCAAGGAGCTTTTTTGAGGCATTGATAGGTTTCATAAACGTATGTTACCCACTACGTACTCACTATGTCCCAGGATGTTCTAGATTATTGGAAGCTTATTCAACCCCCCTCTGTGTCAGTTGTTCCAAACTCTAGCTGACCACAAGGAAATAAAAAAAAAGAAAGGCTTAGAATAGTCTGAAAGAAAGGAGCTATATAAAAACATAATACTTGTTGCTGCTTTTATCATCATAATTATCATCACCATCAATCTGGAAGCTCAAGATTAAGTTTACCAGCTGAAAGCCAGATTTCCATCCCAGGAAACTCTAGGACCATAAAGTTACCTAGGACGAAAATCTGGCCCCCTGAGAGCTTCCCTTTAATTATCATCAGTGCTTAGAGTAGGATGGAAAAAAGGGGGGGAGGGGTAGAGAAAACCAGTCTAATTGAATGTAGGATAAACTATTCATTAGCAAGCCAAATAGCTACAACATTTAATAACCTGCAATGCCTCATGGAAAACTAAGAAATTGGCCAAGAGTAATTGAAGTTTGTGATTCTCCAAACTGTTATATAAAGCAAGGTTTGGCAAGGATCAGTGGGTCTGCACCAATTTTAATTGCATTTTTTAAAAATTCTGGATAGAGATTGCCTTTCTCCACTCATTATTTATATAGTGAAATCCCTTTATGGTGAACCTTGCTTACAGTGAAATCCTATGCAGCAGCTTGTAAGGTTCAGTGCAAACGGGACCTATGTATACTGAAACTCAAATCTAATGAAGCATATATGATTGGGGCCATTTTGTTTGACCCTCCTTTAACCTAATACCTACCATCTACTTCCACTTTTTCATTCTTTATGCTACCCTTGTCCTTCCTTAAGGTGTCCGCGAGATTACTTGGATAATCATCAAAAATAAAAGTGCTCAGTAAGAGTTTATGAGATCAACAGCTAGAGATCTTTACATGGTCCCTGGAAGAAGACCTCCCTAGGCATTCCCAAACACAAAATGGTTGGCATGATCAACCACAGAAGCTCAGAACTGAAAGGTATCTCATAACCATACCTGGAAAAGAATCCCTCCTTCAACATCTCTGACGAGTAGTTTTCCTGAGGCAGCCCATTTAACTTCAATGAAGCTTAAATCGGCCCCTCTATGAGGTGTAGTGGATAGACACCTGGGCCTGGCATCAAGAAGGCCCAAGTTCAAATCTTCCCTCAGACACTTACCAGCTGTGTAACCTTGCACAAATCACTTAACCTGTTTGCCTCAGTTTTCTCAACTGCAGAATGAAGATGATAATAGCACCTAAGTTCTTGAAGATCAAATGAGGTAATATTTGTAAAGTATTTAACACAATACCTGAGATGGGCATCGTCATCACCTACTATGATGGGTGCTGCACAAATTATTATTATTCTGCAACTCACAGATTGTCAGAATTGGAAGAGTTTTGGGAGACTATTGCAACTCTCTCATTTCACAAATGATTGTATTTTTCCCAAATTAGTTTGAGAAATGCGCTCTAGCAGCACTATGTCAACAATGTCTTAACCCAAAGGAGTGACTCTAATGCTGGGAAACTGGGCACTGTGTCAGGTCCTGGTATTTTCAGGTACTTGGATATTTGGAATGACCATTAGCCTGAGAGTAAGGGAGCCTGAGTTCTAGTCGCAGCTTTCACGCAGACTAACTCTCTGACCTTGGGCAGGTAAAGAATTTAACCTAACAAAGATTCAGTTTCCTATAAAATGACAGTTGGCGCTGATGAGCCCCATTCTTTATCATGGAAAATATCTCCTTCTTGGGTTTTGGTGGCAACTCTCCTGATTCTACCCTCACCTATCTGACTGAGCCTTTTCAGTCTCCACTGCCAGGTCATTTATTCATGTGGATTGTTGATTATTTTATTCTGATAAGTAATGGTATAAATGCTGAGTGTTCTTCCATCTGGTTGACTACCAGGTGACAGATTATTTTGACTGGTAACTTGTGAAGAGGATTCGTGTGACCGGACCAGGAGCCTGGGTCTAATTGTCCTCATCCGTAAAATAGGACGCTAGATGCACTAGATAACCTATATGTTATAGCTCTAAATTTATGATCCAATGATCAGAATTTCTCAGCTTTTTGAATGTGTCATGGACTTCTTTGGCAGTCTGTTAAAGCAGAATAGTGGTTTGTTGCCTAAATTCATAACTGAAGGGCATGTTAAATTTTAGCTAGATGTTAGTGAAAACATATAATTTTTTCCAATCCAAGTTCATGGATCCCCTGAAACCTATTGGATTAATGAACCTTAGGCTAAGAATAATGAACTAGATAATCTCTAAAGTCACTTTAACTCTAAGAAGCTATGGTAAGTAACCACTAGGAAGCAGTTCACCAAAATCATTTTCATTTTATAGATTAGAATACTGCAGCTAGGTATAGTTTATACTTGTGTGGTTATCTACTATCTCTTGTAAGTATGCACAAGTAAAGTTCTTCAGTATATATAATGTATGTGCAATTGAGAAACAAATCAGTATACATTAAAGTGCTGGGTTGTAAATCTCCATATGTTGTTTTCCCACGGACATTTCCTCTTTATGTAACATCCTGAAATAGCCTGTTATAAAATGACATTGTATATTACTGTTTCCTATATTCAATTAATCTACATAGGAGAGCTGTATAGAGTATTATATAGATAGTATGTCTTTAAGGGAATGCTAATGTAGTTTGCTGAAGCATATTGAAATTTATTTAGGTTTGCTATAGGATGCATTTCATATTTTATCTACTGTGAAGCATACATACATCCCTCTGTATTAGCAAGCCAATAAACATAATGTCAATGATAATTGCGAATATGCCTATGTAGTTTTGTATCACAAAATATGAGATACTTTATATAGAAGGCAGAAGTAAAACATCTATTCAGACATCAGAGGACCAAATCCCACAACCGATAAGTCCAACCCATCCAAGAAGCAACTAACTCCCAAAACCATAAGCCCACTTTATCATAACAGCAAGGAACTTAAAACACAATATTACAGCATGGAGCCTCACCACCCCATAAGCCATCTGCCCCCCCTGCTGAGGCCTTCCCACAAACACATTCACAGCACAGCTAGCATGCCTGAGTCTGCTCTCTCCCTCTGTTTTAACTGCTCTCTCTGCATTTCCTGTAGCACACTTTCCTTTTCCTCTCAGCAAGCTCCTCCTACATGTGACTTAGGCTTCCTATGACATAAGCAGGTCACATGACCTATTAATGGGTGGAAAAGACCTTCAAATTTAAATTGCCATTACACCCTGCTTACTTCAGCTAACTATCCTACAGTGAAGTAGTTCTTTATCAATACCACTACTTAATCTAGTGAAAAGAAGGGATTGCCTTGATTGTCTAGTAAGGCTGAGTTTTAAAAATAAGGTAGCAAAAGTTATGCCTTGTGTGGTAGTAATTAGCATTTTCTTCTAATAACTCAATTTAATAACTTACATAAATTGCAAGATGGAATCTATTTTAGGAATACTTCAGGTGATTCCTTCTTCAACATATATTTTAGTAAAGCTACTCTTTAAGTACTTGGTGTCAGAACCTGCAGTCAGACTATTTTAAAGAAGGAGGATTTGAAATTAAAATGAATAAAGTTTTTGCTGTAGCTTTCCCATTGACATCGTCTTCAGTCATCCACACCACCATAAAACCAAAGAAAATTTCAACCCTGGCCCTTGCCATGAGAAGAAGATGAAGGGGATAGTAAGGAAGGACAAACCCATGTGAGGAAGGGGCAAGTTGCTATGGAACAAAGATGAGTAGTTCTTTTTAAAAAATTGTATTTATCTCTTTTGTCTTTACAGTAGCTTCATTTCTCAGTATGTCCCTCTCCCACCTAGAGAGTCATTGTGTATAACAAAGAAGAAAAAAGTAAAGGTGGTGGGAATGAGTGGTTTTCAGAAAGAAAACTAAAATATCAACCAAAGTCCAACAGTATAGAAAGTGTTCCACATCCATTGTCTCCCTTTTCTACAAAGAAGGAAGGAAGGCCTATTTGTTATGTCTTCTTTGGGTTCAAGCATTGTCATAATTTCAATATTCAGCTTGTTTTTTGTTATTATTCTTTCTGTTTACACTGTTGCAGCCACTGGTTCTGCTTACTTCATTTTTCATCAGATCACATATGTCTGTATGTATTCTACATTGTCTCTTAAGCTGTAGTTATATTCTATTGTATAAATTAATTCATTGTTTCTAACAGCATAATAATATTCTATTACATGAATATAGCACAATTTGTTTAGTGATTTCCCAATTGATGGGAATCTCCTTTGTTCCCGATTACTCACTACTACAAAAAGTGCTACTATCAGTCTATATGAGACCTCTTTCTCTGTCTTTGACCTCCATGGACCATATGATTAGTTATTGGGATCAAATAGTCACTTTCTTTTTTAAAATAAGTTAATTTATTTATTTTTAGTTTTCAACATTCACTTCTAAGTTTTAAGTTTTCTCCTCCTTCCTTCCCTCCCCCTTCCCATGACAGCATGCAATCTGATATAGGCTCTACATATACATTCTTATTAAGTATATTTTCATATAGAAGAAAAATAGCTTTCTTAGCATAATTCCAAACTGCTTTTTGGAAAGGTAGGACCAATTCAGACCTCAACCAATAATGTATTAGGTTGCCTGCCTATTCACAATCCTTCCAACATTGACTATTCCCATTTCTTGTTCCTTTTGTCAATTTGCCAGGTGTGAGGTAGAAACCTGAGTTATTTTGACTTGCATTTCTTTTAGTAGTAGTGATCTGAAACAATCAATAAACATTTATTAAGTGTCTACGATGTGCCAGACACTGTGCTAAGCTCTGGGAATACAAAAAGAGGCAAAAGAAAGTCCTTCTTCTCAAGGAGCTTCTAGTCTAATGGGGAGACAACCTGCAAACAAATATGTACAAAGCAAGCTATATATAGGATAAATAGATGATTAACAGGCACTAGAATTAAAATGGGTTAGAGAAGCCTGCCTGTAGAAGGTGGCATTTTAGTTGGGACTGAATAGAAGCCAGGGAAATCAATAGTTGGAATGGAGGAGGGAGAGTGTTACAGGTATGGGGGACTGCCAGAGAAAATGCCTGGAGTGAAGAGTTGGAGTGTCTTGCTCATGGAAAGCTAGGAGGCTTGTGATCAAAGAGTATGTATCAGGGAGTGAAGTGTGAGAAGACTAGAAAGGCAGGAGGAAGCTCGATTATGAAGGGCTTTGAATGACAAACAGAATATTTTGTATTTGATCCTACAGGCAATAGGAAACCATTGGAGTTTATCAAGTAGGGGGGTGACATGATCAGACCTGCACTTTAGAAAAATCACTTTAGCAGATGAATGGAGGATAGATTAGAGAAGCAGGCAGACCTACCAGCAGACTGTTGCAATAATTCAAATGTAAGCCGAGTGGTGGCATTGCCAGAGGAGAGAAGGGGGTACATACAAGAGATGTTACAATGGTGAAATTGACAGGCCTTGGCATCAGATTGGATATGGGGGAATCTAGGTTGACTCCTAGGTTGTAGGACTGAGGGACTGGGAGGATGGTATGGATGTGTACAGTAAAGGGGAAGGTAGGAGATTTTAAGGGGAAATGTAATGAGTTCTGTTTTGGACATAATGTGTTTAAGATGTCAACTGGACATCCAGTTCAAGCTGTCTGAAAGGCAATTAGAGAAGCAAGATTGGAGGTCAGCAGAGAGTATGGGACAGGAGCATTATCTCCTATTTTATAGTTTACGGGTCCTCTTTTGAGAACTGTTTGTTCATATTCTCTGATCATATCCACCGGGCAATGACTTTAGTCATTGTGGCATAAGAGATGGAAAGTTGGCCTCAAAACCAGGAAGATTTGGCTTCAGGTTCTATATCTGTCACATAGTGGCTAAGTAAGCCTGGACAAATTACTTAATCTCTCAGTGTTCTAGACAACTCTCTAAGACTGAGGTACAGAAGAGGTGGCCAGCATATGTTAATAGTGGGTGTTTGTTCCCTTGAGTTCTTGATTCCAAAGAAATCACAGGCCCAATCCTTCTCCATATTTGTGTTACTTCCCTATACATCTCGGACATGAGGCCATCAGAAATATTTGATACCAAGAGTTTTTGGAATGATTAAGTGCAGAAAGACCAGGGTTTTCTATGACCCGAGACTCTGGGAACTTTCTTCTTTCCTCATACTTCCCTAGCAATATTTTGTATAAATTGCAATATTTCTGAAGAGGTGTATATGGAACTAGAGGAGATGAGCCTGATTCTAGGTCTGTGGTCATCCTAGAGCAGTTTTTTTGGATAGATTTTTACATACAGACCTGACCTGTCTCATCAGGTCAATTATACATTCCTCTGTTTTGGTTCAATTTGTAAATGCATGCAGCATATTGGTATTACTGTATTTCAAGTCTCATCAAGTCTCGTCTAAACAATACCAATGGAATTTGTTCTCCATTGGAACCTTGAGTTGAGATGATAGTAAACACAGAAAACATTTCACTATGCTTTCCAAGTAACATAAATTAGCTACAGTGTTTGCTTATAGTTGAAGCTGTAGGTACCCTTCTTTAGGCAATAGTTTTGAGAATTTATGTGTTGCAGCCTGCTCACACCCACCATATGCCTCTCTATTGCCCTTGGAGTGATTCTCATTTTCATACTTCAGCAACTGTTGTGGTCTATGGCTCATATCCAGTATAGTGATGCTTATAGAATATTAGTATTAAAAAAGGCATTTATTTCAAGGAGAAGGCTGGAATCATTAAGAAAGCTTTATATTTTTCCAAGTTGCAAAGTCCAAAGAATAACTATAATGAAGGATACCAGCCAAAAAATGTATGATTGAGAAAGAAGATGGGGTGGGTTGGTCATATGGCCAAGCAAAGGAAGCAAGTGGAGTCCTTGTGCTCCTCTGGCATCCTCTCCATGTCATAAGTAATTGAAGAAGGCCCCTAGAGTTATGGGTATATAATGAATCTGTTGTAGTTAATTTATAGAGGACCTGGAAAAGAATCAAACAGTATGGGCAGACATGGGATAAGTAGTGATCGACTTCACCGGAAAGAGATTTCGCATTTATGAGATCTCAGATCCATTTGAAAATCTGAACCTAGAGAATTGTGAGTAGTGGCCTGGGGGATGCACTACAAAACTTAGATGTTTTTAACTTTGAGGACTGAATGAGGAAAGCAGTGTGGTGGAAAGGTGAGTCCATTGGAGCTGGAATCAGAGGATATGGGTTAAATCCCAGTTCTTCCATTTACCAGTTGTACAATTGTGGGCTGGACATTTTACTTCTCGAGGTCTTAGATGCCTCATTTATAGAACAAGGGGATTTGACAAGAATAATGTTCAAATCCTTTCCTGCTCCCAATCTAGGATGCTATGATGAATATGAGGGCACACATCTAAAAAGTGGATCATAATATCTAGAGTTAGAAGTTACCTTGGCAACCGTTTAGTCATCCAAAGCTCTCATTTTTTCTTCTGAGAATTCCAAGGCCCAGAGAGGTCACAAATTGCTAATGGTCACACAGTAAGTAAAACAGAGCCACCACAAAAATGGCGGGACTGACACTTCTTCCCAGCTTTTCAGACTCCCATATGTATAGTCCTTAGTTATATTCTCATCTGAGTTGTGTTAAAATGACATTTACTGTTATCAATCATTCAAGAGAAAAAGTATTTTTGGAGCATCCTTAGTGCTAAAGAGTGTTTAGTACGATGTCAAGGGAGATGCAAAAATATAAGCATGCTCTAACAACATTAATTAATTCTGCAAACACATAACATTAGGCAAAACAACGTTACTATGGAGAATTAGCTCATATTACTCTGTGGCCATCCAATTTGCATCTTGGGCGATGGGTTCTACTATGTTACCATGGTGTTTTGCAATGTCTTGGGTTTGGTTCAATTCAATTCAACTCAATAAACATTTATTAAGCATTTATATGTAGGGTCATATGCTAGGCATTGGACACACAAAGATAGATATGACCTGAACCTTCTTCTCAAAGAGCTGATGAGCTAATGGGGGTGAGGGTTGGAGGACGAGTTTACAAATAATTCATTTCAACATATGTTCATTAAGTGTCTATGACATGTATCACAATGGACATATAAAGACAAAAATAAAACAGTTCCTACTCTCAAAGAAGTTATATTAAACTGGGAGGAATCTATGTGCATGTAGATAAATATGAGGCCAGTTATGGAGGGAAAGGGCACTGATAAAGTTGGGGGGGATCTATAAAGGCTTCAAAGAGTAGTTTACCCCTGAGCTGAGCTTTGAGGGAAGCCAGAGATTCTAAAGGTAGAGGCATAAAGGTAATACATTGCAGACATTAGGGTCAACCTGTGTAGGCCCATGAAAACAGCAGATGGGATTGTGAATTTGAGGGCACAGCTAATAACTGGTCAAGTTGGCTGAAACCTAAACTATGTAAAGGGTTTTAACCTGAAATAAAGTTAGAAAGGGAGGTTAAAAGATTATGATTCATTCATTTTAATTTATCTTCTCAACTACATAGTAAGCTGCCTGAGGGCAAGGACCATGTGTTACATAAGCATAGTCCACAAATATCTTTTTCACAATAATATCTTCCCAGATCCATTTTTTTCTCCCTCTAATTTATTCTCCATAGAATCCAGGTTGTAACTGGTTTCAAATGCTAACCTGAGGAGTTTGTATTTTATCCTAAAGGCCAGAGAGAGGTCCAGAGATTATTTTTAGCAGAGAATGGCATGGTCACGGCTGTGCCTTAGAAAGATTATTTTGGAGGATGATTTAGGATAGGAGAGACTAAAAGCAAGGAAAGTGATTAGCAGGCTAGTATAATAATCTAGGTGAGAAGTGATTAGTCCTTGAAGGAAAATGGTGTCTATATAAATAGAAGGGATTGGATGGGAGAGATGTTATGGAAGCAGAATCAATAGAACTCGATATATAACTATGATTCAAAGGAGACTGAGAAGAGCAAAGTTAAGGTCTGGACAAAAGTACTATAAGAAATTTGAGGAAGTGATCGCTTTTATCTGTGGGGGATGAAGAACCATTGGGCCTTGAAACAAGGGATCTGTTGGTCGTTGTCCTTCATGCTCGAACAGGACCAAAAAGGCATCATTATGACAGGGTCAAGATACAATGTGTCCAACTATGGCTAATCTGTCTGACTGTGGCTGAAGGAAATGAAGATCTTTACCAAATGGAGATGGGGAAACAAAATATTTTACAAGCATAGTATGAGCAAAGGCAAACAAGAAAAACAATTGGAAAAGTCAGGATGAGATTGGAAGACAGAGAACAGTCTAGTTTGGTTTTGATATACAATACGTGAAGGGGAATGGTATGACATGAAAATGGACTGATAGATTGTGGAGCAGATTAATCGCCAAGGTCATAAATGTATACTTTATTCAGAAGGCAATGAAAAACCACTGAAGGAATGTGAGCAGAAGGGGGATGTAATCAAAGTGCTGCATGAGGAATATTATAGGGGTTATGGACATGTACAGTGGTTTAAAGAGGAGAGAAATTGGAAAAGAGACATTTTTGTAAAACAAAACCCACCACATTGCGGGGTACATCTTATAAGGTGTGGTCTTTTCCCTTGGGTAGTTGTTAACCTAAATGAGAAGACTAACATATAAAATACAATGAATGGCATGAGAAAGAATGTCATTAAATGTTGAATTGAGGAGTTGAGTTGTATGGTTGCCTCAAAGAATCCCTCCCTTCAAATGGAGGCAGCTATGTGATAGAGTAGATAGAATGCTGGGCCTAGAGTAGGAAGACTTGAGATCAAAGCTAGCCTCAGATGCTGGGATTCTAAGCCAGTCATTTTGCCTCTATCTCCCTCACTCTTCTCCATTGTAAAACAGGGAGAGTACTAACATCTACCTCCTATGGTTGTTGTGAGGATCGAATGAGATAATACTTGTAAAGAGTGAGTCCCATGGATAGATAACCTCTCGAGTTGCTTCCATTGCTGGCATTCTGTGATTTTGGAAAGGGCTGAGATGGGGGTTAGGGCGAACATCATAATCAAGTGCTTAACCAGGTAATATAAGTAAGAATGAGGAGTCATGGAGCCTGAGGGCTGGAAGCAGCAGCCATCCAGTCTATCCACACACAAAAGGACTCCCCATAATTCTATATTCTGCGAGTGTCAGAGAGATTCTACTTGATAACTTCCAAGGAGGAGGAAGCCACCACTGCTTGAGGCAGGCCATTCTTCTTTTAGAGCTCTAATTTTTAGGACAGTAAGGTAGTGCAGTGGATGAATGCCAATCTTCATGAAGTCAAATCCAGCTTCAGACACTTACTAGCTCTGGGCAAGTCACTTAACTCTGTTTGCCTCTGTTTCTTCATCTGTAAAATGAGCTAGAGAAGGAAATGGCAAACTACCCCAGTATCTTTGCCAATAAAACTCTAAATGGGGTCATGAAGAGCTGGACGCGACTGAAACGACTGAAAAACAAAAATTATTAGGAACTATTCCCTGACATCGAGCCTCAACTGACCTGTGGCTACTTCCACTAATTGTTCCTGGTTCTGTTCTCTGGGGACAAAAAAAAAACCAAGCTAACTCTTGCTCTAAGTCAGTGACATCAAATGCAAATAGAAACTATAAGTATCCCTATAGGCCTCATATTGACTTAGAAAGCCACATGTTAACATTATCTTTGTTCTAGTACATATTTATTTCTTTAAATGTTCCCCAGATACATTTTAATCTGGTTCTCTCTCTCTCTCTCTCTCTCTCTCTCTCTCTCTCTCTCTCTCTCTC
>CM053624.1:292436554-292450836 GCA_028646595.1 Phalanger gymnotis
CCCAGAGACCATCCAGGCTGTCCTGGGCTGGGGCCCTGCTTCCCTCTGCCACTTTGTAGATTCTGCAGCTCTAGAATTGGTTCAGAGCCATTTTTTTATAGGTTTTTGGAGGGACTTGGTGGGGAGCTCACGCCAGTCACTGCTTCCCAGCCGCCATCTTGGCTCCTATCCATAAATGCCCTTTTTAAACTGGTGACCGGAGGAGGAGAAAGGAAATACGTGAGAAATATGGTGAAAGTAAAATCAACAGGACTCAGTGACTGACTATATACAGAGGATGAAGCAGAGGGAGTGATAAAGATGACTCTAGGTTTTTAAATTTGGGCGACTAGGATAACATCTACTCATTTGACAGAATTAGTAATGAAAGGAAAGGGAGCCATTTCTGTTTTGCTTTGTATTTCTTTTGGTGGGTGAGGTAGAAAAGATAAGGAATTTCATTCAAGATGGAATTGCAGATCTCATAGTTAAAAGGCCCTCAGCAGCCCTCTAGTCCAACCCATGCCTAAATAGGAATCCACAGCTTCCATGGGAAGACCTTCAGTGAAAGGGAACCCACCACCTCTCAAGGCCACTCCACTTTTAATGAGCTCTAATTGTTAAGAAGTTTTTTCTTGGGCTTCCTGTTGGAGGTAGAGTCAAGATGGCAGATTAGGGGTAGCCATCCAGCTGAACTCTCCCAAAGTTCCCCTCCAAACTTTAAAACAGCACTGTCCAAAATGAGGCCCAGGCCACATGCAGCTAGTAGTGCGATTTATGAGGCCCGCCTACAAGCATAGAAATTTACACAAATGCTTTAGTAAACAAAGCCGAGCCATTGAAGAGCTCTCGCTAAAATGGCAAATCAAAATGTGTTCTCTATCGTTTGAAAAAACCTAAGGTTGGTCAACCCTGCTTTAAAATAATATCTCAAATCAAATTTTGAGCAAAAGTTGGGGTGAGATATTTTTCTAGCCTAAGACAACTTAAGAAGTAGGCAAGAGAAGTCTGTAACATGGGAGTTGAGGACTAGTAAAGGTATGTTGGGAGCCCACATACAACAGCAACCACAGCAATAGCAGCAGCTTTGGGAGCCCTCAGACAAGAGATAGTGAAGGGGTCAGACAAGTGCTCAGAAAGAGATTACAGGGGACTCTTTGTTGGCACTGGCTACATCGGGCAGCAACTGGCAACTCTGTTGCCTCCGTGCAGCTCCGGGTTGTAGCTCCAGGGCAGAGGGGGGTGCTGGGGTTCTGTCACAAAGCATCAGGGACCTTGGTCATAGTACCAAAGCGGAGAAGAGTGCTAGCAGGTTCAACTGTAGGAGATAAGAGGCCCTTCCTTAGTAAAGACCAGAAGGCAGACCAGGAGAGCAGTGATCATACCTCTTCCAGGATCATACCACCTTGGAAGCACCAAAAACTTGCACACTCTTAGAACCAACTCTGAAAACAGCAGCACAAAAAAGCCTAAAGCTTGGGACGGTGCCTGCCCACCCAGACATGAGCAGAGCAAAACTTTAATATAAAGTTCAAAGTCAAGAAAAAGACTGGAAAAATGAGCAAACAACACCAAAAAAAAAAACCCAGGAAACAGAAGAGGATATGATCATAAAAACACTACTATGGTAACAGGGAAGACCAACACATAAATTCAGAAGAAAATGATAACGTGAAAATAGCTACCAAAAAAAGCCTAAAAAAATGATAATTGGACCCAAGCCCATGAATGAAGAATTCCTGCAAGACTTAAAGAATTAAAAGAGTTAAAGAGCAGGAGAGGGAAAATTGGGAAAAGAAATGAGAGTGATGCAAGAAAATTATGAAACAAGAATTAACAGCTTGGTAAAAGAGGCACAAAAAATGCTGAAGATAATAACACCTTAAAAAACAGAATCAGCCTAATGGTAAAAGAGGCACAAAAATTCACTGAAGAAAAGAACTCCTTAAAAACAGCATTGGCCAAATGGAAAAGGATATACAAATGCTCGCTGAAGAAAATAATTCCTTAAAAAGAGGCTGCAGGTTCCTCACCCCTGCTGACTAAGGCATTGTGTCCCTCAAAATAATAATTGACATCTATAAGACAAAAAATGTTTGCAAAGCACATTATATGATCACATTCGGTCTCCACAACAACTTTGTAGGGTTGGTACCTATTATTCCCATTCTACAGAAAAGGGAACTGGCTCAGAAAAGATAAATGGCTTGCCCCATGGTCATTTAAATAGTAAGTGTTGAAGCCAGGATTTGAACTCAGGTTTCTCCCGACTCCGAGTCTAATATTCTTTCCATTGCACCAAATTGCCTATAAAATGAAAAAGGCAACACATTAAATACAGGGTGATTCTTAAAATCAATAATAACTTACATTTGTTTAGCCTTTTAAAAGTTTACACAGAGTTTAGTGCATGACTTCTAATTTGTTCAGTTGCATCTGACTCTTTGCGACACCATTTGAGGTTTTCTTCACAAAGAGACTGGAGTGGTTGGTTCTTTCCTTCTCCAGCTCATTTTACAAATGAGAAAGCAGAGGCAGGCAGGATTAAGTGACTTGCCCAGGGTCACACAGTTGAGGCAGGATTTGAATTCAGATCCTCCTGATTCCAGGCCTTGCATTCTATCCACTGCACCATCTAGCATGCGTTCTACTGTGTGACTTCTGATTGCCTCAGATAATTAGATTAGTTGACTAAGGTGAACCTGTAATCTTATCAATATGTGTACTTGACAGAGGTGGCACCTTAATAGGAAAGAGTTCAATTTTAAAGGGAACTGGGAAGACCTCTCTAATGAACTGATGCAGAACGAAGAGGACAAACTATATAAGAATGGGACAAATTAAACTAACTTTGAGAGATGTTGGAACTCTGATCAATGCCATGATAAACCACAAGTTCAAAAGAATGGAGACATGAGTATTCTCTCATTATAACGGGCATGTCCATCGCCTTTCTTGTCCATGGTTGTTTGCTAATATTTCTAATGAGCTGCAAATGAATCATCACTAACTGATACAATGAAGTGATTATAAAATGTGAATCATTGATCACACAATGACTATCTCATAAAGTTGGGTTTTTTTTAATCGAAGTCCTCTGTAGCAGTGAAAGAAAACTCGATTTAGAGGAGATGGACCTGGATTGAAATCCTGATTCCTATTTACTCATCTTGTACATGTCACTCAACAATTTCTCTGGGTCTTATTGTCTTCATCTGTCAAATGAGGGTGCTGGACTAGATAATTGCTAAGGTACATTCTATCTCTACATCTATGATCCTCTGAATTCTAAGATCCCATCCATCTCTAAATTCTATAAGAGAAAAAAAAGCAGCCACCTTTTAAAGTTGGCTAATAGTGGACTAACCTATTTTTTTCTCTTTAATTTTTGTTTAAATGAAACCCAGGGATGGAAAGACCTTTGCAGGCCTCCCTGCAGGAACATAAGTAAGAAACTTTACTCCTGAGACACATACTCTGGATTTTTTGTTTTGTTTTAGCTCTTCAGAGGCTGTGGTATTACAGGTCTCATTGCCCTGCTGTAATACTAGTAACATTTTTGTATCGAAAAAACAGTCCCATGTAGTTATGGGAAGCTGGGGATTAGTACAAGTGATCTGCAGTTTCTCAAAAGCAATCCAGCCCATTCTCCTCCTCTTTCACTGTGCCCAGATTGGTTTTACCAGCTATACATACTACTGGACAAAGCTCCAAATGGTATCCATTTAGATGCATGTTGAAATTTGGACAATAGATGTTATTCATCCATTTGGTCTTTTTCCTAGGTGGATGGACAAACCAAACTAGCATTGAGTGATTATAGCTCTCTTCCAGGAGCCTCTGCAACGTCCTGGTGCTTAAAGCATTTGACGCATTATGAACCACCAATAAGAGCATCTGGAGGACCTCCTAATCCAGAAGGACTCCACGGGATCTCTTTAATCACAGTCATTAATACTTTTATTGAGTACAGATCTCTCTGTTTTATATTTAACCTAATATTTAGTATCAGGAGGTCATTGAAGAGGCTGATTTCTGTTGTTATATATTTTAAGAAATACTAAAATATTTAAGAAATAAATCTTTTAAGAAATATTTTTTTAGAAATCGTAGCATGTGTGACCAGGCTGCAACACACAAGTTAGGAGCCCTGGAAGAACAAGAGTAAAGGATAGCACCAAGGAACTAACTGTATGACAGAAAGAGAAGATGGGCTGGCGGTAAGAGTGAGGGATGGCAAGTGAACACCCAGAGTGCTCCACTGGTACTTTGGTGATGCTGTGAGAAAGACAGGAACGTCTCCAGCACATTGGGCGGTCACTCTGTGATAAATTTTTGGGAGGACGCAGAAGAAGGTTGCACAGGATGGACAGGCAGGGATCTGCTATGACCTATATCTTTGGAAGGAACTCCAGAATTGATGAGATCACAGATCTGTTATTTGAGTTTTTGAGAAATTTCTATTTTTGTCAAAGAATACTGACTTACTGGTAGGTGGGAACATTTGTAAGATGAACAAATATCTCCCCAAATATTATTCCAAATTAATTTCACATCCCCTGCATGTAGATTGCCATCCTGGCTGCTGATGTGGTTTGATATCAAATTTTCTAGGATTACATCATTATGATCAAGGGACTAAAGCATATTAATGGTCTGGGGAAATCCTATTAGCCTGAACCATCCATGTGGTTAGATAAGAGGAGTAAGAACAATGGCATCTAGTGTCATTTGGATCTATGTGGGCTTTTTGAAAAAGCATAATTTGTGGAATAGACCTGTGAAAGTGAGAGTGGGTCTTAACTTTACACTTTGCATCCTTCCTTGGTAGGGGTAAAATACCTTTGTGCCTACAGGAGGCATTCTGCGCCTCTTTAGCTATTCTCTAGCTTGAGGACATGATCCCTCGAAACACTAATATCAAAGAATGAAAACAGATAACATCCAGGGCAAATTTTCCATAACAGAACTCCTGGCAGATTACTTCTGCTGTGCTTAACTTTGAACACTGAAGCTCATTTTTTTCATGTTATTTGAAGATCAAATGCGGTTTAACCAACCCACAACTAGATACAGAGGATTTATCTGCAACCACACTATGAGGTTCCCTTAATACCTTTCAGAAACATAAGTGCTTACATCCTAATAGGTTTTTAGCTTAAGATCTAATCATCCACTCGAATTAAGATGCTTGAATGAAGCCAACTCATTTGGAACTAAGCACTTTAATGTCAACAGAGACATATGGTATTGAGAATGAATTACAAAGGATCTCCTCTGAGCCATCTTTTGGGGGAACAAGAATAAGATCCCCCAGCATCATTATTAGTTTACTCGTTTATTTTCCAGCAAATAATTGAGAGTAGTAAGATCTTCTTATGAAAGTGGAAATGGTCTAATCATGACTAGTTAGGGATGTGGTGCATTTACATTTGGATTGACTGAATCATCCCCTTGCCTTGTAATTCTTGTTAATGTCTTTTTGCAAGTGCGACATTTTTTTTTTAGTGTATAACATATACAGTATGAGAATACATATGTATATATATACACATAAATATATATGTGTACACATACATATATGTGTATGTATATGTGTGTGTATATATCTATATCTATATCTATCTATATCTCTATATATGTGTGTGTATATCTATCTATTTCTATCTCTGTCTCTATCCATCTATCTATCTATATCTATATACATGTATATACCACGGTTCATATATTATTCGATTGCAAGGTCTCTAAGAGCAGACTGTTGTATGTATTTCTGCATTTCCAGCACATAGTGCGGTGTCTTGCTCATGGCAAATGCTTAATAAATATTGACTGAATAACTGAGTGAATTGAGCAGTACCAACAATGGCGTCAAGTTTCATTCAGATCTTTATGGGCTTTTTGAAAAGGCATAATTTGTGGAATAGAGCCTGTGAAAGCTTGTACAATCCAATGGAATAAAGGGGCCAAACTTGGAAAGCAGAAAACCTGGGTTTAAGTACTTGCCCTTCTACTCACCACTTGTTTGACCTTGGGCAAGGAAAGTACTTTGTCTTTCCAGGTCTCATTTCCTTATCTGTAAAATGAGGTTGTTGGAGTAAAGGATCTCTAAGACCTCTTTGAACTTTAAATCTATGACAAGATAGAAAGCTGGCTATATGAGAAAGATAGTTATATTTTATACACATTGGGATAATCTTAAGATCCTTTGAGATGTTGACAGGCATTTGTAAAATCTTTGGACTTTCAGAACCTTAATTTCATGATTTTAGACAGGGAATTAGGAGGACTAGTTTGGACTTGAACAGGAGTTTGTTGATTCTGTTTATCTCAAGTCAGAGGTAGCATTTCTGATGGCCTGCATGATTACATATGTTTCTAAGCATTGAGGCAGGGCCATTTTAGTTGATGGGTAGATTTCTAAATTAGGGCTACATAGACACACAAAGAGGTAGAATGAGAAGATATTAAGGTAGATGACACTCAAAAGTAATAAACATTTCTTTCAAAAGTTTACATACCATCCTTACTTCAATTTTTTTTCAGAATAACAAGCTCATATCAACTAAGGTCCATAGAATTCTACTCTAAAGTCTCTAAAATCATTTCCTGCCTGAGAACGTCAACACATGTGGAAGGTTTGGCTCTGCTTTGAAGCATGTACCCTCTATAGGTAAAATGACCTAACAACAACAGCTTGGGACTCACCAAGCACAACAAATGAACTCCCTAAATCACAGAATTTCAGAGTTGGAAGAGACGTAAAATGGCACCCGGCCTAACTTGTATCTGAATACCAGTCTGGGATATACACTCACAAGCAAATGGCCATACAGACTTCATTTGGGAGAAAACCTACTGCCTCCAGAGCAAGCTTATTGTGTTTTTTGGTAGCATTGTGAGAAAATGTTTCCTTCCATTGAGCTGAAATCTGTCTCTCTGCAGCTTTCACCTCTTGTTTCTAGTTATGTCCTCTGGGTCCAAGAAGGAAAAGTCTGATTTCTCTTCACATGATGTTGTGGTTGAATCATCTCAATCGTGTTCGACTCTTCATAACTGCATTTTGGGAGTTTTCTTGGCAAAGATACTGGAGTGGTTTGTTATTTCCTTCTCCAGCTCATTTTTACAGAGATGGAAACTGAGGCAAACAGGTTTAAATGACTCGCCCAGGGTCACACAGCTAGTGTCTGTAACCAGATTGGAACTCATAAAGATCAGTCTTCTTGATTCCAAGCCCAGTGCTCTATCCACCACACTACCTAGTTTGCACCTGATAACCTTCTAAGTACTTGAAGACAGTTCTCAGGTCATGCCAAATTCTTCTCTAAGTTAAAATTCCCAGTTCTTTTTACTGTTCCTCATATGTCAGAAGCAGTGTGGTATAGTGGATAGAGTACTTGACCTAGAGGTTGGAAGAACTGGGTTCAAATCCTTTTTCACTTTTTGCTAGCTACTATGAAACCAAGTGGGCTTTGGACTTTGGGCTGCCTGCTAGTTTTCCACTTTGGTTATACTTCTTTGGTATAGATAGAAGACACTTGTGCCTACAAAAGGTATTTTGAACCCCCTTGGCCATTCTCTAGCTCAGGGATCCCCCAAAACACTAATATCAAAAGATAAAAACAAATACCATCTAGCGCATATTTTCCATAACAGAACTTCTTGAGCAAGTGACAACCTGACTAAACCTCAAATTTCCACATCTATAAAATGAGCTTAATAATGGTGTGCCCCTTCCCCCAATAAAGTGACTAGAAGGAGCAAATGAAATCACTGATGTAAAGCATATTGCAAAATTTTAAGCGATGCTAAGGTCTCTCACAGATGGCATGGTGCTGCAGAAAGAGAAACAGATCCAGGTTCAGAGGAGCTAGGTTGAAATGCAAGTTCCGCTACTTAACTGTGAGACGTTGGGCAAATTGCTCTCTGGACCTCACGTTCCTCATTAGTCTATTGAAGGGATTGGAGTAAACACCCTCTGAGAACTCTTCAAGCTCTAAAACTGTGATCCTATGACCATTCTGGATGGCCTCTCTGGATGGTCTCCAGGTGGTCATTGTCTTTCTGAAAACGTGGTTCCCAAAAAAGAACAGAGTCATCTAGATGTTGTCTGTGGGAGGGGGAGGGCAATCACCTCCTTATTTCCTCTCTTCACGCAGCTTAAGCTCACCTTAGCTTTTCTGGAAGGCATATGGCATTGTTGATTCATTTCACAGAATTATCAAATCGCTTGCCATTTCTAGGATAAATAAGTATATATTTATCAAAACTGCCCCACCATATTAATCAGATAACTAAAACTGGTCAAGTTTGCAGGCTAAGAGAACAAGACAATATTTTTAATCTTATAGTCAGAAGTAGTACGGATCAAGATAAAGTTCTAATGGCTTACTGAACAAAATTATTGTTATTATCATGATCGCCACCATCATCATCATCGAAAGTTCTATCTACTGCAATAAAGTCTATCTAATGCATCACCTGACTGCCTCTAAATGGTAGCTATCACCCAGGTCAGTGACCACTGGCTCAATGCCTTCACCAGGCAATTGTGCAACGTGGTTCTCATAGATTTCCTAGGGGTCATGGCAACAACTTAAGGGTCCATTCAAACTCTGTGACTTACCCATATACTGAAAATAGCTAATGCCAGGAAAGTGCAATATCATTAATGAGGTCTATGGACTCCTAGAATAGCTTGCTTTGTATACATTTGTTTCCCTTTAAGTTGTAAACTCCTTGAAGGCAGGGACTGTCTTTTGCCTCTTTTTGTATCCCCAGCACTTAGCACAGTGCCTAGCAGGTAGTAGGCTCTTAATAAATGTTTATTGATTGATTCATTGGTGAGAGTCTAGCTAATTGAATGGCTTTAGTGGAGTGGGGGACATGGTTGGGTTTCTAGAATCAAATACAGAATCTTTAGTCTGACTTTTAATGCCCTCCAAAATCTGACTCAAATTTATCTTTAAAAATAAATTTTATTGATTTTTTTCTCATCAAAGTCATTCCTGATATCTTTCCCCTCTTCCCCATCCCAAAACGAGCCCTCTTTTGTAACAAAAACAAAAATTAAGCAAAACCTAAATTCAAAACAATTATATCCGAAGGCGTGCGCACCATTATGCTTCCATAGTGCCCTACCAAGAGGAATGAAATATGTTTCATGATCTGCTCTCCCCAACCCACCTTCCAACCTTTAGATTATTCCTTTTCATCCATTCCATTTCATAGCTAGGAATAAGCTAGGAGGAAGTTCTAACCTGCTTTTGATTATTAAATCAGTGTAAGCACTTACATTTTAAAAATCTAGACTTAAGAAAATGTTAATAATGTAAGTTAAACTTTAAAGTGTGTGTGCATACCTTCTCCCCCTTCCCACCAAGAAAAAAAACCAAAAAGCCTAGTTGCTAAACATTTACCAGCACACCTCTCATTACACCCAAAGTGGACTACTAGATATTCTTTCAGATTCAATCTTCCACCTTCCACTTCCATGCATTCCTATAGCATATTTCCCATGCATGGGAATCCATTTCTTCCTCATCTGTGCCTTTTAGAATGCTTATCTTCTTCCAAGGCCCAGCTCAAGGACTATGTCCTATAGGAAGCCTTCACTTATCCCCTGATTTGAACACCTCTTCCTTAAACATGCCCAGAGCTTTTGAACAGGACTACTCCTTTGTGCTTATCACACTTTAGCACATGTCATTATGATATTTAAATTTATCTGTGTATCTCTTGCATTCTGTTGGAGTTATCAATTCCTGATAGCAAAGATGGAGCTATTTTTTCATCTTTGGGGCTTTAGAGCCTAACACAGTAATAAAAATGTGTTGAATGAATAAATGGATGGACTGGGCTAATTAGAGAGGACTTCATGGTGGATGGCAAATTTGAACTTTAACAGAAATGTATGTTTCAAAGAAAAGATAGATTTTAATTGTCAGAGAAGAGAGGGAAGGAAATTTCAGGTGGGGAAAAGCAGCATAAGCAAAAGCCTGGAGGTATAATAATTTCAGAACTATAAATGCTCCATGCTTCAAAAAAATCATTTGATTGTTTAATTACTTAAATTTCTTTTATGATTAGTTTTGTGACTTTTGAATAATAAATGATAATTTCAATAAGATTCATTACTCTGTCATTATACATTGTGTGTACAAGGGTTTCTGGATAAAACTTTCTTAGATTGGTGAATTGGTAGAAGTCCTCCTGCTTGGTCACCTTGGTCACATGATCTATCTCCAAGATCACTTCAAAGCTATGTTGGATAGATTAAAACCCCACCCCTTACATGATCTTTGCTCTAGGATAAGCTTGCAATTATTTCAGTCATTGAGACATTGTTGATGAAAGTACAATTACAAAATACAATTTTACAATTGATTTTGTAAATCAACTAGAGCCATATATACCACAAAATGGCGATTACGCTGAATTTTAATAAGAAATGGCAACATTTGCAAAATACAAGTAATTAACTTTGAAAATTTTTTGTAAGTTTTTAGCATTTATACTTCTGAATTTATTAAAGCTTAGACCTGCACTATGACTTTTGGGACACAGTGTATTTGTCACTGTCTTGAGAACAAAATTTGAGATACAAAGTCCACACTGAAAATTTCCTTATCCTAAACTCACTTAATGATACACTTCATGATTTATACTATCAGAAACAGAATCTTAAAGTTCTCTTCCTTCCCCTAAATCTTCCTTTTCTCCATCCCCAAATCAAATTTTAGAAGGCTTCGTGATCAGAATCCATCCTGACTTTTACCACTATTTAAATGTCAACAAAGGGACTTAGAGTCATATGAGTTTTAGAATTGGAGTTCAAAGATTTCTGGAGCTTATCTAGGCCAACTCTTTAATTTCACAGATATGGAAACTGAGGCCTACAGAGATGATGTCATCAAGTAGGTAGGTAAGTGGTAAAAGACTTCAATTCAGGTTATACCAAGGTCTTCTGACTCCAAATCCAGTAATCTTTCCATTACAACAACCTGCCTCTCTCAGAAGTTTCACAGTAAAAAGAAAACATAATAATGATATCAAGTGTTACCAAAAATGACAGAAATTTTTTTTAAAAAAACTAAAACTCAGCTCAAAAGTTGACTAACTACAGAAATTCATTGTTTTTAGCTACTTATTAAAATTCCTATCTGTATTAAATAAAAAAAGTTCAGTGGTGAATAAAATGACTTCTTTCTGTGTGTGTACACATATAGCACAGTCTCCAAACTTTGGGGTCTTTTATGAATATTAAATTGGTCTGTCTTCGTGTCTGTCATGTTAGTGAGCCACCACTCGAGGGAGCCCAAGTTTCTTTGGTGTTGAGAAGACAAGACAGGCTAAGGTATGTTATATACCCTGGGGAAACATTTCATCCTGTTACTGAAGTGAGAAAATGAAAAACAAACATTTCTAAAAACTTGTCCTTGAGAAGAGCTGGGACTCAACACAGAGGGAAAAAAAGGAAATGCTAACTTTATTTTTCTTGCTAGTTTATAAGCAGTGAGAGTGAAAACTAGATTAGGATAACATGATATTGTGCCTTTGCGGGGTTTATCAAGGGTTCCACATCTTGGTTAGCTTATATCAACAAAGGAGAAACCTTGTGAAAGCTTGTCTGTTGCAGTTAGAGCTGGTTGTATCAGCTCAAATGATTCATTAATTATTCACTATTGTTTATCATAAAATCCTGAAAGGCTGCCAAGTGCTAGTATGCACACAATACTAAAACAGGGAAACATCTTTCACTTTGGAACAAACAGGGATGCATCAGATGGGACTACTTGCAAAAGTTTTTAAAATGTGCATGCTGAAAAGCTGACAAAATTGGAAGTATAAAATTATGTATATTTATTTAGAAATATTTACATACTGACATGCATATATGTATACTCACATAACCAGCAAGGCATAGTGAACTGAGAGCTGGACTCCGAGTCAGGGAGTCCTGGGTTCAAGTTTCACCTTTGGCATGCACTATGAGACCTTGGGCAAGCCACAATCTCTCAGTGCTCTAGGGAAAACTCTCTGACACTAGAAATTGCAGAAAAGTTGTTGTCCTGGATCAGTGGTAGTTATTTCCTCATCAGAAAGTCCCCTAGACTAGCGAAATCAAGGTTTAGTACTTATCTCTTTGCATGTATATGATATACACACGTAAAAGTAAATATATACATATATGTACATGTATACGTGTATGTAAAAGTAAACATACATGAATGCCTATGTGTTTACTTTTATTTACATACACATATTACACATATATGTGTATGTTTCAAGGGTTGCCAGAGCTAGACATATATTTTTGGGAATGCATGAGGTTTCTAAACCTATGGTGTCCACTGATAGGAGATCTCCTATATAGACTCCAAAGGAAAGATCCTCTACTAGTGAAAACAGTCTTCAAATATCTCCAAAAGGATTTGAAAATATATTAATTACATGTAGCACCCCCAAATTAAAAAACTTTCCTTGGAGAAATCCACAGCAATGCAAAAGAAATTGGTTTAACTACATATACACGGAAAAACCAAGTGGATGACAATGTATATCACCAAGACTGTGAAATGGTTGTTGTCCTTTATTACCAAAGAGGACCAAAATGACATCACTATGCTTGAGTCAAGATTCAATGTGTCTGACTGTGGTTGATCAGGCCAACACAAGCTCAAAATGCTCTACCATAGGTCAGGTACAAATAGTCTGTGTGAACCTTTGGGGTGGATACTCCAAAATTGCACATCCTGCATTTCCTTTGAGCTGTTTGAATTCTGCTTCGCTCATAGAGCACAGCACCTTGTCTGATGTGGGAACACCACGCTGAGCAGTCCTATGCCAATGTCATCTATGTCACACAATCGATTCCAAAGTTCTTGAGAGAGACCTTGAGAGTGTGAAATATAGTTGGATAAAAAGCCTGTCAAATTAGTCCAATAATAGATGTACAGACACATGCTTAACATTGTTAACATTTATGCAATGCTTTAAGGTTTGCAGAGCATTCTACATGGGTTACCTCACAATCACCCTGTGAGGTAGATGCTATTGTCAACATCATTTTACAGACAGGGAGACTGAGGCTGAGGAGCTAAGGGACTTGCCCAGGGCTACAAAGCTAGTAAGAATCTGAGGGAGGATTGTAACTCAGGATTTCCATATACTGGGTCCAGCGCTATAGATTTGCTACATCACTGAGCTGCCTACAACAAGGTGCTTTAAACAATCAGCTCGGAACTAAGTAATAGGAGGTAACTGCGCTGGATTGCATTTGAGGAATTGTACTCAGCTCAAGTATCACCTCTTAAAAGATGTCCTTGCTAATTCTCCCCACCTGTAATCCAAAAATTACTGCATATTTTTTAATCTATCCCATATTCACTTATTTGTGAACATGGTGTGTCCTTCCAGTAGGATGTAAGCTCCTTCAGGAAAGGGACTATCTTGTTTTAGCACAGTGCCTAGCACAGTGCCTATTATAGGCCCTTAATAAATAGTGTTTGTTGAATTGTATTGAATAGAAGCTGCTTATTGTTGCAAAAAAAATTCTTCCTGAGATGGAAATGGGCTCCTGGTGAAGCTATAAGGCTGCAGCTCTAGGAACACCTAATCTTCTGATCTCAGAAGAATCAAAATTAGAAACAACCCCCAAAGCAATAGAAAGGTGCTTAGTGGATATAAGATGGACAAGGTGGCCTCTGAGGTCCCTTCCAACTCTGAGATTCTCTGATTATGTGAAGTGCACTGCAGCATGTTGCCAGTATTGAGTTATTTGTGAGAAGTAGCATGAAACTACTATTGAAGACAATGTAAGATTGGAATGGGAGATAAGCGTGTCAAATCAGGTCATGAGACTGAAAGACAACTCAAGTGGCTGACAAACACCCCTGAGATATTGAAAGAATCAGCAGGAGGTCTCCAGGTCATTGCGTAGATTCTTTAAAGAGGATGTATGGAAAGAGTTGGACAAGAATCACAAGGGACAAGAGAGCACCATAATGTGTACATGGAAGGAAAGCTGCCTATGAAATCACTGTTCCATCAAGGCATATAGAAGCATTATACCTTCCACCACAGTCCTGCTCCAGTGCCCCATTGTGGTGTGAAGGTGATCCAAGGCTCACCCCAGGTAATGAATTATATTTTTAGCTACATACTCATGAAGATATATTGAAGATATATACTATATATATATATATATATATATGTACACTAATCTATATCTAGATATAGACATAGATATATCTATACTAAATAGTATATATATAACATAAATATACTATATATTACTATAT
>CM053624.1:292460636-292479967 GCA_028646595.1 Phalanger gymnotis
AAGGAAGGAAGGAAGGAAGGAAGGAAGGAAGGAAGGAAGGAAGGAAAAGAAAAAAGGAAGGAAGAAAGGAAGGAAGGAAGGAAGGAAGGAAGGAAGGAAGGAAGAAAGGAAAAGAAAAAAGGAAGGAAGAAAGGAAGGAAGGAAAGAAGGAAGGAAGGAAGGAAGGAAGGAAGGAAGGAAGGAAGGAAGGAAGGAAGGAAGGAAGGAAGGAAGGAGGGAAGAAAGAAAGAGAGAGAGAAAGAAAGAAAAGAAAAGAAAAGAAAAGAAAAGAAAAGAAAAGAAAAGAAAAGAAAAGAAAAGAAAAGAAAAGAAAAGAAAAGAAAGGAAGGAAGGATCTTAGGATTCCAGAACTTTAACTCTAGGGCAGAGCATCACTTCATTTATGTGCATACCTACTATTGGGTGTGATGTATTGTCCAACAATATTGCTTTTTAACGATGATGATGCACTAGTTTCCTTATTCTGTTTTCTGATAATAAGCTGTTTGTAGAATCAATTTAATCCCATTTATAGACATTCATGCAGCATTGATCTTTAGTATATTATGTCCAAGTTCAGCCTTGAAAAATATGCTTTTTGTAATACAGGGGGAAGATTACTCTTGTATTAGATTTTTCCCTCCATGCAAACATCTCCATAGTAGATTTGGAATTTTACACATAAGCGTGCAATTCACATCTATGAAATGTAATGTTCTCTTTTAAAAAGTTGCCAAATAAAAAGGCTCAAACTAACTGGGTAAAATGTAAGTCTGCAAAAAAAAAATTCATTGGCATATAGTATTCATACTCTACTCTTTTCCCTCTTTTGAAAATCAAGATATTCTTTTGTCCAATCCTGTGGTACTTTTCCTATGCTCCATGCAGGGATTATTAGTGGTAGCTCAGCAGTTACATCTGACTTTCAATTCTTGAGAATGTAGTGTGCGTGGATCAGTTAATTTGAACTCATCAGTAGCGTAGTACTCTTACATTCTCTCTTGATTTATGTAGGGTATGAATTCCCTATTAGCCCGTTTGTTCTGTCTTTTCAGTACAAAAGCAATTCTCAGCAGACAGAAAAGATAGAATAAAAGTTTAGTTCTATCTTCTCTCTTTCTATTATCATCAACCAACTACACCCTAGGAATAGTGCTATCCCTTCAGTGTAATCCCTCTACTGGCTCAGATTACAACCCTTTATATCTTGGCAGTTGATTTTCAGTTGCCATGACTAAAAAAAAAATCATCATCTGGTGGCCGGCCTTCAGAAGATGAGCCTTTCCACACTTAGCTACGCTGGTTCTGAGATGACTGGTGTATAGTCTGTTGCTGGGTCTGAATTCAAAGCCTTTAAATATAGGACTCTTTTCGTTCTGTATACCTGAGCTCTGAAGCTTTGGCTGGCACCTGGCAACAGGAAATGATGAGATACAGTCAAAGAAAGTCAGTGCCATGCTTAGGGTCAAGCTAGGAACGGACAAAAGGACCAATAATGGTAGCAGTACTCCTAGCTGCATCTGGCTATTGAGCCCACTCACTCTGCTCCACAATACGTTAGTCAAAGCTAGAAAAGGTCAGAGGTCCCTGCCTCCTGAGACAACGGTTCATACCAGATCCCTTAGTTACTCAGTATCAGATTTCATGCAAAGTGTCTGCCCCTTTATCTAATGAGTTGAGCTTTGAGAGGACCCACCTTTATCCACTTTAAGGGAATGATAATAATAAAAATAATTATTATTATCATATCTGACATGTATATAGTGTGTACTATGTGTCAGGCATTGTGCTAAGTGCTTTTTAAAAAATTATTATCTCAAACAAATGTTAAAAAATTGTTTTATGCCTAATTGAGGAAAAAATAAAATATTATTTAAAAAAAGAAAAAAATTACTATGCCATTTGCTCTTCACAATAACCCTGGGAGGTAGATGCTATTATTATCCCCATTTTACAGATGAGGAAGCTGAGGCAGACAGAGGTTAATTGACATGCTCAAGGTCACATGGTTAGTAAGTATGTAAGGTCAAACTTGAACTCAGGTCTTCCTGACTCCAGGCCAAGAGATCTAGCCAGTGTACCACATAGCTGCCTCTAAGAAAGAGCAGTGGGAAACAGACTCAGTCCATACATCTTGTAGAACTTCTGGCTCCTGGTCAATTTTGTGCTTGAGGGACTTCTGGGGTAGAGAAGAGTAGCAGACTCACAGGTATTCTGTTATTATGCATTATTCTATTTTATCTATGTACTGTTTATTCACTTTTTGATTCTATGCTGAGTAAAAATAGCTCTATGCAATACTCAAGATTGCTTATCTGCTTCTAGGTAGAGCCTACTCCATGATGTCAAGGTTATATGAAAAAGAGAAAGTTCCAAAAAAGGAGCTGGAGCATTGCAGGTAGGAGGGAGGTAGGAAGGTGATCAGAGCTCACTTCTCATTGGATAAAATCAACAAACCCCATCCCCCTTGACAATCATTTCAGGCTGACCTGAAGTCAGTGGAAGAGTTGAAGGATAGAAGGTTGATGACCCTCCCGTAAGCACAGAGCATTTGGCATTCTCTGAGCCCTTCTACCCAGTGGTATTCAGATGCCGTCAAAGACCGAGATTTTCTTTGAAGAACAGGATCAGCAAAGCCCCTGGTGGTTAAACAAGTTTGGTAGGAAATGCTAGAGCTTAGATTATTCTAGCATAGCCTTAGAGGTCCTGATGTCACCTCCACGCTAGAATAAGGCATCCGAATTAGAATTTAATAGAGGTTGTCTATAAAATGGATATAATGATGATTGACTTACCAACCTCATAGGCTTTCTTACCTGGGAATCAAATGATATGATTTTTCTGAAAACTCTAAAATTATATACAAATACAAGAGAATTATCACTGTCATTAGAAAATCAGTTTCTAATGCAGAAGTTTCTAAGGGTTCTTTAAAAACAAGATGGCCAAAATCAACAGAAGATTGGAACAGTCTAAATCTGAGCCAAGAACTTTCCTGCACTAATCTAAGCTTGCGTGTGGCATGGTGTAATGAGATAAGCTGTGGATTCAGGGTTGGAAGAACTGGCTTTGAACTTTAGCTCAGTCACTTACTACGTACATGATCATGACCTCTCTGGGCCTCAAATATTAAATGAAGTGGTAGACACAATGGCTTTGAAAGTCCACTCCTGCTCTAAATTTGTGATTCCAGGAATGGGACTATTGCTAGCCACATTCCAGAAAGAAAATGACAGCAGACATTAAAAAAATGTTCTAATGGGTCAGATCAAGAAGTTGCCCAGCCTAGTAATTAAGAATAATAACCCCAAAGAACATTTTGTGAGAGATCAGGAGAACTCTTTCTTAATAATAACCTCAAAAAGTAATTTGTTGTTCAGTTACATCTGATTCTTTGTGACCTCATTTGGGGTTTTCTTGGCCAAGACACTGAATGGTTTGCCCAGAGCTCTGCCCACAGCCTTACCTAACTGCCCCTCAGAAAGTAAGAGATATACCCAAACATGGTTAGAAGAACTTGACAACTTACTATGGGTTCGTTGGATGGATTTATACAGATAACCTATACCATCTCTTGTATCAAGAATTCCATAAGTTAACCAGTCAAAGGCTAAAGGAGTTTTAATAACATTTTAATAGCATTTTAATAACATTTTGCATTTAATTATTGTTGTCGTAGAAATTAGCTCCATGCTGGCAAATTACTGAACTGAGATGTATGGGAAAGAACTCAATGGAGCAAACAAGAGAGCCACCACAGGGGATAATTTAATCTACACTTGTGGAAACATTATTGTCTCCCATAGAGACAGAAATAAATCTGTTTTGGGGGAACCTCAGGGCTATTGGTGAAATCAGCCTCTTCAAATCTATCTTTAACCAGAGATTCCACCTAACTTCTCCTAAGGCAAGGGTTCTTATTATGTGGGGGCTCTTGGATTCCAAGGGGCCTAGAGATAGATTTCATGGGGTGCTTGAACTTGGATGGGGAAAAGTGCATCTTTATTTTCACTAACCTCCAAATGAAATTGAGCATTTCCTTCCATTATAAATGTAGGTGACTACTCTGAGATTGGATCTATAGGCTTCACTAGATTGCCAAAGGAGTCCATCACACATACACACACACACACACACACACACACACACTAACAAGCCCTACCCTACCATGATCCTCTATGGGAGCACCACTGCTGCAGCTCTTTTGGGCCAGACTAGCATTAAGAAGGATCTGATGGACTTGAAATAGTCTTTTCTTTACCCTCTTTATTTTTATGATGAGATAAGGAAGAAGGCCTAATTTCAGCTACCTTTGTGTAGTGGAGACTTGTTAGCTTCATTTTTTCCCTTTATCCTCTGACTTGTAAGGTTCTTCCTCTTTATTTTTCACACTTACTCTAATCACATAAGATCACATAAGACCTGTGTGATCCCAGACAAGTCACTTAACCTTGTTTAGGATTGAAAGAGACCTTAGAGGTCATTTAGCCCAAACTTCTCATTTTACATTTGAAGAAACTGAGACCCAAAGTGATTAAAAGTTTTACCCAAGGTCTTAATGGGTAAAGTGGCAGAGCCAGGATTTAAACACATGTTCTCTGACTTCAAATTAAGCATTCTTTGCACTGTTTGCATGGTCTCTTTGCTCTTATTGGATTGATCTCACATGTTCTCGAGGCTCTTAAGTACCAATCATAACTAGGTAGTCCTCTGTCTAACTTTCAGTCTCTGAGGCCACTCATGCACAATTTTCTACTTACTAACATCTGTCTGACTACCTTGCCATGACCTGAAGTTCACTATGACAACTCTTGAAGTTAATTCTTCTTAGGCTCCAACGGTCATCTCTGCCAAACTGCTTTATCCATGTCAGAGACTTGGTCAAGTCTCCATACTTAACTCATGGTTGGTTGTTGTCCTTCATTCTCAGAGAGGACAAAAATGACATCATTGTGATGGGTTCAAGGTACAGTGTATCTGACCAAAACAAGTTCAGAAGGCTCTACCACAGGTCGGACACAAATAACCCATATGAACATTTGGAGTGGAGATGTCTCTAAATTTGCACATCTTATGTTTCTTCTGAGCTACTGTAATCCTACTTTGCTTATAGAGTACAATGCCTTCTTTGATGGGGTCATGTCATATTGCCAGTCCTGTGCCAGTGTCTCCTATGTCTCATAATCAATTCCAATGTTCTTCAAAGAGACCTTGAGAGTGTCCTTGTATTGCTTCTTCTAATCTCCATGTGAGTCCTTGCCTTCTGTGAGTTCTCCATAAAGTAATTTTTTTTAGGCAAATGTACATTTGGCACTCAAATAACATGGCTAGTCCATCAGAGTCGCTCCCTCTATAGTAGAGTTTGAATGCTTGGCAGTTGAGCTGGAGAAGAACCTCACTGTCCAATACCTTATCTTGCCAGGTGGTCTTCAGAATCTTCCTAAGACAATTCAGATGGAACCAATTCAGTTTCCTGGCATGGCACTGGTATACTGTCCAGGTATATTGTCTACCCATACATTTCAACTCACAGTGTCAGCTTCATTTCCTTCTCTTCTCAAGTATAAATTCCAAATCCTGATTTGATTTTCTCCACAAAAATCCACAAATCTGTCTCTTCTTCTTCATCCTTAATGGCAAATTGCTCATCCAAGCTTTATTACCTCACATCTGTAGTAAGCAAACATCTCCCCCACTTCCACTCCTTTGCTCACATGCAATTCAGCTCCTCTGGAGAAGATAAATCAGCAGCGAATATTTTTGCATTATTTAGATTTGTTTTTCATGTGTAAAAACAAAGCCATGATATCTCAGGGAAGAGCACAAAGATTGATCTATTTGAAGATTATGGTCCATTGGATCACCATGTGCAAAGCCTCCAGAGAGGGCATTGTTTACCTAAATAGTAATGGCCCCTTCAGAGTTATTAGAGCTAATGCTGTTTATACAGATATTTAAATATGCCATCCTCCCCTGAATGAACCATAACAGCCTCATTTGAAGTTATTTTATTATAATCGATGACCAGATAGACAGTTTAAAAATTTACTAAGTAAGCTTATAACCCACTGCAACAACAATTCAGTTTATCACACAAGTACATATTTAAGCAGCTTAAAAACACATCGACTTTATAATTCATATTTGTAACTACTCTGAAAAAAAGGGTTTCCTTCATTTAATGGGCAAATAATGCTGATTTGGATGACTTTTTAAAAGATGCATTATTCATGTGGAACAGAAACAAAATCGATAAATGAAAATTCAAATAAAAATAAAACCCATTATGACCCAACATTCAGGCTTAGACAATGATCATCTTGTGTATTATTTACTCAAGGAAGAGACCCCATAATGGCTCTTTTGGAACTGTGCTATGGACTGTATCATAAACTCCTGTTTATGCTGTTTGGAAATTAACAGAGCTATGAATTTTTGACACTTTTATCCAACATATTCCATTGGGTTATATTTGGTTGTGAGAGCAAAGCCTAACCCTAATGTGTGGAAAATCACAGCCAACAGGAGATATGTTATGACATGGGAGAAGGGCAATTCCCCAGCTTTGTGCGAGGAGAAGATTCTTCAAGTTAACCAGTTGGTGACTTCAAGTTACCTAGGCTGTGATTAATGGTAAAAGTGTAGAAAGCATTACTAAAGGGATAGGTTGTAAGCAATTCAAAAGGAAAATGGTAACCACTACAAGCCAGCATAGTTTATCAAGGCAGCTAGGTAATGCAGTGCCTGGAGCATTGAATCTGGAGTCAGGAAGAACTGAATTCAAATCCTATCTCAAACACTACTAGATATGAAACCCTGGGCAAGTCACTTATCCTCTATCTGCCTCAGTTTCTTCATCTGGAAAATGGAAATAATACTAGCACCTGCCTCCCAGGCTTATTATAAGGATAAAATAAGGTAATATTTGTAAATGCTTTGCAAACCTTTAAGTGAGATATAAATGTTAGCTATCATGATGATGATGGATAAGTCATGACAAGCTAATAGCTTTTCTTTTTTTCCCTTCTTTTTGACAGCATTACTAAACTAGTAGATTAGACAAAGTCTTTTATGATACTCTTGGGAATGAAAAGGAGGAATACAAGTTGGATGATATTTAAAATAGGTAGATTTAGATCTGGTAGAACGACTGGACACAAAAATCGTGATTAGCATATCAAATTTTCATATGACTTGAAGTTAAGAAAATATTTAGTTTATTAGATGACATATTTTGGGATCCAAAAGACTGTAACATACTACAATAATGGGTTAGTTGATCTAATAACACGTCATTTAAAAGGAATTAGTGCCAAGTTCTATACTTTGTTTTAAGAAGGCCAGCTTCATAAGTAAAGAATAGGATAGATATGACTAGCCAAAAGTTCACGTTCACAAGGACCTGGAAGTGCCTATGGACCCATAGACACAGGGAGTCAATAGTGTAACATAATATTAAAAAGTCTAAAGTAATCTAAGCTGCATTAATAATTAAGAGTTTTAGTGTACTCCTCAGACCACATCTAGAGTACTGTGTTTAATTCTGAGCACTATATTTTGCATAGAAGTTGGAGCACATCCAAAAGAGAGGGATCTGAATGATGAGGGGTTATAACGTATGCCAAAACTAAAGAGGGTTAGCCTGGATGACAGAAGATGTAATGGTCTTGGGCATGAGTCTTCAAGTATTTGAAGGGCTAGCATGTAAGAGATTAGACCAATTTTTCTTGGCTATAGAGAACAAAATGATGATAAATGTTGGAAACTAAGAGAGGTGGATTTCAGGTAAATAAAATGAAAATCTTCCTAACAGTTATAGGTATTCAGAAGTATAGAGGGAGGCTTTGAAAAATATCAACTGCCAACGGAGGTCTTCAAGCAAGGACTACTTGTTAATACGCTGGATTTGTGATTTGGGTGGGGGGTGGGCTAGATAACCCCTGCCACTCCTTCCAACTAGATGATTCTATGAATCAGAAATATTGGTAAAATATGGAAATGTTAAACTGACTTTCTATTATTTATGATACACTTTTTGACATCACCTAGCAGGCAGTGGTACATAAACTTCCCACTACTGTCCTCTGGCTGGTTTAAGTCATACACTGAATTGCCTACCATTCTCCATACTTCTTGGAATGTGGCATTGCTAAAGCCTTTTTGTCTCTAGAAGCTCTAGAGCTCTAGATGCTTCTAGAAGTACTTCATAGTTGCCCTGCTGTGGTGGCATGACAGCTTGAATACAGTGGCAGGCAAGTGAACCTTCACTCCGAACCCCCTCCCCTGTATTACGGTTCTTGCCAGCCTCGGACCTCACACAAATATTTGCCCTGAAATCAGGAAGACATCCTCACATCTCCAATTTGATCTCAGTTGTGAAGAATAAGATGTGTTCCTATGATAGGACATGGTGGGTCTGTAACATTGATATCCTCTTTTCCCTTGTACCCTCGTGGTGTGGTCTTACTCACACTAGAATTTACAATGGGGGCCATCTTCAGCCATGCTGACCTATATCTCGCCACTGGACCCAGGTGGCTCCAGAGGAGAAAGTGAGGCTGGTGACCTTCACAGCCCTCCCTTGTTTAAATCCAATTCACTTGCATGTCATAGCATCACCTCCATGATGTCATGGTCCTCTTCGAGAATGATGGATAAACAACAACAGAACTTCTGATAGGTCTGGGAACGTGACAAAAACACTCCTATTTCTCTCCAAATGTCTCTCATCTCTGAAGAATCTCTTTGGAAGTCAATGAATGAGGTATTCCGAATTACCCAATCCTATTCTCTGTCATATCTGGGATAAGGGAATGTGAGGCTTCCCATTTCCACCCCACTCATTCTCACATTGTCATAAGTTTCTAAAAGGAGGGAAGAAAATAGTCCTTGCTATAATAATACCACTAATATAGTAATGATGGGGATGACAATGATGACTACAACCATGATGATGATGATGGTGGCATTTATATTGCACTTTTAAGTTTGCAACATGCTTTACAAATATTACCTACTTTTATCCTCATAATAAGCCCAGTGGGTAGGTGCTATTATTCTCCCCATTTTACAGATAAGGAAACAGAGTCTTTCTGCATCTAAGACTAGCTCACTATTCACTATCTAGTAGGCACTTAACAAATGCTGGATAAAACTAAATCTCCTGTATGCAATGGAATGGAAAAAGGAATAGATTTTAATCCAATCAAAAGTTCTAGGTTCAAATCCCAACTCTGTGTGAGCTTGGACAAATCACTCAGGTCTTTAGTTTCCTCATCTGTAAGAAGCTGTTTGACTTAGACAATCTCCAAGGTCTCTAACTCTATGATCTACTTAAGTACTTAAACAGTGAAAGATTTACGGAATGCCTATTCTCCAATCCAACATGGGGGAGCCAAGATGAGCTCAGCATCGTATTGACCTGGTAGAGCAAGGATTGGGTACACCGATCATGTGCCATCACTATAAAATCCAATTCATTTTAAAACGTGTCTATTCATGAATCAATCGACGACTATTTATCAAGTGTCTATATATGCCAGACACAGCACTAAGAATTAAGCACCTTCTATGAAAAAGGCCCTTGGGATACAGAAGCAAAACAAAGCAGAACAAAATAGCCCCTATTCTCGAGGAACTACAACAACAGCAAAATTGCCTCAACAAACAAGCAACCTGTGTTAGAATGTAATTTCACTGAGACCTGCCACTTTTTTTTAAAATGTATTCTCCCTGTCTAATAGTTTCCTTAGATTACACTGCCTCCATGTCTCCTAATTAGCCCAGGAAATTTGGCACTCCCTATGAATTTTGCCATGCCCTCAGATTTATTATCTCTGAATCACAACTTAGATCACAACCCTTTCCCCCAGGAAGAAGTTTCCCTTGGACCCTAGTGATTTAATTAGGCCTTGGCCCCTTCTCCTCTCTCCCTGTAAGATGGAGGTGGGTATCTGATAAACCTTTTACACATGCAACAAGACCCAGGAGGAGGCCTGCCTTCAAGGAACTTACCGTCTGTTTGTTGGAGCAAGACTGACATGAAACGATTAGAGCGCAAGACAGAACATTGTGGAATCAGTGCTGAGTGGCATGGTGCCTGTTGTGTTGATTGAGCTATGTTTGCTATGTTGAGGATATGAGGCTTGGATGGGGAATAGATGCCTGGTCGAGTGCTGGCTTCAAAAGCCAGTCTGAGGGGCTGAAAAAAGAGCAGAAGGTGAGGAAGGAGTGGCAAGGACGGACTATACAAGGTTTTTTCTAGTTATCTGGTTGTGAATAGTAATAGCTCACACACATATACATATACACATATATATCACTAGCTGGATATATATATATACATATATAATTTTATACTCATCTCATTTAATCTTCAAAAAATCCTTATGAGGTAGTTGCTCTTATTATGCCTGTTTTTAGAGATGAAGAAACAGAGGGTCAGAGAGGTTAAGGAAGAAGAGGAGAAGAATGAGGAGAAAGAGAAAGAAGGAGAAGGGAGATGAAGAGGAGGGAGATGAAGAGGAAGGAGAGGAGGAGAGGTAGAGGAAGGGACCAGGCAACAGGGGAGATAAGATAGGATCCAGTCCTGTACAAGAAGATAGGGTTAGGGAGGGGCTGGGGGCTGGCTTTGGTAAGTAGAAAAGCCACTTTGTCAAAAACTGGGACAAAGGAGGAGAAAAACTGACTGAAAAATTGACTCCAAGGTTCCTTCCGTCTCCACAGAAAGAATGCTGCAAATACCAATAGCATGTACACGGCAGTAGTGCTCAAATGAGTCCCTAGTAATATGCAAAGCTTTGCTGGTGTACATCTTACTCCAAACTGCACGTGTAATGGAATGAACACTGACCATGAAGTCAATGTTGTCTCCCCCTTTGGAGTGTAAGCTACTTAATCGCAGGAACTGTCTTTGGTGTTGTATTCCCAGGACTTGGCACAGATTAAGCTCTTAATAAATACTTACTTAATACATACACAAATGTGAATTACTATTATTACTCTTTCACTTTAAATGTTGATTTTTTTCATGAAGGACATTTCACTTGCTTGATGAATTCTCTAGGTAAATAAGGGCAAACGGATTTTGTGAACCTGAGAACATTCTCTCAATTTCAGCTAAATCATACATTTAAATTTTTCCTTGGATTCATATGAATTTGAGGTCATATCTTCCTCTGATTCCCTCTCCCCTTTCTTAGGACTAGAAAAGTTTTGTTTTTTTTTAAGGATGTTATTAAGTTAACCCCTGCACACCAAAATTCCAGTAATAAAGAAACAACCCCAGGCAAGAAAGGGTACTATTGCAAAACCCTTCCTTTCTAGGGTTACCATATTAAATGTTGTATCTTAGGTATCCAAATTGTCACTCTTTATTTTAATTCCCTAGCAAAGATATTTAACCCTGATGTTGCCTTGGCTGAGTGAATAGAAGGAAAGTTTGCCAATCCCCTAGCTCTGTGATTCTCACTTAGTGGCTGAAGTTTCATAAAGATGGGGCGAAGGGTTGGAAATAAATATTCTTTAATGGCATCTTAAGTAGTAAATAATTGTCTAATTATGTTACAAATATATTTTTCCTCTGTGACAACAAGCATGTGCATGTTTGAAACACTGTAGATTTGCACGAGGATTGGCCTATGGCTAGGCCCTAGCTGAACTGAAGTAACACCATATTTGACTACTGATTCATCTACTTACATACCAGGTGATTCAATGGATAGAGTGCCTGGCCTGGAGTCAGGAGGACCTGAGTTCAAATGTGACCCTCCAATACTTACTAGCTGTGTGACCCTGGGCAAGTGACTTAATCCTGTTTGCCTCAGTTTCCTCATCTGTAAAATGAGCAGGAGAAGGAAATGACAATCTACTCCATTATCTTTGCCAAGAAAACCCCAAATGGGGTCATGAAGAGTTGGACACAACTGAAATGACTGAACATTCCTCACTCAGGACCCCCTCACAGTCTGTTATATAATTTAAATTTGGACCTTTTGAGAGGCAGAAGTTACTATAGTTATTGTAAACACTTAAGAAATAAATCTAAAAGAATATTATTCTGATTAATTACACTGGGAATTCATAACACATTTTTGTTGTTATTGTGGAAAGGAGTTCTTAGAACAAAATAATATTTGGAACTACTGTTCTAGCTCCTAATCAATCCGTTCTCTACCCTCCCCTAGTGACAATCCTTAGGAAACAGAATATGAGGAAGCCTGGGCTATGGCCACCACTGAGATAAGTAATACACCATACAATTGGACTTTAAAGCCTAGCCCCTCTGCTCACTCATTCCACACAGTTAATGGTGAGAGGGTCCAAAACAGGAGCATTAGCACCATGCTGAGTCTTAATTCTCTGGTCACTCCATTCTCAAGCTCTGAGGTCCTACTCCAGCATGAAGAGCTTAACTCTATTCTGAGATGAAACTTTTCTCAGAGATTCTCTGGTCCTCGGTCTTAGACACATCATTCAGGATTCTCTGCTTTCATCTTCATTCCTTGCTAGGGGCAGTCAGGTAGATAAGAGCACTAGCCACAAAGTCAAGAAAACCAGAGTTCAAATCCTACTTCATTTATTTACTAGCTGTGTAACCCTTAGCCTCTGTCTGCCTCAGTGCTCTTATCTGTAAAATGGTTTTATATAGATAATAGTACCTCTTAGAGTTGTTTAAAGGATAAAATCAGAGAACATTTGTAAAGTGTTTTATAAACATTAAAGTACCGTATAGACTACCTATCTCATTATTATTATCACTGTTATCATATCTATTCTCCATCTTCAGATGTAGATTGTTACAGACCCCACTGAGGGTATGTGGAAGATCCCAGCTAAAGCTGGTCCCAAGCAGGACCATCCTCACCCTTCCTCCCTACCCCCAATCTTCTTATCCGTCCCCTTTCCTCTTTTCCTCTGCTGGTCTTTATCCCAACCCTGACGGAAGAAAACCAGAATCTATTCTCTACTCTGACCCTTAGGTGCATTCTCCCATTTCTCAATGCCGGTGGACTGCTCCTGTTGGGCAGATATCCTAATGTATCCTGAGAACTAGAAGGCCTTTCTCTCCTCCCTTCAGCATAGTGTTTGACAAATAGTAAGCATCATTCGTCTGTTTGTTCATTCATGCCAAGTGTAAAAAAATGCAGCCAAGGCTTGCATGCTGTGTGATCATGGATTGTCTCTCCATTCCTGCACCCACCACATTCCTTGCCTTGTCAAGTCCAGGATGCCTTCCAACTATAGACAGCAGCATTACACCTACTTCCTGATGGTCCTAAACACTGTGCCCCCCCCAAGACCGCAATCTTCTAGCAACAGCTATCCCTTCAATGGTAGAATATGGGTAGAAATGTCCTTAAGGAGTGACAAAAGTGATAAAAGCCCTCTTGAGGAGGGGCTTTTCTAGCCCCTAACATCGTCATCCCATGCTCCTAACATTAGCTATAAAGAAATGGGGATCAATTCAGTTTAATGTAGTTTAATTCAACAAATATTAGTTAAACATCTACTGTGTACGGAACACGATGTCAGATACTGCTTTCATAAAAGTGAGTACAAAGTTTAGATAAGTCCAACTCTTCCTTCTTGGATTTTCAGTAATTCAATTCAATTAACATGAAGTGCCTATTTTGTTCAAGGTACTTTTGTGCAAATCCCCTTACTGCTCTAGGCCTCAGCTTTCTCTTCTATAAAATGAGGAGGTTGAATTAGATGAACAGGTTAAGGTTCTTTGGAGATCTAAGTGTACAAGCCTCTGATCCTCTTATGGCTGAGTCACTTGGATGCCCAGTAGAGAACACTGGCACAAAAATGCCAAGTAATGTCAAGGAATATAAATAATCATGACAAAAATATGGAAGCTTTGGGGCACCCAAGTTTAGTTGGACAATTAAACTCCCCAGAACTCCCTGCATTTTGTATTCTTCACTGAATTTGGACTTCCTAGTTTTGAATTGTTGTTCTTGCACCCAGTCTCTAAATTTATCTCAGCTGCTTAGAATTTTCTTGCTTTACTGACACAGTAACCAACTTGGTCATGCCTTCTAGGTTTCCTTCTAATTTGGAGTCCCTCCCCAACTAACGGTCAATAGAAAGTACAATGAAGAGGTACAAAACAAAATGCTAATTCAGTTGAATTCAATTAAACTATTATCTATTAAGCATCCCTTGAAATCAAGGCAGTGAGGACACAAAGACCAAAAAATGAAATGGTCCTTGCCTTCGAAAGCTTACAATCTACTATGCAATACACTATGTGCACAGATGAAGAGGGAAGAGTATCAAGGAAGGCTTCAGAGAGAAGTTGGCACCAAAGAGAAGAAGAAAGATAAGGATTCCCAAAGGCTGAGAGAACTGGGGAGTACATTTCAGGCAGGAGGATAACTTGTTCAAAAGCTGTTGCAGTAAGGGCGTGTTTCAGAGTCTCTGATAAAAAGGGGGAACAGTTAGCAGATTTAGCTGAAGAGACATACATTGCAAGGAAGCTTGGCCTCAGTAAGAATACCTAAGGAGACAAAAGAAAAAAAGGTAGCTAGGATTCTTCCAACTTTTTGCTACTTCAATGATCACAGGCTTCTCTCTGTAACATGCATAGTGGCTCTCTAATATCTTGATGTGAGATGTCAAGCTGGCTGTGAAAGATGGATGACAAGTGAAAGGACTGGAGGGATGGAGCATGAGACCGACTAGAAAGGCTGAGACCAAAACAACTTGAGTCCCTTGCCAAAGTCTGTCAAACCTATGATTAAACAAGGAACTAGAAGCCTCTGGTCTTTTCCTTTCACATTCCTCTGTGCCTCCCACAGCTAACCCAGCAGCTAACTCAACAGCCTTCCAAGCTACTCATCAGCTCCTACTTGCTTTCTGTGCCAAATCTTTTTCCTTTGAACTCTCCATCAGCCATCACCTCCTATGGGCTTCCATTTTAGAAAGGGGAATCTCAGGTCTGTTAGCAAGGGCTCCAAATAGATTACATGGAACAGAGGACAAGGAGAAGGGAAACACTACTGAAGACCCAACTAACATGAAAAAGATTAAGCCGGAAACTTTTCCTTTTAAAGTCATAGTAAATCAGAAGGGAAGAAGACAAGAAAGGGTTTTACTTGACATTAAGAAAATTATTGTATGGTGAGGAAGTTCCAGAAAGTGAATGGTTCCATCTATTCAGTTGCTAGAACTATCTGGAGTGAGAAATAGCACTTGCCCTAGGTCTGAGATAATGTTCAAACAAAACCTTTTTTGTTGTGTTGGAGCCTTCACTTAAGCCCTTACTTCAGCAGAATTCTTGCAGCAAATCCTTTTTAATAACATTATTTCAATTCTATGTTTAATTCTCCAAATAAGTACCAATCAATCAGTGTTTGTATTAGATGCCTACCACGTGGCTAGCATTGTGCTAGGCAGTAGGGATACATGTATAGAAAATGAAACCCAACCATATTCACAAGTTTACATTCTAATCAGGGAGATAACAACTAAGTATAAAAATGTATGAAGTATAAATAGAAACATATAATATTTATATATTATATATAATTTATGTATTATAGATAATACTTTATATTATAATTATTTAGAATGTATATATAATATATTTTATATAATATATAATTATAATAATATATAATATATAAATAGAAATACAAAGTATGTATATTTGTGTATATGAATGCACAATGCATTCATATATATATGTACATATAATATATTTTATATGTGACATATAATAATATAAATATATAAATAAATATAAAGTATATGTTTCTATATATGAATGTGCACATGCATTCATATGTACATACCTATACACACACAAAGTGTTAAATACAAGATAATTTGGTAAGGAGGTCACTGGCAGTTGGGAGGACCAGGAAATGCTCCATTCAGAAGATGGTGCCTGAGCTGCATCTTCAAGAGAGAGATTCTATGAGGAAGAGATAAGGAGTTCTTTCTAGCTATGGGGGTTGGCCAGTTCAAAGTTACAGAGATGAGAGATCCAGTGTCCATCATATGTAAAGAATAGAAAGAAGGTTGAATTTGCTAGTAGCATGGGGAGTTTAATGTCCAATGAAGCTGCAAACCACTGGAATTAGTTGGAAAGGGAGCTACATAATCAAATCTGCGATAAGGAAAATTATTTTGGCAGTAGCGCATAGGAAAGATCATATAAGGGAGAGAATTGAGTCAGGGAGATTGGCTAAGGGTCCTTGCAATAATTTAGGGGAGAAGTGGGCTTGAATTAAAGTTTTATCTGCTTTGAGTAGAGAGAAGGAGTCAGCTGCCAGTGATGTTTTGGAGGTAGGAATAACAAGATTTGGCAAGTAATTGGATACGTGGAGTAAAGGAGAGTGAAGATTCCAGGATAATGATGAGATTATGAACACTGGAAGGATGGTGGTGCCTTTGACAAAGGAAGAGAAAGAGAGAGGCCATTTGGAAGAAGGAAGAGTTTAGGGGAAGGAAAGATAATCAGTTAAATTTCAGACATGTTGAGTTTTCAATGTCAATAGGACATCGAATTTGAAATGTCTAATAGGCAATTTGGAATTGAAATTGAAGGAGAGCCTGGGACTAGATAGTCATTTGCATATTGTAATAATATCTGGCATTTAGATAATGCTTTAAGGTTTGCAAAGTTCTACATTACAATGAAATATCTGTATATACATACACATATATGTATATGTTTATGTATGTATGTATATATATATATAATCTCAATTGATTTTTATAAAACCCAAAAAGACATTATTACTATTCCTATTTTACAGATGAGGAAACTGAGACAGAGAGGTTAAGTAACTTATCCAAGGTCACACAGCTAGTCAGTGTCTTTTACTCCATGTCCAGAGTTCTTACCTATTATGCAACCTAACTACCTTATTAACATTAATAATAGAATTGATAAATAATTAGCAAAAAAGGCAAATAAAATGAAGTATCTCCTAAAATTCTCTCTGAAATGAAAACTATTTATTTTAACTTTTCAAATATTTAGTAAGTCAGTGATCAGTGATTTCCTTGATGCAGAAACTCATTCCATCAATGTCCCACTGTACTTCCTCTCTTTTAAAGACTATACTATTCAGTTTTGCCAGTTGGTTTCCCATCTAAATGCTAACCAGGCCCAAACCTGCTTGCTCCTAAGATCAGATTGTGAGTGAATACATTCAGGGTGCTATGACCATGTACTTTTTAAAATGTAATATAACCTAAGAAAATACGAACAATAGTACATTTACTCCCCCTCCCCCGCCCCGTCACCTTCCATATTGATCAGTCCATTTATGAAATATCTTTCCTCATTGTTGCTATGGTCAGTGTATATTTTTTCCCTAATTCTGCTGATCCATTTTTATATAATTTTTTATGTCTCTCAGCATCTCCTTTTATTCCTCATACTAGTCATCATATAACCCAACGATATCTGATTACATTAATTTACCAAAATTTATTCAACTATTCTCTAGTCAATGGGTATAGATGGTATCAGTGAAAATCCAGAAAGCATGTAGGGCTTAGAATCAGCAGAACAGGGTTCAAATTAGATGCTTATTAGCTGGGTTAACTTGGGCAATAAAGGCATTGGTTTAAAAAAAAGTACGCTGGCAACTCCTTTTGGGGCTGAAGAGGGACCCTCTCAATTAGGTCCAGTGTCCATCAATCAAATTCCTATAGAATCTGAAAGATTTCCATAAGATCATCTCTCAAATTACAATATTCAATGGCCTGCTACTGAACAATAAAGAATGGGTTTGTAAACACTATCGTTTGCTTTGGTTTTCTTCCATCTGAGAGTAGGGGATGAAGGAAGGGATAACCATTTATAGTACCTACTTTGTGCCAGGCACTGTACCAAGCACTTTATAAATATCATCTCATTTGATCATCAAGGGGAAAAGAGTGGGATGCCTCAGAAGGAAGCTGGTAGATTCCTTCTTGTTGGAGGTTTTCAAGCAAAGGCTGGATGCCCAACCACTTGCGAGGTGTGTTTTAGTGGAGATACTGTTTGGACTAGAAGACCGTCAAGGGACCTTTCCAACTGTGAAACTCTATGGTTTCCTGATTCTGGTGACAGGTCATTTTTGAAACAGACACCAATTTATACAATGCTAATTTCCATCCAAATACTATGCTCAGTGTGCTCTTACTGGTACAATTCTGGAAATTTTGGCTTAGCCAATAGGTTAAATAAGCTTTCATATAGTGGTCTGGAAACCCAATCAGTGTTTATAATACTGTTTGTATCAGGAAATGCTTTCCAAGTTCCAAACAACCAATTTACAAATGTATATATGAAGTTGACCTCATTTTTGGTAGAATAATGAAGCTTGGAAATTATTTGGGAGGAAAGTTCTCATCTCCTTGATACTTTACTTTTGAAGGGATGTCTAAAATTTAAAAAAAAAATTATCATTGGAGAATGATATGAGTTTTAGACAACATAACCCAGCCAAGAGAGATGGAGACATAGAGACAATGATAGAGACACAGAAAGCTCAACTTAAAAGACACCGAAAGTATTGTTGGTGAATTTATCCAATGACACTTATTTAAAGTTTTACTATTTTTTTTAACCAGGTGGTGACACCGATAGCCACTATCCTCAATTAGCCTTATGATCATCCCAGTAATTATTATGCCTTGCCACATTAAGCAGAAGGCCAGGAAAAAATGGCAAGTTTTCTAGGCTTCTCAGAAAGTGGGCCCAATGCCTAGTTCTGCCTCTTTATGGGTGGCCATGCTGATTCACTAAACAAGGGATGTAGATTATTGAGAATTTAATCAATTGGAATCAGCTTTAAGACTCAATGCTGGGGCTGGAAAGCAGGTTCCCACAAACACCTTTAAAATGGCTCTGAACAAATTTGAGAGCTGCAGAACCCACGAAATAGCAAAGGGAAGCAGGGCTCTAGCCCAGGACAACCTGGATGGTCGCTGGGAGGGATCTATAGCCATGGAGCAGGGAGCAGAGTGGAGCAGAGGCCAAGGTGGGCTGCGCCAGGACCAACCAAACCGGGAGCCAGGCAGAACAGGCGTAGCACCCTGAATCAGTGAGCTGCAGCAGTTACCAGACTTCGCAACCCACAAACACCAAAGACAACAGAGAAGGTTAGTGGGAAAATCTGCTGGGACTGAGTGAAAGGAGTTCACAGTTGGCCACCACCCTGGGGGCGGCAGAGGTGGTGCAGCTCTGAGGCTGCTTCTAGAGCTACAGCTGCAGTTGCTTCCTGCCCTGGGCCCACCTGGTGGGAGGAATTAAGTGGAGATTAGAGTGGGAGTGCAAAGCTTGCTTTGCTCTGCCTGGATCTGGGCCACAATCCTGGTTGGCGGTTCTTTGGGGAGAAGGA
>CM053624.1:292480467-292507053 GCA_028646595.1 Phalanger gymnotis
AGAGAGAGAGAGAGAGAGAGAGAAAGAGAGAGAGAGGCTAAGACAGCAAGATGGCAGAAAGCTTCACCTTGCTGGGACTTGGCATTGTATCTGCTCCCCCTACTCCACAAATTTAATGACATGAGAAGCATTAAAGCAGGATGTTTTGCAGAGGCTCCTAATGTTAATTATTACTAGGGATCAGGACTGGGCCAATGGTTTCATTGGTATAAAGAAATCCTGGATAAGGAAACTCTCTACCAATGCAGATCAGCACCTACTGTGCATTTTATTGTCTTAGAGAGTTTCCTACAGCACGAACAAGTTAAGTGACTTTCCCAGAGTCACACAGTCAGTACATGTCAAAAGTCTGGCTTTGAGGTCAATGCTATCCACTATGCCATGCAGCCTTTGTTATTAATCACGACGATGATGATGGACACACATGGCATTTTATAGCACTTACTTTATATGCAGCATCGCATTTCATCCTAAAAACCTTGTAAAGGAGGTAGAACAGATATTACCATTCATGTTTTACTGACAAGAAAACTGGGAGAAGTTAAGTGAATTGTTCAAGGTCACACAGCTAACAAACGTGAAGCCAGGACCCAAACCCAGGTCTCATGTTTCCAGGCCCACTGCTCTTCCATTGTACTGCACTATAGCCAAGTGGACATTAAAATTGATAATAATAATAAATCATTGCTGATCATCCACTCATTCTTTTCTTCAGACAAAAAGAGGAACCTTTGCACAGAAAAGGCACTTAAAAAGGCAAGATTCCTAAAGAGACACACAGGTTTTGTACCTTGGTGCTCTTGTACACTCAATAAAGGACAAGATAATTACATCCTGTCTAGCATGCTGAAAAAAAAATAGCATTAGCCCAAATAATCAGAAAACCTCAATGATAACATCAGAACACCCCCTTTTACTAAAACAGCCAAGAGCTGAACTCAGGCGATATGAGATGACAAGCAGAATCAATAATACTTTTGTTGGCTCGGCCTCCCCCAGCCCACCACACTTCTCCACTCAGGCTCCAGACTTCTTTGCATCAAGCACTTGAATTCATTGCACCATTTTCCCCCCAGGAGGAGGGGGGAAGGCATTGAGGTGGAAAGTCTCTACTTTTGCTTTCTTCTTAAAATTGAAATCATTTGAATTGAGCGAAGACAAGAAGACCATTTCATGACATACAAGGTGGTTCTCACTGAGGCTCAGGTAGGTGAGAAAGACTTGTTTGACATCACACAAACCACCATCGTCCTGTGCTCCTAGGATTGGAGGGATGATGGATCTCAATGTGGAGGGGAGATTGGAGGTCACCTAGTCCACTTCTCTTATTTCACACATGCAGGAACTAGGTCTGAAGTTTTGGTGCCCTTCTGAACACTTTTAAGCAGTGCCTTGTATGTAGGATGGTAGATCTACGGCTAGAAGGGGCCTGAAAGACCATTTAGTTCAACCCCCTTTCGGGGGATGCTCAATAAATATTGGTTGAATTGGATGAATTATTTTAAACCTTACAGGAGATAATAGTTATTAAACATAATGTTTCTTCACAGCTACACTACTCCTTGACACAGTGAAGGAATACTAAGCTGAAGAAAATTAATCTTGTATAAAATGAACCAACAAGTGCCTGGTATATAATAGGCACTTTAAAATGCTTATTGACTGACTAATATCCTTACAGGGTTGCTCTATGGCTATGGAAAATGGAACACTATAATCTCATAAGAATAAAAATTACAGGTGACTCCAAGGGCAGCATATTAATTATTTAAAATTACTTATATGTTATTAAGTGCTTATTGAATAAATACGCAAGAAATGGCATAAAAGGAATCACTCAGATCATATATGACTAGGAAAGGAGGTATGAGAGGACTATGGTGAGTGATAAAGATGAACAGTTTATTGCTCTGATTTCCATGAAATATCAAAAGAACCAGAGGCTAGCCTCCAGGACTTTGGGTAGATTCTCTTTGGATACAGGGCAGGGACAAGAATCACACAGGACTGGAAAACATGGAAAGGTACCAAGGAAGGGAAGATGGCCACTAATGAGTTCACAGACATCTTTAAGCAAGAAAGAAATAACAAACTCCTATATTTTGCCCTTTCAGGTTAGGCCTAGAACTGGAAAACAAATACAGCATCATTCACATTTTCATGGTTTTACAGTCACACTTTGATCTGTACCTCAGTTTCCTCAAATGCACAAAGAAGGGATGAACACTTCCAGATTATGCTTTATGCATTATCTATAAATCTATATTTATATCCATAAATCTACACGATTATTGCCAATAGTATTTCTGGAATGGAAAGGAATTAGTCTTTATGTTCTAAGGTTTCTTTTAACTTTGAGACTCTAGATTTTTTCTACCTTCAAACTGCTCCAGAAGAGGATCTCAGACAGTCTTTTTCAAGTTCAGGGCACATTTTCTGTTTCTCAGTCTGGCTCCTATCTACTTTTTCAGTTTTAATGCCTAGTGCTACCCTTCGTCAACCCTACAGTCCAGAAACATGGGAATTCCGGGGCTATTCTTTGAACTGGACATTCCACCTTTCACCTCTGTGCATTCACACAAGCTATTTCTCATGCCTGAAATGTGCTTCCTCTTCCTTTCCACTTCCACAAATCTTTATCTTCCTTCAAAGATGACTTCAGCTGTCCTTGTGGTCATCTCTGATTCTCCAAGTTGTTAGGCCTCCCTCCCAACTGAAATTACTTCGTATTATGCTTACGTGGCTAAAAGTGATATCCCTGCCCCATCCACCACCAATAAAATGTAAGTTCCTTGAGCTTAGAGATTGTTTGGTTTTTTGTCAGTTTAAACTCAGAGCCTAGTACAGTATCTGGCATCTTTTTTGGGGGGGAGAGTATGGAGGGGAGACCTGTGATTTCATTCACTGGTGTAGGGAATCCCTAGTATGAAAAGTCCTTCCACAGATACATACCAGAACTTGCCTGTAAATTGGAAAGTTGTCTGGGCATGGAAGGGTTAAGTGACTTGCCCATGGTCAACAGCTAGTATAGGTAGGATTTGAACCCAGGACCTTGCATATAGTAGTTGCTTAATAAACGTTCATCAAATTAAATTAAGAGACTTACTAAAGTCCATACTGGTAGTAACAGAGCCCAACATTGCAACCCAGGACCTATCTCCAATTCCATCATTCCTTCTCTATAAATATCATTTTACTATATGTAAATGCTTAGGAGAAAATTTTTTCTTCTGGATGTCCCACTTGAGAATTTTATGTTTATAAGTTGTCCTCAATCTCAATCAATTCTCAGATATGTGAGGAAGGACTCTACAATTTCTGTTTTTCTACAGAGAACATTTCCTGGCCCACAGCTTTTCTCTGAGCCCAGAGTTGATAACACTGCATGATTTGCTATTTACGATCTTTATGACCCTGGAGAAGTTCCTTCTCTTTGGTCCTCAGTTTCCTCATATTTAAAATGAGGATATATTAGTAGATTATGGATTTGTAACTTGAGGGCAGTTAACATTTTTAAAAATTTTGGTAATCATGTTTCAATATGACTAACTTTCTTTATTATTCCATTTATTTTATACATTTAGAAATATTACTGCCAGGAATAGTGGAGCATACTTGTAATCCCTATGACTAGGGAGGCTAAGGCTGGCTGCTGTATCTCGAAAGCTCTGGAGTTCTAAGTTACAATAGGCTAAGTCAATTGGGTATCCACTCTCAGTCCAGCATCAATATGGTAAGCCTACGGAAATGGGAAGCCTTCAGGTGGCTTTTGTTCAGTTGTTTTCAGTAGTATCTTACTCTTTGTAACCCTATTTGGGGTTTTCTTGGCAAAGATACTAGAGTGATTTGCCATTTCCTTCTCCAGCTCATTTTATAGATGAAGAAACTGAGGCAAATGGGGTTAAGTGACTTGCCCAGAGTCACCTACTAGTAAGTGTCTGAGGCCAGGTCTGAAGTCTTCCTAACTCCAGGCCTGGCACTGTACCCACTGTGCCACCTAGCTGTTTTACTCAGGTAGGACAAATCAGCTCACATAGGAAACATCAGGTCGAAACATCTATGCTGATTAGTAATGGAATTGGGCCATGATTAGCCCCTGTGCTACCTGCCTGGGAGAGATAGGAAGACCCAGTCTTTGAAAAAATATAGATCAATCTCTGTCTATCTATCTATCTATCTATCTATCTGTCTGTCTGTCTGTCTGTCTGTCTGTCTATCTGCATATATGTATGTATGTGTGTGTTTTTGTGTGTGTGCATATATACGTACATATATATTCCTACAAAGAGTCCATAGGTTCCGGCAGACTACCAAAAGGGTCCGTGACACAAAAATAGTTTAATAACGGCTAGATTAGATGTTCTCTAGGAGTACCTCCCAGCTCCAAATCCCATAATCCTGAAATTAGAGTCAGTTTTTACCCATTTCTTTGTAAGATGGTAATAATGGTGGCACCTTTGAAATCCAAAAGCCTAAAAGTGGTACCATGGTATTCTCTGATACTTCCATGTCTCCACAGTTTCATAAATTTACCCTAAGCTCATAAATATATCTAACTAATTTCTCTGTCTTCCTTACTGGAAACAAGAAATAATGAGTATAACAACTCAGATTTTTACAAATAGTGCTTTAAGGCTTAGATAGTACTTTGTCCATGAAAATCCCTCAAGTTAGATAGCGGGAGTATTATTGTTATATTTTATGGATGAGGAAACTGATACTAACCAGCTATGAGCAAGTCATTTAACCTGCAGAGTGTCATATTCTTCATCTATTAATGAGGATAATCATAATACTTGCCTAAGTACAAAATGAGGATGTGTATAATGCTTACTGTCAGTGCTTTTGTGAGGAAAATGTTTTGTAAACCTTAAAGTGATAAATGAGCTTGGGAGCCTGGATTAAAACCGAGGTCTCTTGGCTCTAGGGCCAGAATTCTTTCTTTTATATCATATTGCTTCTCAAAGATTTTAACTTCTTCCTGACTCAGATCATTTCTTTAGTAACAAGAACTTCCCTGACTCTTCAACCCAGATCTTTTTCTCATAAACCCAAACAGCTACAGAATTCAGCTGCTGATCTGACTACAACATTTCATAGCCTAAAATCTCTTCCATTTTCAATAGGCTTTTCATTTAGGGGATAAGGAGACAGGAAAAAAGCAATAGCAAATTGGAAACATTTATCATAATATTAATTTTGGTTTTGAAATTATTTTCTATGAATCATTCATTTCCCTGAATGTCAGCCTGAAGGTCTCTGCTCAGGAACATATGTTAATTGGCAATAAAACAGTTAGAAATTTCAACCTGTCTTCTCATCTGTGCTACAGACCCTTTGGCCAGTGTGCTCCAAGGGAAACCAATGCATAATATAGAGTTTAAATCCTGGGTTATCTTTACTATCCATTTTCTCTGCTCCTGCTCCTAGGCTTCTCAGCTGTTGAAAGTTCCAGAACTATGCTCATTTCTCCCATTCAAAAGTGGTGCTTCATAACCTCATCTGGGTGCTTGCAGTTGCTCAGAAATCCTTCTAGAGACCATTTATTAGCTTCTAAATCTTCTCTTCTTTAAATTTTGAACCTCAACATTTAGTCACTTTTCTCAGTCATGTCTGATTTTTCATGACCCCATTTGGGGTTTTCTTGGCAAAGATCATGGAGTGGTTTGCTATTTTCTTCTCGAGCTCATTTTACAGATGAGAAAACTGAGGCAACAGGGTTAAGTGACCTGCCCAGGGTCACCCAGCTATTGTCTGAGGTCAGATTTGAACTCAAGAAGATGAGTCTCCTGACTTCAGATCTAGCATTCCATCCACTGCATCACATAGCTGCCCTACTCAACATCAATACAAGCCCTCAAATAATGTCTTTTGTTATTCTGTTGAGGATACACAGGTCTAATCAAATTATTTCATACCTTGAAAATTTGCAATGGCTTCCCACTGCCTACCCCAAAATGTCAAACTCTTTATGATGACAATCTGGATACAACCTACCTTGGTAAATGTACAGAAATACTTTTAAGAAATTTTCTTTCAAACAAATTAAAAAATAAAGTTCTCAGAGTATTTTGCACAATCCTCAAGAAGAAAAGTTTACATTACTCCTTGAACCTCTGTGGGAGGCTCCCTTCTCCCTTGCCTGAATACATAAAAACATTTGTATCAGCCTACTTCCAACTCTACCTCACACTATACTCACTCACATATTCCAAATTCCATTCAAAGGAGTCTATTGGCTATAACCTTAATGCACCAAGCTTTCCTATCTGTATACTCTTGTTTATTTCTTCCTTACAGTTGGAATGCCATTCTCTAATCTCCATCTTTTGACATGCTGTTTGTTTTTCAATCCCCAGATGAAGAGTTATCATTTCCATTTATTAAACCTTTTCAGATTGCTTCCATTAATCTCAAAGAACTTTGTCTTTCTCTTATCATTGCATTCCAATTTGCATTAATATTAGCTATATATCTGTCATCTCCTCTGCTTAAGGGTCCTTGAGAGAAAGGGCTGTATCTTATTTATCTTTGTTTTTGTTGTTTTTTTTTACTTTAATAATATTTTATTTTCCCCCAATTACATTTAAAAAACAATTTTTAGTATTCATTGTTTTGTTTTTAAGTTTTGAGTGCCAAATTCTATCCCTCCCACCTCCCTAAGACAGTAAGCAATCTGATATAGGTTACAAGTATGCAATCATATAAAATATTTCCATATTTGTCATTTTATGAAAGGAAACTAAAAAGAAAGAAAGAGAGAAAGAAAGAAAGGGAGAAAGAAAGAACAAAGGAAGGAAGGAAGGAAGGAAGGAAGGAAGGAAGGAAGGAAGGAAGGAAGGAAGGAAGGAAGGAAGGAAGGAAGAGAAAGTGAAAAATAAGATACTTTGTTCTGTATTCAGATGACATCAGTTCTTTCTCTGGAGGTGAATAGCATTTTTCATCATGAGTCCTTTGGGATCGTCTTAGATGACTGTATTGCTGAGAATAGCTAAGTCATTCACAATTCTTCATTATACAATATTGCTGTTACTGTGTACATTGTTCTCCTGATTCTGTCACTTCATTTTGTATCAGTTCATATAAGTCTTTCCAGGTTTTTCTGAAATCATCCTGCTCGTCATTTCTTATACCACAATAATATTCCATTACAATCATATACCACAACTTGTTCAGCCATTCCCCAGTTGATGGGCAGCCTCTCAATTTCCGATTCTTAGCTATCACAAAAGGAGCTACTATAAATATTTTGTATAAATAGGCTCTTCCTCTCCGCTTTTTATCTCTTTGGCTTGTAGACCTAGAAGTGGCATTGCTGGGTCAAAGGGTACATACAGTTTTATAGCCTTTGGGCATAGTTCCAAATTGCTCTCCAGAATGGTTGGATCAGTTCACAACTCCACCAATGATGAATTAATGTCTCTATTTCACGTATATACAAGGTTAATTTTAGTTTGTTCTTTAATTGTAGTATAACTAAACTGTGGCACTCAAAACTTTCCGAAAGCAACAACCTGTTAATAGCCAAGTCAAAAAGTTGGGATGGGCTTTCTATGGAATTTTATTGAGATACCTTAAAGATTTAAAGGGAAATATATTGAGATCATGTTGAACTCACAGTGTAGTGGCACTGACCTTGGGCTAGAGATTTGACTTCTCTATACAGTGATATACTTTTAGGACTACAGGAATCAGAGCTGGAAGGGGGCCAGAAATAATCTAGGCCCAATCGAAATGAGCCAACCAAAGTCCAAGAAGTAGGCTAAAGTCCCCCAAGTAGTAATTAATAGAGAATAATAATAATAATAAAGTAGTAAGAAATCGAGATAATGACAAGAAGAAGAAGAAGAAGAAGAAGAAGAAGAAGAAGAAGAAGAAGAAGAAGAAGAAGAAGCTTGTATTTGTTATATTGCTTTAAGGTTTGCAAAGTGCTTTACAAATGTTATCTCATTTGAATTTCTTAACAATCCTGCAAGGTAGATGCTTTTATCATCACCATCTTACAGAAGAGAGCTGGAGCTGGAGAATGGTAAGTAATCTGCCCAGAGTCACCCAACTAATAAGTGCCTATGGTAGGATCTGAAGCCAGCCCTCTCTGACTCCAAATCCAATGTTCTGTGGTTCCTCTCTCCTCCATGCTCACCTCCAGTGTTTCACAATGTATAGGACTGTTGTGAGGAACGTGATTTGTGAACTTTAATATGCTATATAAGTTTGAGTGATTATTATTGAAGTTAGTGAAACTAGTGAAATCTTAGCATGCCATAAGACAGACGCTGTCCAGGAAGAAGAAGAAGACAGTTCCACTGTGCGGTGCCCTCGTCAGACCGTATCTGGCATGTTTCATTCATCTCTGGCCACTGCTTTTTAAGACAGTCACTGAGAAGGACATGGAGAGTGTCCACAAGGGGACAATGAGGGTGGCAAAAGGTACCAAGTTCAAGTTATATAAGCATCTGCTGAAGAAACCAGATGTATTTAACCTATTCCGCCCTTCTTGTCCTTTGTGTGAAAAGCAAACCATTGTAAGCACCATCTTAGAGCTAACATGGATATAAATGTCTTTTCATGTTTCCAAGTACGATAGAATTTTATAATTTGTAAGCATAATTTAATAAGCACTGTGGTTGAACTAAAGTAACTTTAATTATCTTTATGAAAAATGCACAAGGATGGGAGGAACTAGTTGATAGAATGCTGGGCTTGGAATCAGGAAGACCTGAGTTCAAATCCAACCTCAGATCTATCTAGCTGTATGACCCTGGGCAAGTCCCTTAATCTGTCTGCCACCAAACGGGATCATAACAGCACCTACCTCCCAGGGTTGTTGTAAGAATCAAATGAGAGAGTATTTGTAAAGCATTTAGCATAGTACCTGGCACATAGTAGGTGCCTAATAAACGCCTGCTCCCTTCTTCTCTCTGCTTCCTTTCTAACTATCACTAAGTTGAAAGCAAACTAAAGAACTCTGGAAATTCTATCTACAGATGATTTTTCCCTTCTCAATTCAAAATTATTGAAGGGTCGTGAGATCAGAGGTTTTAGAGCCAGGAAGAACCTAACTGATAATCTCGTCCAACGCTAATAAGAAGACTACCCCTAATTGACACAGGCAGTGAAAACTCAGGACTCGAACCCAGAGTTCCAATCCAAATTTAACACATTCAGTATTTTTTTTCTTCCCTTGTACCAGACACCATTAAGACATTTAGGAATCATTTCACTGCAGTGATCTTTGTTGCCTTTGGCTAAGAAGCATATTTTCTTTCTTCAGAATCTTCCCCCTCTGGTCTGGTTCTACTCACTTTCACATTTTTATTCCTGCTTATGATGATGCTGGAAAACCTGGTGCCTCTTACTTAATATTCCATCCAAACCATTTACATATTCCATAAACAAGCGAGGCACCAAATTCATTCCCTGAAGCATTCACTGCTGTCCAGAAAAGAAAATGTCTAATTACAGGCACTTAAGGATTCCTCTTCTAGAGCCAGTTTCTGACCCTCCAAGGAGCACATTCTAATCTGTGCCAACAGTCTTTGGCATGGTTTTTTATAAGACACTTTGGGAAGCTAAATAATACATTTGTTTTTGTCTTCCATTGAAATAGCATTTCTCTGGCAAGCTCTACCAGCTAGTTACCGCCCCCCCCCCCCAAATAATGGGGCAAATGTATCTCTTTTTGCTTTTAAAAAAACAAATATAGGTATCACCTTCACCCAATTGTACAAAGTCAACAGAGTTAGTTCACTCTGGTTTTCAATAGCAAGCTGCTATATTTTTCAATAACTCAATTCTGACCAACAAACGGACAGAGACACAGACATTAATTAAGTGTCCATTATGTGCAACAAATTACGCTTAAGACTGAGGGGAGGGAGAGATATAAAGTTTAGATAAGACACGGTCCTTGCCCCCATTTCATTTAAAGCCTAATAACAGAATAAGTCACAAATACCGCAACTCAAATATTCAAACGGAGTTATGATCTCATAAATTTGGATATTCCTTCCAATGATGTAGCTAGCAACTTAACTGTGGCTGAATGAATCTTACACAATTCTTTTCAGAGTCCTCTCATAAGGTGGCCCAAAGGAGTCCACACAACACACCCGAGGCTTTCCACACTTTCTTCTGACAGCATGAAGATACAAGCGGAATATTCGTTCTATTATTTTTCATCCTCACCATAAGATTAGTCTATCATTTCTTTCTCTTACGCTTTTCCCTGATAACATCTTTTGTCCTGGTTCTTTGAACTTCCTCCTTGGTTACACACTGCAGCCTGTTCACATCCACCATATTTCCTTCCAATACCATCTGTGGGCCATTCGTTTTCACTGCAGGGTGTTGGTTTGAAATTTTTGGAGAACGCTGTGTTCCATGTTTTGCAGTCTTAGCATTTGGTGAAATGTTGGCATTTAAAAGATAGGCCTTTATTTCCCAGAGATGATTTGGATTATTAAAAAAATATATAAGATTTACAATTTCCTGAAGCCAGTCCTATAGGATAAAAGTAAACTGTAACATTACAGTTAACTATAAAAGTACAAATAATGGTAACATTCAATATTAGAGAAGTGTGAAAGAGAGTGTAATGTGAAGGAGAAGACTATGAGGAAAGTATGATGTATCTGTAGGAATAGAAGAATGGATTTGGAGGTAGAAGGATCAATTTTAGTTAGGAGTAGAGATAATTTTTCTTCTATGGCCAGAAGTCAACATTTTCAATGAAGAAACTGTTCTAAGTCACATGCTATGGGGATAGGAGCTGGGTGAGAAGGTTTAGGGAGAAAAGGGAGACTCTCACAGATAATTTTAAGTTTTGTCTTTGGGTTTGTTTGTTTGTTTTGAGGGGACGTCTGGAGCTGTGATATGATTGGCGTGGGTAACTTCCAATGAAATAACTCCTGCCAAAGCAGATCAGAACCTGCGTTAAACTTGAAAGGCTCAGAGGAGTGCTCGGGACCCTGAGAGGTTAAATGATTTGCTGAGAATCATACAGATTCTGTACGTCTGAACAGAGGATTTTAAGGACTGCTTTCTGGCCACTAAATTGTTCTGCTTCTGCTCTTTAAATGTTTAAACAAATAATATTATTCCAAAAAAACCCATGAAAACACACATAGTCTTAGTGGGACAAAGAAGCATAAGATGATATAATGGGTAATGAGATGGCCCCGAAATTAGGAAGGCCTGGGTTCAAAACCTACCTCTAACCAATAGGGACAGATCCAAGTGATCCTGGACAGGTTACTTAACTTTTCAGTGGTCCGGGCAATTCTCTAGGATTGTAAGTTGGAAGAAAAGGGGCCAATTTGCATTTATTGAGGAAGTTTCTCACCGGGAGCACCTTACACTGATGACATCAGAGGCCCAATTTTTGCTTTGCTGTGTTTTGTTTTCATGATATAGAGGCTACATTGAACGGAAGCCTAAATATTATGGAAAGAGATTTTGAGAAATGGAATTTTAAGCCATATAAGCAAGAACAGGTTTATAGTTTTCATATTGTCAACTGGAATCCAACTTGTTGTGATAGTATTGTCGAATATGAATTCACTATAGGGTGTCTTAGAATCGAGTCAAGCTACAATTTATCTATTAGCCAAGAGCACTGACTGAGCACCTTGTGTGAGCTGAGCCCTGTTTGGGGGGCAGACACCAAGAATGAGACATGATTCTTTGAAGTCACTACTTAATCTGTAGCTCCTTAGTCGGCCTGATCTTAGTGGCCTTGCTTTCTGATTTAACAGATTGTTATAACTGCCTGCTAGGCCACATCTTGGAGAGTTATTCAACAACAACAAAAAAAGATATTTATTTGTATTTACTCTGTGCAAAATATTGGGCTAGCTTACTAGGAGAGAAAGGTAGAAAATGTTACAGTCTCTCCCCTCAAGGAATTTATAATCAAATGGAGAGGATATGATATGGCATGTTAACAAGTATAACACAAGGACTGTGGTGGGGGCAAAACAGAAATGTGCATGAAGTGCTCCAGAAAATTTTTAGGAAGAAGAGATGATTTTCAGGTGGGGGAATCAGGGAAGGCTGCTTGGAGAAGGTGGTATCTCAAGCGGGACATACAGAAAGAAAATAATTTTAATGGGTAAAGGTGATAAGGGAGGGTGTTATGGGCACGCTTAAAATGCCAGGTCAATTGAATTCAAGCAACAACTTGCAGCATAGTTTGAATGGAACAAAAATATATGAAAGAAATTAGGCTAGAAAAGTCAGTTGCAGTGATATTGTAAAGTCCTGCCCACTTCTCTACTCTCCTTATATTCTTTCTTCCCCTCCCCCTCCACTCTCTCTGTCTCTCTGTCTGTCTGTTTCTCTGTCCGTTTCTGTCTCTGTCTGTTTCTGTGTGTGTGTGTGTGTGTGTGTGTCTCTGTCTCTGTCTCTCTATCTTCTCTCTCTGTCTCTGTTTCTCCCCCCCCGCACCCACCCATCTCCTCTCTGTAATGTCATCCTTTCATGGGTTTAACTATCATCTCTGTGCAGATGACTCCCAGATCCATATATCCAGACCCAATTTCTGTCCTGAGCTTCAGTCCCATGCCACTAATTATCTATTGGACATTTCAGACTGTATGGCCCAGAGACATTTCAAATCTAACATGTTCGAGACAGAATTCATTACCTTTCCTTCCACAGCAATCCTTATATTAAACGCCCTCCGCCATTAGTAGAGAAGTCACCACCATTCTTTCAATTTCCCAGATTTGTAAGTTTATCCAAATATTCACTCTTTCTCACTCCACATATCCAATTAATTGCCAAATCTTGCCGTTTCTGCCTCCATGACATCTTTCCCATGACTCTCCCTCTTCACATACAGAGAGCTAACACCTTAGTTCAAGGCCATGTCATCTTGCCACAGATTCCTAACTTGTCTCCTTCTCTCAAGTCTTTTCCTAGTCCAGATCATACCTCACATAACTACTTAAGTAATTTTTCTCAAACATAGATCTGACGATACAGGTCCCCTAACTCCATAGACACCAGCGGCTCCCCAGTATCTCAAGGTTCAAATACAAACTCTTTTATTTGGCTTTTAAAGTTCTCTACAATCTGGCCCCAACCTATCTTTTCAGCCTCACCGTACATCATTGCTCCTCCTTCCATACTCCATGACTCAGCCAAACCAATCTTCTCTTTGTTTCTCACACATAAAACTCCAGCTTGAGTCTCCATGCCTCTGAATGGATAACCCCCATGCCTGGCACTGACTCCCTTCTCACCTCTGACTCATGCTCCCTGTCTTCCTTTAGACACAAGTCAGGAACCATCTTCTACATGAAGCCTTTTCTGACTCCCCCAACTTCTACTTCTCACTTCCCAACTATGGGCCTGGTATAAAACTACTCTGTATTAGTTTGTATTTCTTAGCCTTATATTTATTTTCTACATAGTTATATATGTCCTAATTACCCCCCATGTTAGAATGTAAGCTCACCGAGAGGAAGGATTGTTTCATTCTTTGTATTTGTATCTGGGGGCACAGCACCATGCACATTTGATAAATGCTTGTTTATCTGTTGATGATAGGGAGTCACACCCCCTCTCTAGATCTGCTTTTTCATCTATGAAAATGAAAGGGTTGCACAAAATATTCTCCAAAGGTCCCTTTCGGGTATAAAGACCATGTACACAATATAATATGAGGGGAGACTTGGAAGGCTTCTTTGCTCAAAAATAATCTCCCCTACTGGTCTCCTAAGACCAGTATCTCTATTATTAAAGATTCCTTCATTTAGGTCTTGAAGACTGGAATGCCTTTCAGTTTATTAGAAGGCAAATGCCCTTGGGAGAGGTAAAACCTTAAACCATCATTAGATAACTCCTTGGGGAGAATTATGTTGATAGAAAGATGTAGAGGGGAAGAGGGAGAGCATCAGGATAGCCAGGACTAATTAAGAGGAAGGACTGGTGGAATGTTGCCAAAACAAACTTTTCCTACTTCCAATTTTTCCTAGAATTGGCTTTGTTTTTAGAACTGTCAGATTATATTACTCTGAATTCCTCCTCTCAGGTGAGCTGAGAGGCCAGTTCAGGCCCATTATAAATTACTGGGGCAATGGGGCATTATGAAACCAGAGCTTCCTTCTTCAATCTTAAGTGGTTTAACTTTGGAATTGGCAGAGGTAAGAAAAGAATGATAAAAATAAGCCAGGGAGGTATTAGTTTCTGTCAGGAAGGGATAAGTGCTGCAAAGTAATGTTCAGTAGTGACCTTTTCCCTCTCCTATTTCACAGAGCACTTTCTGTTTGCGCCTAAGTTCTAATTATGATATGTGTATATCTCCATCTGACTGTAAGTTCCATGAGGGCAAGGATCATGTCTCATCTAAACTTTATGTGTCCTGTGGACCTAACAGTGTTTTGCACACAGCAGGTAGTAACATTTGCTATTAATTTTGTTGCTAATTAGGTATCAATATTAATATTTGTTGAATGATTGAACTATATGTGGGCAGTGGTACCTTGCAGTATTTTTATACTCCTCAGTACTTGGTTGACCTGTTTATTTCACTCCAAATGACTCCCCTAAAGAAAATGGTAATTTATCTATTCAATGATTCATTTAATAAGTGTTTTTATTAGAGGAGTTGTTTAAGATGTCTCTTTCATCTTGCAACCTTCAGATTCCTTATAGCTTTGTCATTGGACATGAAGGCTTCTGGTTGGAGGATGGCATTCTCCTTTGTTTCTGTTGGTTCCATTTGTGACTCTAAACTTGCTTCCTTCCATTACTTACACAGGCTCTACATTTTTGCAGAGGCATTCTTAAGACCACTTCCAGGTCACCACCAGTCCCTCTACCTCCAAAGTCAGCTGAGCAACATTCCTGAAACGGCAGCCTCTCCCTTTAAATTTCTCTCTCAAGAAAAAAGCATAATTCTCATAAAGGAATATTTTTCAGTTCTACCCCAATCTGTGCCAACTGCATAATGTATCTGGGGGATGGCGCCTGCTTCCAAATTTAGATCAACCTTTAGCACAATGAAAGCTTCTCAAAGTTACTAAAGCGGCACAAAGACTGACTCTTGACTTGAAAAGGCCACCGATTTTCTAGGACTTGATGGGAAGTTAGTAGGAACAAAAAAATATAGTAATCCAGTTTCTGTTCATCAAATTTTTCACTATTTGCTTAACTGTGGCTAAATTAGATTATATGATTTAGGGTTGGAAGTGACCTTAAAAGTCATTTAATCCAAAATCTTTATTTTAGAGGTGAGGAAAGTGAGGCACAGAGAGGTTGTGACTTGCCTGATACCATCAAGGTAGAAGACAGCTGAACCAAGAATCAAGTCCTCTAACCCCAGTGGAATGTCCTCTTCAAAGACAGTGACTGTGGTTTTTTTTTGGTCTTCATATCTTTGCACGCCTTGCACATGTTCCAATATTCCAGAACTTAGCTCAGGGTCATGCACATAGTGTCTAATAAATACTTGATTGATCTGTGATCTCATCAACATGGTTATCCCCTCTGATGATGCATATAGCAGCCCATCCTTGGGTCCCCATCCTCTGTCATTCTTGTCTTTGTCCTTTCTAGAGTAAACTGTAGGGGATCTGGGGACTTTTCCATTGTCCTCTCGACATTGTGAAGATACCACTGGAGCATGTGGTTATCTTTTCATTTTTTTCATTCCATCACCAACTCACCTTTGTTTCTGCTCATATATTTCTTTGATGATATTCTTTATCCTGTTTCTTGTGCATAATTACACATTATCTGACATCTTTTTAATGCTTTCCTAATGAATTCCCTATCTCACTCCCCTCAGAGGTTATTGCAGCCTCCTTGGATCTACCATGCATTTATCCACTGTTCTTTGTATGATGCTCAACCTGAGTTTGGCTGCTAGGTGACATGGTAGATACAGTGCTGAGCTGGAAATAAGGAAGACTCATCTTCCCAAGTTCAAATCTAGTCTTGGACATTTACTGTGTCACTTTGGGCAAGTCACTTAACTCGGTTTGCCTCAGTTTCCTCACCTGTAAAATGAGCTGCAGAAGGAAATGGCAAACCACTCCAGTATCTTTGCTAAGAAAACCCCAAATGGGGTCACAAAGAGTCAGACACAACTGAAACAACTGAACAACAACCTCAGTTCATCAGAGATAAGGTTCCATGACTTGCAGCCATACCGAAAGCATATTGATATTAAAAAATGAGCCTTCCTTTCAAGGAGAAACTCAAGTTTATTAAAAGAACATTTCAATTTGCCAAACACAATCTGGCTTGTTCTCCTCCTGTTCAAACAAATGGTTGGAGGATGCTTTGCATATAATAAATGCTTGTTAAAGATTTAATGGACTGAATTGGCCCAATATGTCCCTATCATTCTCCTCTAAAATGACTCAAGTGAAAAAGAGTCATTTCAGGAAAAGTTTAGGGCTCATGCTTCCTTCCCTACAGTACAGAATATCTCTTACAGTTTTGTAGTAAAATCTTCATTAACAGCAATATTCAGAAAATCGAATGCTGGCCTAATTGAATTTGGGCTTAACTGAGAAATCTAAATCTTTTTCTCTGGGCCCTTATTGAAAAATTTAAATGTCCATATATTTGCCTTATGAATGAGAATAAATGAAATGCAATGAAATCTTTCCCTTTTTTTCTTCTCTAAATTTCTCAGCATTTTATACTCTTTGTTCATAAGGCTTTTTACTTAGGAGATGACATTCTCTTTTCCAATCAATTTAATTTTTCTTTCAGTAAACATTCATTGAATACTTGCCATGTGAAAGGTACTTTACTAGGATCTGGGAACACAATGATGAGAAGTGATAGTCTTTACCTTTGAAGAGCTTACAGTTTATTGTAACTGTAACTTAAAGTATTGGGGGCATGGAGAAGTTACATGACTTTTCCAGGATCACACAGATGTATGTGCCAGAGGTGGACTTGAATGAGGGTTCCATCCCTAACTGTCTTATCTACTGGACCACACTGCCTTCACACCAAATATATACAAAATAAGTACATAATAAAAAGTAATGATTTTGTAAAGGAAGGCAATTTTGGGAGCAGGAAAGGTTTCATGAAGGGACTCAGTAGATAACTATTTCAACTCAGTATGGTCCTCTGCTCTTGAATCTCTTGCCCCTTTGTCTTATTGCTGCTCTTCTGTTAACAAATCTCAGCCCTAGCCTACGCCTACCACACACCTCCTATGCTGCTACCCACAAGCCACTGAATGTTCCTGGAGGAGTTCTCACAATCACATTACAAATGCATGCTAGCCAACCTTAGTTGAATTCTTGCTGCAGCAAAGCAGTCCTTCTGTGTCTCTTTCTTCAACTCCCTATCTACTCCTCACAGATGTTATTCCAAACCATCTCTTTCCTCTTCTCTTTCCTCTACAACTCTGGCTCTGCCTCACTCTCTCATCTGAAGATCTTGACTCTTTACTGAGAAGATTGAGACCTTTTGACATGAGATCTTTTCTCTCCCATTCTCTTCCTCTCAAAATCCCTTGACATCATCTCCTACTCTCTCCTCCTTTCTCCCAGGCTCTGACAATGAAATGACAGTTCTCCTTGCCAAGACCAGCCCCTCTTCATGTGCCGTTGATCACATCCCTTCCCATCTTCCCCAGAAGATTATATCCTCAATCATTCATCTCCCTGTCAAATCTACTACCTCTCCATGAATTAGTCCTTCCCCATCACTTTCAAATATGCCCAAGTCTCCCTATCCTTAAAAAACAACCAGAAACTCTGCCATCTTCTCAAGCTATCATCCTATATCGCTCTCTTCCCTTTCTCAACCAAAATTCTCTTTAAAAGTCAATACTACAGCCTTCTCTTCCTCTTTTTCAGTCACTCCTCAAATCCTTACAATCTTGGTTTCTCAACTCATGACAACTAAAACTCCTTTCTCCAAATTTACCACAGGTGTTTTAATTGTGAAATCTGGTCTTTTTTCAGTTCCAATCCTTCTCTCTCACAGGCTGCCCTTGACACTTCATTTGACCGTTGATTACCCTGTTCTGAATACTCCCTCCAAACTGTTGGCTTTTTTGGTTTGTTGTGTGTGTGTGTGTGTGTGTGTGTGTGAGACACAGCTCCCTCCTGCTTTGTCTCCCACCTTCCTGATCACTCCTTTTTGAACTCCTTTGTTGGCTCATTATTTATAGCATGGCTTGTAAACTGAGGGTGTTCCCCAGGTTTTGTCCATGGTCATTTTTCTCTTCTTCTACCTACTCTTTCCCTCCGTTAGTAACCTCATCAGTCCCCATGGGTTTAACTGTCATCTTGGTGCAGATGACTCACAGTTCTATATATTCAGGATCAGTCTCTCTCCTGAACTTCAGTCTCACATCACCAATTCTCTATAGGCCATTGCAAATGGTAGATCTTGGAAATTTCTTAAATTTGACATGTCCATACTCAACTGATTATATTTCCCTCTAAACACTCCTTCCTCCAAACCTCCCTATTTCTGTCCATCAGCCTTACTCTTGTAATCTTCCAGGTTTGTAACCTTGGAATTATACTTGACTCCTCATCCTCCCTGATTTATGTATATAGTTGGCTGCTGATGTTTGCTTTTCTAAACATTCACACTACTCTCTCATCTGACCCCTTCTTTCTACTCACAGAGGTACCACTGTAATTCTAGCCCTCATTGCCTCTTGTCTATGTTATTGCAACAGCTTCCTGGCTCTCCTCTCTCCCATGCATCTTACACACTATTGCCAACATATTCAAAACTAAACTCACAATTCTAATCTTCCCTCTTACTATTAAGGGTCCACCATCCTCATAGTTAATCAGGCTTGAAATCTAGATGTCATTCTCTACTCCTATTGTCAAAGCCTGTTGGTTCTACCTTCTTAACATCTTTGGAGGTTTCTTTACTTCAGTATCCTCCTCTGAAGATGAAACCCAGTCTTCTCTATTCCATAATAGCTTTCTATGGTTGGATTCTTTCTCCTTTGCCTGTGCATTTTTTTTTGTGGTAATAGCTTAATTTTTGTAATCACCTCTAGCCCTGGGGTATGGGAAATGGTGCCTCTTGCCCCAGATCTTCAGTTCCCCTCTCTAGCCTGGAACCAAAGCCAAACCTCCAACCTCCTGTAAGTGCCCATAGCCAGGTGCTTTCTGCCCCACTGCTTCTGCACTCACCAGGCACGTGCTAGTTTCTTCTCTCCCCTGCCACTCTTTGCAGCACAGCTGGGTCTGGCATTCCTTGTCAGCAGAGGTTCCTTCAATCTTCCCAGATTCAGACAGCCAACTCCCCTCACTATCCTAGGAGTAAAAGTTCCTGTGGCTGGGGCCAAGGCAGCCTCTCAAACCAACTAACCACAGGGCTTGTTGTTAAAGTGGACCCTAGCCTGGAGGTGTTTACTCTTCACCCGGACCAAATCTTGTCCTGGGCTTTTTCTTCCGATCTTCTCCAATTGTTCCAGATAGACCCCTGTTGTTGCCCAATTCTTATTTATTTTTGCCCATACTTTGTTTGCCCCATGGTGCTATTTTATCTCTTTTGTGGGGCAAATCTTGAGAGCTTGGAATTTTCTGACCTACTCTGCCATCTTCCCAGAATCCTCTCCATCCCTTTGGAACATCTTTCACATATGCACTGCTACCACCCTGGAAGCACTCATGCCTGGACTATTGCGATGGCCTACTGTTTGGTGTGCCTGCTCTGTGTCTCTCTCCACTCCAGTCCATCCTCCCCTCAGCTATCGAGGTGATCTTCCTAAAGTGCAGGTCTGACTACGTCACCCCCCCCATTCAATAACCTCTCTATCATTTCCCAGGATATATGTAAAATTCACTGTTAGGCATTCAAAGTCTGAGACTGGCTCTTGAATTCCTGACTGATACCTTCTGTCTTTCTGTTTCCTATCTTGAGCATAGGTCAACAACTAGTCATCCTAAGAAACGGGCATTTCCAGCAATGACCTTTGACCTTTGAATTGAGAGTTCCTGAGGCTGGAACTTGGGCATCAGTTAACCAAAGGGAGCATTTTCTTAGCATATTTCTTGGAGAAGATGAGCATTGCCAAGTTCATTCCATAGCTGGAGGACTAAAAAAATGCCATGCCCTGGCTGGCCGGAAAAAAAAAAATCTAGACCTCGTGAACTATCTATTCAACAGTCCTACAAAATCATATTAACCTTTGGGGGGATATAATGAGTATAATGGGCTATTTGAGATGTTTCATGTTGTCCGTGATTATGAATGCACACCCGCAAGTCTTTTTCATCCTATGTAATTTCTCTGGTAGAGTGTGCTTCAGTTGCCTCATCTGTAAAATGTGGGTGCTAAACTCTATGACACGTAAAATCCCTTCTAGCTCTGAATCTATCACCCTGTGAAATAAATAGCAGTCTGATACCTGATACCCATACTGAACACTGAATACATTTTCTACAGAAGACCCTGTTACCCACGTTTTTTTCTGGTTTCATATCAAGTTCATTTCTGCATTTTGATTTAAAATAAGAATAAAGTGAAAATGTTCAGTCATAGAAATATATGGTAGGAAATGATAGAAGAATTTTTAAATTCTTTTGCTGATAGATGGTAATTCATTTCTTAGTCACCTAACCAATTGACAAAAATGAAGAACGAGTTATAATATAAAAATTTACTTTTCTACTAGCTAATGACAAGCATTGCATTAAATGATAAATGTGCTTAAAGTTCCACTGCATTTATTGCTTCCTTTTTACCTGTTATCCATATTTTGGAGAGATTTTAGACATGAGCCATATTTAGCTTTGTTTAGGGATTTCCTTTGGAGTTACTCTGAAGTGGGGTTTGACCCAGCGCTCGGAGAGAGTTTCTTCTTCAGATTAAGGCCTTGCAGCATGGAACCAAGGTCCCTATGAGCTCTGAGCTCCTTTGTAGCCCTTTGGGCTAAAGGATGCGTATATATGCGTACATGTGTGTATGTAAGTATACGTATGTATGAAAAGCACATAAAATACATGTGTTGAATTGAATCGTTTAAGCAACTGGAAAATAATAAGGAGCATTTAAGTTTAAAGATAAGACTCATAACTGGAGTTAAAAGGATCTGATTTGACATTCTGCCTCAGTTTACTAGCTGTATGACCCTGGACAAGTCATTTACATTCCCTGAGCCTTAGTTTCTTCATCTATGAAACATAGATAATAATAGCATCTTCCTCCCAGGGGTGTGAGAATAAACCATAATGAAAATGTAAACCACTTCACAAACCTTAAGGTATTCTATAAACATTTCATGGTTTTTGTTGCTGTTGTTATTGGGACACTGAGGAGCCTTACTACACCAAAATATTACCTTCCTCACTGACTCTCCACATATCCTTAGATTGAGGTAGTGCCTCCTCAAAGCCCTTCAAAGAATGCAAATAAGATAACTAAGAGAGGTAACATTAATTCATTCTCCTGAATTAGTTTATCAAATTAGCAGAAGATATAGCGTAGCACCTTTAACACAGTAGTGTTTTTTTTTTAATTCTCATTACCCAGCACAGTGCCTTGACCATTTGTAGGTACTCTGGAAACACTTGGTTGCTGTTTCCGAACTAGAAAGAATAGGCCTCTAAAAGCACAGAAGCCAGAACAAGTGAGATTTTTGAGAACCAGAGGATTTGGAAAGAATCAAAGTAGGTAGTACTGCCCAAGGAGGCTAGATCTGGGTGGCAGGTAAACTGTATGTAAAATGAACCCATTTTATAGTAAATGGGTCCCCAGATAGAGTACTGAGGCATAAAAAAAACATGAAGAAAGAAACTCCCTTTCTCTTTGTATCACTATCATTGGAAGGCTAGTTTGTTGTTCAGTCGTTTTCAGTTGGGTTCAACTCTTTGCGACCCCATTTGAGGTTTTCTTGGTAAAGGTACTGGAGTACTTTGCCATTTCCTTCTCCCACTCCCTTTACAGAGGAGGAAACTGAGGCAAACAGTGTTAAGTGACTTTTCCGAGGAGGCCAAGTCATCAATAAATAAATACCTGGCTAACCAAGGTTTTAGTTGGTTGCCTGACACTGGCAGCTTGTCTGCTGCTAATTGACAGCTCACCCAGCCAGTGCCAGAGGATGAAAAAAATGTTAGAAGACATATGCATCATCCTGTTCTCCTTTCCTTCAACTAATTTCACACAAGAAACCCCCATTTGGCAGTATGACGTCCTTATATACACACATAAGTATAAGCAATGTATATATAAAGTATAAACAGTATAGTAGAAACTAGAAAGTGTCCACTGCTATTCTGGAAATCACAGATTGTTAGTGTATAGTCAGGGTCATTTTTAATACAATTTGAAGAATTGAATCAGACACTCCTGAATCCTCAGGCTGCTGCTAAGTGTCTCCTATGTCATCTTGTAAATAGCATTGTTTTTCTTGAGGGCAGGGGAATGAATAGAACCTTCCGTCAAAGACCTGGGTTTCCCTTAAGTGTTCCCAGAGTGGCTGTGATCCTGGTGGGTGCCATAGGGAGAGAGCACTGGTCAGCCAGTGGATGGGCTCACTTTTTTATTCCTCTTTCTGACCCCCTAGACTTCTTTTTCCTATGGTGTTACAGAAAACTTCTCACCCTGGAAGATCACACCTCTCCTACAACTATTCCCCTATTTGGTCAGTTCTTTCCAGAACCTTCATTTTAGAAAATACCAAAGCCAGCTATGTTCCATCATTCCTTTCCAGACTCTATTACTGATTCTCAGGACTTCTTTCTCCTCTCACATCTCCCACCCTATCCCACTACTTCTTCCTTTTATGTGTTGTGTTCCTTCATTAGAATGGATGCTCCTTGAGGACAAGGACTATCTTTTTGCTTGTATTTATATTCCCATCTCTTAGCACAGTGCCTGATACATAGTAAGTTCTTCCTTTCTGTCTTTAATATATTTTTAATTTATTTCATTAAATATTTCCCAGTTATATTTTTAAAAGTTTTAATATTCATTTTTTAAAATTTCTGACTTCCAAATTCTTTCCTTCAGTCTTGCCCATCTCCCAGCCCTTGAGAAAGCAAGCAATTGTATTAGCAAGGTAATAATCACAATATAGATGATAAATGTCAAAGTGCCTATATGGTTCTGTATCACAAAATATAAGAGACTCTCCATATAGAAGGTAGGAGAAGTAAACCATTTATTCAGACACCAGAGAACCAGATCCCAAAACCAATAAGCCTAATCCATCACAGCAGCAAAGAGTTCAATACACAACATCACAGCAGAGAACCACTCCATCTCACAACCTTCCCACCCCCTGCTGGGGTCTTGCCACCAACAATCGCTCACAGCACAGCACAATCTGTTCTTTCCCTCAGCTCTAACTGCTCTTTGCATTTCCTGTGACACACTTTGCTTTTCCTCTCAGCAAGCTCCTCCCACCACATGTGACTTGGGCTTCCTGTGATGTAAGCTGGTCACATCACCTATTAGTCAGGGGGAAAGATCTTCAAATATAAATTGTCATTACAGCAATATATTGATTACATAGTTAGGTGGCAAGTGGATGGAGCACTGTGCTTGGAATCAGAAAGGTTCATCTTCATGAGTTCAAATCTGGCTTCAGATACTTACTAGCTGTGTGCCCCTGGACAAGACACTTAACCTTGTTTGCCTCAGTTCTTGAATTGTAAAATGAGGCGGAGAAGGAAATAGCAAATCACTCCAATACCTTTGCTAAGAAAACACCAGACTGGGGTCATGAAGAATCTGATTGATTTAAAATAACTCAACAACCACAATAACTATACCTGTGAAATCATGCAAAACATATTTCCATATTATCCAGGTTGCAAAAGAACACACACACACACACACACACACACACACGACAAATTTACAAAGTGAAAAAAAGTTGGCTTCAATTTATACTCAGAGTTCATCAGTTCTCTCTCCAGAGGTGGTTAGCAATTTTCATCACCGGTCCTTTGGAGTTGTCTTGGATCATCGAATTGATCAGAACAGCTAAGTCTTTCATGGTTGGTCATCATTACAACATTGCTGTTACTGCATCCAATGATTCTGCTCACTTCATTTTGCAGCAGTTCATATGAGACTTCCCGGGTTTTTCTCAAACCATCCTGTTTGTCAATAGTACATTTCATCACAATCATATACCACAGTATGTTCAGCCATTCCCTAATTGATGGGCATCTCTCGATTTCCAATTCTCTGACACCACAAAAAAAAGAGCAGCTATAAATATTTTTGTACAATAGGTTCTTTTCCTTTTTCTTTGATTTCTTTGAGATACAGACCTAGTAATGGAATTGCTTGGTCAAAGAATATGTATAATCGTATAGTCCTTTGGACATAGTTCCAAATTGTTCCCCATAATGGTTAGACTAGTTCAAAATTCCATCAACTGTGTATTATTATCCCAATTTTTCTACCTCCCTGCCCCAGCATCTGTCATTTTCCTTTTCTGTTGTCATACTAGCCAATCTGATGTGTGTGAGATAGTACCTCATTTAATTTGCACTTCTCTAATCAATAGTGATTTAGAGCATTTTTTGTGACTATTAATAGCTTTGATTTCTTCTTCTGAGAACTGCTTGTTTATATCTTTTGACTACTTATCAATTAGGGAATGGCTCATATTTTTTTATAAATATATTTTTTATATTTTACAATTTTATAAATATAAAAATAATATATTAAATATTAAATATTTTAAATTAAATTAAATATTAAAATAAATATATTATTTATATTTATAAATATATGTTTATAAATATATAATATATAAATAAATAAATAAAATATATAAATATAAATAAATGCTGTATAAATTTCCCCCTGGCTTCCGGCTTTCCTTATAATTTTGGCAACATTCATTTCGTTTGTTCAAAAACTTTTTAATTTCATGTATTCAAAATTATTCATTTTATTTCCCATGATCCTCTGTTTCTCTTGTTTGGTCATAAACTCTTCCCTTTTCTGTAGATCCAACAGGTAAATTTTCTCATGCTTTCCTAATTTACTTATGATATCACCCTTTACATCTAAATCATATGTCCATTTTGATAAATCCTTATTTTGGTATGTGATATGAAATGTTAGTCTATGCCTAGTTTCAGCCAAACTACTTTCTGGCTTTCTCAGCAATTTTTGTCAATGGTGAGTTCTTATCCCCAAAGCTTAGATCTTTGGGTTTATCAAACAGTAGATTACTATGTTCTTTTACTGTGTATTGTGTACCTAAGGTGATCCACTGATCCACCACTCTATTTCTTAGCCAGTACCAGATGGTTTTGATGATTCCTGCTTTGTAATATAGTTTGAAATCTGGTACTGCTAAGCTGCCTTCCTTAATGTTTTTCCCCATTGATTCAGTCGATATTCTGAATATACAGGGTGTCCCTAAAGTCTGGACACATAGGAAAATTGATGGCAATGTGGAGTAATTGAATCGAGTTCATGTGAATCTTGCAAAGCACATCAACCTTTGTATCACAAATGATGGAAATCATATTGAAGACATTATTCGTTAATATCCCAATTAAATAAAATATGGCTGAAAATTTCATTCATTTCATTTCTTGAAAATATGTATTTTTGCCTAGGAATAACCCTGTATAGTAAGTTCTTCATAAAGGCTTGTTGTTTTTATGTTGTTGCTATTGAGGGATGGAGAGGAAGGAAAGGAAAGTAGGTGTGAAGGGTGACAATGAAGACAAACCTTATCTATTTCATTTGTCCTTGCCTGACCCTGAATGGATTCCTGAGTTCCTAAGAACTCAAAAATCAAGCATTCTAATCACTGCTCTTTCTGCCTTGCTGTTGGTAGGACAAGTTGGCCTCAGTATGGTTATCTGTTACAGGGAATAGATGGGAAAAATGGAATGTCACAAAGGAAACAATGAGTGGGATACTGACAAAAGGGAAAACCCAAGTTCTTTATAGGTTTAACCCATACTCACAAGGCAGTTTCCCACATATCCTAGGTTCCTAAGTTCCATCTTACTCATGATACTTTGCCATGGAGCAGGAAACATGGTATAGTAGAAAGAACATTATGCTTGGAGAAACATGTATGATCTTTCTCTGAAGGAAAGATTTGTAGTAGATATATAATCAACTCATCCTTGACCATAGAATCATAGATTTCTATTTTTTGGTCCAAACATGTGATTTCCTCAATATGGGGAACTCCCAGGCTAGAAATTCCCCCCACCCACAAGATTGGCAATATGTCTCTAACTTATAGACTGATAATTTCCTGGGGCCACAAGACTTGTCCATAGTCACATGTGTTAGAGACATGAGTTGAACCCACCTCCCGACTCAAAGGCCCATATATCCATTATACTAAAATGCCTCTTATCACAGAATAGGAAACTGTAGAAAATTAGGACTGGAATAAACCCTTAGAACATTTAGTCCAACCTCACTACTGAAATAGTAAGGCAATAATAACAATATAGATGATAATTGTCAAAATGCCTATGTAGTTCTGTATCACAAAGTATACAAGACTCTCCACATAGAAGGTAGAAGAAGTAAACCATTTATTCAGACACTAGAGAACCATATCTCATAACCAAATGCTCAGCTCCCACAGCCAGTTAGTCCATTTCATCATAACAGCAAGGAACCCAAAGC
>CM053624.1:292507553-292560046 GCA_028646595.1 Phalanger gymnotis
AGGAAGAAGCAAAATATAGTTAGTCTTTCACAACATGAGTATTGTGGAAGGGTTATACATAATGATACACATGTGGCTCATGTTGAATTGCTTGACTTCTTAGGGAGGGTGGATGGGAAGGGAAGAGGGGAGAGAATTTGGAACTCAAGGTTTTAAAAAAATAGATGTTCAAAAGTAAAAAAAAAGAAAATCACTTTGGCAGCTATGTCAAAGATACGCTGGAATGGGGAGAGAGTAGAGGAAGGGGGACTAATCAGGAGGCTATGAGTATAGATTTAATAACGTAGCTAAGTGGTTCAGCGGAGAGAGCTAGACCTGGAGTCAGAAAGACTTGCATTCAAATCCAGCCTTAGACATTTACTAGCTGTATGACCCTGGGCAAGTCACTTATTCTCTGTTTGCTTCATTTTCTTCATCTGTAAAGTCAGGATAATAAGCACCTGCCTTCCAGGGTTGTTGAGAGGATGAAATGAGACAGTAACTATAAAGGACTTAGCACAATTTCTGGCACATAGTAAATGCTGTATGTTTATTAGCTATTCTTATTGTTATTTTATTACCAGTATTATTATAAAATGGATTCTATTGTATTCTAGTTCTTCAGAAACTGCAAAATTATGTATTAAATATATAATTCTCTGATAGCCATAATGTTTAATAAATACTTAGACTAAAAAAAAAAAGAAAATGGACTGTTTCTAAATAGCATCTTGCTAAAACGTTTTTCCCCCAGCTGACTAATGACTACGGAGAGGTTGGTTGCCTTGGGAAAAGGAAAATGCTGAAGAATTCAGAGTGATGATGTTTCTAAGGAGCTCAATAGCCTTCCCACACAGTAATTCTTTAACCCTCCTCAACCTGCACCCAAAGCAATGATATGATTCAATTTAAGAAGCATTTATTAAGTGCCTATTATGTGACAGATATTATGTTTGGTGCTGGGGAAAAGGACAATAATCTCCATTTTCATGGAGCTTACCTCCTCCTAAGGAAAATAACACATATACAATAAGTAAGCAGAAAATATATACAAAGTAAATAAAAAATAATTTTCTGGAAGGGGCAGGGGATCCTTAACTACTAGGATGAATCAAGAAAGACTTTGTGTAGGAAGTGGCAAAATGTTACCCATCCCATTACAAACGTGGGAAAACTGAGCTGAATAGAGCTGGGTTTTTGTTTGTTTGTTTTGCCTTGTTTTGAGACTCTTTCTCTCACCCAGGCTTGATGTGCCATGGCCACCAAGGCCAGATCTGAACACTGGAAACTTTGAGTGTTCTGTTTTCCCCATGTGGGCCTCCCCATTTCTCCTCCTTAGGCAGCCTGGTGGCCCTCTAAAGTGGGAGGAGGGGGGTATTACCATAGTGGTGCCAGGTATAGTGTAGTTACCCAATTGGCTTTAATTCTACTGCAGCAAAGAACTTGTGCACTAAAGCACCAAGCATAGCTTCCCCAGACTACAGGCGTAGACCATCACAGCAGGCTTTCATAGAGTTTAAACAGGTTCCCGATAGTTTAAGTGAGATTTTTTATTGTTGATTTCCAGAATTTGCAAATTTTATCACCTGAGCGATTATGAATCTTCAATGTTCCTTCTCTCCACTATATACCATAGCAGCAGTTCACCTTTTTTTCCATCAACTTAGAGTAATGTTAATGTGTGTTTGAGATGGTACAATGTTTTATCTGTGTTACAGGTAATGTTCAAAATTAGCCAATCCCTAACATCAGTCAAGGGTCTGACTAAACATTAGAAAAACTACTATGAGCAGGCTCTACTTTTCAGTGATGTGACATTTTAAACTGAAAATATATGCTTACATGGCAATTCTAAGCCAAGATTTTATGGAGGTTTTTTTTAGAATGGAAATTGCAATAAACATGCCTTGGATTTACTGTCTTAGTAGCTGCAATATTAAATGGTCACAGATATGGTAACCAGTTTGAATCAACTACCCAACTAACCGAGCATTTACTGAATGCCAGCCTGTGTGCTGAGCAATATATTCAGTACTGGGTGACTAAGCAGAACCAGACCCTTAACATTGGGCATGGATTATTCAAAGGCTTTAGGGATAAAAGGAAATTGTAATAAATTTAATTTATTTTACCTCTCTACAGTGTTGTCACTAAATTGTAATCAGGTGACTTGAAAGACTTAATGCTTCTTATTTGTTATGAGGGGTTTTTTTTTTTAATTCTTCCATGAGGGGAGGGGAATATGGAAGGGAGAGATAATAAATGCTTGTAAAAAGTTAAATAATAAAAGCATTTTAAGAGTTAATTTATCTCTTGAAATGCCTCAGTAATTTAGGCCCAGCAAAGCCCAAGCCTACTGCCAAGTTACTGTACTTCTTAGGCAAAAATCTAATCAAAATCATGGATATATTAAATTTAGCTGCTATTAAATTTAGGGGGAACATAGCAGGAAGGGAAAGGAAAAGAGAAAGAGAATGGAATTAAGCACTACGTGCCCAGGACTGTGCTAAGTGCTTTTGTGTCCTTATAGTAACCCTGTGAGGTAGGAGCCATTATCATATCCATTTTACAGTTGAGGAAACTAAGGCAGACAGAAGTTAAGTGACCTGCCCAATTACACAGTAAGTATCGAAGGTCTTATTTGAACTCGTGTCCTTCTCACTAATTCCAGTGCTCTAGCTACCACACTATGGAGCTGCTGCCTAGAGAAAGATTTTAAAAACCAAACAGTGGAAAAATATAGGAAAAAAATGGAAGATGAGGAATTCGTTTTAATTTCATTTTTATTAGGTTCAGTACTTCCAGGCCACAAAAGTGCCATCAAGGGCTCTATAGCTGCCATATATTAAGAGGTGTCGGTGATTTCCAACTCTGACTACAAGATTCTCCACTTTGTTTGCCATAAAATTCTCTCAAGGACTGGGACTGGACTAGCCCTGTGATTTCATTAGTATTTCCCAGGTGGAAAACTTCCCTCTATAAACACAGGTCCAGCTTAACAACATGTTTGCAGCTTATAATCATGGAGATTTGGTTAGAATATTGAGAGACTCGCCAGTACACATCAGTGTTAGGACCTAAACCAAGGGGTTACTGGCTTCAAGGCCGGCTCTCTATTCGCTGTGCAACATTACCTTTCAAAGTTAATCGACACATGAAAATTTAAAAAAAAACACCTTCTAAATAATGTAACTTTACACCTTAATATGCATTTCTAATCTTTGGATGGGGAGACACAGGCAGGGAGGGGACTGCATTGTATTTGTCAACTGATATTGATAATAAAAAGACAGCTAGGTGGCACAGGGTAGAGAGCGCCAGGCCTAGAATCAGGAAGACTCATCTTTCTGAGTTCAAATCTGGCCTCAGACACTTACTAAGTGTGTGACCCCGGGCAAGTCACTTTGCTCTGTTTGCCTCAGTTTCTTCATCTGTAAAATGAGCTAGAGAAGGACATGGCAAACCAGTCCAGTATCTTTGCCAAGAAACCCCCAAATGGGGTCACAAAGAATCGGAAATGACTGAACAACACAACAAAATTTATAACAAAATAAAATAGCAGTCATCATGCCTCTCAAACACTCAAAATGATGTGTTGAGAATGAAAGAAAATACATTGGAACTTCCATATGACAGTATCAAAATAGAATGAACAAGATCTTTTATCTTTTTTGGTCTAGTCATTTTATAGTAGGGTTTTAGTATATATATAGTAATTATGTTTTGCAGAACACAATTTGGCCTATGGAATATACGAATCCATGTAAAAAGGAACCACATTATAGATCAGATTCTGTGTGCCATGCCATGTAGCACTCTAAGGGAGTACTGAAGGGACAGATACAATATCGAACAATAGAATGTCACAATAAAACAGCAATTTTGGACATAGATGTAATTGAAGTGAGACAACATGATGTCATAGACAGAGGGCTGGCCATGGAGTCAGGAAGGGTATTTGGTTCAGGTCCTGCCTTGAAGTAAGTTACTTAGCCTCAGAGTAGGCCCAGACAACTCCCTCAGACTATACCTTACAGATTTGTTGACCCGCATCATGGGAGACAGTTTCTATGGGAGGAGTTCTTTGGACTGATTAAAACATAGGTCTAGACCAATAACAAGAATAACAAACAGCCACAACCACAAAAACAACAACTCTGACAAGGTAGAAAAGGCAAGATTCTCCCAGTTAATTTTCCTGACTTTCTTATTTTGAGGCATCCCCAAAATCGTATCATTCAGCCCCCAACATCCATTTTGTGTAGCAGAGTTTTGTTTATGTTTATATAACAGCTTCTTTCCAGGGAGAATGAGGTGGTGTAAAGACATGTTCTCATTCATCCTCATGACATCCCAGAGCGACAAGTAATAAGTACAATTATCTCCATTTTGCAGCCTAGTTCGTTAGAGATGAGAGAGGTGAATTAATTTGCCGAAGGTCACCTAGCCTCTATCTCCCGGCATCCGGCCCTGTGCTTCACAGAGATAGTCCTTAGAATAAAACAATATCAGAAAATGAACAAAGAGAAAATATGTACTTACACATGAGAAGGCAAAAACAAAATTATTTCACTCTGACTTGAAAATCAATGTAGGAGATGGGGCTGGCGCTAGATAACATAGCAGAAGAAATTTGGGCATCCATTGAACAGGATTATTTTTTATTAGAGCATAAAATGTTACCCAGTGTAGAGAGCACCCAATCTGCCTAGTTTAAATGCATATTAGGCATGTATTAAAATATTTATTATACATATGTAGTCTCAACAAACTGACGGGAGAAGTATTTTCTAACTAGATAGTTTTGCACATTGAGCTGTGGGAGGGGTAGAGAAGTCAAGACTTCAGTTTCCTTTCACTGACAACCAAGTTTCCATATCTCTGAGCTCATTCTGCCTCACCCTATGAAGTCAGAATAGTAAACTATAAGAATATATATTCCAAATGACATCACATATGAGCCCTATCTCACAATAAGTATGTGGAGAGATAACAAAGGAGCAGAAATACAAAATGACAGCATTCACCTAGTTTACAGAAACAGGCTCTAGTCATGCAGGGGGCAGCTGAGATCTCTTCATTAGAGAGTCAACGACTATAAAATCATAGTTTGCACAGATAGGTTGGAGAGCTACTTCTGGAGAACACAGCACTTGGTAAGCCAAAGAATGGGAAAAATGACAGGGATTTGTTGATATTTCCTCCTGTCTGATTAGATTAATAACCCACTGATTAGTATTTAGAAAGATGAATTTCAAAATACATGATTTCTAATTCAGCTTTACACACTGTATTTGCATGGTGACGTTTAAGTGGAGGAAAATCATAAAAAGCAAAATTACCACTTCACCGCAAGGCAAGCAAGCTCTTGGCAAGACAAAAATATCTTTTGCTATATTGTTGATATCAACAACAATGACAAAAATATAGATTTGTTTGCATTTCAAGTGCACCGCGTTATAAAAGAAATAACATAAAGACGTTAAAGGAATCAAGGTTTTGAAAGGTGTATAATTTTTTTTTGTATGTGGAAAAGCATGAAGCCATAACCAAACATTAGCATCAATCAATGAAAAATTATGTTTTCCTGGGGTCCCTAAAACAGTTTTACTCAGAAGTCACAACTGAATGAATTCTTCATTATTTGTACTTGGCCATTACATTAATGGGGAAGGTGAGATATGTGGAAGCAATGAGGGGGTTGGCAATGTGAATGCTTTTCTGAAAAACTAAGATAGAGGATGGTGCCTTCATATGCTTTTATGAATGTATACAATTCATGGGGAGATGAAAGGAAAATATTTTGGAGGGATGAGATGGGAAGGGACTTCACGTACCCTAGCTAGTGATTTGTAAGTACCCTCCTACAGATTACTCTGCATGTATTTCACAATTATTTATCTAGGCATTTTTTTTACACGAGAATGAAAGCTCCTTGAATGTAAGGACCCCTTTAATTTTGTCTTTTAATCCTTGGCACCTAGGAAGGTGCCTTGTATATAGTAGGCCCTTAATAATTGCTTTTGGAATTATATTTTAATGAAGCACTATAGAGTAAAAAAATGACTCGTAGTTGGGAGTTTTAAGCTAATATTATAATATTAAGAAACAAATTTATACAGCACATCAAATATATCAACATATATTAGGTACTTACTTGAACATTTATTATTAGGTATAACATATATTAAGTACTTACTGGTACATTTATCTGCTAGTTTCCCTTGGCTTCCTTCTAAAGCAAATGCAAATTTAACTACAGTTGCTGAATCTATCTATGGATGAAAACTAGTCCCAAGAATCTCAACTTTCAGTATGAGTTGACATGTTGAATATGAGTTTATTGGATACTGTTAATAAAATCACCAAATGAAATTTTTAGAAACTCTTTTAGCAGAAGAAAAAGAAAATACTATCTATGCTTAACAGTAGCTTCAACACTTTTTAGGAAACCCCACCTGGGATTTTTAGATTTTTTTAAAATTCAAAAATGGAATAGTGGTTCATAAACGTAACAACTTTTCTTCCTTTCAAACAATGTAAGGGCATTTACAACTTTATAAATGAATGCAGTCTGTTCAATATATCTGCAGCCATCTTGGCATTTGTTTTTAAGTCATTTAATTGAAAGTCAGTATTGGGAACCAAAAAGTCAATTCAATTAAATTCATCGAAGCACCTCTTGGGCACTGTGGTAGGCCCCGTATATTAGGGACAGGGAATATAATTGACTTACTTGTGGCATACATATAGCAAATATTTAATAAATTCTTTTCAAAGATAATGATAGTTTTTAATCCACTGATAAAATTGCGCACACACACACACACACACACACACACACACACATATATATATATACATATATATATATATTCATGCAAAATACTAGTACACAGTTATTCCTCAGGCTCATAAAGGCTATTTTCCGGAGAGAAAAATGGGAGTGTGTTAAGAACAAGTAGGATCATAAGAGCTCAAAAAAGAATTACTTTTCTCCTTGTGATAAAATTGAGCTTTTGTTGTTTAAAGTAGTAATTCCTCCTAAATCACTAATGAGTTGTTTCCAAATCAGAATATATGATTAGTTACAAAATTAATTTTGGAGATATTTGCAGGGCTATCTCACAAGATTGACAAATGTGTCACTCTGGTTCTGACAGAATCAAAAAAATTGGACAACATAATTTATAGAATTAAGAAAAATTTTTTAATATGTCCTTATTCTTCTGAACTTTCCCAAAGTCAAAAGAAATATTAACAATGGATTTTTTTTTCATATTTCAGATGTGCCTACAGAACGGCTTTTTGAAAAAAGAATCAAATTAAAATGAAAAGACCAAAGCTTCTTTTTACTTAATTTTATTTATTGCTGGCTAAGAAAAGCAAGTAGCATCACCAGCAGTCAAACCAGTGATAAGAATATTGCTAAACACCCCATTTTCCTCAGGTATTTAATGTCGATCTATACGTTATACTGATTATGTTGAGGTATCTCCAATACTCTCTAAACAGTTATATTAAAATAAGCCGAAGGTCTCTTAGCAGGCTGCTCATCAGAGCCTAATTAACATTTGTATTTCATAGTGTTTGTGATATTTCCCTTTGATATGAATCACATTGCAAAAAAACCAACAACCATCAAAACAAAACATAAGAAATGCAGCGTTTTAAACAATCGCGTATATCTCAATGTGATTTCCATGTATGTGTGGATACACACTCAGGAGTTTACTCTTCCTGTACTTGTTTATTTTTAGCTGTCTCAATAAAACTTTTTTTCTTCCCTCTGTTTTACTAAAACATGCCCATCTAGGAAGGAAAACAGATGTAGAAGTGCATAACTGCTGCTTGTTTGGGTTTTTTCCCTGTCAAGTAGAATTTATTATCATTGTCACACTATGAGAGAATCTAAGTGAAAAAGACAATCAGTCAGGAAGTAATTAGGGTGATACTTTCCCAGCATGGATTTGGAATTCAGGATTTACTTACTACAATTTCATTTGATCAAGTCAAATAAAGATAGACCATGTTCTTTCTTTCTCGAACATCTCAGAGTAATTGTAAAAATAAAAGAAACAATGACTTCTGGGAAGGGGAAAAATCACATTAAGTTAGTCCTTAAAAACCATAAAGAAAATTGGGGGGGGGGGGTCAAGCATGGTTAAAATAACCCATATGTTATTTTTCCCCTCTATGCCACTTACAACATATTACTAATTATAAACATCAATATTAGTTTGATTATATGACTTTCTCACAAAACATCTGTCATTCCAAGTTTACAAAAACACATTAAACAATAATTCCTTAGATTATTTGACCTCAAATAATTACCCTTCTTTAAGCCAAATTGTTCTGACAAGAAACTGACATACTGTTCACACAGACCACAGAATTAGTTGCCCTCATATTTTAGAGTTAATGTGAAAAGTAAATTATGTTAAAATACATCTTAAATAATTAAAAGTTTGCCTCTATTGTAACACATATATACATAAACATATATATGCATATGCATTTATGTATAGTGTACCTTCATAGACACTGTTTACAAAGCATTTTTCAAAAGGAATTGTCAGCTCGTTCAAATCTCATAGATTCCTTATCATAATGTTCTTTCTATATAAGCCATTAACCATTAATCTGTTTTTATATAAGCTGTAATGATGATATTTTCAATAGCAGAATATGTTGTAATGATTTCTTATGCTTTACATATATAAACCAGGATAAAAATAAATCTACAGAGCAAACATTTTAAAATTTTTTAATAAAATAAAATTCTTTCTTTAGCAAAAGTATTGATTTTTTAAAAAGCCAACCACTCTAGACTTCTAATAATGCTTACAAATCTTGAAAATAACAGTTGTGAGGTACTATCACCATCAAAAACAACACATAAAAGCTTTTGAACATGGGACACATTAAATCTATTATATAAATAGCTTCTAGACTCTCATACAAAACATCTGCCAGTCATTTTAAGAGTTCACTGCACCAAGAGACAACCACACTACTAAGGTCTGACTCAAGACTGAAGCATAAATAAAAATAGGCTACTGTAAAGTTTAGATCACTTGTAAAAATACACACCAACAAAAATAAAATGGATTTACTGGAAACAAGTTTCTCTCCCAATTGACCTCCCTGAGAAACTAGTCTTTCTGAATTCACAGGATAGCTCAGAACAGCAACAAGTAGCAAAAGGAGTTTCCTGTAGTCTCACTGATCATCCAGAAACAAGGAATCCCACTAGAGGAAAGCAAAGGTGTAAATTGAATACTTCCTGGGCACATGAGCCCTCAGAAGGCATACAGCAATATCCACCTTTGGAAACACTGAAACAGGCTCCCAACTCAACCTCCTTGCCAAGGCAGCGTAGGAAGGCAGAGATAATCAGAGGGCTGCCTTCTGTCAGGGCACTGGGATGTGCCGTCCACCAGTGATCGCTGTACCCACCAGCCCAGAATAAAGTGCCCATTGTCTCAGCGCTGTACTAATTGTGAAAAAAAAAAACAGCCCATGCAGTAAGCATAATAATTATCCAGGCAAACAAGCAAAGGCAATCAAGGCAGAAATGAAAGGGGGGAAATACACTTCGAGACAAAGCAGCCCAAGAATGAAATTAATATTCATAATGGAAGGCTAGCCAGCAGAAGGTGCCTCATTCATGGGATGGTTATTGCATACAAGAGACCATTGTCTACACAACAAAAATCAGTATATGGAGAAAATTTTCATGTAGCCTCTGTGAACAGAAGAAAAGCTTTTCTGTCCCCAAACTCTGGTACCTAATCCCAGAATTCTGATCCAACAAAGTTGTGAGTTTCTCAGTCATTTTTTTTTAAAAAAAAGTTGTATTGCAAGGTTTGTTCCCACCCTGGAGTGTATATTCCCCCCATTTCCTCAGCTTTGCAGCTGGATAAATATGAGCAACATAAGATTAAAAAAAATAACAACACCTTCACACATACGTTGTCCCAAGAAGGGAAGGGGGGGAGGAATAGACTGAATATGCATAGCCTCATTAACTAAATTTAATTATGCCAAGCGGCATATTAATCAGTGGTTTCTCCAGTTACTGTATTCATTGTAAGGAGAGGTGGATTCCAAATTAAGAAGAAGCGTGGGGGACAATCGAATACTGATTAGGAAGCTGCTCTCAATGTGATACAATACACTTTTCTAAATAATTATTCAGGGGGGCTGAATAAAGAAGAAGACTGTTCAGTTTTAAAGACTGACTCAAGAACAATTAAATAGGAGAGCTCTTTCTTCTTGCTCTGACTGCTCCCACTTCCATATACAGTCTCACACCAGCCAGCCTGGTAGACACTGTAAAATTTGCATTTCTTTTTCTTTAAAGAGAAGAGACAGAGAAAGAGAGAGAGAGAGAGAGAGAGAGAGAGAGAGAGAGAGAGAGAGAGAGAGAGAGATCTTCAATAAAAACTCAGTGCTGCCTTTTTAAAAGAAGGCCTATGCTCCCCTCCATAATAGGAGGGAAACCCTATCTAAGGCACTGATGTGGAAAGCTTCCTTGAACTTGAGCCTGAAACTTTTCAGACGGCGAACTTTATAACACGTGCATTGCAACAATGGAGGAGTTCAAAAGGAAGAGGGAGAAAAAGTTTGGAGGGGGTTTGGGGGGGTGGAAAAAGTTATCCCGTCAACTTACCATCCACCAGGTCCTGGCTGACATGTCATAACATAGCTGCCATTTTATGGAGGGGTCCGACGCTTTCCCAGACATTACGCTGTCAGCAACCTTCATCAGATGCAGCTCGATGGAAGATAAGACACCTAATCAGGAAAACATCAGCAGTGGCTTGCTGGGCTACATGTAGGCCAATCCTTATCACACTGCATCATGGGAAAAGCTCCTTTATTAGCAGGAACTCCAATCTCACTGATATAAAGACAAGGATCAGTTCTTCCCCCTCCACCACCCCACTTTTTTTTTTTTTTGGTGTGTCTGAAGGGATTGGTGAAACTTGCTAGCGTTCTTTGTGTATCATGTGTACAAGAGTTAAATATCTTGTAAGTGGGCGGCTAACTGCTTTGCTGGGCTATGCAGACTAAAGTTTATTTGCATTCTTCTCTGTTGTATATTGTTTGACATGGTCCATGGTCCGTGCTGAGAAGATGAAGGGGAGGGTGGATAAGGGGGGTAGGAAAGGGAGAGAGAGCTGTAATTGCGCAGAATTAATATCTCCCCCAACAAAGACATAACAGTTTCATTGACACAATCGGGGCATGGTTCAGATGTCAATGAACACACACCACACACACACACACACACACACACACACACACACACACACCACAGTGGAACACACAGGTAGCAGCTGCAGCTGCATTCAGCTGAGGTTGCCAAAGGCTACAAACTCCATTCTCATATTGGACATATGGAAACAGTTTAACTCTTTTGAAATCCCTGTTTGAGAAGAATTCGGCCGTCACAGGGGATGTCAGCATCAAGAACGGGGATGCGACCATTCAGTTTCTAAATCAGAGGTTGAAGGGCCTAGTGCCTATCCTCACCAAAGACGGCCTGTAGGTATTGTCTTCATCTGGGGAAGACTGGAGAAGGGTGAAGGGTGAAGGGGGGAAAGTTTAGAACTCTTATCAGAATTTAGGCACCAGTCTTCACTCATCCATCCAATCTACTACTCTCTGAAAAGGACGCATGCTTTTTTTCAGCTTTGATGGGCCCTATTTCTTATTGAGTTTTCACACTACTCTGCCAGCAAGAACACAAAAAACAGACACAAATATTTATCGTTGACAGCACTTAGTACTGAATATTTTTTCCAAGTACTTGCAAATCTTAAATATTTCAGCTAATATCCGAACTGACCTCAGATAGACTATCTTCTAACTAAACATTCTGAAATTTAGCCTTTGAAATATCACAATAAACAAGGTCCCAATTTTGTTCAAATTCCCCTCCCCCACCAAGCAGAAAATCCAGTAAATCTCTCTGAATGGTGTTTTTCTATCTTCCTTAGGTTTCCCTGGAAGTAGATGTTACAACTGAGCATTTGTTATTATGGACATTTTTTTAACTATACCTTCAATTCCTCTTAATATCATCTTTGGAAACTGTTTTGGAATTTAAGGTTTGTAATGTTAACATGACTTTTTTTTTTCAAAACTCAAGCTTTAATTTGATTTGTCATAGGGTCACAGAATGTTTAGAAATCGAAGAGACTGTAAAGATCAATTGTCCAACCCCATTTAACAGAGAAGGAAACCAAAACTCAGGAAAGGAAAGCAATGTGTCCAAGATCATGGAGAATGAACATTTAAAAACTGAATTATCAAGTTTTTATTTCCACTATCCATCAGAAATTCTTTTTTTCCACTGTCCATTGGAATTCAATTATTTTCACTGCCCATTGAAATTCTCTTCAATTCTGCAAGCAGACATTTCTTGAAGGTACTTTGATTCTCAGTTTGGGACAAATGTCAGCAATGCTTTCAGAGCAAGTTCTGAATATTCCTTGACTACTGTGATGGTAGCTCAAGAACCAGTCATTTTCCAAATCCATCCAGATTTTCAGTATATTTTTTCCTGGACAACTGCTTCCCATTTTTATTTTTGCTGCTCTATGTTCATTTTGTGGTGATGTTCTGTCTGTGGTGGAAATCTGGAGAGCCTGGAATTTTCTGACCTACTCCACTATCCTCCCAGATTCTATTCCAAATACTTGCAAATCTTAAATGATTCAGCTAACATCTTAACTGACAGATAGATGATATAACTGATAACTGACCCAGACTTTCAGAGGACATTTCTTGATTTTTCTGTTGTCTTCCCTATCATTTGTTATGTATTCTGAAGGAGAGGCAGGGTGGTGGACTGGATAGAGGGCCAGCCTTGGTCATAGGGCACAAGTCCTGCCTCTAACACCTACTAGCCAGATCTCAGGTCCTCCTGACTCAGACTATTACATTACACTATAACGCTTCTCCATGTGAGCACATTGCCAATGTCTCATTGCCCTAGGCAGCTCTCTTAGATACAGATTTTGGTAACTTAATCAGTGTGAAGAGAGTTGCCCACACTGAGGAAATCACAAGTCTGGATGACAAGGAAAAATTCTTTTGTAGAGTGTTTCTTGAGGTACTGCCTTTAAAAAAAAAATCACCAGACCAGAGGAACAAGAGGAACACGAAAGTCCTTCTTCAAAGTCCCATTCAATGTTCCTATCTTTTTTTTGACAGCAGTGCTGGGTGCTCTTGTGGTCTGAAGCAGTGTGGAACACCTCTGCTTTCATGAAGACCCAGCAGGAACTGAGATCTTTTTATTTTGTTTTGCAGGGACTTACTTCAAAGGCTTGTCTCTAGGGAATGGAAAATCTCATACCCTGGGGGATCCCTTCTGTCAACATTCAACCAAATTCCTTATCCAGGTAACACTACAAGGTAAAAACAGTTCCAGCTTCCAGCGCATTTGCTATCTGTCCATCAGGAAAAACACAGTATGAACTAAGGTTTTGCAAGAGAATCGAGTGTGAAGACATTCATTTTAAAGGCAGAGGAAGGAAATTGGTGCCTGACTGCGCCAATCAATGTACTTACAAAGTGTCATTGAAGTAAAGGGACCAATTTGGGGGTGCATGTGTGAGAATATAACGAGCCAACTCCAACTTTAAAGCTTGTCTCCAAATCCTTTAAATAAAGATGTCAAGCAGCAATCCCGACACACAGGTGTATATTGTGGAATTGTCAGATTGTCACTCTAACTATAGAGATACCTGTTCTGAGTAGTGGAAGGTAGATGCTGACAGTAAAGAAAAGGCAACAATAAAAGAGAGGGAAAGAAAAGCAAGTCTAAGACTGGAGTACCACTGATATACCAAAGCATGGAGTGTCAGAAATCAAAAGGAGACCTGTGAATATGTAGCAATGTAATAAGGAACCTTGGCTCTTGGAGTCATAGAACTACGTTTAAATCCTGACTGCTACTCTTACTACCTGTGTGACCTTAGGTAAATCATTTTACTTTCTAGGTCTTGATTTCCTCAGCTATAAAATAAGGGTATTGATAAGTTGACCCTAAAGATTCTTTCCAGATATAAATCCTATGGATGACTGAGTGAAGTATTTTCTCACTCAGGGTTTGCCAACCTTTTAAAATAGGTTGGAAGGGATAAAGTCTTGATCAAGGATAAATCTCTTACTAGCATCTCCAAAGTGGGAGGGAGAACATTTATTTTACTAATAAAGGTCATTCTCACCAGGTAATTGCTCTGTCTGGGAGTCAGGGTGTTGTGGGAACAATTGGCATATATGTCAATTAGAACTGACCCACATGACACAGGTTGAGACCCCTGAACTAATCTAATCAACTTCCATAACAAAGCAACAGGCCTAGTTGATCAATAGATATAATCTAACTTGACATTTTAAAAGCTTTTTTATTGCCTAACACATTCAGTAAATGAGGAAAATGAATACCCACACAAGCACTAGCTAGCTATTTGAACTTGGGCAAGTCACGGAAACATGTGGGGCTTTTAATTGAACATCTGCAAAATAAAAATAAGGGACTCAGGTGAGTGTTAATGTCTCCTTCTGGCTCTGATAGTCTACAATCCCAAGTGTGAGGTGAATGAACAAATAAGTCAATCTAAAGCATGGTCATTTAATATGAAAAATATTAATTGAGTTTCTACTGTGTCGATGGCATTATAACAGGTGTGCTGCAGAAAGAGAGAGAGAGAGAGAGAATATAAGAATGAGACAGTCCCTGCCCACAGGGAGTTTACAATCTAGTAGCGAACCGTCATGCCTCTATACAATACAATGCTTGGAACAGAGTGATCATAATAAATAATAAATGTTTGTTGACTGCAGAACAAATAACTGCTATATTCACAAATAACTCAGGGCTTACAAAGTGCTTTGTATACATTATCTCATTAAAGACTCAGGAAACTTTGTGAGATAAGCACAATAATACTCATTACAGACAGAAGAAAAACTTGGTAACCCAGTGTATCAGAAGAGGATTTTGAAGCCACGCCTTCCTGAGGGACTAGAAGTCCAGCTCTCAAACCACTACACCACACTCCAAAGCCGGTAAACCTTAAAAACTGCACTGAGACTTGGGAGACCTGGTATAAGGGAAGGCATAATGTGAAAATATAACAGCACAAGTATATGGTGCCATGCGATTTCATAGGCAGCAGAGATTACTTCCAAGCGGGGAAAGGGAAGTAGATGTGAGACAGTTTCATAGAAGGGGTAGCATTTGACCTGGGCATGTGATGTTTAAGCTGGTTCAGGGGCACCAAGCTGAAGGAAGCAGGAATCACCAGGACCCTGGGAGAAATGATGATGATGAGGAAGAGGAGGAGGAGGAGGAGGAGGAAGAGGAGGAAGAGGATAATGATGCTGTTATCCGAAATTTTCATAGCACTTTAGATTAGCTCATTTGAGTCTCTCAACTCCCCTGTGAGAAAGGTACTTCAGCTATTATTAACCCCATCTTAGAGATAAGTAAACGAGCTCAGAGAGTCTGATTTGCCCATGGTCACCCAGTTAGTATATGTCAGACAGGATTCAAACCTAGGTTCAGCATTATGTCTACAACACAAAGCAGATAATATCTTGACCACGGGCATGGAAAAAACCCCAAAAAGCCACACAACACTGAGACTGATAGAAAAGAAGATGCATAGATACTGAAGTGTGTGCTAATTGTCCAGTGCTCACTAGGAATGATCAGAGCCTTAGCAGAACGCCACTTCTTGAATGGGAAACTATTGAGAGGCATGGAGGACTTGGAGAGATTTCAGAAAGATAAGCATCAAGACACTGAAGGATTGGAATATGCAATACATAACTCAAAATAAAAGGAACCAGGATTATTTGACTTGCAAAAGAAATGGCTCAAGAAAAATTTTCTAACAATTTTCAACTGTAGGAGTTTTCCAATCAAGTCAATGGAGTGGCCAAACAGTTAAGAAACTGAATTCAGGACTTGGGTGATTTCTAAGAATTCCCTGTGGAGTTTAGATTAGGTTTTGGAAAACAGAAAGTATAGCACACCAGGAGGATTATAGTTAAATATTATCTAGGTGGTTGGAATATGTGCCCTTCTCTGGAGCTGTTTTAAAGATGAGATACACTCATTTCTGCCTGGACTACTGTAGGGCTATTTGCCCAGTCATCCAGCCAGCCAACGAACCAACAAGGATATCCCAAATGCTTATTACACTGGTACTGTTCTAAGGACTATGGAGACCACAGTAGGAGGATAAGATTTATCCGTCAAGGAATTGGTAATATAATTGAGAAAACAAGATTAACACACATGAAACAAAGGCAAATGATACCAAGTAGAATATGACCAAGGGTTCAGCTGTATGGTGTAAACCCTAACTAATTTTGGAAGTTCAGAGCTTGAGGAGATCTGTGAGTGGTATAGTTATCAAGGGAGAATAGAGACGTGGAAGCTGGGCAGGATTTGAAGAGTAGAAGGGAGAAAGGAAAACATTTCAGATTGTGGATAGAACGAGAAAGGGCACATGTAAAGGTGGGCTTCTCTCCAAGTCTTGCTGTCTCTCTTCAGTTGTGGCATCCAGAAGTGGCCATGATATCCTGGTAAGGGTCTCACCAACCCAGGGAATACTGGAAGTCTATTTCACACCTTTCACAGGCAATCCTCCAGATCTTCCTTGATCTCTCCCCCAGCTGAAAAAGGCGCTCTCTTTCTATTCTAGAACACTTTTTAAATCAATCAATCAATTTTTATTAAGCACACACTTTGTTTCAGAAATTGTTCTAAGTACTAGGGATACAGAAGGAGACAAAAGACAGCCCCTGACCTCAAGGAGTTTACAATCCATGAGGGGAGACGACATGCAAACAAATATATACAAAGCAAGTTATATATGGGATAAACAGGAAATAATTAACAGGGGGAAGGCACTAGCATTAAGAGGGGTTGAGGAAAGCTTCTAGTAAAAGATGGGATGATAGTTGATACTTAAAGGAAGCCAGACAAGTTGGTAGGTAGAACTGAGGGGGGACAATATTTCAGGCATGAGTGACAGCCAGAGCAAATGCCTTGAACCAAGAAATGGAGTATTTTGAGAGATGGAGTATCTTGTCTGTGCAACAGCTATAAGGACAGTGTCCCTGGATTGAAGGGTATGTGTCCAAGGTATGAGAAGACTAGAAAGGTTGGAGGGGGCTAGGTTATGGGACTTTGAATGTCAAAAAGAGGATTTTGTATTTGATCCTGGAGCTAATAGGGAGCCACTGGAGTTGGAGGGTGAGGGTGGGGCAACATGATCAGACCTGTGCTTTAGGAAAACCACTTTAGTGGCTGAATGAAAGATGGATTGAAGTAGGGAGGGATTTGAGGTAGGCAGACCCACCAGCAGCTACTACGATAGTCCAGATGTGAAGCCATGAGGGCCTGCACCAGTGTCAGAGGAAATAAGGGGGCATATTGGAGAGATATTGCAAGAATATTGACAGGCCTTGGCAACAGATGTGGAGTGAGAGATAGTGAGGAGTCCAGGATGATTCCTAGGTTTCAAGCCCAAGAGACACCTAAGGAGGGTGGTGTTACCCTCTACAGTAATAGAAAAGGTAGGAATCGGGGCGGGGGGTTTGGGGGGAAAGATAATGAGTTCAGTTTTGGACACGTTGAGTTTAAGATGTCTACTGGACATCCAGTTTGAGACTTTGTCCGCTGAAATCCCGCTACACATTTTCGTAAGCCCAGTTCTGAAGGGGTCCATTCTTCAGCAGAACCCAAGGGGAGGGAGCCAAGGGCTAGCTAAAGAGGTCTGTAGTCCCTAAAGAATGATTGTATAGTTTCAACACCAGGGTGAGATTACAGAAGACAGCTGGACGATCAAAGGAATTGGAGAAAGAAGATAGTTGGTGAAGCACACCGGGACTTAAAGTGACTGTGCTCCCCCAGGGTGGTCAGATGCATTGTCCACTCATGGAGTGTAGACAGCAGCATGCAGAGGGATGAAATGGATCCTGTTGTTAGAAGACTCTTCCTCTCTCTCCAGCCCTGAATCTCAGTTGGCTGAAAGGTTGTCTTCTCACTCCTCCCAAACGCTCTTCTTTTTCCCTTTAGGTCCAAATAGACAGAGTTAAAGATGAGGTTTCATTGTGAAGCTGATTTTGCTGTTCAATGGCAATTTGGATAAAGGAAAAAAAAGACTGAGTACCTCTTTACTCTGTCTTTAGCTCATAGAGTGTAATTAGCTTAACTCTCCCATTATGGCTTGGTGGCTTAGGGCCACCTAAGGGCAAAGAGCTGACATAGATTTTTTTTTTGTTTGTAGCACCCCCTAGTGAGCATCCCCACCCCTACTCCTTAATGTATTCCAGTCTGTGTAGATGAGGGTTTTTTTGTTGTTGTTTGTTTTTCTTTTTTCTAGCATTTATTTAAAAGCTCCTTAAGGTTCACAAAGTACTTTACAAATATCTCATTTTATCCTCACAACTACCTCGGGAGATAAGTGTTATTACCATTCTTATTCTATATATGAAAAAATAAGGCAAAAAGAGTGATTTGTGATGACAAAGACAGATAGACAGTGACGGAGCGAGACAGAGAGAAGTGACTTGCCCACGGTCACACAGACAGTAAGTGTCCCAGGTTAGAATTGATTTCAAGTCTTCCTGACTTCAGGATCAGAGCTTTAGCCACTATACCTAGAAAAGGACACTGGAACAATCATCCCTCACCGCCCCCCGCCCCCCCAAAGGAGTGAAAATCAACTCCTTCAAAGCAGGACAGGAAAAGGAAGGGAGGCCTTCATGGATGTTACCATTCCTTGAGCAAAATTACAAAGGAACAGAGATCCTGATGGTTCCATCAAAGGCTGCCCCTAAGCTTATGCAGAGCATTATCTGTTCCTTTTTGTTGTTCAGTTGTTTCAGTCTTGTCTGAGACTCTTTGTGGCCCCATTTGGGGTTTTCTTGGCACAGATACTGAAGTGGGTTGCCATTCTCTTCTTCAGGTCATTTGACAGATGAGCAAACTGAGGCAAACAGGGTGTATCGGCAACCACACTGGCACACCCAGGATGGCTGCTAGCACAGGTTCTTAGATCTGCTTTACTAAGGAAAGCAACTTTAAAGGGGGTCAACGATCTTCAGTTACATAAAATACAAACAGGAAATACAGAGAAGAGAAATAAAGATGAACAGGGCTCTACTGCCTGAATCAAAGCAAAACTGCTATGTATACTTTACATTCATCACTGGATGGAAAGAGCCTTTACCTCTGAGCAGTCCTGGAGCTCCGAACAATACGACCACTCCGAGTCTCGACCAGGGAATCACAAGATCCTTCTTGTAAGCAAGTCCCCAAAGCAAAAGCTCTCCTCTCAGAATATATACTCTTTTGGCTAATAGGCTCAGAGCTAGAAGGCATCACAACCCTCCTGACTCAGTGCCAAATTAGCTTAGTACCAAAAGGGGTGGAAGCCTTCCTAAAAGCAAGCTTCCCCTAAGCAAGCTTCCCTTAATAGGCTCCACATGAGGCCTATTAGTGGGTGGGGAAGCTCTTATTCCCAATTAACCTTACATAGGGTTAAGTGACTTGCCCAAGGTCACACAGCTAGGAAGTGTCTGAGGCCAGATTTGAACTGACTTCAGGCCTGGCACTCTATTCATTGTACCAACTAGCTATCCCTATTACTGCTAAGTTTAATAGGTGGGACACCTAGATTTATTAACATTTGGAACATTAGGGAATCTCAGAGGTACTAAAGAGGCCCAAGTTTTTATGAAAGCCTTAAAGTCTCACTAGGGCATGTCTAATTGGTTACCTCCCTCTGAAGTCACTGGCCCGGAGGCTGCACAGGAGACTGCAGTTTCTAGCATGAAAGGTTCTTTGCTGACCCATTACCCTCTCTTACACATGAATGGCACTGCAATCACAAACCAGAAGTCCACGGAAAGTGAAAATGAAGCTCTGTCAAGCTTGTATACAGAACAGATGACTCCAACCTACATACCCTGAAACATTCTTGTTGGAATCATTGCCTTTACCTCTTGCAGTCAAGCCAACCAAAATAGTAAATGATAATCACCGATTATAGATAATTTACCTTCTTTATTTGGCAACGGAGACAGAACAGGACTAGGGGCCATCTGGAATTTCTTCTGCCAGAAGGTCTGGACTGTACCAATGCCTTGGCATTCATGATGTTTGCCAATCAACAGGCACTCCCTTACCATCTTAAAAGACTGTTTCCAAGCAATTTGCTTCAAATAGTCTCTGGCCACTAGATTTCTTATGACCTGATACTGAAATGACCTCCCTCTCCACTCACCTGTCACTGTGATTGCCCTCTACTCATAATCTTTCACAGCGCTAATGACAAAAGGCCATTTTTGATACAGCTGGCAGAACTTTAAACTGCCCAAACAAGGATGACAGAGCACTTAAAGGAACAGAACGGTCTTGTTTTTGGTCTTGGAGATGGACTGATAATGTTCAGACCTCAAACTTTTCTTGGAGTTTCCTGAGGAGAAATTTGCCTGAAATCAGAGATAGGGTCTCAGCTTTCCTTACAGTATATGATTTAGAAATCTGAGACAAAGTGGGTATAAAAATCAAAGTTCATTCCTTCTTCCAGGAGTTTCTGAATTGCAGTTATTTTTTTTTCCTTTAGTATAATGGATATAAGCTTTCAGAAAATATAACAATCAGAAACTATTTTTCTTCAACTGTTCCCATCTAAATAGTGGTTTGGTGATGGATAAAATCTTTTTTATAAATGACTCGGTCAGAGGGCTCTCAGTATATGTGGTGATAACCACTTTTAAAATTGTGAGAAGGAAAATAAAGAAAGCAAAGAGAAAAGCAGCATTGTCTGCAAAGTAGTGACACATTTTAATGTACCCCTTTACGAAGCAGAAAGTTTTGCCAAAAGATAGAAGTTCTCTGCAAATAACATTGGAAAACATTTTGACAGGCCCCGGGCAAGTACAACATATTAATAACAAAGATAACTGTAAAATCCCAAAGTCTCTGATTGAAACGGGTGATAGATGGTTACTTGCTGCCTTGCAGAAGACCAGTTCTTATGAAAGAACAAAGGCAAAGCCTGATCTTCTAATGCCAGATTCCTTAAGGTAGGGCCATATATAGGATGAAGGAAATTTCCTTAGCCAGAAAACCTGGGACTGTATCATGATATTTGTGGCTTCAGTCTGTCAACAAGTGCTTTCTGGTCTCACAGGATCATTAGAGCTAAGGGACATGTCATAGGTCGTCTAGGCAGCCCTCTGCATCTTATGGATGAGAAAACTGAGACCTAGAGAGAGGAAGGAAGGGACGTGCCTAATATCACAAAGGCAGTGAGAGGCATGGCCAGGATTTAACCTCAGATTTTCTGACTCTCCTTCCATAAAGTCCTACTTTTCTGACAACTCTTATGGCTGGAATGTGTTGTTTGCATAGAGTCGATGCATCAGTTTGTTAGAGCAAATATAAAACTTAATACAAAGCTAGAAGGAAGAATACAAAGGAGATGTTATGCCTTGCAATTGAAATAACTCGATCTTGACCTATTCAAAAAGTTATTGCTAATTAAAAAATAGTTAAAGGACAGAAGAAAGGAAATAGATACAGATTATAATACGTCTAGCTGTGTGATCCCAGGCAAAATGCTTAACTCTGCCTCAGTTTCCTCAACTGTCAAATGAGCTGGAGAAGGAAATGGCAAACCGCTGCAGGATCTTTCCCAAGAAAACCCCAGACAAGGTCACAAAGAGTCAGACACAACTGAAAACAGCTGAACAAAAAAATAATAATTCTTAAAGATGTTTAACAATATAAGTCAATTACCATAATAAGACCAAAAGAGAATAAAAAAGACCTTCATCAGCAAACACATGATAAACAATCTGAGAGCTGGCAGCCAAAGGCAATATGAGTGTAGAATATAATTTGGTAGTTCAATCATTTTTCGGTTGTGTCTGACTCTTCGTGACCCCATTTGGAGTTTTCTTGGCAAAGATACTGGAGGGGTTTGCCATTTCTTTTTCCAGCTTATTTTTTCAGATGAAGAAGTGAGGCAAACAGGGTTAAGTGACTTGCCCAGGGTCACAAAGTATTAATTGCCTGAGGCCACATTTGAACTCAGGAAGGTAAGTCTTTCTGACTGCAGGCCCTGCAGTCCACTGTGCCACCTAGATGCCCATAAACTTGTTTATAGATAGGAAAATAGGTATATTGATAATAAATGTTGGTGTTTTCTCAGTTGACTTTTTTGTAGTAATAAGGTCTGAAACTTTTCCCCTCATGCTTTTAACAGCTTTACTCTTCTTCATATGTGCTTTGAATCACTTCTTCAGCACCTAGCCAATTATGTCACATGCTATAACACATGTTCTAGTCTAGCTTCTTTCTCTTTATTGTCATTTCTCTTACCTCAATAAGAACATCTAGGATTGTGATGTTAAAATCCAAGTGTGATTGTACTATGTTTGACAGTGAAAAAAAAAGGGAACAGACCCTCTTTCACAAGGAACACTCCACAGTAGACCCTATCTTTACTGTCACAGAATTGACTAAAAGATGTAGAAAATAGGAGTCGTAGAGAATCTTAATGTGTTATTGTTTGTTGGGTATAAAAATAATTTAACTTGGTAGACCAAAACACTCTTCCAACAAAGTGTCTCCATCAACCTATACTTCAAAATTATTCAAGATTCTTTGAAATATTTCAAGCCTTTCCATCTGCCCTGCAGCCAAATTTTCTTTTATGTGAGGCCTCTCCTAATTAGCAGACCAACTTCTGAGGGCGCAGGGTCTACCTAACTTTTTAAATGTTGTATACCCAGAACATAGAGCAATGCTTGACATGTAGTAAATGCTTAATAAATTATTTTTTCTTTCATTCATTTTTTCATTCATTGACTTATTCTCTGGATTTCAGAAGAAAGAACGTTGGTCATGGAGTCCTTGCACTAAACTTATAGGGAAGACATGACCAGACTCCCCTAGGATACTGAGACATGGATGAAAGGTGATTAGCTTTATTGGAAGAAATATTCGAATTGATAAAATCACAGAGCCATCACGGTATTTGAGTTTTTAGATTCCAGGTTTTACACTCTTCCCATTATGCCTTGTTTTCTCTTCATAAATTTGCGTGCCATCCTTTTGCAGGGGCCATGCTAATCTTCTCTGTATTGTCACAATTTTAGCACATGTGCTGCCAAAGCAAGCACAACACCATGTTTTCTCTCACGTCCCTGAGAGTTTTTATCTACTTATCCTGCTCTAGGGCCCAAGTAGTCCACTTATCCCACTATATCTACTGGTTGTCCTTGGATTCCAGACCATGCTTTAGCTTCACAAGACATCCCACTAGTCACTTCCTCAGAACAAAAGACCCCTTCTTGGTCCATGTTCCTTTATATGTATTGTCTTCCCCTTCTTAGAATATAATCCCTTTTGTTTTTGCATGCAACTGGGAAATAAGATATACAAGCAATAGGGCATAGAAATCTATCTTGCCTTACAAGAAAGAAAGGGGAAAGGGGATGGGGGGAGGGAAATTGGGGTGATAGAAGGGAGGGCTGACTAGGGAACAGGGCAATCAGAATATATGCCATCTTGGAGTTGGGAGGAGGGTAGAAATGGGGAGAAAATTTGTAACTCAAAATCTTGTGGAAAACAATGCTGAAAACTAAAAAATATCAAAGAAAAAAAGAAAAAAAAACAAAAAAAGAAAAAAAAGCCTACCTAGCTCAACATATATTTCTCTCTATGCAAGTATGTTGCCTGACATAGCTTCCCTTAGCCTCTCTTAGGGATTCAAGTCAGAAGTGTGCTGCTAGAATTTTAACAAACATTTTCAGAGGAGAAAAAATAAAAAGGTACTGAAGATACACTTTTAAATTTAATCTGTTATTATTAACATTTTCTCCATCGTGTTCTTAAGTCTAAAAAATCATTAATTATAATAATAAAAATTAATAATAATTTAAAAAGAATGTAATCCCTCTGAGGGCAGGAACTGTCTCCTTTTTTTAAGTCTTTATTGATATCATTGAGTTTTCTTTTTAAATTACCAATTTCCCCCAGTATCCCTCTCCTTGCATCTTCCAGAGAGCCATTTTGTATAACAAATAGCATATTTTGAGAGACAAAAAGAGGAGAAAAAGCAATATAAACGATCATTACATTTTAAAAAGTCTGAAAATATGTGCAATGTGAGACACGTGTAGCTCCCCCCTCTGGAAGGGGACAAGGGTAGGAGTGTCTTCTCATATCTCTTATTTTTCATATATGTTCTTTATAATTTTCTAACATTTACTTTTTTTGTTATTGTTCTTTCCAATTACTTTGTGGTAGTCATTGCATAAATTGTTTTCTTGGTTCTGCTCACTTCACTCTACATCAGCTCATGTAGCTCTTTCCATGCTTCTCTACATGAGATACAAATTCTTCAAGTTCTTCACTTCTTAAAGCCCAGTATTATTCCAGTACATTTATACACCATAATTTGCTTGGCCAATCTCCAAATGAATCAATTTTGTTTCCAATTCTCTGGAAAGTACTGCTATAAATAGTCTGTTGAAATAGGAACTTTCTTCTTATTAATGACCTCCTTGGTGTATAAGCCTCATACTGGAATCTCTGAGGCAAAAGGAATGGACATTTTAGGGATTGTCTCTTTTTAAAAAATATTTGTGTCTCCAGCACTTAGGACAGTGACTGTCACACTGTGATTGCTTAATAAGTTCTTTTTCATTTACTTATCCTGTGTTTCTTCCTTGCCCACATTTTTATGAAGTGAAATTTAGTCCAAATGGAAACCAAGAGCAACCTTATAAGGGAGGAGAAAACAAACAGAACTTGTGAACCATGCTTCCACTTAGTTGCGTTTTCTTTTGTTTTCTGCTAAGGGAAATGGCCTCAGCATCAAGGAGATCTGGGCAAAGTTCTACCATCGACACATACTGGCAGGTAGTCCCTTAGCTGTCTAAGCAACTTTCTAAGACTGTTGTATTGTAAAGCAGGTACGACCTTCATTGGTAGAGGGAGTTTCCTTGTTGAGAGCTGCCTGTATCAATGTGTGGCGGAAATGTCACTATCTATACAATTCACTTCCTCTAGTAATGTATCTAGGGTAGCTAGGAGGCACAGTGGATTGAGTGCCAGGCCTGGAATTAGGAAGACTCATCTTCCTGAGTTCAAATCTGGCCTCAGACACTTACCCGGTGTGTGACTCTGGGCAAGTTGCTTGACCCTGTTTGCCTCAGTTTCCACATCTGTAAAATGACCTGGAGAAGGAAATGGCAAGCCACTCCAGTATTTTTGCCAAGAAAACCCCAAATGGGGTCACGAAGAATTGGACAAGACTGAACAAAGTAATACCTCTGATCGTTAGTCATTGGACAAGGGTCTTATATTTAGAATACCAATACCTAATTAACGTTCCCAGATCGTCTAAAATTCTGTGATTCTTAGCATCCTTGTCTCTATTTTTCACCAATCTGTTACAATCATACAAACAGTGCAAGAATGCTGCACAAGTTTCTGAGGGCTTAGTTTTCTCATTTTCGGAAAGACAGCATTGGACTCCATTATTTCTAAGCTCTCTTTCTAGCTCCAAAATTCTATAATATTATGATCCTAACAAAGAAGATTTCAGCTCCAGGTCAGCTCTTTGGTACCTGGGAGATTCAGAGCCCAAACATTGAAAAGAAACAAACAAACAAAAAAAAGAACATTTCAACTTCCCTCGCTTACCCTGATGATTCACAAAGTCAAACAAAACTTGCCTTGGTTTTCTTTAATATTTCCTCCCTGGATATGAAATCAAGTATAGATCATGGGGATTGATGTCAATGGTAGGGAAGAAGTCTTCACATTCTCTTAACAATAGTACTTAGACACAGTCAAAATATTGAATGGTTTAAAGCCTGTGGCTTCATATGGTCTACTTGGAAAGATCTGATGCAAGCACAATAAAAAATCCTAGTTACTGACTAGATTATTGACATGAGTTCAGACTCTGGTTCTATTGTTTTCTAGAACAAGTCTTTTTTTTTTAAATCCCCAAAATGAATTCCTTTGTTCCCTATCCTCTCTGCCCCAATTTTTTTAAGCTTCTCCTCCAGCTGAGACATAAGCCCAAGGCTATAATCAAATCAGTTTCTTCTGTAAAAGCTTTAGAAAATGGAAACCTGAACCTGAGAGTTATAAATGAACCGAAATGGACATGACTTTGAGAAAAATAGCTTCTAAGAAGACATTCAGAATCCCTCAGGAAATGGGAAGTTTGTGCTCCTATAGATAGCTTTATCATGGACATTTTTCAATAATAAAGGAGTTAAATTCTTCAACATTTTTCCCAGTGAGCTCATCATTTCAATAATGATCTATTATCTTTTCAATAAACTATAAAATGAAGAAGGGTTAGGCAATTCTATCTTAATATTATCCCATGTTGGGGAAATATCTAGTATTTTGTACAAATTGGTTTACAACAAGGCAGCTCTGAAATCAGAGGACCTGGGTTCAAATCTTATCCCTGCTGTTTCGTAGCTGTGTGACCCTAGGCAAGTCATCAAATGTCTGTAAGCCTCAGTATCCTCAGCTATAAAATGAAGATGGCCTCAAAGTTCTCTTCCAACTCGAGATCTATGATTTTATGACTCAACTTTATCATAGTAGGAAAAACAGAAAACAGTTCCATTTCTCAAATAAAGAAAGTGTGGCATAGTTTACATTTTCTCTCTCAGAACTGTACCATGAGAGCAGGAGAATTCTTCTAAGGGGAGAATGAAAATCAAAGTTGTTGAGGGAATACCAAATAGAAGAATGATTTTTTTTAGCACCACTAAATTAAAAAATAAAAATAAAAAACTTCCTGATCCTGTGTTCCCATCCATTAAATTTATACTAAAATGGATCTGTGATTTAATCGATTTGGATGTTCCCTCCAGTGATCGTGATACAACCTTATTATCATCTTATGAAACTTGTTTTAAATTCCTTAGTAAATATTTAAAATTATAAATAGCAAGTCATACTTAAGGTTTTAAGGTTTACAAAAAGCTTTAACCACAACAACTCAAGTAAGTAGAGCATACAGGCAATATTATCACCATTTTACAGATGGGGAAAATGAGAAGTGACACATCTTCCTCATAGTCATATAAATAGAAAAGTTAGAAAGTTATCAATGGCATACTTCTTCCTTGCATCACTTCATCTTCAAGTAGATGTTATTCAAGTGTTATTTTTAATGATATAATCATTTTTAATTTTTAATTAATTTAATTTAATTAATTTAATTAATTTTTAATGATATAAGTTGAAAGGCCAGAACTATATTATACCAGTGATTAGGACAAGCTCTTGTTCCCAAGAAACCATGGATTGAGTAAGGCCAGGAAGAGATAACCCTTGTACAAGAATTCAATATTGTGACTAGATTAGTGTAGGCTGGCTTGAAGGACATACTGACCCTTCCTTTCTCTTCCTTCCTCACACAAGCAAGAAATTATGTCCCACTCCAAAAGACATATGACCAACTTTCAAGTTCTGAATGGAGGGACCATGGAAGCTGTCAAATCCACCACAATGTCAACACCTAGACAACAGCAATACTAATTAACCCACAGTGCCTTCTTCCTGGTACAAGCTTATCAAAGTTCTGCCTAGATATTTGGCCAAGCACACACAAATTGTTTCTGACTTATGTCCTTGAAAATTCTAACCCTAATCTTACCATTTAAGATAAATCATGAAAATAAGACATTCCTTCATTCATTTTGTGGATCTGGGGCCCAAGACTCTACACACAGTACACCCCCTCATTCGCTGTTGAGAGTGGTATTTCAAAATAAACCCTTCCCTCAACTCCACCCCCAACCCAAAGAGATGGCGGAGGAGAAAGATAACTCAATACTGCTTTGTTGTACTTTGTTTTATGTGCTTTGAAGACAACAGATTAATTCTGCAGTGACTTTTTAAAGTTTAGAACATAAAATAAATAGGCCTTTTCTCTGACCCAGCTGCTGCTCTGCATTCCATCTTTCTTCCTCCTCCACTCTTCCTCTGATTTCTCTACCTCGCCCATCATGGATGATCAGCAGTAGGAAGAGAAAGAGAAAGAGAAGCAGTTCACGCTACTACCAATGGAAATGTCTCTTCCATAAGTATAAAGGCAACTTAAAAGTGTTAAGGGAATACACCTGGAGAATCCTATAGCTCTGATTCTAGAAGAAAACTGGCTATTCTCTTATTTAGGACCACCCAAATATCATGAGTAAAAAGAGAATTAGTCTCTTGTCCCACATCTGCCAACATGAGCAAATACTTCCCTGTGCCTCAGTTTCTTCACCTATAAAATGAAGAGATTGGGCTAGGTGATATCTAAACTCTTTAAGGAGGCAGTCTGCCATGATGGGAAGAGTGCTGGAGCCAAAGTCAGGAATACCAGGACTTAAAACTAGTCTTCAACACTTATTACCTGGATGATCATGAGAAAATCATTGGAACTCTTCCGAGTGTTTCCTTACTGCCCAAATGGGGATGATGTGAGGACGTAACAAGGCTTAGATGAGGCTCAAATGAGATCAAATATATAAAGTTCTTGGGAAATTTGAAAAAGCCATATGTAGTCAGCATTTATTGGTATTATTCAGGTGTTTTCAGTTGTGTCCAACTCTTCATAATTCCATTTGGGTTTTTTTTTTTTGGCAAAGATATTGGAGTGGTTTACCATTTCCTTCTCCACCTCATGCCATAGATGAGGAAACTGAGGCAAACAGGGTTAAATGACTTGAAATTACTACTATTTTCTTTTCAGCATCTAAAATTTATGATGCTACAATCCTAGCTCTTGATCCTAGGAAGCCTTCATGTTTTAAAATTCTAGGACTATCCCTTTTTCCTGGGTCCAGGTCACAGTATTAGTCTTCATGCCTTTAAACTATCTCCTCCATTCTCTCTCTGATTACATCACCCACATACAGCCATTTAAATCCATTTGCACTTTAAGCAGGCAAGTCCACAGCCTCTTTTTTCATAGATAGAAATATTTGTCAGAGCTTGCCTGAACGTTAGGAATCATATAGTCCAACCTCTTCATTTTACAGGTAAAGAAACAAGTTAAAGATCTACCCTAGGTCACACAGCCAAACTAAGAGTCAAATACAGATGTCCTGACTGTTCCAGAATACTTTCTCCTATCCCCTTTCTTAGAAGGGGAAAGATGTCAAATGTGTGATAGACCCATATAATGCACAATATCAGAGAAATACTTCCGAGAACTGCATCAAGGCCTAAGTGAGATTTTAGAGAGAAAGGTTATCAGGAGGCAGAACATCCAGGAAGATTTCTTGGAGGAGGAGGCATTTGAATTAGATTTCAAAAAATGAACAGGAATTGAACAGTTGAAAAGGGGGAGGAAGACATTCCAGGAATAGGGAACAGAATATCTCCTGAATGTTTTCAATCTTTCTTAACACAGCAAGTTGTGCTCACTTTTAAATTGGTTGCTCTGCTCACCCAGGTACCTGCTCATATGTTCTGCAAACTGAGATTTAGAAATGAGAAGAGGGAGAAACAAAAACATATAAAAATACAGAAATCAGGCAAGGCTCTTAAAACATGGGTGGATTTACAATAGAACATAGAATTAAAAAGATAGCTAAAAGTCCTAGTCTTATTATATGCAGTATTTAAACACCATAAGACCATCACACATGAAAGTGATATTAATGAACTGAAATAAATCTCTCTTCATTACAAGGACATATTTCAACAATAATGATCATTAAATTCAACCTCAGTTGGACTTCATTTAGTTATTGTTGGTTAACATCAGTGTGACTACATGTACTCAGGTTATAAGGAGCAGAATATTTTGCAGTTTTTTTCAGCCAGAATGGGATTACCCCCTCACTAAGCAGATTTAATAACTCCAAGCCTCTAATCACTCATAACCATAAGGGAAAATAGGATATAGAACCAACTTTTAAAAAGCTAATCTTGCTATTTGTAAAACCAAATAAGAGTTAGGTAAGAAAAGTTATTATTCATGAGCTTTCACTAAGCCATCCCAAAACTGGGCATATACCTTAAGGAGGTAGTTTACAAAAAAGAAGTTCCCATATATTACAAGCATTCCTGGTAGCACTGTTTGTGGTAGCAAAAACTGGAAACAAAACAGGTGCCCATCAATTAGGAAGTAGCTAAAAAAAACCTGTAGTATAGGGACATGATAAAATATTCTTTATACCATGAGAAACAAACAGGAGGAATGCAGAGAAATATGAGAAGACTTTTATGAAGTGATTCAGAGCAAAGACAGTAGAACCAAGAGAACAATATACACAATAACTATAGAAATGCAAACAAAAATGTTAAAACTCAGATTAATTGTAATGAATGATTACAGAGAAAGAAGGAAATAGATGTTCCTCTAATGTGTTTGAGAATTTGGGGAAGGAAAATACTTAAAATGCCTCTAGGTCCATCAAGAGTGTTCTGTTTGAGAGAGCACAGAGAATTTAGCAACCAAGAGACTGGGTTTAAATTTTTACTTCCTGGTGACTTATTGTGTGCCTCAGTTTCCCCATCTATAAAACAGAACTTGTAACACCTCTCAGCTCTTTGTATTCTGAGGTGTGTTTAGGTTAAGTACCTAGAAAACATGATCAACTCCTTAGTGAAAATCAGTAATCAGCAAGCATTTATTTACCAATTATGTGACAGGCAGAGGCAGCTAAGTGGCTCACTGTATAGAACCCTGGGCCTGGAGTCAGAAAGACCTGAGTTCAAATCCAGCCTCAGACACTTATTAGCTGTCTAGCCCTAGGCACATCATTTAACCTCCGTTTGCCTTAATCCCCTGGAGAAGGAAATGGCAAACCACTCCAGCATCCTTACCAAGAAAACCCCACGGCCAGTATGGTCCACAGGGTCACAAAGAATCAGACATGACTAAATGACTGAACATGTGACGAGCAGTGTGCTGAATAGTTGGAATATAAAGAATGATAAAAGACAGTCCCTGCTCTCAAAGAGTTCATAGTCTAATGGGATAAGAGGAGGGAATAAGCATGAATGTAGTGCCTAAGCTAAGCTTCTTTCTTTTTACCAATACATACACAGAACACAAACAGCTGAGTCTGAGACAAGTAATGGATTTCCAATCTCATTTCAGAAATGCTCCTGTGTCACATCTTCATAAGCATAATACTCTCAATTTATACAACTCATTTTTGATGGATTTACAGGTTTGGGTTTTTTTTTTAATTTCTTCAGAAGTCCCTGTCCTTTCCAGTCTCCCTTAAATATCTCTCTACCTCTCACACAAAATTATTTCTTTATTCAACTTTCCAAGAGTCCTGAGAAGGTTTTAACAGAATAGACAAAGAAAAATGGGCTTTTAACAGAATAGACAAAGAAAAATGGGCAAAAAGGTTTGCTGGAAGGAATAATGTAAGTTAGGGGGAGGCATGCATATTTGGCTCTATCTGGGGAAGACCTGCTTAACAATTAGAGCTGTTCAAAGGTGGAAGGAGTCGCCTTAATAAGTAACCAGTAGAGGTCGTGAAGTCTAGGATAAATGCCCTCTGGTCTGGAATGTTGTAGATGGGCTTCTGATTTCAGGTATGGTGAATAAAACTGGGTGACTTCTGCAGTCCTTTCAGACTCAATTTCTACGATTCTGTGTTCCACATACTCTACCTGAAGGAAGAGTTAACACCTGGATAGGGAAGCTTTTTTATTTTTTTTTTGTCCGGACCTGTCATTTCACTGGGGTGAGGGAATAGCCCAGTGAGGGGACTGTCTTTTCCAGTGCAGATCTACAATTGTTCTTGTAGTCTTTAGACAGGGGTCTGGTTGGGTGGTTAAGTGAGTTGTCCAGAATCAAACAGCCAACATGCATCAAAGAAAATAATCACTTCAATTCAGGTTTTCCTGAGTCAGGTGATAATCTAGCCACTGTTCCTCAGACCCAAGTATGACATGAAATCAAAAGCACTGTAGTGGATAGAGCATGGGACTTGAAATCAGGAAGAGTTCAGTATGAATCAGATACCAACAAGCTGTATGACCTTGGGCAAGTCACTAAACCCATTCCTCAGTTTCCTCCTCTATAAAATGGGGAAAACAATAGCATCCACCTCACAGGGCTGTTCTGAGGATCAAATGAATTAACAAATACAAAGCACTTTGTAAACCTCGAAGCTCTATATTTAAAAAGCGCTCTTGTTATGCCAGCTAATAAGCATTTATTAAGTACCTGATATGTGCCAGGCACTGTGACAAGTGCTAGGGATACAAAGATATAGTTCCTGATCTCAAGGAGTTTTCAGTCTAATACAGAAGACAATGCAAAAACAATTACGTACAAACAAGATATGCACCGGATGAATTAGAGAAAATCAAGGAATGGAATGCATTATTATTATTATCATTATAATTATCATAATTAATCTTTAAGGGCTGCTCTGATCTCTGAAGACCATCCAAAGGTAAAACTTACAGGGCCGGGTGCCCCTAAGAAGAGATATAATATGAACACCTTCATCTCCTAAGACAGGGCTGTCCAAAATGCGGCCCACAGTGCGATTTATGGGGCCCGCCTACAAGCCTAGAAATTTATATAAATGCTTTAATAAACAAAGCCAAGCTACCGCAGAGCTCTCACTAAAATGGCAAATCAAAATATACTGTCTATTGCTTCAACAGAAACCTAAGGTTGGCCAGCCCTGTCCTAAGAGAAAGGTAGGAAAGCCCCATCCACTTATTACGGACCACTACTTACCTTAGCTGTTTCTAATTAAGGGGCTCCATATTGGGATATCCTGGCTACGGAGCCAGATATATAGCCACATCACCTGGAGGTAAGCTGAAATTGCAAGCCCTGAGTATAGAATAAACATTCAAGAATATGTGATTGGCTAATCCAATCTCATATCAACACTGTCAAATATCACATGCGCATATGAAGAGGCAAAAATATACAGAAAGCACACATAAATGAATCTCCTTCGTCAGGAAATTTAATAAGGCTCAAAAATAACACGGAATAGCTCGTATGTGGGAAAATTTTTATAGTAATTCATTTATGGGAGGATGGGTAAAAAAATACAACCTCAAACAGATGTGATGCCAACATGATTTTACTACATAAAGTAAAGATGATGGAAATTGATAGAAATTTAATTCATTAAAAAGATCACATCAGCAGCATTCTTAAAATGTTCCAAACAGTTGGAAGGGACTATCATTTGTCTCTAGCTTTAAAGGAAAAAAAAAAAGATTCAGACTGCAAATCATTTCCAACCCAAACACTAGGTCTATGGAAACACAGTCTGTAATATAGCTTGGCCACACATGGCCTTATCTTGTAAATATACTAGCTTCCTCACATCAACACTGTTTTCAATGTTTCCTTATTAAATGCTCCACTTCAAAGCACTGATCTCATCTCCTCTAACAGATTACAGTAAAAGGATAGCATTCTTTTGTTTTCCATTACTGTTCTTTTGCAAGTTGTTTTCTCTGTAACATATCAGATTAAGATAGATGTTTTCTTCCAGAAATTCTCATTAAAGAGTGCTCATTTGAAGAGGACACTCTTCAAATCATCTGGTTTATCAGATGCAAAGTCTGAGGCCGCCTTGGTTTTTATGTGCTCTACATCAGGAACTAAGTTTTTCTTTCAGGTATATTCTCAGATGGACTCTAATTATTTAATAACAAATACATGACAATTTGTGTTGCAATCTAAGATTTATACATTATTAGGGTTGGAAGACTTACAGAACACCTAGTTCAAATCTCTCATTTTAAAAAAATGAAGAAATTGAGGCCCAGATATTATGGCTTTTCCAAGGTCATATAACTAGTTAGTGGCAGAGCTGGGATTTACGAGATGCTTTCTTTATTTAAAAAATTTGTTTCTTTGTTTTTTATATCATAACCATTTCCATAAATGCCCTCTATCCAAAGCCCTTTGCTGTTACGAGGAAAATAGTTAGTCACATCTGTCCATGTAATACCGCATTCAGCCAGTGCCGTTCCCCATTCTCCAGTCTAACCCTTTTTAAAAATGAGCTAATGATGGCTGAAAAAATGGAAAACAGACAAAAGGACAGGCATTGATGAAGAGTCATTGGTCTTGGAGGAGAATATCATCTTTAGAGGACAAATAGTTAAATTAATGTTGGTTAATATCTATGGATGATCAGTGTGGTGGAAAGAGCTATCATTAATTTGTATCTCTCCTCACTTTCCATCTTTGACCATTTTATCCATTATCAGTTCTTCTATCTGTCCTCCTCTTCTTACCTGTTGCTACCTTATGGTAATGAGGGTGGGACTTTTTTGTTGTCTTCTCTTTTGGAATGCTGAGGCCACCAAGTGCCTTTGATGAGTCCTGCCTTTGTTTCAATTGGGAATCTTTGATTGAATCAGGAGTTTTTGATGACCTGCTTACATCAAGGGAAAGCCTAAGTCATGTGAGTTTGAGTCCCATGGTTGGGAAGCTCTTTGACCATGAAGAAGTATATACAGACTCAGAGGTTAGCATTTTGCCTTTGGGGGCACACTCATTGAAAGAGTGTTGGTGACAAGAATCTGGGTAGCCATTGAAGCAGCACCCCCACCCTGGCTTTGAAAACTCAGATGTTGTTTATCTCTCTGGTATCTATGTGTATATTGCTAAGGATAGACTGGTTTGTGTTATTTGCTCTGTTTAGATAATGTATACTTGTAATTTCTTTTGGTATACTCTCTGAAGTTCAGGGTGCTGGCTTTTCCCCCTGAACTAAGTGAATTAATATATGTATGTTTAATTAAAGTAAGATTGTTAACCCCTTAAAGTTGCTTTCCTTAGAAAAGTAGATCAAAGGACCTGTGTTAGCAGGCCTCCTGTGTGCTGGTGTTATCGGTCTTGCACAGCCACAGTAGCAGCAAGTAGTATTGTTGTTACAGCTGCAAGCTGGTCCAAGGCCCCTTCCCTTCTTCTCTAGACTACTGTAATGGCCTTCTGACTGTTCTTCTTGTCTTCAGTCTAATCCTCCAATGCATCCTTCATTTTGCTGATCACATAGTCTTTCTAAGCTTACCACTGTAATTATATCTCTCCTATAGTCAAACATATTCAGCGGCTCCCCTGACAGTCTGACTTTGACCTGCTTTTCCATCTTCATCTCATATTATTCTGCTTCACATAATCTGTGACCTAGCCAAAACTGAACCACTCTTCATTCCTCTTTTTGTTTTCCCTTCTCCATTCTTTTGTTTACTACAGCTCCTTTGCCTGGAATGGACCTCCCCAGTTATGCCCCCTAAAGCCCTGTTAGATCTTCCTGCTGAAGTGCCTTCTGTTTTGATGGTTCAGCTCAGGTGTGACACCCTCCGCTGAGCCTGCCCCACCTCCCTCAGCTCAAAGTTACTCAAAGATGATCACACTTGCCCATGTTGTCACTGTTTATTTACGTACAGGTATCTGCCCTAATTTAGATTGTAACTCTAACAAAAGCAAGGTCTGTGTCTTACATGTTTCTGAAGCTCTAGCATCCAGAGTACCTTATACATGTAGGAATTTTATGTGTCAATTTTGAATTTTTTAGTAATCTTTATTATTGCCCAGGGCGTCTACATGGTGTAGTGGATAGAGCACTGGGCCTGGAGTCAGGAAGACCTGAGATCAAATTTAATCTTACACACTGACTAGCTGCATGACTCTGGGCAAATCGCTTTATCCTGTTTGCCTCAGTTTCCTCATCTGTAAAATGATGGGGTCACAAAGGGTCGGACACGATTGAAAAATGACAGAACAACAACAAATTATCTCCCACCATCAGTGAAGCTGAGTAGTGGAATATCACCCCTGCCCCCAGGGAGCCCCTGTCTCCTTGGGCACACTTTCTAGACTTACAGACCCAGACATGAAGCAATACAAGTCAAAACTGGGGCATGATGTAGCAGATAGGGCTCTGATCTTGGAGTAATACCTGAACTTAAGACCCAGGCATCACATTTAATAGCTGTAATTTGAGTCACATCAGCTTTTCTCATCTGTAAAATTGAGATAATAAGTGATAAGTGCTGTAAACAACCTGCCTCACATGATTGATGTGGAGAAAGTGCTTCATGAACCTCAAAGCTTTCTATAAATATTATTAACTGTGTGGACTACAATGATAACCATAATAAACAAGATCAGAGTTATGAAAGAAAGTCAAAAAGGTAGGTGTGAGAGCAGCCTATGGTCCAGTGGTATCTTGTGGTATTCTAGGCATACACTGGACGCATGCTGGGTCTTCAGGGTACGATATTCAGAGCTGGACAGGGCTTTAGCGCCCAGTTAATCCTATTCCCTCATTTTTCCGATGAGGACATTGAGATCTGAAGTTAAGTGACTTTGTTCCAGGCTGGCCAGCCAGTAAGTAGATCCAGGATGCAAACCCAGGTCTTCGAATCAATCTAATATTTATAAAGTGCCTGGCACACAGTGGGTGTTTAATAAATGCTTGTTCCCTTCCCATTCACCTCTGATTCCGAATTGTCTTGTGCTCTGGCTTCTCTGGCTTCCTTTAAGTCCTAGATAAAATATCACCTTCAAAAAGCCTTTCCTTTATTCCCCTTCATGCTAGTGCCTTCCAGCTAAGATTAGCTACAATTTATCCTGTGTGGATCTTGTCTGCATGGTGTCTCCATCAGACTGTGAGCTCTTTGAGGGTAAGAATCTTTTTTTTTTTGCCTTTCTTTTCAAGCACAGTATCTGACAGAAAATAGAGGCTTAATAAATGCTTGTTAACTGCCTTGGATCTCTAGTTAATGTCTCCCTCTTAGAAAAAGAAAGATAATAAAATATCCAACAATTGAGAGAAAATATCACAGACATACATGGTATCCAATCCCAGGAGACAGAGAACCACAAAAGGAGGTAACCTTTCTTACTTATATGTTTATTTTGTACCTAATAAAAGTTAAGGTGATTCATACTCATAAGAGTCAGTGTGGTATATAGTAGGACTAGAGCTCGCCTCCAGAAGCCCTGGGTTCAAGCCCTGTTTCCAGCACATCCTGGCTATGCCAGGGGGAGAAAGGAGAAGGAGAGAAGAGGACATTATTTTCTCAGGATCCTAGACCTAAACTAAGCCACTGGAATGAAGCATCATCAATAAACCAGCAGGCCACTCAGTACAATGGAAAGCAAACAGATTCTGAGTCAGGGATTCAAATCTTGCCTTTAATATTTATTAGGGGCACGCCCTTGGGCATATCACTTAGCCCCCCCTCCCCTCAATTTCTTTAGCTGTAAAATGAGAGGAGAGGCAAATGAGACAGCCTCAGAGCTCTCTTCTATTTCTAGATCTGCTCCCGAAAGCGGCTTTGGGGAGGTGTGGCCCTAGGGACAGCTAGGCAGTGCAACGGATAGAGTTCTGGACCTAAAGTCAGAAAGACCTGAGTTCAAATCCAGCCTGAGACACTTATGAGTGCTGTGACCCTGGGCAAGTAGCAAACCTGTTTGCCTCAGTTTCTCTAACTGTAAAATGGGGATAATAACAGCCCCTGAGGATCTGTGAGGATCGGATGAAATGATATTTGTTGAGCACTTAGCACAGTGCCTGGTACATAGTAGGCCCTATAAATGTGTGTTCCCCCTTCTTTAGTTTTACCAGAGGCCAGACCGGCCCATGGGTCAGCACAGAAGCCAAAGCAATTGTACACAAAGAGAGCTTTCTCGGGCACTTGCTTCCAAGCAGAATTAGCCGTAGACACTAAGTGGCTTCCAGCTGAAACTGCACTGCCCAGGTGAGGCTGCTGTTCCTGCTGCCTCTTCAGCCAGGGCCTTCACTGAGACATCAAATGCAGACTTCTCTGAAAGGGGCCCCTGGTTGTGGGCATCCCTCACCTTCCTGTCGAGGTGCCCTCGCTTCCAGTCTAAGAGGGAGGCAAGCCCAGGGATCCTTTAGGATAGGAGACCTCTGACCTTTCTCTTGCCCTCCCTCTCCGTAACCCAAATCTGGAGTGCTGGAGAATCAGGAAAGGAAAGAAGTTTGGCGGTGAGGAGGCTGATCCGATTCCGCTTTCCTACCTCAGCCCCAGCCTTTCAGCTTACTCAAGCTTGCCTCTAATTTTCAGTAAGTGGCTTTATCTGGGAGACACAAGAACTCTGCTTCCCATTACAGACACCTTTTCATTTATTAACAATAAGCTAGCATTTATAAGACGCTTTACATATCACTTTTGAGCTTAACAACTCCATGAGCTAGGGGCTCTTATTATTCCCATTTTACTGATGGGAAAATGGGAGGCTGACAGAGGTAAAGTTAGTAAGTGCCTGAGGCAGGATTTGAACCCAACACTTTTATCTACCACATCACCTTGTTACCTTGAATTTAACACTCAGGAGTTCTATAACCTTGCACTTTTCAAAGCATACACGTTCGGGGCACCTAGGTGGTGCAGTGAGTAGAGCACTGGCCCTGGAGTCAGGAGGACCTGAGTTCAAATCTGGCCTCAGACACTTGACACACTAGCTGTGAGACCTTGGGCAAATCACTTAACCCCAATTGCCCTGCCTTCCCCGTCTAACAAAAAAAAAAAAAAAAGAAAAGATAAATCTAGACTATGGAAAAAGTCACCATTTAGTCTTACATATAGATTCAGGGAGTTTGTTGTTGTTCAGCCATATCCAATTCTAAATGAGCCCATTTGGGGTTTTCCTGGCAAAGATACTGGAGTGGTTTGCCATTTTCTTTTCCAGCTCATTTTACAGAGGAGGAAACTGAGACAAACAGAGTTAAGTGACATGCCCAGGGTCACACAGCTAGTAAATATCCAAGGTTGAATTTGAAATCAGGTCTTCCTGATTCCAGGCCTGGAGTTCTAACAGCACCACTTAGCTGCCCAGATTTAGGGAGAGACTCGGAGAAAGAAAAAGCTGATGTAATCTTAGGTTATATAAGAAGAAAAGCAAAGCTTCCAGGAGTAAGAAGACGATAACGCTCTGCCTAAAACATATGTGGAATATCTTGTCAGTTCTGGACGCCATATTTTAAAAAAGACATCAGTAAAATGGAGAGTATCTAGAAGATGGCATACAGATTGGGTAAAGAGCCTTGACTCTATGACTTCTAATGATCTCTTGAAGAAGCTGGGGATGCTAGTCCGGAGAAGGGAAGGCTGAGGAGGAACAAGATCCAAGTAATTAAAAGCTTTTAAGTTCAGCCCCACGAGGCAGACCAAGGTGTAGTAGGTGTAATTTGCAAAAAAGAAAAAAAAAAGAAAATTTAGGCTCAGCATATAGAAAGACTTTTTAAGAGTCAGACCAATCAACGAGTGAAATGGATTGATTGCCCCGGGAGTTAGTAGGTATGTTGGTGTGATGATTTCTTTTTCAGTTATATGTTAGATTAGTTGATTACTGAGCTTCCTTCCATCTTTGAAATTGTGTGATTCTGAGAGCATGGGCAATTTAAAAAAAATAAATGTTGCATGATAAATCTAAGGTATCTACTTTTTTTTTTTAGAAAATCTTATTTTTATTGATATCTTTGGTTTTTACAGTACCTTTATTTCTAAATATATCCCTAACCACTTCCCTACCCAAGGAGCCACAGGGGCATTTATTTTAAAGCTTGGTCCCAACCACACTCACAGTCACACTTACTAGCTGTGTGGCATTTGACAAGTCAATCTCTGGGCCTTAATTTCTTCATCTCTAAAGGGGTAGGGGGTCCCTCCAGCCTGTGCTTTGTCAGATAATGGAACTGGACTTGGTTGGCCTATGGGGGCCATCCAGCTCTAATCTGTGATCTTGGTAATGAATATGACCCAAGAGTACTGGCTCTAGAGACAGAGAAACTCAGTTGAAATCCTACCTCTGAGGCTTGGTAACTGTGTGAACCTGGGCAAGTTACCTAACCTCCCTGGGCCTCAGTTTCACCATCTGTTAAATGATGGGGTCTGACTAGATAGCTTCTAACGTCCCTTCTCTCTCCCCTCTCCTCTCTCTCTCCCCAGCCTTCTCTCTCTTTCTCTCCCATTCGTGTGTATGTGCATATATGTGTGTGTCTATATATACACATAACACATATATACATATAATACTATAATGAATATATGTACACATATGTCTGTGTATAAATACACATGCACACATATACTATATCATATATACTACATAACACTATATGATAAGACCAACAAGTATGAGGGATATAAAAACATGGGAAGACTGTTCTAGATAATGAAAAGTAAAAAATTCAGAAGAATATATACTAATTACTACATGGAATTAACTGGAAGCTTTTATGACATTTGATGTGTTGGAAATTCATTTATTTAAATGTAAATAGTTGCAACACAAGTGTAATTGGCTGCACTGACTTTTAATATTGTTTATAACAAATTGTTAATAAAAACAATACTCTCCCCCTCTCCCATCCCCCTAAACCCTCCCTATTTAGCCGTAGAAACAGCAATGGGTGGAGGAGGGGCACGCGACCCTTTCTACATACTTGGCCCTGGACATGTGCAGGCCAACCCGCATTGTACATTGTTCAGCCGAGCCCAGCCTCTCACCACCTGCACTCCCCCTCCACCCCACCCTAAGTACTCCTGGGCAGGTGTGTGCCAGAGCTGAGCTGGGTTTTCCTTTCAGGGAGAGAATCTATCTTCCTTCTGTGACATGAGTTCCTCCACATCGGTGTGAACCTTAGCCTCCCTCAGGTCCCTATTTCCAGAGGTTGCCTTTCCTTAAAGTGAAACGTGACGACCCGTCAAGCCAAGCTTCAAGGCCGACTTAAGAGCAAGTCTCCTGTTTTGCGGCCCTTATGAATCGTTCTTTCTTTTCGCTCGCACAAAAACATTTCCCTGACTCCCTCCCACTGCAGTATCGGAGCTGCCAGTGGATAGAGGTGCATAAAGGTCCCATTGTTTCTCTTTTGGAAGAGCACAATGTACCTGCTTTAGATAAAAAGTCCCCCTCTACTCCTCCCACCCCCCCAGCCACATTTTCCCTCTGTCTTTCCTTTGCAATTTATAGAGCCATCAATCAAATGCATAAACTCAAATTCTAACCTTATTAAAAAATGTACACATTTCGGCTTTACAAACCGCTTTCAGAGTTTTCTATGTCATAAGATAGAGGTTTTATTTTCCGAGATGAGTGCTGAGAACTTTAAGACAATTCTGTCTGCAAAAGGAACCCATTCATTCCTTCCCCCTGCCCCAGCTCCAACCTTCCTGCCCACCCAATAATTTACCTGATTTCAAAATGATCTGTTCCATACTAAATGTGCTCCAGACGGGCACTGCTGTACTTTGTAGAGAGGGACATGATAAAGGCAAGTGATAAAAGTAACTGGGCTGTTAGCTAGCTCCCTGCCAGACCTAAAAGGTTCTGGGAAGATGGTTAGATAGGACCATCAATCTGCAGAAGTGCAGAGGACAGCCCTTGCCTGTCACTTCACTCCAACCTGTCACCTATAATCTGTGCTCAAGAGGATGTGAAAAACATGGGATTTTAATTCCAAAAACAACTTTTTACTACTTTCTAATATCCATAATCCATATATCTGAAGAACGCTAGAACACTCAGGAATTTAATCAGAGTATTTATTAATGCCTTCATGAACATGCCTTTCTTTAGTTTTCAGAAAATAATGCAAAGTATCAGTCTCTGAATAGAAATTAAACTCTTGCTTCAAAGGGTGGCTACATAATAATAATTCATAATATATCATTATTAGCAAATGGTATTCTCTAGCATACCACATCTTTTACCATCATACATTGACTGAAAGGAATAGAGAATACAAGATCTTATCGTACTGATTGTTAAGCATCAAAAAGCACTTGACTGGACAGAGGAAATCGTCTTTTAGGCTATTCTGCGGCCAGGTGACTCCCATGACTTTGGCAAAATTGAATTAAAATTCCTTGAAAGATGTAACAATGGAGAAAGCTTGGATCGTTGACCTTCTGAGGAGTAATATCAAGTGAGATATGAAACAGATAGAAAAGTGTGCCCCAAATATGTTTTCCAGCGTCATAGAGACTAGCAAAAAGTCTGAATGGAAGAGATATTCCTTATAGACCAAAGGTTCTTAAGCCTTTTTTGCCTCTTCTGGCAATCTGGTGAAATCTATGGAACTCTTTATACAATAATATTGTTAGAAGTATACAAAATGCATAGGGTTACAAAGGAAATTAATTACATTGAAATTGTTAACTGTTTAAAAAAACAACAGAAGACCAAGTTGACAGAACTTGGGTTAATATTCTATAGATAATATGTATGTGTACCCTCCAAGTTTTTCCTGGTTGAGGATAACATGCTAATTACTGTATATCAGCCCTCAGAGTAGACTCTCCTAAAATCATACAAAAGACTTTGGCTTAATTATCCACAATGGAAAAAAAAAACCAAGTGGATGAGAAATGCTTATTGCTCAGGCTATAATATACAGTTGGTTGTACAGCTCATTGAGTGGGTCCATCAACACATACACCTCAGATGTACACTGGGAAAGAATAATGAGCTGGGCCCAGAATTAAACAGGATGAAAAAAAATTGGTCTGGAATGCCGTTAGGAAATTTTGTTGCACTGTTGAAACAAATGAGTCATCTTTTAAACGACAATATTTTTCCAGCAATGTAATTCTTCGATCCAATGTAATTGAATTGTAGTTGAATCTTTAATTCAATGTAATTCTTTCAGTTTGCTGTAAGTCATGGAATACTGGAGCCTACAAACAATTGGAGCTGAGGGTGAGATAAGGGCCGTGAAGAGGGATGTAGTGGATGTGAACAGGCTGTAGCACATTACCAGCCAAGAACTGAAAAGGCATTATAAAGACTGCCATCATAGAGGTATGATCAGACAAACAATGTGGGCTGGTCATATAAGGAGAGAAGAGACAGCTGGGCTACTCCATTGGTATCCATGAAATGTCATGGTAGCTAAGTGACACAAAAGATAGAGCACCAGACTTGGAGTCAAGAAGACCTGCGTTCAAATCCTCTTGTAGAAATTCACTAGCTGTATGACCCTAGGTAAGTCACCTAACCTCTGTTTGCCTCAGTTCTCTCATCTATAAAATGGGGGTGACAATAGCACCTACCTCTCAAGGCTGTTATGAGGACCAAATGAAATAATATTTGTAAAGCGCTTTACAAATCTTAAAGCTTTGACATAAATAAATGTCAAGGTAAGTAAAGAAAGACAGTAGAAATTATAGGAGGACATGGATTAAATGCTTATTGACTGACTAATAAAATACACACAGGTAAATTGTAATCTGCTCTACTAGAGAAAGACCCAACATAGATGAGATAGATCCATTTAAATAAGAAAATTTTACAAGGTGCTTTCCTCATGCTAACTCTGAGATAACCAGTCAATAAATATATAGACCTACTATGTGCCAGGCACTGTGTTGAGTGCTTAGGATACAAAGAAAGGTAAAAAACAGTTGTTCCTGACCCCAAGAAGCTCACAGCCTAATGGGGGGACCACTTGCAAACAACTATGTACGCACAAGTTATGTACAAGATAAACTGGAGATAATCAACAGAAGAATGATTATCATCCCTGTTTTATTGTTGTTACTTGTCCTTCATTCTGGAGGAGGACCGTGGTACCAGGAAGGTGATGCCATGACATGCAAGTGAATTGGATTTAAGTGAGGCAGGACTGGGCAAAGTCACCAGCCTCACTTTCTCCTCCTGAGTCATCTAGGTGCAGTGATCAGATATAGATCAGGATGATTGGAGATGACCCTCTTCCCATTTTATAGATAATAAGGAAACTATGGCTCAGAGAGGGAAATAGGCTAGTCCAATGTCATACAGCAAGGAAGTGTCAGGGCCAAGATTCTAAAGTAGGCGTTCTGACTCCAATGTCCATGCTGTTACCACCACCACCATTGCCACTCAACTCCCCTCTAGACAGGCACTACTCACAATATGGGTATATGCACAGGCAGCACATTTCCCCCTATAAGCTCCTAAAGAACTCTGAAAGAAACAATGCTGTCATCATTCTAATAACTTAGGCACAGAGTAGTTGAATTACCCTATGGGATGAGCTTTTGAGTTTCTAAGAATACTGAGATCAGAATCTTGGAAATATGATAGACAACCATTTCCTTTACCCATCGCTGATTCACTCCATTGCTTCTTTTTGCAATTAAGAAATTAAGAAGGAATTTACCTCAATTTTACTTTTTGAGATTACTAGGCTATGCTGCTTTTATATGAGGATAATGACACATAAAGATGTTATTGTCTATAGTGACAAACCAGATACAATCGGTATACAAAACTATGGCGTTATTTGGGACTAAACAGAGAATTGGGATTTGATTTTTTTTTTCCAGCACGTAAGATACAATATGCTTTCAGTCATCCAAAGACTGGTGATTTGGTTGTGAATTATTCAAACTCTCTCTACATTCTTTTTAGTCTTACCCCTTGGCCGAATCATTAATTCTTCCATCCAAAGAAAGGCCAAAGGATGAACAAACAGCAAAACTCAAATTATTCAAGTTTTCTAATTACTAAAAGACCTAGAGAAAGGTTTTCAGGTGAGGAGATAGATGCTAGGATTAACAAAGTATTTTAAGAGTTGGTTGAGGCTTTGTGATGACATGTGTTTATGAAACAGTTAAAGGTTAGCATTATCAAGGTAAAGGAACCCTTCATTTTGTTTAAGATTACTTCCAGACTTCAAGGATGTCGAATTTCATCATTGTGGGTCCTCCAGTGATCGCAATCCCTCTACCCCTTAGTAAGAATCTTTTTCTGAGCTACCGTGGCTAACAAGTTCATTATCCAACCCACTAGAGAGCTGCTCTGAATTACCTAGGCTGATGTGCAGGCAAACAAAGCAAAACAAAACATACAGCCCATTGCCACATCTACTCTCTTGAAGGCTTTCCAGGTTGATAGGCTGGCCAGAACTTGCTTTGCAGTAGCCTTTGGGAATCCAGAGTCACCTTCATAAAGCATCAGAATGGAGCTTTAGCAGACGATGGTTAAAAATAAGGTTAAATACATGGGCCCACTGCCTAATTAGAAAGGACTAGAATTAGGAGAACTGGTTTCAGTGCTGTCCAAGATTTAAGGTCTGAAACTACTGTTTATCTAACCTGCTGATCATGACACAGCTTTAATGGCACTATGTATATATACAGTAGGTACTAAAAAATTAATGTCTTAGAATGAACTCAGAAAGTCCACACTCTCACTCTGCAGAAAGTTCTATTCACACATGCATACTATACCAAGAAAGATCCTTGTAAAAACAGGAATAATTTTCAAGTTCTATCTTTGAATCCCCAGGACTTCAGGCAGTGCCTTTTACATAGTAAGAATGAATGGATCGTTGAAAAACATTATTAAGCCCTCAATACATGCAAAGCTATGTGCTAAGGGCTAGAGATACAGTTGGAAAAGAAGAGAGTCCCTACTTTCCAGAAGCTGACATTCTAATCAGGGGAGACAACACTTGTCTTGTGAAATCTGAGCTACCAGTCAGATGGAAGTCTCAGCATCCACAGGCGGCAGCAGCAAAGTGGATGGTAATGCAGCTTCTGGAATGTCATTTGCACTGATAAAATCATATCTCTTTCTGATGTTGAACCATCTGACAATGCCAAGGACTTTGGGGTTGAGAACTTGCTTTTTCTGGATTTCCTTTCAGTAGCTGTGGCTGTTGAGGAGATAGGGCTTTCAGCAACAGCACATCTTCAGGGGGGTTAATTCTAGGATAATGGCTGTGGTGGCTGGGCTAGAAGCAGGACTAGTTATCTGGGTGTAGAAGAGCTTAATAAGGGATTGATGAGTTGAATTGAATTATGTTTTACCCCATTTCTTACATAAGTTCCATCACTGGAACTTGGTGTCCCCATGTGTTTCTCTGTTGCCCTTTAAGCCTGTAATTTTAATTTTTGATAGACTGTGGTATTCTATGATTCATAGCCATGTCATTCTACTAGGAGAACACTGATTTAAAATCTGGGGTTGTGTGGGATCACGCACAAATCGTCACTGAAAATGATGCAGTTTGCTATCTGCCATCCAGTCTGTTCTCCTCCTCTTCAGTTCTGGGCCTAGCTCTGGGCCCATGTAGGGTGCCTATCTTCATTTTTGAAAAGGACCAATGACATCATGGGTGACATCTTGACTTGCAGGTGAATTTAAGTGAGGCAGAGGTACACAAAGTCGTCAGACTCACTCTTCCACAATCATCAAAGCCCAGCGTCAAGACGACGGGTGATTGCCCAGGATGCAACGGATGACCAAGCTCTAAGTGCTCCGCAGTGCCTGCTTCAGCCACTTACATGTTTATTGGAACAAAATTTTCTCATCCACTCATTCCACTGGGAGTAGTCTTCACATGCTTGGGGTAGACATCCCCCTAACTCACTGATGAGTTTGTGGCCCATCAGTTACCTTGAACCTGGTCCACCCCATCTTCGAGACAGATTACTGGGCAGTGTCTACTGCACATGCTCCCAGCTTCTTGGAGCCACAGATGAGAGTTAAGTGCCATATGAACACCAAAAGTGGATGAGCAGCCCGGGAAAGGCTCAGCGAGCCCTCACACCAGAGTTGCTCATCTTTCTTGAACATCCCATATACTCCATCTGAGATATATTGGTGTTGGACTAACTTGATGGACTGACCATCAAATTTCAGAAGGTCATCATCTGGACAGTAGGTTTTCTTCATCTATTTGGGTTTTCCCTGTGTGAATTGTTCAGGTTGTCTCTTTTGAATCTTTTTAGATCATATTCAGGAGACTTCATTGTATTTGGGGGCTTGATACAATCAGCTCAATGTCACCCACCAACACGAAGATAATTCTCTTTAATTGAATGATATACATTAGATGCATGTATAACATATATGTGTATTTTATATATAAATGTATATTACATGTGACATATAACATATATAATCTACATGTATACACTTAGAAATATATCAAAATTCTGTTGTTCATATTTTAGCAGGAAAATAAACAATATTTGTAATATTTGTAAAGCGTTTAGCACAGTATCTGCCACATAGTAGGTACTTAATAAATGCTTGCTCCCTTTTCTTCTTTTTAGAACCTAAAGTTACCATCCAACATTTAGGCCAAACTCAATATAGAGTAAGGGAAGCAAGATTACAAATGAGGATTCGTGGGTATCACTGACAAGGAAGGAAACAAAACATGCTCCCCTAAATTTAAATTCCTTCATCATACTAAACATGAACTGTGCTAACTGGGTCTACTACATACGAATTTGATTGAGCTCATCTGGTTACTGACTTTTGCTTCAGGGGTCTTGTTCACTCTCCTTGACATCATGTGCCCCAGAGCAGCAGCTTCAAACTTTTCCCAGTCTGTCTGGCCCCTTCATTTCAGTCTCAGCAGATTACTTCACCTTCTGCTTTACTTAGAAGATTGAAGCCATCCGACCTGAAGCAGTTTGGTGTAATGAAGGAGCGCTAGATTTGAAGTCGGAGGCCTCTCTGGGACTCTGTTTCCTCATTTGTAAAATAAGGGATTAGATTGTCTCTAAGACCCCTTCCAGTACTAAGTCTTATCGATCTTCCTTTCCTCACCCCAAAATCTCTGTGTCGCTTTACATTCCTTATTATATCTCTTCCTTGTTTTAGAAGAAACATTCTTTCCTCCTCAACAAGGCTAACTTCTCCATCTGCACCCTTGATCCATTCTCCCCTCCTTATTGCTGAGCCCCCTCCAGGATTATGTTCTATGCATAATCCTATGCAGGGGGAAGGCAGGAAATTGGGGTTAAGTGACTTGCTCAAGGTCACCATTTTCTCATTTCTATCTTGGACCTAGCACAGTGCCTGGTACACAGTAGGTACTTAATAAATGCTTGATGAATTGATTTTCAGTCCCTAGATCTGCCTCTTATCTCCTTCCCCTCTGTGCAAACATGTTCAGTTCTAAAAAAAAATATCTACCAAGTCCCCAAACCTTAATTTTTAATTCTGCAAACCTTCTCAAGTCACCATTCCATCTTTCTCATCCCCTTAGTACCAAATTTATTGAATCAGTTATCTGTATTCATTCCAGCTCCTTATGGCCCACTCACTCTTTTAACTCTTTGTAATCTGGTTTGCCCTATGACCTCTCAACCAAAAGTGCTCTTTTAAAAGTTACCAGTGACCTCTTATGATCCAAGCCAATGTATGGCACTGGACAAGTCACTTAACATCTCTTATCCTCAGTTTCCTAATCTGTAAAATGAGAGAGTTGGACACTATGGTTTCTATGTTTCTTTCAGCTCTAAACCTACAATCCTTAATTTTCACATTTCTTGACTTCTGCCTCATCTGACACTGTTAACAACCTTTTCTTTTTGTGTAATCCCTTCTGTCTTGGCTTCTGTGACACAATACTCCATGGTTCTCCTCCTAATCCTGTCATCACTCCTTTTGTGACTCATCTTTCTCTTCCTCTCACCCACTAAATATCAATGACCAAGATTCATACTTTTGCCTCTTCTCTCCTCTCTGTATTCTCTCCCTCAACCACTCATCTATGCTCATGACTTCAACCACCACCTTTGTGCAGATGGCTTTCAAATCTTTAGGTCCAGCTGCAAAATCTCTCCTTGGTTCCAGTTCTACTTCTCTGTGAGAGAAGTTCACCTGGATGTTTTGCCAGTATCTCACACTCAGCATGCCAAAAACTGAGCTCCTTCTCTCTCTCACTCAGACTAGCTCTTCTCTCTGATGTCCCCACTTCGGCTGCTGGCCCTATAATTCCCCCAATCAACCAAACTGCAAATCTTGTTCATCTTTTGTTCCTCCCTTTCCCTTATCTTTACCCATGCAATCAAAAGCCACTCCATAATAGCTTTTATGTCTGTCTTCTCCTTTTCATTCCCAATACCATGACTCAAGTACACTCCTTTAGTATTTCTCAGCTGGATTATTTCTTAGTCTGTCTCTAATGGACTTTAACCATTATTTTCCCTGTCATATCTGATTCCCACTCCAATCCATCCTTCACACAACTGACAAATCAATCTTTGGAAATCATAACTTCAACTATGCCATTCCACTGCTGATAAACCTTCAGTGTCTCTCCATCACCCACAGAATAAAGTTAAAACTCCTCCTCCTGGCATTCAAGACCTTTAAAATGTCTCCAATCTGTCTTTCTAAACTTATCTCAAAATTACTCAAAGGAGTGTGCTGGTAAATGTATAATAACAGATTGTCTGGGGAAAAATGTAAACACACTTCTAAATTTAATCTGTATTGTTAACATTTTCTCCATCGCCTTCTAAAGTTTTGACAATCAATGAAACAATAAATCAATGCCTGGTTTGTAACATTTATTGATTTTTGAGGCATTTATGTTCATGCTAAAAATTTAACAATATGCTCCTAAGAGCCAGGTTGAGCTGGCTCCAGCATATTCCTGACTACTCCCATACATGTGTTTAATACTGTACCCAAACTGAACTACTTACTGTCCCCCTCCTCTTTCCTATTTTTTTTTTTTTGCTTTTTCCTCTGCATGTTTTCTTGCTTTTACTCCTACGGTCTTTTCTGTGTATCATGTCTTTCTCTTCATTTCTACTTATCGAAATACTGCCCGTAGTGGAGATTTGGCACATACCTAGCTAGACTAGTGGTGTCTTGAGCCTGGCAGTAGAAAGAGACTTCTCCACTCCCTCAGGGTCCTGGATAACATTGGGAAGGCTTGGCCCTGCAAGAGTGAAGCTAGAGTCCACCATGTTATACTGCCCATTCTCCAAAGGCAATTCAATTCCTTCTTCCTCCAAGATATCATCCCTAATTCCTACAACCAGATGCAAACTCATGTGGCATAGAAATCAACCCCGGAAACAGAATCTAGAAGTCATCTAGTCAAAAATGTCATCCAAATGAGGAAACTTAAACCTCAAGAGAAGCGGCTCACTCAGGTAATTAGTTAGCAGAATCAGAACCTGAACCCTCTCTACCTCTTTTCAACCCCAGTAACTCTTTTAAACAATTACATTTAATCTTGCATTCTATTTATTTGTGCCTTTTCTCATCTGCCTAGTATAAGTTCTTTAGGGTACAGCTTCCTCTTCATCTTGGAATATAATGTCTTGCCTATAAGCAGGTACTCAAGAAATAGCTGTTGGAGTAAACCAAATTGGCTCCAGTGCCTTCATTTGCTTCTAATGTGTAGTATCATTTGAAGCCCTTTGAAGGAGACCACACTTTTAATTACAGCATCAACAAGATTCCTGATAGCAATTTTTCTTTCTGCATATTTGCTCCAAGCCCTTCCCATGAAGCTTTCAAAGCACTACTTTGAATAGGGCTACTAGGCTAAAAGTAAACACAATCTCTCTCTCTACAGGGCTCGTTATCCCACTGCTTAGTCTTGGAGGCAACTAATGACATACAAGACTGGGAGGCAGCACTGGTCTGAGCAGAGGCACCAAGTTGACTGCGATGTGGCACAAACTCAGAGGGTGACCAACTTCTGAAAAATGCCAATAAGGTGTGCTTAATAAAGGGTGCTTGGAGCTACGTACTTTTTACCCATATATTTGCAGAAATTCTCCTATGAAACTTCTCTAGATTGAATTCTCAATTCTCCAGGACCACTTTCCTTCACAGGAAACCCCTCTAAAGTTGGTCCCTGCCCTGTTTACTTCTCCCCATCTTCCAACCCTTTCAAAGGTTTATTAAAAATATTACATAATGTACAGCAGCATATCCATAATTTCTAACACTCTGTTTTTATTGCACCCAAGTGAGTGAAAATATTCAATCCCATTAATAGTTATTCTTTTAGATATCCAGCATAAATATTACTCATAAAATTTTTATTTCCCAACTTATTTCCAGTACAACTCATGAGGGCTCCATAAAATTTACCAGAGAAAATTATCCACAACACAGGCTGAAGATTTTATCTCTTTAGATGGCTCTCTGCAAAGACTGAATAAACCAGGGTCCTGGAATTCTACTTAGCATTTCTAGGCCCTTTCCCTTCAAAGCACTTTCCAAACATTACCTAAGTGACAAGGCATATATGAAGGACGTGGGAGCCAAGACCTTGGAGCAGTAAACACAGAAGAGTAAGATACAGTTCTAAGGAAATTAGAATTTAAAAAGGAAATAACACCTGGGCTAGAACACCCCGATGTGAAAAATCACCATACTTTTGTCTTTTGTCTGACATCTGTGTTTAAGACAAAGAGGATATTGTGTTAACTTGTGTTGTATTGTTACATTGTATTGCACAAAACTCTCATATATCCTTGATCTCCCGTACACATCTTTCCATCAACTCTGATTCTTGTCCTTGTCAAGAGGCAGGGAGGTGACTCAGTGGATAAAGCTCTGCACAGCAAGTCAGGAAGAGCTTAGTTCAAATCCAGCTTCAGAGGTCATAGGTAAATCATTTAATCTCAGTTGGCTCCAGTTTCCTCATCTGTAAAATGGGGATAATAATAGCATTGTGATAATCAAATGAGATATTTGGGAGATACTTAGCAGGCACTAAATGCTTAATAAATACTTGTTTCCTTCCTCCCTTTTCTTTCCATTAACCCTCCAACACAGCTCTCTCCAAATCACTAAGGGGTTTCACCAGACTGCCAGAGGGGTCCATGACACACACCAAAAAAGTTTAAGAACCCTCGATCCACAGGGAATCCTTCTTCCATTCTGACTTTTGCTAGATATCCTTTCTGACAGTGGTGTCAAACTCAAATAAAAACAGATCCCAGTTGGCAGCAGCATATTGACTTAGAAAACCAAAAATTAACATTATCTAAGTTCGATTGTATTTTTATTTGTCTTGTTAAACATTTCTGAATTACATTTTAATCTGTCTCAGGCTGCATTCGGGAATACCACAGGCAACCCGCAATTCAGAGGCCAGGAGTGTGATGCCTCTGGGGCATGACACTGGCCAAACAGTTTTTGCACTGATCCCACACTGATCTTGACTGTTCCAGGATCTCCAGGTACATCTCCACTTATTAGATGGTAAGCTCCTCAAGGGCAAAGTCTGTTTTGCTTTAGCATTTAAATGTATTTGGCACATAGTGAACACTTATTAAATACTTTTTTTTTCCTATTTATTTATTTGTTCATTCAAGGGAGGCCTTGAGAAGATCTTCAGCTTCCTTTTGCTAATTCTGCTTCCAGTCATGTTGATCTGTTTACATGTTGTGTGTCCTCCCTCCCGCCCCCAGTAGAATATAAATTCCTTAAGGTCAGAGATTATTATTTTTGGATTTGTGTTTGTATCTCTAGCCCTTTGTAGTAGGAAGGCCGAATTTATGATCTCAAATATAATCATGTATATGTTTGAATGGTCCGAAATCGCAAGGTATGAGAGATTCTCTAAGGAGAAAACAACAAGAAATTTATTTAGGCCCCACTGCAGCAAAAACTTGAACCAGCCTCCCCATTCCAACATCTTGACAAAAAGACTCCAGGCCCAGAAAGCCC
>CM053624.1:292560546-292581740 GCA_028646595.1 Phalanger gymnotis
TTTCTACCAGGTATTTCTGATTGATTCTGGTGTATCTAGCCTTGTCGTGTTACTGGAACATAAAGGAACAATGCTTGCTCCATTGTCCTCTTTGCCAAGTTGCTTATCACAGTGATTTTGAGTAAGGGCAGCCTGCAACCCTGTGCTGACCCATTTATTTATTTATTAGATTAATAGAATCAGTTATGTCATACTAGCCAAAGTACTAATCCAATTGGTTGCATTACCAGAGCTTAATTGGCCAACATTTAAGGATTCTTGCTACACAGAATCTCAGTTGTACATCATCCTGATTGTCATCCCCTTACTTTTACCATTGCCTCCCTCCTAACTCATGGCATGGGTTAGGCTTTGAAGGGGTTGTTGCTGTGGTTGTTGTCATTCAAGTGGTGAAACCTCTGATGAGCGAAAGGTTGACGCAGGTTAAAGAAAAGCCACTCTACTTAGTGATCCGTAGGTTAAAATTAATAGTTTTGGAATAATCAGGAATTTATATAAAATAATCTATATAACAAGACTCTCAATTTCCAGAAGAGTAAACTGAGGACCAGATTTTGAAGACCAGAAGCAGGAGACCTCATTGATTATTTATACTGCTACACACAGGCAGCTGTAAACTTTGTTTTGCACACATGATCCATTGCATTCCATAAGCCAAGCACGGTTCTGAGAGCTCATATACACCTTCCTGATGCTTTAGGAATAGCATCATTACTCTTGTAATCATCAGTCTTTCCATCTATACCAGTTCCTTCTCCTTAACCTACCTGAATCTCTGCATCCTGCAGTTCAATTTAAAATGTATTCAATCTATTAAATGCTTACTTAATAAATAATAGTACCAGGCAGTGTCTTAGGCCCTGCCAAAACACAACCAAAAGTAAAACAATCCTTGTCTTCAAAGAACTTTACCCTAGTAGGGAGGGGAGTAAATATAACATAGATACAAAATAATTTGGGAGGAGAGGAAGAAGTAAAGGAGAGCCACAAATAGTGAAATTAGTAAAGGCCTCTTATAGGAAATAGCCAAGAGCTGCCCTTTGAAATGACACCTCTGAAGCTCTAGGGCTTCCAAGAAACTCAGGTGAAGAGAACAAGCATTATGAGCATGGAGAAGCAACTAGCATGCTCTACATACAGAGGAGTAAGTACGACAGTTTGACTGGATTGTAGAATATGTGGAAAAAGATACTTCCCTTGGCCCTAGTACCTCCTCGAGATGCTATCATATCCATCTCATTTCAACACCAAAGTAAGAGTACGCCCTGAATGGCTTAACTTGCTAACTTTGTTCTCCCTTCTCAGTCCTTTTAAGTGGAGGGAGTGGAAATCCAGGTGTAACTGCTTTTCCAGAGGTCACCCTGTCATTTGAAACAGCCCATAGAGTATAATAGAGTAATATAGAGTGTAATGGGAGGAATTTAGAAGATCTAGGTTTGAGTAGTTGTTTGGCCTTAGGCAAAATTTATCTTTCTTCATCTCAATTTCCTACACTGTAAAAAGCCAAAAGCTTTATTAAAAAAAAAAATTAAAACTTCATCTCAGTTTCTTAATCCGTAAAATAAAGGCATTAGACAAGGTGATTTTCTAAGGTCTTTTACAGCTCTTAACAATCTTTGCTTCAATTTTGACTCTTCAAATTAAGTCATGTGGCAACCAGTTTATCATACTGTACATGACATTCTATCTTTCATCATTGTAACTGCATGGACCATTCCTCCATGCCTTTCTCACCTACATGTCTTGGAACCATTAATTACCTTCAGTGCCCAGCTCAAGTGACACATCTTACCAAGTGCCATTGGTAGTCACCCCAAATTACATTGTGTATATTTTGTATTCACTTATCTAAGTGTTATACTGCCCTCCTCCCACAATAGAATGTAAGCTCCAGAAGGACAGTCTGTTTCAGTTTTATTTTGTATACCAAGTATCTAGTTTAGTATCTGGTACATAGCAAACACTTTCTACATATTTGTTGAATTGAACCTTTCTAAACATTAGTTTATCTGTAAAATGGAGATAATAAACTTGCACTACCTGCCTCACAGGGTGTTTTGAGCAACGAGCTTTTGCAAAGTCAAGTGCTATAAAACTTAATTTGTTAATGATCTCCAAATTGCCAAATCTGGTTCTTTCTTACTTCTCATCCTCCTTGATAGTTGTTCATTATTTGACCTTTCTAGCCATTGTCTTTTTTTATATCTCATCCTTCTTTCACTTCTCAACCATGACTATTCTCCACCTTCTTTGACCATTTCTCCTTTATCTCCCTCATTGACTCTTCTTATTCTTTAATTTTAGACATTCCCCCAAAGCTTTGTTCTTGTCCCTCATTTTTTCTCCAGCTAAATTCTCTACGGTAAATACTTCATCCACTCCCGGAGTTTCACTTATCAACTGGTTGGCTAACTCTCAAGACTCTACTCTTAACCTTACTCCTTAATCTATAAACATACATTAGGAACTCCCTGCTGTATATCACTAAACTTAGCCTATCTCCAAAGAATTGATCATGTTTTCATCCAAAGTAGCTTCTCCTGACTTTTCTATTTATAAGAATGAGTCACATCCTTTTAGTTATTTCATGGTCATTGTTAATTTCTTCCCTATCTTTCTCCCTCCCCTACATCAATTCAGTCATTAAGTCCTACCCAACATGTCACTTAAATGTCTTTTATCTGTTCCCTGCCTTTCCTTGTTTATAATTGAATGGGAAATAATGCTAAACTCTCTTAGTTAAGTATGCCTATGGGAACTTCAGCTACTTCTATTACCAGGCTACAACCATGATGTTGCCTATTTGTATAATTGTATACAATGAAATCTTGGTTATCTGGAACTTTCAAGGAGTGTTATTCCATATAGCCCAATTTCCCAGATATCTAATGGTATCCCATTAAGCATTAGATCTTGTGTTTTTATTGTTTGAGATGAAAACCTTTATTAAAATCATACATTTGTCTGCCTTTTAAAATAGAGTATATTAAACATAACTGAATACTTTCATAAATACTCAAGGTAATCATTATGAATATTTTACATTATTATATTAGATTGTGAGTTCCTTGAGAGTAGGGATTGGTTTTTGCCTCGTTTTGTCTCCCCAACACTTAGTACAGTGCCTGGGACATAGTAGGCACTTAGTAAATATTTATTGACTGACTGACTGACATTGTTTATTGATTGACTGACTGTGTTATAGTACTCAGATACCTTTCCAGCCTATTTAGGTAGGTAGAGGAACTATTTTCTTTGTCCTTTATTCAGCCACCAAACTGATTTTCCTAAAGTACAAGTCCGCTATGCAATAAACCCTAGTGACTTCCCCTGTTGTCTCTAGGATAAAATCCAAAATCCTTTTTTTGGTGTTCAAATCTAATCATATTCCCTTCTCTCCCCTGTCTGCCCTTTCTGGTCTTCTTATACCTTATGTAATTGTAGTTAAGGTAGGATTTTTTTTTTTACTGTTTTCTCTTTTGGAGTACTGAGATAATCAAGTGCCTTTGATAAGTCTGACCTTTGTTTCTTTGATTAAATCAGGAGTCTCTGATGACTGGCTTAAAAAACAAGAAAGCCTGGTTCACATAGGTTTGAGTCACATGCTTGTGACACTCTTTGACCCTGAACAGCGTATATAAACTCAGAGGTTAGCATTTTGTTTGGGGCCTCACTCATTGGAAGAGTGTGGTGTGATTTGACCAGACTAGACTGTGGGTAGCTGCTGGAGCCCTCCCCACCCCTCTGACTTTGAAAACCTAGATGTTGATGCCTCCGTCTCTGGTAACTATAATCTTTTGGTCAGACAGCTAGAGGCCTGTCTGTTGAAGACTGTTTGTATTTGCTCTGAAGTTCAGGGGTGCTGGCTTTTCCCCCTCAACTAAGTGAATGATATATGTATATTTAATTAAAGTGAGATTGTAAACCCCTTAAAGTTGTTTTCCTTAGAAAAGCGCATCAAAGAACCTGTGCTAGCAGCCTTTCTGTGTGCCGGCGTTGTTGATCTTTCACCCCTACAACATCTGCTATCGACATTGTTGTTAAACCCTCTCTTTGTACATGTTCGATCCAGTGACTCCGGCCCTCTGGCTATTCTACAAACAAGATATTCCCACCTCTCAGCTCTGGGCATTTTCTCTGGCTGTCCCCCATACCTGCAGTACTCTTTCCTTCTTTATCTCTGACTCCTGGCTTCCTTTCAGTCCCAACTAAAATCCCATCTTCTATAGGAAACTTTTCCCAGTCTCTCTGTTCTAGTGACTTGTCTCTTCTAATTATTTCCTGTTTATCTAATAGATAGTTTGCTTCTATATATTTCTTTTATGTTTGTTTCTCCCATTAGAATGTGAGTTCCTTGAGGGCAGGGACCTTTTGCTATTTTTTTTTTTGTATCTCCAGCTCTTAGCACAGAGACTTGCACATAGTAGGTGCTTAATAATATTTAATGATTTCACTTATTGAGTGTGCTGCACTCATCATCCTCGTACTGCTGCACTTTTTTATTTTTGTCTGCCTTAGAGTTTTTAATTCTTCTTCCATGGTCTCAGCTACTATCAGTTTCTTTCTATTATCATACCTGCCTATGTCAGCCTCATTTCCCACTTGTAATTTGTTTTCTTTTTCTTAATCTCTTGTACATTTAGAAACCTGTCAGCCAAGTTTATTAGAATTGTACATAAAGCATGAGTAAAATTCTTGCTGATGTCTACATATTCTATGAATAGGACACATGGACTGTGTGTTACATGTGAGCTCAGGGTCATTGCACTTGTTACTTTCTTTTTACTTACTGATTTTGTCAGTGTTAACATAGTTTAGATTGTCAGGTTCCATATAGGTGAGAAGGTACTAGTTACTATACTTAAGAAATTAGCATCAACTTGAGTTATGGCCTTTAAAGAATCCCATCCTATAATGTGATAACAGACATCACAGTACTCTAAAACTCAGCTCATTACTCCTAACTGGTTTGTTGGTGATCATCAGGGTTATGTTTATCACCTAGGGACTTATCCCAGGATGCAGTTGACTACATAGCAGGTACATATTTCAGCTACGCTAGCTATTTTCAATCTTTTTTGGTCTCAGGATCTCGTGATACTTTAAAAAAATTATTGAGAACGCCAAAGACTTTTTGTATCTTTTGGTATTCACTGTATTAGAAATTAAAATTGATAAACTTTAAAATTATTCATTCATTTAAAACAGTAAATCCATTATGTTAACATTTTTATGAAAAATAACTTTTCCAAAATAAAACAAATTTAGCGAGATTAAAGGCTTTGTTTTACATATTTTTGCAAATCTCTAAATGTTTGCCTTAATAGAAGACAACTAGATTCTTATCTGCTTTTGAATCCAATTTGTTGCATTATGTTATTTTAGTTGAAGTAAGTAAAGAAATCCAGCCTCACACAGATATGTAGTTGGATAAGGGATGAGCAATTTAATATTCAAATAATATATTAGTATTATTATGAAAATAGTTTTGACCTCACTTTGAGAACCATTGAAGTAGACCTTTCTTTGCTCATATAAAAAACCCTATTTTATATTGGGGAATCATTAAAATTTATTCTTTTTACAACATAAACAGTTAATTGAATGACCCAGTCAAATTGCTAGTCAGGTTTCTACGTTCCCCAAATTTCCCATTACAATAATTGTTTTCCATATTGCGATTCTGTCACTCTTCTGTGACATGGAATGATGTAGAATTAGAAAACAACAACATTATTCCAAGCTACCGGCCTTAAAATTCATCTTCATTTCCTAAATGTATTATTGTTTGACCTCATAACACTTTATGCTTTGACTCCAGAATTTGACATCTAACCCAACACCCCCATTTTATAGATAAGGAAACTTTAGACTATAAACTCTTTGAGAACAGAGGTACCTTTCTTTGTAACCCTATGCTTAGCACAGTGCCTAACACATAGTTATGCACTTAATAAATGCTGATTTACTGACAGAGGCTTAGAGAAGTCAGTGATCTATCCCTGTTCACAGTGATTGTGGCAAAGCTAGAATTAGAACCTACTATGAAGCTATTTCTTTAACAATACATTGATTGAATGCTGGAAGGGATGAAGAAAATTTGGGACATCAATGCACTGTTGTTGGAGTTGTGACCTAGTCCAACCATTCTGGAGAGCAATTTGGAACTATACCCAATGGGCGATAAAACTGCATATCCTTTGATCCCAGAAATACCATTACCAGGTCTGTGTCCTAAAGAGATCAAAGAAAAGAGAAAAGGACCTATTTGTACAAAAATATTTATGACAGCTCTTTTTTCTGGTGGCAGAGAATTAGAAAGCAGGGATGCCCATCAATTGGGGAACCTCTGAACAAGTTGTGGTATATGATTGTGATGAAATATACTATTATTCTATAAGAAATGACAAGCAGGATGCTTTCAGAAAAACTTGGGAAGACTGATGTAAAGTGAAGTGAGCAGAATCAGGAAAACATTGTACAAAGTCATAGCAATATTGTAAGGATGTTCAACTGTGAAAGACTTAGCTACTCTGATTAAGACAGTGATCCAAGGCAGTTCCAAAGGACCCATGACAAAAAATGCTATCCACTTCCAGAGAGAGAAGTGATAAATTCTGAACGCAGATTGAAGCATGCTTTTAAAATGTTCTTTTTTGTTATTTTATTTTGTTTGTCTTTTCTTTTTCAATATGGCTAATATGGAAATATGTTTTGCATGACTTCACATATATCATAGATATCAAATTGTTTGTCTTCTCAAGGGGGATGCGGTAGGCAAGAGGGAGAGAATTTGAGACCAAAAATTTTTAAAAATGATTGTTAAAATGTTCAATGTGTAATTGGGAAATATTTAACAAAATAATTTTAAAAAATAATACACTGATTCTTCGTTGGTGTGTGCTGATATGTTTGACTGTATGTGTTAACTATTTATAAGAAGTTAAGTATCTTAGGACTTTTTTTTTTACAGCTAATTCCATTTTATTCATTAGTAGACTTAACTATTATAATACAAAGAACTTCTGAAAGTTAAAGGTCGTTTTATGAGTTCTATTAGAAAGAAATAGAGGGGGGAATGATCTTTACAACTACATAGGAGAACTTGAGTTTTGTATTATGACCTCATGTATTGTTGCTAAATTGTATTATCCTGCAACTCTTGGTCGGAGAGTCCATATTATACCTGTTCCTAAACACTATAGTTGTAGAAGCATTCCCACTGTAAGTGAAGGAGAATTAGAGAAAATAGATCTGGATTTTAAATATATTATTTTATTATTCTAAAGGAATATCATTGCTAGAATATTTAAATGTAATTATTATAGAAGATATAGTGACAAAGAGTGGAGGAAAGGAAATTTACCTTGGTAAAAGACAAAGAAGATTGTGGTAGCAGTTAATGAAATAAATAAAATTACTCTTTAAGCCATAAAGATTACTATAAAGGATAATTACATTTTATTTAAATATTTTAAAATTATCTGTTAACATAGTTCATCGGGCTAATTATAGACACACTGCCAATACAGATTAATTTGCATACCCAAAAGTCTATTTACGCCTAGAGGGAACTTTTTTTCAAATATTTGTTAGAACTTCCTTGATAGCACAGAAGAAAATGTATTATAACCTTATGATAATAAATTTTAGATAGAAAGAGTAAGATATATTCTATATAAAATTGACTGTCATATTATTAGTGTTATTTAACTGTAAGATTGACCGATGATTGAATAGATGTTTGAGGTATTTTTTATTTCATTTTATTAAGATTTTTACTGTTAACTATCTCTTCATAATTTTATTTACAATAGTTTCTCTTTTAAAATGCAGTCATAGTATTTCTCAAATTATACCTACTTATTATTTTCTATAGAAAGCACATTTTATTCCTATGATTTTAAAATAATATTCAGAGAGGAAACTTAATAAGAGATTATACCTTAATAATGTAAGACTTTTAAAATATCTTTTTGTGTGAATATTTTATTGTAATAATATATTGGTTCTGTTCTTATAATAAATTTAATAGGTAGCATTTAAAAAAATCTTTTGTACCTGCATTTAATTGATTTAAGTCTCAGAAATTTTTTAAAGGTATCAAAAACACAATATGAATAGAGAATAAAAAAGACTCGAAAACTTTTTCATATATGAGTACTTTGTGATTTTACTTTTCAAAATTTCTTACAGGATACAACATCTATTGAAAAGATGTCAAATTGTTGTGAAGAAATGTGAGTATAATAGTTTCCGTCTTTAAAAATTTAAAGGACTAGCAGTTTGAAAGTATGCACGTGGAGATAGAAATGACAGCTTTTTCTTGCTGCCCTGCCTGAGGTCTGAGCTAGAGAAACATATCTCTAGCCCTCCAGTTGTGAGATTTTTAATACAGAGTAAATACTGATGATTTTTGTTCTTTATCTAACCAAAGTAAGCTAAATTATTTTGTCCCTAAAGTACATCAAAAGACAGTTGCTACTGTGTTGTTGACATGCATTCTGTTAATCGTGAGATTCTCCTCTGCTTCAGAAGTTGCCCTCGGTTGATTGACGACCCAGATACAATATCTGGTATCCAGAGTTAAGTCTCAGCTGCATGCCATAATGAAAGAAAAGCTGTATTTGTGATGCTGGGACACAATTCATCAGAGTCCAGTAATGGATCCCCAGCCAACCTGCATTGTTTTAGCTGACTGAAGTGCACCATGGGAGTGCTGTCTTTCACTAATAATGCTGTCTTCTGTAGATCGAGGCCCCGAAAGCCATGGCAGCAGACCTTCTCAGAAGTTTTTGGCACTCGCTGGAAGATCCTGTGGTTCATTCCTTTCAGGCAGAGGCAACCACTGAGAGTTCCCTACCACTTTGCCAATCACGTCTAAACAGATGGATGGTGGGCACAGATGGGTCCTCCATGCTGGAAATGCGTTACAGGTTTTATGATAATAGAACTATGACAGTCTTCAAGTCAATTAAAATCCACCCACCAATCTTAGGCATCATAATGTGCCCCAGGCTTTATTTTAATAGTGATCTTGATCCTGTTGTGGGACTGATACAAGATCTATATTTAAGTTTTAAAGTGTGTTTACTGTCAAATTAGCTTTCCGCAGGGATTTCTTTAAACTCATTTGTTGTTAAACTCAAAAGGTAATGATTGAGATGAACTAATTGTACACAGTTTCTTTTAGTATAAACTATTAGTAACTTTATTTTGTGCAAAATTACAGATGTTTACTTAAATTCTGCATTTTCAAATGGTATGACCAGATCTGAACTTCTTCAGGGTTATTTTCTTTTTAAACAGACCTTCTATGCAGATTTTCTTTTCTAATGTAATTGTAAATTTTTAATGCCTCGTTTTTCTTTATACTGCATGATATTAACCATACAGCATAACCCTGAGAGCAGGCAGTGTATTTTATAAGAAGCAAATTTCTTCCTAATGGTTTCCAACATATTTTTCCTACTTCCTTCCCAAAAAATGTCTTTTAAAGGAAAGACTTAAAATTCTCATCTTTTAAGCATAGCATTTCAAGAAAAGAAAAAAATAACCTGCACATTTTTACTACTGAGAAAAAGATGTTTAGGGCAAAGACTCAAAGGAAATATGTGACTAATAGGCATATTTTCCTGTTTTCCACTGATATTTGTTTTGTTCATTTGTTTCTAGTAATTTACAATCATTTCATTTCTACCTTTTCTCAATTAGGATTCATACATTCAAAAATGTCCATTTAATTTTAGTATATAATATATAGTATACAGAGGAATATATGTGTGCAAAAATAGATTCTAACTTTTATCTTCTAATAGAACTAGAATTGCTTTTTGAGTGTTTATATTTAAGAATATTGACCAGTGAAATATTTTTAAGGTATTCTTTTATATACTTATTGTTGTTACAGATAAGTAATCAGTTTCTGGCTGTCACTAAACAAAATTGAAATTCTGTTTAATTGGCAAATTGGATTAGGGCTTAAATATTATTTTGTGGTTATTGGGATCCCTTTTTATTGGAAATGGCTACTGTTATGAGATGGCCTTAAGATTGTTAGGGAAATTTAATTGTTTGCAACTTATATGCCTTTTTGATTTTACCAAACTAAAATATGATCATAATGACAGTACATTTGAAAGACAGAGAATACGTGGGTAAATAGGCAGTATGTTTTGAGGAGTACATCTGTTTTATTATAGCATTCAGGATTTTAAAAAATCACATCACTTAAGGAGTAGACTGGAAGGTACTGGCATTTTTCACCTGTTTACCCTCTAATATGTTAGTTTTTTGGTTTCTCTTATTTTGCTGTTCAGGCAATCACATCTGGGAAATCATGAAACAGAAATTTGGCATAGCCTGGAAATTTTATTATAGACAGTGTTTTGAGATATTGTATATAGCCTTTAAAATATTCTGTAGTAATAGAGTAAGAGCCCAAGAAATATTGATACCATGTTTTCATGGTCTGAATATAGTGCTTTAAAAAAACTTAAATATTTAATAGCAGCAAGTGAAGGTATTTATTGGTGCTGACAGGGTACATAGTTTAATATAAAAATTAACCTTGTTGCTCCTTGCCAAGTGTAAAAATATCACCTAAAAGACCTATTTCCAGAATTCATGGGAAACCAGACAAATAATCAGGATTCTCTACATCCTATATACTAAACAAATTTTACCTGATTGATAATTGGTCACTTGGAGATATGAAGCCAGTTCTAGCCAATGCTTAAATGTCAGTAGAACAAGCCTTTGTAAGCCAGGACCATAAGGAAGCAATAGGTCCTCGTGGAAAGCTCACAAATATAGGAAGTAGGTTATGTTTATACTTTGTACACTGAAGGGAGCCACCCAGGAGAATGGCTAGGACGGAGCTACTGCTTCTACTTCTAAATTAAAGTGAAGAAGCCAAAGCATCACAGCCTTCTCAAAAGGACAAGGGCTTGGGCTGGTTTGGGTTTGGGACCCTGGGGTAGAGGAGGTAAGCATTGCTTACATTATATTCTAGAATAGAATCGAAAGCGCAAAATGGGAGACCTCTCACTCTTTTCCTCATTCTTTCCTGTTCTTCTGTCTATATAACTACATAACCCTGGCCTTAACGCTATCTCTGCTGGACCCGTGGAACATAAGCCCAAGGACCAGGCAAGGGATTATGTTATTTATTTCAGTGGCAGATATATTACATATCAGTATGTATGTATATGCATACATATATATATATATATACATAAAGAATATGTGAAAATACTATAGTTTTCAACATTCCCACATTATCCAATCAGCACACATTTCTGCTATGATTCTTGATATTCTTCTCTTAGAGAAAATAATTTGAAGTCTCCAAGGTAGAGCACAAACTCTGATGTTCCCTGTGCGCCCTCTTTTGGCTAACTGATGGAATTAAACTTATTGACTAGAGATTTGTTCTTTTGCTTTGGTTGTGACAGCTAAGGAACCAAACCTTTTCAGTGATGGAAAACTAAATTTTAACAAAAGTATATAAGGAAAACAGAAAGTCTTTAAAAAATGAATGTGTGTATCTATGTATATGTCAGTTACAGTTCATAAGTTATTGTGTCTCACTTAAATATATTTTATATTATTATTTAGTAATTTTTCATTATAAATTTTCAGTTAGTATTACATGGGCACAATTATTGAGAATTTCTCAATTCTCAAGAACTAGAAGCATTTTACTTTACTGAAAAATAACTAATAAATGCATAATCTATTCATTTTTTAATAAATCTGAGGTAGTTAAAGATGAATACTGACACTGCAGCTAAATCAACAAGCATAGGCATTCATTGCTTTAAAAACATGTAAAGGATGATTTATATCTCTTTTTAAAAGTCTATATATCTAATAAGAGTTTATTCTGTTTTTCATTTTTGTCTTTTCATTGAGCATCTTAATCATTTTAATACCTTTATCTTAAATATTCAATGAGTTTATTGTAAGCTTTATATGAATATTGAAACAGTAAATATGTTGAGAATTGGAAAAGCATTACTGGCAGTGGAAAAGATATGATGCCACTAATATTATGGCTGATAGACTCTTCATGTTGTATAAAAGTAATTCTTTAGAGATACCTCATTTTTTTATTAAACAGAATGTGTCAAAGGAGGTATTAGCCCCAGAAAACTCATTGGGGTTGTGGAAAATAAAGTCTTTACCTTTTTCCAGTGTTCTGAAAATTGGAAACTATGCCTTCTGAGTAACAAAACTTATCTTTGTTTTTACTTGCAAACAGATTTACTTAGCTTAGCTTAGTGTTTACATATGTATATGGCACTTCACTGAAGTACTCATAGTAAGTTATGTCCCAAATTTGGTTTAAAAATACTAATGAACCAGCATTCAGTTATGAGAAATCTATTATTCTGCTTACGAATTATGTGGAAAAATATTTTAGTAGACATAAAGAATTTTAGATTTCAGTTAAATCTTTAATCTTTATTTTTCTGCAGAAATTATGGTTTACTTTAAAAAGTAACAAATATTGAATACGAACAGGATTTCGATATTCTTAGTTCTTTTCTAGCAGAATTAAATTTAATGCCTTTAAAATGCCATGCCAATGGTGACTTTATTGATGGCATATTAATTAGAACTTATATTTATCAAACTTTTCCAAGTCACTTTTACACAAATTACTAGTTTTCAAAAGCTATGTATTTGTTGACTCCATTATTTCTGAATTATGGATCATAAGCTTTTGTCTGACTACCCTCCCAGGCAGAAAGAATAAACTACTTTAAATAATGGCAGTTATTCCATTGCTTTTGCATGTATGGTGTTCAAATTTTACTCTGTATCAATGATTAAAAATATATGCTGTTACAGAGGATAATATGGCCCTTATTTATACTGCATTAACATTAATTAGCAAAATTACTGATCTCTCTGGGATTTTTTTTTCTTCTTTTTCTTTGCTTTCTCTGTGTTGCCTATGTGAAAAAGTTACAAGGCTCACTTTAAGTCATAGCTTGTGTAGGTTTTAAACATGTGTTTGAGAATGGATATGTAGTTAGAGTTTACTTAGAATTTTAATACTTAGGAACATCACATAAAACACTGACAGACATATCATCATTTGTTTACAATTAGATTTTTACCTAGCTTTCTGTGAGCTTTCTATTATTTGCGTATACAATATTGGCACTTTGAATAATGATACCTTAACTATTAGCAGGTGTGTACAGATGTTATATTTTTCACTTTTTGGCATCCTTTAGCCATTTAGCTACATAATAACGTGCATACTTTTTAAAGGTTTGTGTTCGTTCTGTTGAATTCCAGAGTCCATCTCCAATTTGCTAAATTGTATTCTCTCTTCTGATTAGCTATCTTCAGAACACCACCAAGGTGTTCTACAGAAGTAGGAGCAGAATTAACTTTACGTTGTGAACCATTGTGATCATTAATTGATTGCACTACATACCTCACTCATTATTGATATCTCTGCTTCCAGTGAAATGGTCGGCTGTTTAGCATAGTTCTGCCTGGAAGGGACCTGTTTCCTCAGACTTCTGCCTTTATCTTCCTCTAGAACACAAATGCATGATGACATTTAAGGCACAAATTGATTACTTTTATCTGGTCTTCAGATGTTGTAATATAGTGAGCTAACAGTTATCTGTGTTAATTTGGATCAGGAATAACGCTAACATAAGTGTACAGAATACTTCAGTCTTTTTAGCAGTCAGTCTTAACTGCCTGTTCCATCAGGTCTTTTACCATTGCTGTGAACAAGTGACAACATTTCATAGCTTGTTTCTGTACCTCCGCACCACAAAAAGAGGAAGAACTAATGAGTAATGAATATTCTCCCATATTCTCCCCCAAAAGAGGGGTAGCAGGGTTGGAGGAATAAACAATAAGGAAGATGAGAAGTTTATGTCATTAATAATCAGCTTCTCTGTAATAGGCTTGTCTGTACTGTTTTCTGTCTCTCCAGAGAATTTAGTAATTTTGCTCACTATGGAATCCATTTCAGTTATCCTTATGCAACATACTGATATTAGGAATTACCAATCCAGTCCATTTTTTTTTACCACTGTTTGGTACTTCAGTAATGTATTCAGAGAAAAGGCCTTCCACTAGCGCTTTTTCGTCACTGAGCTGGATTGATTTGCTGCTGATAGCTGCTTGACTGTCAAAGTTCTTATTGCATGTGAGCTCTTTCATTTTGGGTGAGATATTTAATATGAAGAATCTCTGTTGTTCTTTCTCTCCAGCTGGATCAGGTATCTTATAGAAATTGTTTTATACTAGACTGTATGTTGTGGTGATGTGTTTCTTAACATGATTGTGAGGAATAAAATAATGTGAATTTTCAAGCTATTTTAACAGAAAAATTTAATAGCTTTCACAAAGTTAGATTGAGAACAGTGAGACTGTTTCCCAAATGCTGGGAGTCCAGCTTATATCCTTGTTTAGGTACCTTTTCTAATCATTCTAATGAACTCAACAAAAAGCCCTTGTCTCTTGTTCTGGCAGAGGTAGACACTGGTTTAGAAACATAGTGATTATTGCTTACATTTTTCCCCTGAGCCTCAATACCTCAAAGTCCCTATTCTCTTTGGTATGTTGTAGTTATGTTGTAAGAAGTCAGGGCTGTGGTTATGAGAACTACTGGACATTCTGGGAGAGGCTTGATTTATTGGTAATTTTATACAAATTAGCATATAGAAAAAACATGTTTTTCTGTCTTGGTTTACTCTGAACAAATGCAGGGTTTTGTTTGTAGACTTGTAAAGTGAAATCAAAGCATACTTATGAATCCCAAGCATTATATATTTGCCAATATGCTTCATGTATTATTTTAACCTGATGATACTCAAAGTCATTGTGTCCCAACCTCAACCACTAGAGAGATCCTGGTGCTACTTGCTTAGTATTGTGCATCCGATATTTCTAGCTCCTGCACCAAAGACTTGAAATGTTTTGTTGTTATAGACTGAAAGATTTTTCCCCCAGTGTGAAGTGACTAAAAATGTATGTTTAATTTTATAAAAATTGAATTTAATGTCAGATTAGTTTCTATTAACAGATCCTAATTTATACTCATTATTGCATTGGCATAATGAAATTTAAATAGCTCTTCTTTGGATATTTTTCCCCAATTAGGCATGATAGTGATATATGTTTTTGAATTTAATTTGATTATTCTAATGTAAATTTACTACCTTACAAAGTAATTTAACAAACTGCTTTTAAAATAGAAGATTTTCATAAGAGTTGTATTTCGCTTTTGTGTATATGAAGAGCTTCATTTTTATTAAAAGAACCATATACCCCAATAGACCTCTGTTAAATTATGCTGGAACAGTGTTGTGTCATCCAGAATTTTTGCTACCCGTAGTTGAAGGTCACTTTGAAGTTGTACCATTTGCCTTGCTATTAAGGACAAAAATTAACTTATACTCTTAAAAAAAGGCTCGTTTCCCATAGAGGTACCCAGGATGTGTACCTTGAGCTAAAACAAATATGGAATGCGAAAATTCATTTTTACACAGGATATAAATTTGGGAATAGTTGTACAGATGGATTTACAGTGGAGTTCTTAGTGCACGTTCCCTTGGTTCAGCGCTTTCCAACCCGTATTCTCCCTGGCCTTGCTATGTGAAAATGGAATTCTGTGGAGAAAAAAAAAAATAGAGTCACTGAAGCTGCAGCAAACTGACCACCACGTCCCTGAAAGAGGGGCAGAGCCGTAGGTAAAGATGGAGGGATTGGCTAGGAGTTCACAGTAGTCTGAGTGAGCCTTAACTGGCTTGAAGGGGAATGGGGTCACGTGTGAGTCACAGTCCAGAGATCCCCAGTATTCCATCCTACTGCAGCGTGCTTCAGGTATCAAAGTGGCAATCTACGCTCCATAACAATGTTCCCAGTATGACTTAATCCTGTTTCCCCTGACTTCCTCACCCTCCCCCACTCCCAAGACTGTAGTGCCCAGCATTTATTGTTTCTGTATGAAAGATTTCTGGGGCCAAGTTATTTTAGAAAAGAAAACCTTCATGCACTGAAAGATGTGATTTGTTTTTTAAAAATTAGATGATACATAAACTTCTGGAACACATTTATAGCATAAAAAGATATAAATTAAATGAAGATGGCATTCTTTACTCTTCATACAGGATAAGTCATTTCTTGAACTGGGTGAGTGCCCATTTTTTGTAACATTATTCCCCTTATTTTCTTTTTCCCCCATTTTCTTCATACAACTAATTAGTCTCTTAAAAATTTCAGCTGAAATGCTAAATCTTTCAGAGAAATTTATCAGTGTTTATGTTAATCAACTGGACAATCAAATTTAAAATAATGTTTTACATTGTTCTTGGTTAAAATTAATCTTTGCTAAATATAGGTATGGCATGTGATATTACCATGATTTTCCCAGATACCCACATGGAAAAAATCTAGTCTTGAACTGGAAATAAAACGGAACCTGTGAATTAGAATCATTTTAACAGAATCTTGACATCAAGATACATGCAGCAAAATTCTAGGGCAAAGTAAGAGCAAGCAGCCTCTCCAGGTTGCAACATTATGTAGAATGTGTTGCTGCTATTTTATAATACTAAGCCAGGTGATTTATTTCTGAATTGTTTGATCTGCCCTGGGTGAGTGTGACGATTTGGGCTAACATTGAGCAGTGCAGCAGAAATTGCCCCATAATAAGATAGAGGAAAAAGGATATTCCCAGACTTTAACAAGGATAGGTTAAATCAGCAGAGGGATACGGTAGGACCAAATCGAAGTACCATAACAGAGGTACTGTGACTCACATGCAGAGTTAATCTAAGCTATGAGAAGAAGGGTCTTTGTCATGGGGCAGAATAGATCGGCCAGTTTATTTGACCATGCCTTATGCCTGTAGAATTTGCCATTTCTTTCCAAATCCTTAATGCCCTATGCCAATCAAATGTAACTGGCAGTTTTTAGTGATAAGGCCAAATCTGTGCTGTTGTGAGATATATAAAAGATACGTCCACTCATTGTGTGTGAATATTTGGCAGGTATTCCTGAGACCATGTTTTAACGTTTTCCATCTCTAAGTGTCATGCATAAAGTTGTTCCTAAAATCCCTAAAAAATCATTTACCAGTCTTGTATAAAACATTTTGTAATACATTTGATTGTAAGTTTGTGTATTTTTTTTGCTGCTTTGTTGTCACTACTATAACATGACTGTTATCATAGGGCATTGCATAACAAAAGTCTGTGCTGGCAATTACTTATAATGATGATGATTAATAAGGGAAAGACCTGGTCAGAGTAGGGAGAGGTGGAAGAAGGAAAATGTATGAATCTACCTGGAACTTACTTGTTTAAATAAGCAATCTGCACTGGTTCTTTAAATGAAAAAGCAAAATATGTATCTACCTTATGAAAAATGATTTTTGTATTTTGTTTTTGTTTTATTCATGTAATATTTCTATTTTTCTTTACAGATTATTTTAATTTAAATCGTGGAATTTTTACTTCTATTGAAATGTATTATGTATTGTATTTTTAGAAATATTATTTTTAAATAAATATTTTTAAAAACAAAAGTTGCAGGGTTTTTTTCTTCCCACGCTGCCATTTATTTAAATCAGCCTGTATTCTACATAGTACTGCTACATGTCTGATGTTTGCCATTTGCTTCTTATACCCATGGCACTGCCTTCTGAGGGTAATTATCATTAACCAGGAGGCTTAGAATGCTGTTGGACCTATGAGCCATTAATACCATTAGCTCTGTGGGGAAATAATTTCTGAAAAAAAATGCTTAGCCAACCCCAAATTGGAAACTGTGCTAGGTGATGGAAAAAAGAAAATACCAGTAAAAACACATTTTTTAAAAAAGCCAATCCAAACAATTAGAAACTAAGCCTTTATACAGAGACTTGAAATTAATGAAAATTATACCTGAGCCTGGCGTGCTTGCTCTCAAGAGTGTCCCCTGTAAGGCCAGTTGCTTCAGGGCCTTCATCTCAAAGGCAAAGCTGAAGAGCAGTGTGGAAAAGTTCAAAACTTAACCAGTCCTGAAAATCCAATTAAGTACTTGTCCTGAAAGTAAATTTTAAGCATCATCTTTTTGTGCAAAAGACAGGGCCACATTTTAATTTAAATTTCCCCAAGACTTCATGAAGTCGAACAAAAGATTAACTACTTTAGTTAGTTACTACTTAACTACTTTAAAATTTTATTTCCCATTCTTTATTATGAGTACTCATATAATGAAGGTAAATGTTCTCCCCTTTTTTTTTTCCAAATCCATTCTCCACATAGCTGCCAAATATGATCATTGTATGGAACAAGTCTGACCTTGTCAGCCTTCCCCAAAAACCTTAAGGGCTTCTCCCCATTGACTATAAAATGCAATTTTTCTCAGCCTTTAAGATTAATTTCCACAATCTGGTCCCATCTCACCTTTCCACTTTTATTCCACCACTCTTCATGTTCCCATCAAAGAAGCAGTTCAATGAGGCGGTGGTTAGAGCGCTCAGTCTGGAGTCAGGAGGTTCAAATTAAGCCTCAGATATTTATCGTATTTCACCTCATAATCATCCCACTTTTGTTTTACCCCATCCAAAATTGGTTTACAACCTTTCATTGCCTAATTGTCACGTGGTATAATTCTGTTGTCAGACCACTTAAAAGGTAAACAGAGCAGCAGTGTATTCACCAGTGGAATATAGATACACATTTATCTCTTGTACATTTTGAGCCATGAGCCTAGAATTCTCAGTGCATGTGCATCATCAATATTCAATGTTAATGTATATTCACAAGTATTCCATGCATCCTAATCTTGCACCAAAGACAGTTCAGTGATAAATGATTTTTAAATAATACCGGCACAATTTTTAAAAGCTTCACATAATGGTCTCACCCCACCTTTTGGCAAAAATTTGTCATAAAATCTGTGACAAATATGTGGTGAAATATGGTACTATATGACCCTGGGCAAGTCACTTAACTTCTTTGCCTCAGTTGTCTCTATTCTAAAATGAGGATAATTATAGCACTTATCTCCCAGGATTGTTGTATCAAATGCCATCATATTTGTAAAGTGTTTAATACTGTGCTGAGCGTGCAGCAGTTACTAAATATATGCTCATTCTCTTACCTTTCCCTTCTCATCAAACTGGACCACTAGTTCACTGAACAAGGTATTCCATTTTCTGCCATCATCCCCATGCCTGGAATATACTTCCTCCTCAGTAATCCTAACTGCCACTTCTTCCATGAAGCTTTTCCTCATCCCCCTTATCATCATTGTTCTCTCAGTCAAATTAACTCATATAACACTCATATGTCTACAATTATAGGTTCTCAAACTGGGTGGTACTACCCCCTGGGAGATGCTGGAAGGATCCAGGGGGCCAATAGTAGCCTTGGATGCAATTGGGGGGCATCGAAAAAAACGAGTTAACCTAGCCCCAGGGGGGCACTGAGTAATTTTTTTTGAAACGGGGGTAGTAGGCCAAATAAATCTGGGAACCTCTGGTACGTTTTATATGCCATACCTCCAGTACAGTAAAACTTTCTTGAAGGGAGGAGCTCTGTTATTTTTATCTTGATGCTAGAGCTCATCATCTAGAATAAGGTAGGTACTTAATAAATACTGAATTCCTTTAGTACAGCTTATGGAATACTACCCAAGTTGTCATTACAACGTAAGCTCCTTAAGACTTACTTAGAAAACAATCCTCAAGAAATTGTTTTATTCCTTTGTCATTGTATCTTCAGCACCTAGCCAGGGTTGAGCACATAGTAGGTGCTTAATGCTTGTTGACTGATCATCATTTTTTATTTGAAAGTAGTATACTGCCTACTAAGTTCTGATTTACTTTGGTTACTCGAAGTAATATTTTTTAAAAACATCTAAACTCTGTATCTCTTTTAAAATTTCCTTTACTCTCCTAAGTGGCACTGACTTATAATTATGGTTTTTTTGGCTGGAAGGGGCCATTAAGATTGTACTTGTATATGTCTCTGTGTGTGTATGTGTGTGTGTGTATACATATATATTATATATATATATACTTGGGTGTATATGTGTATATGTAAATATATGTATATGCATATATATGTAATATATTTCCAATATATATATAATTTATGTGTGTATATATGTATAGTACCCATGTATGGATATAAAAGTGTGTATGTGTATGAGTGTGTGCATATATATGATATATATAATTCATATATATGTGCAACATAAACACAGTACATGTATATGTGGGGGTTTCAGTATATATGCAATGCATACACGTATGTATATAGTATCTACACATGGGTGCATATATATATTTGTGTGTATGTATGTGTATGTAGTACATACATGGATGTATAAGTATATAGATATAGATGTCTATATACAATATGTATATATAACATATGTGTATAAAACCTATCTTACATTATGCAGTAGTATATATGCTACACTACTAGTAGTATAGGTATAGAGTTATAGATATAGATTTTTATATCTCTGTCTTTATACATGTATGTATATACACACATATATACATATATATACACCTCCCACATACAGATATTACATATACAGAGAGATCTGTATACATATACACCCACGTGTTTTTGTTCAATTGTTCAGTCATGTCCAACTCTTTGTGACCCCATAGACTATAGTGTGCCAGGCCCTTCTGTCCTCCACTGTTTCCTGAAGTCTGTCCAAGCCTATGTTTGTGGCTTCCTGGACACTATCTCTCCATCTCATCCTCTGCCATCCTCTTCTCCTTTTGCCTTCAATCTTTCCCAATATCAGGGCCTTTTCCATTGGGTCCCATATTGTCCTTTTGTGCCCAAAATAATTAAGCTTCCTTTCAGTATTTGACCTTCCAATGAAGTCTGAATTAATTTCTTTAAGTATTGAACACCCACCTATAGATACATGTAAATATTGCATATATACATGACATCTACATATACACACAAATTCGTATCATCAGCATCATAGAGGTAGAATTTCAGGCTTACTTGTGATGGAAGTATTCAAAAGAAAAGGCCTCATGGGGATGGCTAGGGGACAAAGGATAAATAGGATGGGAAGAAGCAAAGCAAAGTGAGAAGAACACCTAGGATTTAATTCTAATTCAGCTACTTATTGTCTGGGTCCCTTCTAGCTTGAAATCTGATAGCCCTGTGTCCTCGGGGGGG
>CM053624.1:292582240-292597529 GCA_028646595.1 Phalanger gymnotis
TTTTTTTTTCATGCAACTAGAAAATAAGATGCACAGGCAATGGGGCATAGAGATTTATCTTGCCCTACAAGAAAGTAAGGGAAAGGGGGATGGGAGGGGAATGGGGGGACGGAGGGGAGGGCAGACTGGGAAACAGGGCAACCAGAGTGTACGCCATCTTGGAGTGGGGGGGGGGTGGAAATGGGGAGAAAATCTGTAATTCAAACGCATGTGAAAATCAATGCTGAAAACTAAACATATTAAAAATAAATTAAAAAAAAAGAAATGCTTTAGTGCAGATGGTATTAACTAATAAAGCAGGCAAATCACAAAGGTTCATGAAATGGTATGAAGATAAGGGGGGGAGGAAATATATTTTACCAGTCACATCAGAGATTTATGTTGTTTTCTTTTTGTCAGTAAGTACCCTTGGCTCCAAGTCATACAACAATGTATTTCTTAAGCACTTACTTAGCCAGGAACTGGGCTAAATTCTGAATATACCAATACAAGTAATCAAGATAGTTTCTACCCTCAGGAGCTCATATTCAAACACAGGAAAACAGCACATAAAGGAAAACTGCAAATCGAGGATGGGGTTAAGGAAAGGAATGTTAGGTATCCCATAAGGGAATATGGCATCAGGTGAGGAGGTGAAATCCAGACAGTGAGTCAATCAGGGTCTTTCCTGAAATACAGGGAAATCATAAAAAAAAAAAAAACTTCATTCCAAGACAAGTTAGGAAGATTGTATAAAACAAGAGACGTATAAATTTTCACTTTATGTATAAATTATACTTTGTACACATGCATGTATAAGCATATATATGTATAAATTATACTTAATAAGGAAATGGATAATGAAAATAGCACTAATATCTCAAATAGTTTTGGAAAAGAGATGAGGATACTTAGACTAGAATTGTGAAAAGCCTTTTCTGAGTTCAACAGAACGAAATCAACATGCAGACCTATTATACCAAAACAGAATAATTCTAAAAAGCTAATTATTTGCTATACCCATCACAAATGCATTCTCTCTCAATATCTGACAAAAAAAGGAGGTGGCAGATAATCTCAGGACTTGTATATGTGGCAGTTGTTGCAACAAGAAGAATTACAGGAAGAAATTCAGTAGGGTTACCTGGGAATGCTCCCAAGGATGGACATCAAACTCGACCAGAACAGAAGAGATTTCAGCACTAATGAAGGTAAGCGGAAAGCTATCAGATTATATAAATTTCTAGTTGTACACGTAGTAGAAAACAAAAACGGTACAGTGCTCAATTTAAGACAAAAAAGAGGAAGATATGGAAAGGAAGTTGGAAAAGAAAAGCATATCATAAATTCTACACTATTTTAAACAGTAATTGAAAGCAAGTGATTACAGGGTTATGGCAACACAGCAGTCAAAGTAACACAAAGAACTAAACAAACAATTCTCCATCAATCAAAAGAATGTTACAGAGACTTGAGAAGTAAAGAAATCAGAGGTGAGAAATCAGTCCTAAGTGAGAATGTAGAAATTTCTGGTTCTTTGTAGAGTCACAAGAAATCCAATACAAAGAAAATGCAAGTTGCATCAAAGGAGAAACAGAAAGTACGTACAATGTTAATATACTAGGCAACAGAAAAGTTATACTTACGAAAGTGACAAACTTTAGCCTCTCCAAAAAACTGAAAAATGGCAGGGCCAGATAAGATCTAAAATAATTAGCTCAAACTCTTCACAATGGCACATTAATAGCAATACACTTTACCAGGTTCCTCTCTACAACAAGCCAGATCCCATCTCTCTAAACAGAGGGCACATCTCATATTTCTTACCAAAAGATGAGAATATCAGTGACCCCTCCAAATAGGGGACAATTACATATTTATGTATTTAATACAAAGCACTCACACCTTGTTTCACTCAAAAAAAAATCTATAAACACTTAAAGGAAAATAATTACTAGCTGAGGAACAAAAAAGTTCCGGGGCTATGAAAAACAACTCATTATTGATTTAATGACAAGCCAGTCAAAAGTGTCATAACATAGTATAAATCTTATATTTATTATCACATTATTATCTATCTTTATCATCACAAAGCCTCTAGCTGAGCATTCATGGCTTAGTAACATACTGAACATATATAAACCAAATCTAAGCACTGTGAAAATGTTATAAAATTTAATATCCACATCAAAAACGCCTCTATTTAAAACACACCACCAACATAACAGTGTCAACAATTGACAAAATATGGCATTTTTGTCAAGGAGACAGTATAAATATGCTATGATTCTGCCTGGGCTTAAATCCATTATCATTACTCCTGAACAGAAGTATATATGGCCTCTAAGTCAAAGAGGAACAGTACTAAAATATATTGGTCATGTGATATAGATATATAACATTGTATCATGGAAAGGGGTCTTCTTGGCCACTTATTGCAAAAATAGGAAAAAGGAGAAGTTGCAGAGATTTGAATTTCAATTCAACCTCAGGTATTGATAAGCACTTACGCCAGGCACTATTCCAGGGACAAAGGGTACCAAGACAAAAATAAAACTGTCCCTGCCCTCAAGGAACTTATGTTCTACTGGAGGTGGGCACAGGAAGCATATCAATGTGGAAGTACTAAATAAAAATACAAAGTAACTTTGAGGATGATGAACAGAGGCTTTATGTAAGAGGAGATCCTTGAGCTCGGCGTCAAAAGAGGCTAAGGATTTGAGGCAGCAAGTGAAGAAAAAGAGCATTCTCGGTATGGGGACTGCAAGAGGACAGACTGGCTAAAATACAACAGTGCTTTAGGAGAAGAAATGTAAAATCAATCTGGAAAAACTGGAATTAGAATGTTAAGAGCTTTAACTGCCAGAACAGTTTGTATTTTACTCAATACGTGATAGGAAGCCACTGAGCAAGGGTGGCCAGTTATGGTCAGATATGTGCTTTACAGATATTAATTTGGGAGCTGATGAATACCTTAAGAACAACAATTAAAGCTGGCCAAAAGTAGAATGGGTTTCCTTGACAAGTAGTTGGGTTCTAGTCACTAGAAGTCTTTAAGCAGAAGACAATTATTTTCAGGGATTCTGCTGAAGGAATTCATAGTCAACTACGGGTTGGACAATATGACCTTTCGTTTAGATTTTTAGATCTCTTAGATTCTTAGTCTCTGATTTTAAAAAAAAATCTGATATATTTTTAATTTTACTAAATAAGTAATACATATGGCAGATAGGAAACTGAACAATATCAGGAACTAAGACTAATGAAGAAAGAACATTTTTATATAATATTTCTAATAATGTTATATAATTTTTATTACACTATTTACAATATATTTATGTTTAATTTTATATGTAATCTTGTAATTGTAGAAATGTAATTCATTTTCACTGAAAGTTGTCTTTTTCCCTGAAGGCTAACTCTAATGTAAAAAGCTTACTTATGCCTATGAAAAACTGAACACAAACAGTACCATACTTATGAATTCCAAATCCTCAATGAATCAATGAATTTTTCCTGTAAATTACTTCGCTGGTAATATCATCAGTTACCATGGATTTAATCACCATCTCTATGCTGATGATTCTCAAATGCATATCTCTGTGTTTCCTTAATCTCTCTGCTGACCTCCAACTGCCTTCCAGACATCTCAAACTGGATGTCAAATAGACATCTTAAACTCAAACATCCAAAACTTGAACTCATTATCTTTCCCTCCAAATTATTCCCCTTGACCCATCTTTCCTGTTACTGTAGAGGCTATTCTCAATTCCTCACTCACTCTCATCTCCACCAAACACATCCAAACTCTTGCCAAGTTCTGCTGATTTCACCTTCACAACATCTCTCCAATATGCCCCCCACTTTTCCTCTGAAACTGCCACCACTCTAGTGTAGGACCTTATCACTTCATGCCTAGCCTACTGCTGGTAGGCCTGCCTACTCCAATCCATTCTCCATTCAGCCACCAAAGCAATTTTCCTAAAGCTCATGTCACTCAGTGCTCTTTCCTTCCCTCCTCACTAAATAAACTTCATTGCTTCCCTATCACCTGTAGGATCAAACACAAAATGTTGTTTGGTATTCGAAGGCCTTTATCAATTAGCCCCCCCTCCTACCCTCTCATACCTTATACTCTTTCAATCTTCTTATACCTTTCTATGTATTCTTTGATCCAAGATACTGACTTCCTGGCTGTTCCACAAAGAAAATGCTCTACTTCTTAGCTCTAGGTATTTTCTCTGGCTATCCTCCATCCTTGAAATGCTCTACCTCCTCAATTCTGGTTACTGACTTGCCAGGCTTCCTTTAAGTCTCAACTAAAATCCATCTACCATAGGAACTCTTCCCCAATTCCTCTTAATACTAGTTCCTTCCCTCTTTTTTTATTTGCTATTTATCTTGTATATAGCTTGTCTGTACATATCGATCTGCTTGCTGTATCCCCCATTGGACCATGAGTTCCTTGAGGGTAGGGGCTGTCTTTTGCCTCTTTTTGTACCCCTAGCACTTATTAGCACAGTGCCTGTCACATAGCAGGCACTTAATAAATATTCACTGACTGACCGAGAATGGGGAAGAAGTATGACTTTTGAAAGGAAATAAGAAAATACAACCTACAAATTTAGAGCACAAGCTGTTTGCTCCCAGTACAAAGAAAAAACAATAATATCATATTTGTAGTGTCATGTATTGCCTTTCTTCTTCTATGAGATATTTATCATGCTGTATTAATAGTTTGCATTTTTTCTTATCTCCCACACTCTCTACGCTTTGGCCAGGCTGGCCCTCATGCTGGTCCCTATATACAATATTCACTAGTTGATTTCAATGCCTTTGCACCCATAGGCTGTCCTCCATTTATGGAACGCTTCCTCTACTCCTTGTTACCCTAGAAAACCCTAGGCTCAGTTAAGGTGCCATTTCTGACAACAGGGTTTTCTTGATTCTACTCCTCCTTGTCATCATTTAAAAATTCTTTGAGTGTAGATACTGTTTCATTTTTTTGTTTGTATTCTCAGTGCCTAAAACAGCATCTGGAGTACTGTAGGTACTTAATGAATTCAATAAACATCACTTACTAAGTGCCAGACACTGTGCAAAGCCCTGGGAAATACAAAGAAAGACAAAAACACAGCAATGCCCATAAGAAGGTTACACTTTTAAAACTGAAATGAATTTATTTACAATTTATAACAGAGAAGCAATAGTCTCAGTATGCAAAATGAGACCTATTTTTGGACATAGTGTGGAAATTTATTTTGCTCGACAATACATATTTTGTTGCAAGGGTTTTGTGTTTATTTTTATTTGGGGGGCAGTGAAGGGGAGACAAAATTCAAGTACTTTCCTCCCCACAATCTTATGAGGTTAAATAGTGCTAGCAATATTATCTCTATTTTACATAAAAGAAAATCGAAGCTCACAAAGGTAAGACAACTTGCACAAGGTCACATGGTTAATGTCAGAGCAGGAACTTGAACTCAGGTACACGTAAAAAAAAAGTAGTCTCTTATAGAGATTACTGTATAAAAAAAATTCTGCATAAATCAGAAATGTTTTATTTATTTAATTTTTTAAGGCAGAAATTAAGCATGAAAACAGCAATTACATAATATTTGCGGCAATGATAATTTTTTTTTCTTTTGTACTTTTCTTCTTATCTGGAATATTGTCTTTTTAAAAAATGAGACCTGAAGAATATGAGCTTAAAATAATAAAAGTGACTGCAAATTATGTTTAGAATGGAGATTTAACATTATGTTATTTTCAGACTTAAAAAAAAACAAGGAAAAAACTACAACCCACCTCTACCTTTGATTCTAAATGTTCTCATGATGAACAAGATTTTATAGTGAGAAGGTTTAATATGCTTTTATGGCACAGAATTGATAGTTCCTCCTTAAAGTTATACAGCTAATACATCTGTCTGACTCAGGGTTGGTGCTTAGTAAATAAATACTTATTAATTGATGAGGGCCATAATAACATAGAATAAGAAAACTGGAAGGGCCTTCATACCATCTATTCCAACCCCCTCATCTTGCAGAAGAAGAAACTGAGGCATGAAGACTTTGTTATTTGCCCAGAATCACAGAGATTAGTACTAAGGAGAGTTGGGATTCAAACTTGAGTACTGAGACTCCAAATCTAGTACTTCTGCCTCTGTATCACAGAATGGAAATATGTGAACCTTTCTGAAAATGGGTCTATAATGACAGACAAGAATAAAACTCATTCCACTCTTTAATCTTCTGATTAAGTTTATATATATATACGTATATATATGTGCATATATATGTATATATAGAGTTAGTATGTATATGTATTTAAGAGTCATGACATTAAAAATAGTATTTGAGAAAATTACAAGAAAAAAGGAAAACTTTTTCTTTGCTTTCTTATAGAAAAGTTTCTATCCAATTAAGCCATGTGATAATCAAGTTTTCTTAAAAAATAAAATGAAACCAATAAATCTAATTATTCTCCTAGTTGTTTTCTAATCAGGCAGCTAAATGGTTCAGTGAATAGAGCACTGGGCTTAAAGTGAGGAAGACCTGAGTTCAAATTTCACTTCAGACACTTACTGTGTGACTTTAATCTCTCTAAACCTCAGTTTGTTCATCTGTAAAATGGAGATAACAGCACCTGCTTCACAAGGTTGTCATGAGAATCAAATGAGATATCTTGTAAAGTATTTTGCAAACTGCAAATTGCTATATGCTAGCTATCATTTAATCAGAAACATCATACTGAGCAAATAAAGGCATTTTAAATATAGTTTTATATAGAAATATTTGAATACAGATTAAAAACATTTCAACCTTTAATGATTTTTGGTGAAAGCATAAGAATATGATGAAGTTTCATACATCTATAAACACATGCATATAATAGAAATATTTCAAAATTCAGGTATTTATAGTTACATTTTTCATTGGCAAAGTAACATAAAATTTAAGTGAAAATCCCTGAATTATTGTACGTTTTACTTTATATGGCATTTTGAATTTAAACAGAGTAAGAGCAAGGCACAGGAAATTCTGTTTTTTGCTATATCAGAAAAATATTAAAAATCACCACTTCATCTGTTTTCCTAGATTTTCTGGGGGCATAAAATTTCTTTTATTTTTGTAAAAGAAAAATATAATTCACAAAAATCTCTAAATTATTATTAAAATATTTTTAAGGTTTTAGATGAAAGAAATGTATAGAATGTGCTTCACAATAGTACAGGTAATCTGTATTCCACATAATTAAACATGCTTTTCATATTTGCAAAGCTAATATGGGATTCAACAAGCCCAACACAACTTATAGAGATTATATCAAATGAATGTTGCTAATTTACTACCCTAATTCTGTGAGATAGGTGGGTAACTTTAATTACGAAGATTAACAATGTTTACATTACATACTTGGGTACATACATACGTGTGTGCATATGTGTGTGTGTGCGTGTGTGTGAAAAGCCAGGTAGCCCACCTATGAAAAGTCCAGACCAATGTTAAATCATTTGTGTATGGATGATATCTTTAATATCTTCTTAAGAAAATATTTACTGAGCTCTTTAGGTACCAACTACTACGTCACTGAAGAGAAATTAACAATTCTCAATTGAACTGAGTTAAGAAGAAATAAGACGATTTTTAATAATCCAAAAGAGAGCCTGCCCAAGTAAGATGAAATACAAATGCCAAAAATTTATCTATCTTTGAAATGTTAGGTTTTGACGAAGTGGCCACTAAACACCTTTTTTATGTTTTTTTTTTGTTTGTTTGTTTTTTTGGAGAGGGGAAGGCAGGACAATTGGGGTTAAGTGACTTGCCCAAGCTACACAGCTAGTAAGTGTGTTAAGTGTCTGAGGCTGCATTTGAACTCAGGTCCTCCTGACTCCAGGGCCAGTGCTCTATTCACTTTTCTATGTTTTTTAATCATTGCAAAAAGGACTAAGTAGCAAAAAGACAGAATCAATAGCACATTCCAACATATACTTCACTTTGCACTGAAAACTAAATGCTCCTACAAAGAAGTTAGACAGCTTCAGAAGCAGAATCCTGCTACACAAGAATTCAGTGTCAGATCATCATCAGGCTGCTCTACTGCTGACTCCCAACCCCCACCCCAAGCCATTACACTGTTCCTTCCCTACCTCAGTAACTGAGAAAACAACTACTAAATTCATTTTACATTTTTCAGGACTGATATTCTTATTATTATTACTGTACACTATGCAGACTGGGATTTAATTTTTTAAAAAAAGCTTGACAGTGTTAATCACTCTGCAAACACCACTGTCAGGTTCCACTTATAGTGATAAACAGCTATCAAACATCAGAACTAGTAAATAACATCTAAACATAATAAGGAAATTGGGATAACTGCAGATCTATGATCCTAAGTCTAGACAAATTCAAAATTAAGTAGAATAGCAAAGTAGAAATAATTGCCACTAAACAATACTAGGAATATATGTTTGTAGGACATAATACTGTGATTTTCAGACTACCGTGAAAATGTGTTAAAAATCATTACTAAGCTTTAATATGAATGTATGAAACCTGAATCTTGTTCAGTATTTAAACATTAAAATAATCAGAGGTAATCCTTTAAAACTGGGGTTCAGATTAGTCTATGCAGATAAAATGAAACATCTGGCAGCATTATGTGGAGACAGATCTTTTTTAACTTTGAAAAGGAGATTAGTAAATCTGTTATTTTAAAGTTTGAGTAATTTTTAATTATTTTGTCTGGGTCACAGATAATCTGTTTTTGCTGGGTCATATAATGACATCAAAGGATCACTGCCAAAATGATTACCCTGTTACCTTCCACTAGCCATAGGGAGATAGTATTTTCCTGCTTTTATACCAAGAGAGAAATCTCTAATTTGTATTAAGTGGTTATTTATAATGAAAATTCACAGAAAGTAAGAAATTGCCTTTAAAGAGTAGCTTTTATTTATTCATTCCTTCACTCCTTTATTTATTTGGTAAGTGATATGACACCATATGAGACCCAAGAACCTGGAAAGATGGGTAATGCAAGTGTCATTATTCACATTTTAATGTTCAGTGAATTGAGACTTTGATTAAATAACTTGCATGTAGTGACACAGCTAGTAAAGTGGAACTAGAAACCACATATCTTCATTCTCAAGTGAACACTCTTTTTTATTAATGTTTGGCACTAAAGCATATGCGGTAGTTTAGTAAAGCTACTTAAAAGTACAAGAGTATCTGAAGGATTTTTTATTTTTGTCTGGGAACTCCTAGTGTGGGAATTCCATTCATGAAGATTTAGGAGAAAAGTCTTAGGAAATTGTCTGAGACACAGACAAGTTAAATGCCTTGTCCGAGGTCACACAGTAACTATAAGAAGTGGGATCTGAAGATGGGTGTCCCTGGCTCCTAGATTCAAACTCTATCTACTATTCCAAATTGGCTCTATTATTTAAAAGTAAAAATACTATAAATCATGAAGGAATTTCAATTTTAAACTCTTATTCTATGAACGATAATTACTAATCTTTTAAGACTAATCTTTCCACATAAAACATCTACAGGTTGAGACACAAAATGATCACTGTTACAGTTCATTCAACTTATTTCCAACATTTATTTGGATTTCTCTTCAAATCTTTTTCATCTCCCTACTCCAGAATTTAGCATTTTTATTCAAATCAGTCTGCTGGAATATCATTTGACTTGCTAAATCAAATCTCAGGGTGCTAGCTCATTCGATTAATTCTATCTACAACAGATCTCACCTTCTCCTATCCACTAATTACATCTAATACTTATATAGTGCTACTCAGAGGCTACTGCCATAAGACCTAGAGACTTCTCAGTCCTGGTCCAGTTCCATCATGTCCACTTATTTCTACTTTTCAGGCACTAGCAATTGAGAGAGGGCTTCGTGAAGAATATGGTGCCTGTGCTGCTTCTTAAATTCAGAGAAAGAATCTATGAGGAGAAGGAAAGAAGGGAGCATATTCCAAGAATGTGGGATGGCCACTGCAAAGGCATGTAGACAAAGCTATCATGTGTGAGAAACTAAAGGAAGACCATTTTGGCAGCATCACAGAATACAGGAAGATAAAGGACAGAAAGACAGGATGGGGTCAGATTGTGAAGAGAATTAAAAACTAAACAAAGGAGTTTATATTTTATATTAGAAGCAACAGGTAGGTCCTTAAGGCAGGAGTCGCATGGTCAGATCTGCAAAGAAGTCTGTAAGGTGGACTGGAATGCTACGAGACTTGAGACAGGGAGATCCATTAAGAAAATGTTTCAATAATCTAGGTGAGGTGATAAGAAAGTGATAACTAAGGTGGTAGCGGTGTGAGTAGAAAGAACAGAATGTTAGCAAGAAATGATGTAGAAACAGAAATGGCAATATATGGCAACTGAGTGGATGTGTGGAGTAAATGAAAGTAAGGAGAGCAATGCCAAAGTCAGTAACCTGGGAGATTAAAGGGTGATGATGCCTTTGACAGAAACAGGGAAATCTTGAGAGGGTCTAGAGGGAAAAGATCTTAAGTTTGAAATGTCTCTGGAAAATAATAGGCAATTGTGATCCAGGACTAAAGTCCAGGTGAGAGATTTTGTTTCTGTTTAATCCTCTTATTATTTTCTAATCTGTGATACAGTTATTGTATGGCATTATATATTTGTTCATGTGTCTTATCTTCCCTACTGTGAGCTCCATGAGACAGCATTTTAATTATCTCTAATCACCTGTAGTATCTAGCATATTGTTTTCATATATAAGGGCTTTAAAATTACTGGAGAATAAATGTTTTAGAAAACATGCTATACAGAAAAAAAGCAAACTGAAATAACATGCTACCCTGAAAGAATCACAAAGGAAAATATACTCTTACAAAATATAAGAGTGATAACAATTCTGAATACAACTGTCCACTACTACACTTTAAATTATTTAAGCTGAAATGAAATAACCAATGAAGACAAATAATCAAATAGGTTAACAAACCAACTGAGTCAATACTCTTTTGTTATTTACTAAGATGTTTTATCACCAGTTTGTTTTTTCAAATAACTCTATACTTAGAAATATAATATATTAAACCTATATTTAATAAAGAAAGCTTAGTCTATTTTTAAAATATAAATTACATAAAGCTTTTCACTCATTAATGTTCACAAAGTTATTTTACTTGGAAAAACATGTCAAAAAAAAAACCTTTGTCATACTTACAGTGATGATGCCAATTAGTTGTGTATAAAAGAGTCCAGTTATTCCAACTAACATAGTTATTCCCATGAAAGCAGCTAGTCTCATTATGGCCAATTCATGTCTAATTAAAAAGAGATCCTGAAAAGAATGGAAGAGGAAAAAACACTTTAAAACAGTAATCTAAGGAATCACAGAAAGTAGCACTAATTTTCAATAGCTGAATCATAACACTTTTGCAGACTATTTTAAAGCAATACTTTATTTTATGAATCAGGCTCAACTATGTTAGCATATAAAAAATTGAGATGGTTTGAAAATCTTCTCAAATTATACTATGTGGAAGACAAAAATTGCGATTTTCCAATGTTATTGTGCCAAAAATCCCAATCCAAAACCAAAAGCTGAGACTTATCCAGTAGAGTGTGGTGGAATGATCACAGGCTCTGTAATAAGCTAACATGGCTGCAGAATCCTGAGCCTTGGTTTCTTATTTATAGAACAAGGTGATTAGACTAGATGACAGGTCAGTTTCCCTCTAGCTCTAAGTGTATGACCCTATACCTCATTCTCATTTATTTTAGATAAAGACTCATGCTGAACTTATTAGCAACAAAGGTTACTAAGTGCATTCTTTAATTCTTAATGCCTAAAAAGATTTGTGATGTCACTTGTCTAGGCACTCCCTTCAAGGAAGTAGGCTGTAATTTAGTTATAGCTTAGAGAATCCTTTTATGAATCACTATAGCCAAAAAATAATCATCTTCATTATCACCTGGAGGCCAACATTCTGTCGATAAGGCTCTCCACACTTAACTAGGCTGGGTCGTAGAACCTTCCAGATGGATTTTATGCTCCAATGTCATAGCCTTTTAAAATTCTAGACTCATTACTGGAAGAATATTTAATCCACATAAGGCAATGCCACAAAATATTCTGTTGTAAAGACTTTAATAAACTGAATCTATAAATATAATAACTCACCTTATTTAAGTTCAAGTAACTTGAAACCCAATGAGTCATAAGACTCACTCCAAATCAGGGAAGAAATATAAAAACATGGTCGTAGAATCATAATTACAGAATCTCAGAGTAGGAAGGGCCCTCAAAGGCCAAACTGTATTTGAACAAGAATCCTCTCTATTATATATGTGTTAAAATCTTTGTTTGAAGACCTCTAACGAACAGAACTCATTATCTACTGAACTATACCATTCCACTTTCCAATACTTCTAGTTGTTAGGAAATTTTTCCTTATATCAATCCTAAATTTGCCTCTTTGCAACTTCTACCATATGTGCCTAGTACTGCTTCTCATGCCAAGAAGAGCAAGTCTTATTCTTCTTTCACATGACAATCACCTAAACACCTAAATACCAAACAGCTATCTTCTCATTCTACCTCTCCACCCTAGGTCTTCTTTCTCCAGGCTAAATATAGTTTCTTCAGCTGGTCCTTATACGTCACGATCTCAAGGACCTTCACCATTCTGGCTGTTCTCCTCACTGGATGCTCTCTCATTTATCAATATCCTTCTCAAAATGCAGCCCTCAAGACCAAATATAATACTCTAGCCAGAGACTATACAAGGCAGAGAACAGCAGAACTATTGCTGAACACTATTCTCTACTTAAGGAAGCCTTGCATCAGTTTTTGTGGCTGCCATATCACTGCTGACTCATAACGAATTTGCAATTCTTCTAGTGAACTGCTGTCCAGCCATGTATTTCCCCTATCCTGTATTTGTGAAGTTTTAAATATTTTTAACCCAAGAGTTTATAGCTATTCCAATTAAATTTTACTTTACTAGATTTGGCCTTAGCCCTGTAAAGATCCTTTTAGACCCTGATTCTGTCATCCAGTTTGTTACCTATCATTTTCTCTGCAAATAAAAACATACCATCCAAGACATAAAAATGTTAAATGGTACAATGCAAAGCACAAATCCATGGGACAGTACATGGAAGACTTCCTCTTCCAAGCCGACATTACAGCATTAATGGCTATTTTAGAGTCCAGCTATTTAACTATTCCTAAATATAACTATAATATCATCTAGCCTATATCCCTCCACATAGATAAACTATGTCTAGAGCACTCCATTTACTTATCAATCTAATAAGCTTATTTAAAAAAAAAGAAATCTGGTCTGGCATGACCCATTTTTAATGAAGCTCTGTTGGCTCTGTGGTATCTCTTCCTTCTTTAGATGTTCATTAACCATTCCTTTAGAGGTAGCTAGGTGGTACAGTGAATTGAACACTGGACCTGGAATCAGGAAAACCTGAGTCGAAATCTGATATCAGACATTGGCTGTATCACCCTGGGCAAGTCCCTGAAACTCTGTTTGCCTCAGTTTCTTCATTTGTAAAATGGGGATAATAAAATCACCTATCTTCAAGGGTTGTTGTTAGAATCAAATGAGATATATTTATAAAGCACTTAGCATAGTGCCTAGCACACAGGAAATATAAAAGTTAGCTATTATTAATAATACATTCTAGAATTTTACTAATCATGAAGACAGGACTCAGGCCCACTAACCCTTGCTCCTGGATAAGAGAGTAATAAGTGAGTCAAAGAAACATGGTTTAAGGACAGTAAAAAAGAAGTAGTATTTCATTCACCCCCACTACAAGAAGTCAGATGGATGATAATGAAAGACAGAAATAAGACGTCCCTTTCTATCAAAAAAGAAGCACATGGATAGAGGTAGGTCATCCATGTATTTTCACCGGACACTACTGTAGCTCAGACTTGGAGTCACCTAGTAGTAACACCACGAGATATATGTGATACTAGCTATGCCTGTGTGGAACGAGAAGGCTTGTGTTAAGAGATGTAGGTCAGACTGTGAGATAAGTAACCTGATCCACCCAATAATCACTTAGCAATATGGAATTATCATTTACAATTATCAGTGCCTACATAATTATTAAAATAATAATGTTTGATATAATAGCCTAAGACTAGATTGTAGCTTTCTAAACCTTCATAGAAAATAGCTTGATGCTAATCTTTAGATTTCTACATAGTAGACATTGATAACGTAGGGGCAGCTAGGTGGTACAGTGAGTAAGAGCACCGGCCCTAGAGTTTGGAGGACTTGAGTTCAAATCCATCCTCAGACACTTGACACATGTACTAGCTGTGTGACCTTGGACAAGTCACTTAACCCCAACTGCCCTGCCCCCCAAAAAACATTGATAATGTAAACATATGCCAACTGACACTACTTTATATTCTGAAATATACATAAAAAGTATATCACATTGGCTATGTTTATTTCATCTTGAAATTATATGCTGATATACCACAGTGGTGGTATAGCATACTTGTTAAGATAATTACATTAGAAGTGATAAGAAAAGAAAATTAGCACGTGAGTAGTCTTCAAATGTTACTATACTAGCAATGATTTAATTTAAACTTTAGTCCTAGGCTTAAAGTTTCTAGACTTTGGATTATTTCCTGCAGTTAACATTTATTTTCTACAATGGCAAATAGCAGTAAAGAAGTGACCCTCACTCCCAGATGATCACTTAGGTCCTAGTTTAGAAGGTAATAAATAGCCCATTATGCTATAAGAGGGTTTCTAATTCTAGCTGAACTTCTTAGGATGGTACCTGAAAAAAAATGCATTCATGTAAACATAGGAATCAACAACTGCATGCAAACTAGTAGATTAGGAGTCAGAATACCTGGGTTTAAATTCTGACTCTGACTTACTACCTGTGTAACTAAAAACAAGTCACTTAATCTCTATGGGTCATAGCTTCCATATACATAAAATGAAGAGTTGGGGGGTACAAACTATATAATAAGTGCTGATATTTAGTGCTTTAAGCTTTTCTATGCATTTTATATTTATATACAGTATCATGTTTTATCCTCATAGTCCTGTGAGAGTGGTAGCATACATAAACTTATTTACGCTTTAAAAATGAAGAAACTGAAAGACACGGAAGTTTTGACAAGGACATATAAGTAGTGGTGTGGGAGATGGGATTTGAACATGATCTTTTTCCAAGTTCGATGTTCTTTCCACTACATAAAACTGCTTCTCCTTAAGATCTCTGGTCTTCCAGCTCTAAATCCTATAATTAGTATT